>WAAF01005838.1:1830357-2444102 GCA_013400475.1 Tricholaema leucomelas
GAAGGATTACAGGCTGTCAAAAGGAAACAATGGCGATGTCTACTTCACTCATAGGCTTGCTGAGATGCATAAGAACAAGAACACAAACACAGATAATGGAGTCGCTCTCAGTCTGGGGCTGCATGAACTTCTCTCCCTAACTTAACCTGCCGCCTGTGTGACTAACCCATCTGCCTCCTAACCCCCTTGGCTGACCCTCCAAACTACCTTGAGCATAAGGCAACGTCTTGGGTAAGGTAGACAGGTGGGATTCTAACTTTGACACTGCCTGTCATTGAAAAACACCATGGTTTGTGACACGAAACAACACAGGTTCTTAAAATAAGATACTCAGATCTTTCCAACTGCTATCACTCACAGACAAATGCCAGGCAGAGAAAAGACCTGTTCCTACTGACACCGAACCCACCAGGGATGTCGTACAAGCACTGGGTGACCTGCAGAGATTCAAAGAGACACACTCAGCAATTCCAAGACTACCTCAGAAGCAACAAAAAATGTTTAACACCACACTGTCCAAAAAAAAAAAAAAAAAAATCAGCATTTTAGTAAGTGTCAAATGAATAGGCACCTGTATCACCACCCTGGCAGCCCAAGCCTGTCATTCCCAGCACTGAACTGGAACTGGGCAGCACTGCCAGCATTAAGAAGGTTCAATCACAGAAAAGCTACACTACTCAGCAGAATGGTTTACTGGTTTGGTGATGGTGCCCTACCTTCAAATCATGCCATCCTATCTTTAAATTCTGTCTCTTCTGGACTGATGAGGAACATGGCACAAAGGCTTGAGTTGAATCACATGAGTCTGTCTGGGCCCTGGCTCAAAGCTGGCTTATACCAACCTACCTGTCTAAAGCAAAAATGAACCTCCCAGCTGATACACACTTTCAAGTGCTACAAAATCAGAAGGACTTCTGCAATCAGCTTGTACCCTGTCCCAGTTTAATTCCCATTTGAACTACAACATATCTTTTAGGAAATCATCCAACCTCCATTTGAATATCTAAACGTGAAAGTTTTACAACAGGACTAGATGTAAAGTATTTTGATTTTATCACAATGTATATAATTTCCTGTACAAAAGCTCAACAAAAACTGCTCCATTGCCTCAAATTCTTCAATCCCATTGAGTAAGTATTTTTTGGCAGAAAATCCATTCCATTCAGAATTTTTAACACATTTGTATCATTATACCCATATGTATTGAGAAATATGTGGAAATGTATGCAGAGGTTACATTCAACAAATTAGAAAATCACCTTGCTTTTAATTATGCATGCTACAAATTACCATCAAAAAGTAGCCCTTTTTCATCTAGGTAACTCCACAGTTCTGCTCTGAGTTTTAAAGTTTTAAGAGAGCTCTGCTTGCTTTATTTGTATTTAAGCCTACCAGTGTATAAACTCAACATCAGTCTTTCAGTGTTACATAGAAACTGGGAGTTAGAATTTCATGTTATCAGCCCTCCTTCTTTCAAAACAAGGCTTTCACTCCTGGTATTTCTTCATCTGGTTAATCAAACAGGTACCTTACTGGCTTTTAGTCCACGCAAGGCCACTCACAAATCACCTGTGTTAATTTGCTGAAAGAGCTTCTGAGATTACAAGCAAGTATCATTCAGGAAGAAAAACATGCTGGCTCCATGGCAACGTGAAAGTCAATGAGCCCACCTTGAAACCTGGAAACAATGGTCCTTTTCAGAACAGAGAGCAGAGGGGAGGGACCATTTCTTATTGAGATTTTGGGTTCTTTCAGATTATTTGCCAGCGAGCTTTTTTTAAAAGGAGAACAGGCACACTGTAAATTTGCCTTACACAAGTTCATTTGATTTTGGAGTCTATTAACAAGACACTTTTGAATTACCCCTCAGCAACTCTGCCCCCAAAATAGCAGCATACAGCACAACAAAAGCCACCCTCCTTGCAGCCCTGTTACTTGATTCAGGGGATGCACACTTGCAATATGATGCATTGAAGAATTCTGATCCTGCAACCACCAGGAAAAAAGGATGGCCTCCAGGACAATATCCTATCCTAAAGAACATCTGGGAAAAAAAAATAAATTCTGTCCATATAAACTGGTAGAAAATTTACAGACCCGCAGTGGATTTCCCAAGGCCAGCTCTCCCTTAGCCACCAGAACAGGCTTAGTGGTATTTACATGCCTTGCAAGTCAGGAGAACATTTCAAGACTATGGCTGGTCATTTTAGGTTTATGTCTGTGCTCTCCAAAAAGATTTTCTATATTCTTTTTTTTCCCCTTGGGAGATGCAGTCCAGGAATGACCCAGGCATTTATACCAGCATGCTGTTTAATCAGCTCAAAAGCTGGCAGGTAATGATGAGTTCAAAATCATAGGTAAGTGCAACACGGTGCATTATATTTCTTCCTCAGCATGCTCACCTGCATGGCTTGAAAATGGGCTGCAAGTACAACAACTATTTATAAAGACCTTTCCTTCTTAAAAGATCCCCAAAAGCTTGTAACATTCACCACATTTTAACATCCACCACAAATAAAACAGACCTAACTAGAGCAGAACACAGTAATTACGAAGGATTTCTTTGAGCAGTTACTACGGAGGGAAAAAAAGGACGACATTCAGGTGGAAGATATTCTTCTAAACAGCAGCACAATATAACTGGGAAAAACATTGATGTTTTGACCATCCACAGTCAAGCACCCTTGCTTAGTGAGCAGTCACATCTTTTACTGCCATCGACGAATGACATGGGTAAGAACCTTCACAGCAGATATGCTTACGGCATCTCATGCTTCACCACCTTCTTGCCAACAGACATCTCAACAAGTAGCCAGATGGAGTCTCTGAGCCCTAGCTCTGAGGACATCTCAATGGCACTGCATTATGCTCAAGAGGTAGCACATCAAGCAATAGGAAGAAAAAGCTGTAGAGTTCTTCAGTCCCTGAAAGTATCCTGCTAGCAGCCACCTCCACCACACACGTCTTTGGTATTTAAGCCACAGCATTACCTCTGAGACAGAAACACAGAGTACTATATGGTTTCAGAGGCAACACACAGATAAAGCATGTTTGTTTGAGACACTCTATTTGTGCAGTATTCTGAGGTTAACGTTTTTGTGTCTTACTCATTTGCTTTAATAAAACTATTCCTACAATCTCAGTTGAAATCGTCATGTATTGGTTCTGACATGAAGTGATAGGAAAGTTGGTATTGTTACAAAACAAGTATTTTTAAAACACCAAATAACCAACCAAACAAAACACCACAAACAACAACAAAAATGTATTCCTCCCACCTTTCTCACCCAAACTACACCAACATGTATTGCTGTAATTCTTCCCTCCTGTAGCCAAAATTTAAGTAATGAAGTCAAAGAAAAGATTTTGAAAGGATAGAATGGCTTTTAGTAGATTACTTCAAACAGCATTTAAAGAACTACAAATCTTTCCTTGAAGGAAACAGTACATACATATAGGCTTGCCTCAGCCTGACACAACTGGAAACTGGTGCTGTATATGCATGGACAAAACATATCTGCTGCAACACTGTGAGTATCTTCACCAATACAATTGTACCAGATTTTGTGCCTTCAGTTTGCCCTGGCAATAAAAGTTTCAATAAGTTTTTGTACCTGTAGAGGTCAGACTGAGGTTTTGGTTTGATAATTTTCGCTCAGAACTAGTTTCATATGAATTTCACAGGACTGCAGGCTGCTGCCTCAAGTCTCCATGCATAGATTCCTCTCCCCCTCTTTTGTAGTTTCCCTCTCCCATTTCCTTCAGGGCCAGCAATCACATGAGTCTGCTGGTAACAGCGGGTCAGATAAGCAGCAGGGACTAGTGTTCTGTCAGAACAATGAACTGATCCAGCTCACCCTGTAATCAACTGATCCAACACAAGGGAGGCAGGAAACCCTAATCAGGACACAGGGCAGCCCACACTTAGATCAGATTAAGCACAATGTAAGACCACACTTCATAGAAGAGAGGGGATACAAGGTCTGAATTTAAGAATTCAATTGCATTTAGTTTCCTCACTTTGATGGGCTCAGCTGTTAGCAGGATTAGTCTTTTTCTTTGCTGGGTGCACTGGCACGAGGGGCAAAGAATCTGACCTCACTAAAGATTTGCAAGTACTTGTGAATCCTGCATTCAGTGAAGTCAGTGGAAACTTCTGGCTGACTCCAACAGAGGCAAAACTGGGCTTGTTATCAAAACGTCCTTCTCAGGCAAGTCTTAACAACATTTTACCCAGCGACTGGATAGGCTGTGTCTCAGGAGAGTTTTTCATACTATGTGTCCAACCTTAAACTGGTAATACAACAAAGCATCTTGTGAATGCAGCAGAAATTATATCTCTCTATATAAAAATATATATAAACTATATGTAAGAACATATAAATACATAAAAACTAGCAATTAAAAAAATCCATACAGCCCACATTTTAAAGCGATTTACAGGGAGTAGCCATGAACAATATTTAAATGTCTTTTTGTAAGCATGTTTATCAGCAGTAAGAGATAAAAGGCAGATCTTCATATATCAAACTACAAGAAAGAAGTTTCCATATTTAGCTGCTCATTTTTTTAAAATCTTTTATTGGAAAATTATTTTTGTTCCATGATTATTATCTCTTGTACTTCTCACATTGCTGTTCCCTGGCACCTGAGATTTGCTGTCAGTCACCTCCTGCCCAAGCACTGGAAAGGTCCACAGCTATTCAGCTCTCAAGATCAGGTATTTTTAACCCTATTTAGAATTACTTTCTTCCCATGTTATGAAAGATTTCACATTTCATTTTGATCCACAGCAAATGCAGAGAAGGGTGCAGTTAGTGGATCTGACACACAAGATGATGGATGTGCCAATAAAGGAGTTGCTGTGCTAACCTTGCAGCATGATAGCAAGAGCTCAACAGCACATTATGTAGAGCAGCAGTCACTGCATACACATATCTCAATCTAGTATTCTCACAAGAGTAAATTATGGAGTGGAGCAACTGCCAATGCTGTTCCAAAACTGGAACCACTAGACTGTTTAAGCTGCTCTTTCCTACACAGAATATTAATATGAAGGCTATGTATTCTGGAGAAGCATTTTTCCCAGCAATGTATTAGCTACTAGACCATAATAAGACAGTAAATAATTACATTGAGACAGATAAACTTCCTTGCCTCAGCTGTTGGAAGTCAAGCCAAGGCTAAACACTTTTGTACAGCACTAGTAAACTTTCACCATTTGAACAACTTTCCTGTTATTATCAAACCTATAAGCAAATAATCCTTCTGACTGAGCATACAGCAAGAGTAGAGCAGCCCAGAGAAGCAGCAATATGGGAGAGGAATTTAACATGTCACTATGAAGGGCTGTAGAGGCCTCCCTCAAAGCAAGGAACAGACAGTCCTTGTAAAGAAAGTTCCATAAATGTCATTTTAAGAACAAAGTGCTCTGGCCTGCAGTCCAGCTTAACACCCTGTCTTTATGAGCAGATGTTTCAAAGATCACATTAGGTCCTCTTATAAACTGAATCACAATAGAAATGTTTTCATTTCGCAACCATATTTACTAAGCCAAAGTTTTAGCATCATACTGAATTTTAACCTGCTTATGGATCCAGTATTTTTTAGGTACTGTTTGTAGCCTGTAAGACTTATCCTTGCTGGATACGGAACACTTAAACCGGACATAAGCAAGTTCACAGGACCTGACAAATGCACCCAAAAGTGCCGAAGGAGACGGCTGATGTTGCATGGCTACTCTTAGTCATCTCTGAAAATCACAGTGATCACGAGGTTTCCGAGGTCTGGAAGAAAGCAAATGTCACTACTATCTTCAAAAAAGTTAGTAAGGAAGACCTGGAGAACTACAATGCAGTCAGTCTCATCTCAATTGCTAGGATACTAAGGGAGCAAATCCCTCTGGAAACCAATTCCAAGGATGTGAAGGATAAATGTATAACTAGAAGCAGTCAGGACAGATTTGTGAAGGGGAAATTGTGATTAGTCATCCTGATGGTCTTTTACAGTGAGATGACAGGCTGAATGGATGAGGGGAGAGGAGCGGATGTTGTTTATCTTGACTTTAGTGAGGTATTCAACACAAAACATATTTTATCTTTAATATAATTGAGGTATTAAGTAGTCTAAAAGACATAATACTTAAATGTATTTGACATAAACATCATCTTAACTACACTTCTGTAAAAGCTTCTGACCAAAAGCAAACATGTGCTCCCAACATATGTCTGGGGTATCACCAGAATTGCATTTCCCTCTCCACGTGTTTTACAGTTATGCTGTTCTGCTTTATGCTGTAGAAGATAAGCCTTAACACTGCCCAAATTCCATCGGCTGCACTAAAAACTCTACCTACCACACTCTGCTGGACAAAAATATTTTAGGTAAGTCATTTACATAGCTAGATACCTCCCTCTCCTCTATTTTTTCTAATGGCTGGTTTTAGAAAGCCAGCAGAAATAACACTGCAGAATTTGGAGACTGCCACTGTGAAGTCAACGTGCAGATGCAACCACACAGAACTTGAGGACAACTTATAAGTCAGTGCAGTCACATGTTCCAAAGTTGGCTTCCTTGCAAAATTCCCCCTATATAGCATCTGCTGATCCTCAGAGCTTAAAGTATGTTGCAAATACTATATAATTAATCATTCTTAGCCAACAGCTTTTCATCATCTGTATCACTATTCCCATTGACAGCTGCAGAGTAAAAAGCAGAAGGGAGTTAAAAAAACTGGACACACAGCTTCCACAATTAAAACTCTTGACTTTTAATTGCAGCTTGGCACTTTCATTATGGCCCAAGGCTGTTTCTCTTACAGTAGGCTATCTTCAAAGACTCCTTTTATGTCAACAATGAGAAGCAAACAAGTGTTTTCAGAAAAACAGGAACCAATGAGATGCAAACAATGATGAGAACACATCTGGAAGGTTATCATTTGAAGTCACCATCCTACAGTTTGTTCTCAGGATAAATTCATACAGTTTCCATCCACCCACATCTTTATTAGTCCAATTCTATCTTCATTTGGACAATCTTTTCTGTCTTTAAACAAATATATGGTGTCACTGTTAAAGCAAAGTAAACAGAATTTTATCAGTGATATCTGCTAGGATTGCCTTTTTTTTCCCCAGTAAGGAATTTGAACGGCTTAAAGAAAACAGCTCAAGGATAGTTTTACAAACACTGATATTTTACAGACTGAAGATACTCCAGGGCTTCTTAAAATATAAAATCTCCCCACTCAGCTCAATGGCTAGGCTATGGGAAGAACCAGATATTCTGTGACTTCTACCTGCTTCATAGCCACAGAAGAAATCAAGTAGTCGAAGCTAGAAGCATAAAAGTATCGGCAAATGCTCAAGGTTTTTGATCCTTGAAGTACCCCAGACCATAGATTGAAAGACTGTATAACAGACAGTGATCTGGAACACAGCCCTATGAGGGGAGGCTGAAAGAGCTGGGGGGTGTGCAGCCTGCAGAAGAGGAGGCTCGGGGGTGACCTCTACAACTACCTGAAGGGACACAGTCTCAAGCTGTTTTGGGAGAGGTCTAGGCTGGATGTTAGGAGGAAGTTCTTCACAGAGAGAGTGATTTGCCATTGAAACAGGCTGCCCAGGGAGGTGGTGCAGTAGCTGTCCCTGGGGATGTTCAAGAAAAGCCTGGATGAGGCACTTAGTGCCATGGTCTAGTTGACTGGACAGGGCTGGGTGATAGGCTGGACTGGATGATCTTGAAGGTCTCTTTCAACCTGGTTGATTCTATGAATGAATATCCCAAGTATCAATGTATTTAGAGCTACTCACCACATACACAGTAACTCTGATTTCATTACAACGGGTGAAAAGTCTTCCTGGCCAAAAATTTCCACATGATCTCCTATGAATATTACAGGTCTTCCCCAATGTTCTGGCCATTCCTAGATATCACATTTTCAAAAACTCAAGAGTCAGGGCAAGTGACTGAGTCAAAAAATACACACATTTCACCTGGTTCCTTATCTTGTCTCTGAGAAAAGATCTGTACTTGTATGAAGTTTTGGATCCAAATTCACAAAGTCTCTGCTTTTGTGACTTTGAAGTTAACACAACCAAGGCTACATTTGGCTCAATATTGCTACTTCAGCTTCACACTTGTTTTGACTTGGTTGAGACTGATGTGCTCAGAATAGAATACACAAACTTAAAGAGTATCCTTGCATATCTTTGCATTTTAGGTTATAGCAGTGATACTGTCCAGCATTTAGCAGAAGTAAATAATCTCCATGTTTTTTTTATGCAGGACCATAGTTCTACTCATTACGAAACACATTACCATGACATCAGTTAAAGCTATTCAAGGCCAAATAATCTCTCAGTACCTCAAAGACTAACCTCCTTTTTTCATCTGAACAACTTCTCGGAGCTATACCTAGCACCTTTAAATTTAGTCACTACAAGCAGAGACAAATTTATCTCTTAACAGATATAAATAACATAGCAAATGTATGAGTTCGGCATCAGCATAGGTCAGCAAACCTCGAAATAGACAAAAGTAGCCACCTCACAGCTTAGACACTACAAACTATATCCCTCCCTATTTTCATGCTTTATAAAAACTATTATAATGGTACATTCACAAAGAGCATGAGCCAGAAGATAAAGTGTTCTAATTTTCACATCTTTGCTCACTTCTATTTCTGAGCAAAAGCTATTAGCTATGCAGTGCAGTAGATGCTTTCCTTTGTACAAACAAAAGTTCTCTTTGAATACTGCTGTCACATAAATTTAACCCTGAAGCTTCTGAGTATTCAGCAATAACAAAATACATTTTTTTGAAGTAGTGCCTTTTACATCAGCTCTTTCCAGCATTGCTTGTGCATCAGAATGTTTTTCATCTTCAGAACAACTAGTTTTTTAGGCTCAAGCTGCTTTACAAACAATGCAATTGCATCATCCTCACACCTCCAGCTCTTCCAAGTCTTAAGCCTTCAGAGATGAAGTTCTCATGCAAAAAAAAGAGCCATATTTGAGTCTTTGAAGCTTTTACAGTAGAAGTTAGATGCTCACAGGTCCCATGGCTAAACCAATAAACCATCTTTTCCAAAGGTTGTTTTGATGACATTCATGAGAGGATGCAGGAAATGAACACACACGTAAATGGGATCATAACTTCACATCAGGCCTACAAGCTGGGTCTTCATTGTACTGTGAGCATGTTGGGTAGAAGGAATCCACAAATCTCAAGATTTTCCATTAATATCTAGAATGTTTAAACAAATAGTCGTGTCTCAGGTGGTTTAAACTAGAATTTTTAAAATAGGAAAAAAAAAACAACAATTTTTCAGTCATTCCATACTATCTTGATCATCAACCTATGGCTCATGTATGCTGAACTGGACTCATAAGAACTAACCAAATATGCAACTGTCAGCTTCAATCATTTTAACTTTAGAAGTATTTTTCAATAGATGCAGCTCCCAGTTTTAAGTCCCCTTTTAAGGGTCAGAATGAAATGGAAAAAGAGATCCTTTGCTTTGAAAAGGAAAAATAAATCACATACCATCTGGATGTGAGAATATATAGGTCTCGACCTTGGCAGATTCCTTTGAGTACAAATGTAGCCTATACAAAGGCATTGTCATGTCAGAGCTGTGTGAATAATTATATACTGACAACGGTAGCACTATCTTCTTAATAGACCTATTGAAAATGAAAGCATTCAAATCACCCTCTTTTGGAACTTTGGTTCCAAAAATTAGTGCAGAAGTACCCACCTGCATCTGGATTGAAAGAAAAAAAAAAACTAATTGTACAGTACTGAAAAGGGCTCAATACTGATAATTGTATTTTGATGCTTATTTGTTTGTAACATCCAACTGAGTTGGCTTGACTCTGCAACCTGGTTTTCTCATTGGATTTGCCCTTGTTCAGGAAGCGCTCTTGATGCTAGGAGAACAGACACAACTTCTGGCCCCTGCCCTAGCCCTCTCTCTCTAGTACTTGCTTAGAGAGAGAGCAAAGGTCACACAGAAGGAAAAAAGGTTTTAAGCTTTCAGTGGAAAGGCAGCCGTAGTCTGGAATTTAGCTGGAGGAAGAGAAAGTAGAGGGGAATTAAAAAAAAAAATGAAGAAAAGAAAAACTCAGTCTCCTCACAACTATTCCACAAATGCTGAGGTATATCAAACTCATTTGCAAGGCTTTAAGGGCTAAGGAAGTTCTTGCTAAGTATGGTACTGGCTGTAGAAATAAATAAAAGAGAAATAGAGAAAAAAGCAGAAATAAATGAACTTTTGCATTCCCATCAGTAGATAGTGTATCTCTCCATACCCAGTGTCAAGTCAGCCTCAGTCTTACGTTCAATGGCTGCAAATTTAACTTTACTCTCAACTGCCACACAAGTGCTGTACAGATTTCACTTCATTCCCCAGGGCAGAGACTCATCTTGCTTACTTCAGACCTGCACAGCCAAGTTCATCTTTTATCACTCTTCCTCCAGGATAAGTTGATGCATTTCCCTAAGCAACCTGACTCCCCCCAACTCCCATGCTCCCCTATAAACAGGACCACTTGAAACTTTGATGCTTTAGTTTGCAGCTACTGCTGAGCTTGGAGACTTTTAAAAAGAGGAACAGAAGCTGCCCAGTAGTCATACACGCAGGATCAGAAAACCTTTCCTAGGGTTTATCGTAAAGAGGAGCATCCTAACTGAAAGTACCTTTTTCTATTTCTGGTGCGACTGCATATATGTGAACCGCTCGCCGCACTTACACTGTGCAGGAACTGGAGTGCAATATCCTGTAGTACAGCAGGTGGTAGGATGACTCTTCACAGACTCATCACTGTATGGTCACTGCTCATTCTCTTTTTGAATCCCACCTAGTCTCCAAACTCTCAGAGGTTGCAAGGCTTGCATTTCTGGCCACACAACACTCAAGAATGGAAGCTGAGAAGAAAAGGTTTGTTTTCTTTATAATCATGGGTAGTTAATTACAGCCAGCACAACATTTCCTAACAAATATAATGTGGCAGAGTTATTTAATAGGCCTGAAACATATCTGGTTATGTATTTTCATTACACTTACCCAGATAGCTAAAGAAACAAAGAAAGCAAAAACAACACACTGTGGTTCTCTTTCTGACACGTGACTGCATTAAAATGTTACACGTTGTCCAATTCACAGGTAAGATTGTTTTTATCCTCTCACTGGCATGTAATACAAAAGCTATTGAACCTAAGAGGCAAGGGAACTTAACATATTAATAACAGTTAAGCATTCAAATATCCCTACTGACTGAAAGTCTGTACAAGTATTTTACAGTCTTTTGTTC
Source organism: Tricholaema leucomelas (assembly GCA_013400475.1). Lineage (NCBI taxonomy): Eukaryota > Metazoa > Chordata > Aves > Piciformes > Lybiidae > Tricholaema lacrymosa > Tricholaema leucomelas. The sequence goes on from WAAF01005838.1 coordinate 1,841,667, forward strand.
TTCAAGTTCCTGAGTGAAGGTGTAACAGAATCACCCAAACAGAAGAAGGAAAAACCCTGTTTATAGAGACTAACAAGGCTAACAAATACACACAAATCTGCAGAATATCCCAGAAGGATGCCTTCTGAAGACAACTTCATGAAAGACTTTCTTGCACATGGTCAATTACTTGTTTGCTTTCTTCATGGTTAAAAAAACTTTTTTATAAAGGGGGAAAAAAGCCCAAAGGAGAAAGTGCACAGAAAGAAGAGAACTAGTGAGCTTTCACACTAGTAGTAAAAGATCACTCACTAAATTCCCCTGTGAAATTAGAAGCAGCAAGATGGGTTCTACTTATTTCTGGCTACAAAACTACTTCTGAACTCATCACTGAACACAAACATTCATTTTAAAGGCTAACTATTAAGTTATCCCAAAGGGAGACATCAAGTAACTGTAAAATATTTCAGAGAAGCATATTTAGATGTATTTTGTTATGACAATAATCACTGTGACCCTTGCCTTGACATGAAGGAATACGTATATCTCACAGGAAAGCCACAACCTTTTGCGCCTAACCCCATCAGAAAAAAAAAAATCATCTCAGCACAACCATGTTGTCATAAGAAACTTCACCAGAAACATGAATGATAGAACATGCAGGACTGGGAATTAGCAGGAAGCACTCATATCTCAGTCTATCCTGAGCTATCAGGGGTTGTGATGACTTAGCCTTTCTTTCAGATGAGATAAAAAACAGTCCTGGCATCTGGTGGCCATTAGGAAACTGGAGATACTGAAGTTATTACAATTGCATTCTGGTCATATTCCCAGACAAACAATCATATTTGGCCTTCTTAAAATTCTATACTGGTTCAGACAAAATCATATATCCTTCTACCCATCCAAAGGTGATGGGCAATGCTTATTGCACACCCTGCAATGGGACCTACAGAAATAGTATGCACGGATGAAATGTTTAGAGTTGCCCAAGTATCACTGCAAAGAAAGATTAAGTTGTACTCTGTACCATCCTTGTTTCCCTTTCTGTTGATCTCTTGTGCACTGTGCAGCCACATACCAGTTTAGAAGACTGTTTTTCATAGAACGTAGGATCTTTGTGTCCAAAGTAGGCATTCACATTCTCTCAGCCAGTCAGTCATCTGACTTTGGTGCCAAATTACCCCTTTTAGGATGGTTCTTCTTTGGCCATAGAAGGACTTGGGTTGTTACTGGTAATTCTGAGTTACACCTCAGTTCAGTGGATAAATTAGCTCTGAACTAGACAAGCTTAATATCATCTCCTCATTTAAATCTTTTCTGAACACCAAGTCAGTGAGAGACTGAATAATTAATCTGAATACAATGTCAAATTTACCGTGGAAACTCTTTCCACCTGCTGTTACTGCCCTTTGAGATTTCCAAAGGACAAAACTAAGCAATAGCTGTGTATAAACATACTCCCACACACAATTTTATTTGAATCAAGTACAATAGCTTTGGCTACTCTAATGTTAATCATGACCAAGGATTACAATGCTCAGTAATTTCTTTGTTTCTAAGAGGCATATGTATCATTCGTAGGGTGAACAGCAAGATGTGTTTTCTGGCTTGATTGGGTTTCCTGTACTTTTTTGGCTGTACAGAGACAGATTTTTTTCTGAGTACATGAAATAATTTGAGGTTTTGTTGGAAAAACAAAGCTTCTGTTGTTGCAAGAGAAGAAAATGATCCCTCTGGATCACTGATCCTTGACTGAAAAGATTTATGATCTGAGTTATCACATCAACAATCACCTTAACAACAAAATACTGTTGCAGAAAGGTTCCTTTTTTATGGTCTCTTTACATGCCAGCAGCATAAAGCACAGCTGTGCTCTGAGCTCACCATGCTGCCACTACTTCTATTCCAAGACTGAGGAGAAAGAACAGGCTTTGGAGAAATGACAATTGTTTTTCAGACTTAGACAGCTAAATTACCAACACCTTCTAACTGCAGTAAGTGAATTTAAATAAAATCAGGCTTGAACCTCCCCCATCTATACCCAGGACAAACATTTAACTCAAGTATTCCCTATGTTTTAAGCAGCAGAGGAGCTGCTACTATTAAACAGAAAGACTATCACAGGGAGCTGTGTGTACACAGTTCCTTGAACAGTGGCAGGACAATTTTGTGTTCGATGTGATGAGACTGCCCCTTGCTGAGCAGTATTTTCCCATGACTTCAGGTTTTGTATATATGTGGCACATAGCAAATCTTCTGGAGTAGGGATTGTATTTAAATTCTGACTTTTCCTGCATGATAGTACAGTCAGGTGAGATCTGGTGACGTGAGTTCACAGGTGTAAGCATTACAGAAGTCACAATAAACATGCGAGAAAGCTCACAACTTCACAAGGTGACCTTCCAAAAAAAACACACACACAACAAAAAAAAAAAAACCCAAAACAAAAAAAAAACCAGACACACACACACAAAAAAACAAAAACAAAAAAAACCAAACCCCAAAAAGTCATGCCTTTATGTGTCCATGAAGATATTTAAACTCCAACTTCATTAAAGTTGACAGAAGGACTGTCTGAAGAGTATTACTGAAATCTGAACACAAATCTGTGCTCTGCATTTCTGTTAAGTCCTATGTTTCCTTCCTTTAACCACAAGAAAAAACTTACAGCTCTCTATACTCCCACACTGATCACAGACTAACTTCTGCTGAGACGGGTACAAGACCTGCAAGTGCCCTGGGAGAAATATAACCAGAACCAAAAGTTAAACCTACAAACTGATCCAAACATTAACTTCCTAACCCCCCACCCAGAAGCAAACAGCAACTTCAAACTGAAGAGGAGGGGTTGTACATTGTACACCCTGACACCCTGCAGATTCCTTTGTGGTAGAGAATACATCCGTAAGGGCAAAAGGTTATTTTCCAGCAAAGTTTGTAAATTAAATTCTATAGAAAACCAAACAAAAGGTTACACGAGTGTTCACTTATCACTTGAGCAGGGAACTCAAAAAGAAAATATTTAATTTCAGATTTTGCAAAGGTGCCCTAACAATGGCAGTCTGGACACACCATGGGTACTCAAACAGGGCTAATTTAATTACATTTGAATGAAACCTGATATTATCGATCTCAGAAAGGTTTCAAAATAATTTTTCCACCAAATGAATTTAAGTTTCAAGACCTTTGCTAACAAGTATTACAGAAAGAGTAACTGAAAGGAAGAACCCATTTTATTTACATTGATTACAAGTTTATGTGCCTTAACAGTAAAGCGGTATTAATGGGACATAAAAAATGGAGTAGAAAATTACCTACTTTTTTTTAGTTAGGTAAGTAATTTTATCTTCAGATATAAGTTGTCTAACTTATTTGGATTTAAACCAGCTACAGAAATATTCTCTGCCTCACAATGATCAAACCACCTTGCATTAGCTCTGCTGGAGGTCTAAAAGTTTGGACCAAAGGACACATTAAACTGTAAAAAGGGACACGGCAGAGGCTTGCTGGGGAAGCATCAGTAACAGCTGCCCTCCTCCATCCCCTGAACACACATGGACCCATAAGCAGGGCACAGGCACAGTCTTCTGCCAGAGAATGGCTACAGCAAACAGGATTGCTGGCACCTGCACTGCAGGATTCCCTGCTGGATTTTCTTGCTCCATTTAACAGCCTTTCTCCTCCCATGAACTCCAGATCATCCAAAGACACTGACATTTTAAAAAATATTTGGAAAGAGCACAATCAATTAACGGCTTTTAAAAGCTGAACTCTGTTCTGAACACTTAACTCTGTCCAGTGTGCAGCAAACATGACTTAACCAACACAGCAGATCCTGTGTGCCAAAAAAAGATGATTTACGTTTTTTCTGCTCTCGAGTCCAGCCCTATCTAAACAGACTTCCATCCAGCTTGTCAGAGATCCTGACTCCAGCAGCACCGAGAGCCAAGTGCTTCAGACAAAGATGCATGAAACCACAAAAGCCCACAGCTGACAGGTCTGAGATAACTCAGTCTCAGGGAAACCTCCTCATCAAATCCTCAGTGCTGCTGAAGTCAAACATCCAGATGGTATGTAACAGGCCTCCACACTTAAGCATCTGACTTAACAGGTATGTAAAAAAATATGGTACTTTTGGATTTTTTTCCTCCTAGTTTCCTCAAATTTTGTCTACATTTTAGAGACAGGAATCAATAATTTGTTTTACAGCAGAGTAGATGTTCTCATCCTCACCTCTACCAGATTTTAAAAAATAAAACCTCTTTAAAATACAAGTCAAAGCTGGAAATTCTGCAGGACTGCTGAAGACTGGCATGATTTCTTTTTAAATAAAAGTATCAGCATGCATAATTATTAAAACAACAGCATTCCAAGGCTAGTATAATTAGGACTCATTAAATCCATAGTGCTTTTAAGGCCAACCCCCTCGTGAAGGGAAAAAGAAAGTATTTGCAATGACCTGTATCCCTAAACAACACACTATAACACTTATGGGTTTATTTATATTACGCCTTCATAATTTGAATAAAACAAAAGTTGTATCAACTTTGTTCTGTTGCTTTACACAGATGTTATTTTTTTGATACGATCCGGGCTTTTAAGCAACCCTATTTTGTAACCAGCCCCGTAGGGCCTTAATGGAATATACGTGAAGAAAAGTAGACTTGGGCAAATGATGTGAAACTAAACATGAAATTCTGAGTTGTATTCAGATAATATTTACAAAATACATGTTTTGTATCTTATTTTTATGATTCTGTATTCACACATATTAAAATCAAGAAAGCAAAATATTCTTCACCTTCAGAATCTTGAAGAAAACACAAACAGGCACACACAAATTCCCTCAACTCAGTTCTTGTCAATGTTACCCTGTGTGAAAGGGGATAACTTCTCCTCTCTAAGAGCTCTTTCTACTTATGACAACTTGTAAAAAAATTACATATATTTGTATTTTCCTTGATAAATAGACATACAGATCACCGGGGTGAGAATATGTATGATTACTTTAAAGCCAGCTATAAACATGTTATAGAACATTTAACAAAGTTACATCAAGTTATTCAGTAAGTGAAATTGAGAGTAGAATTGAGGTTTCCTTGTTCCTTATGCCCAAACCAACTCCTCATGTTTTATCTGCAATACACTAGCTTCCTGTCCTAAGCACAAAATAGCTGATAGAAGTCAATATCCTGCTACAGAGACTCGATACCATTGCACAGAAATTAGTGATTTCAGGCTTATCAAGAACAGAGGCTGTGGTGGATATAAACTGAGCAAGTACGGTAAATTTCACAACTCTGCCAAGTAATTGAGTGAACTATTGTGGTTTCATCTCACAGAGAGAATCTGGTTTCAGACAGAATTTTAATTGCTTTCCCATAGTAGTTTTATGATTAGTTAATTTACTGGAAGTGCTTTAGTTCTATTCTACAACTTTTCAAGATACAAGTTCATGCTAGTGTGGTAACATCTAACCAACCAGACATAGGACATTGCTGTCATTCAACAGATAGGGAAAATAAGGATTACTCATGCAAGGCACTAATTAGAATTCCAGTAGAAACTGAGTATCATTAGTTCAAAGGGGCCCCAAATAACACATTGTAAGGTGCGGTCAAAATTCTCACTGACCACAGTTAAACCAATAGTACAGTCCACATCTGATAGCAGTGAGTGGTTTTGAATTGCTTCTACCCTTCCCTCTTACCATCACATCCATTACTTTTAAGGATCTTACAATACACTTTTCCTGACCAATTATAAATGGGGAATGCAAAAAGCAGCAATATCCATTATTTCTCAACAAAAAAAGGGTCAAAACATTCTTGATAAAGATTAATGCTGCTGTCTCTTCTCTTTTTAAAACAAGAGCAGGCAGATAAAGAATTGTTGCTGATCTGAGATCTGTAAGGTGCTGGGCTGCAGCAGGGCCCCTCTAAACAAGTATGTCATGGAGCTAGCCTGTACCTGTGTCTCACTGCACATTCCTCTGGTAAAGGAATTCAGATTTGAAACCTGGTACCCCTCTGTCCTCCTCTGAGTGAGCTCATAATACTGGAATGAAGAGGAGGGAAATAACTTTCTCACTGGAATTTCTTTAATGAAAATTACAAGCACACATCTTGATGAAATAGATGCTGGAAGTGTTCTGTTTGATTATTCTTACACATAGATAACACATTAATATATATAGAAAACAGAAGTACTTTGGCAAAATTAATTTCTGTTACATTCTATGATCTTTTCAATGGCATCATATAATCCAAACAAAACCTGTAACTGGCATCACTAACAAAGACGACTGGGCCGACAGTGTTCTGAGTGTGGGAAACTGTAAAACAATCATTCCAGAATCAGGCAGAAGCTTAATAAAAAACATTTAAAAACAATGAAAATAATTAAAAAAAAACCCTCACCACAACTCCCAAAGTTTTCTCACAACTTGAGAGATAATAAAGGGGAAATGGATCTGGAGAGCTGCAGCCAGCTGCAAAACACTTCTCTTTATAGCAGCTCACAGTGAAAATTACTATATTTCTACTAGTAAATTTTGAAATTACAACAAATAAACAAACAACCCAACCTAAATCAGTCATTTGCTGAAATCTATTCAATATCTATAATTGTATGAATCAGATTTATGTTTGGAAAAAAACACACCAACAACTCACAAGTCATTCAAACTAACAGCATTTTTTTTAATCAGTGTAGCCTTAGTTTATTTCTATCCAAAATACTTGGTAAATATTTGCAGTTCATAAGGGATCCTTGGATAGACTTGAAAAGTTACAGTACCACTGGATATCTGATATAAACATTAATTAATTCTACTCTACTGCTGTCTGACTGTAGCTGAGACTAGCTAGCTGGGTTTTAATCCTTGCCATTCCTCTCTGAAATACATGCAGAACCTGGTTGGCTAGTGTGAAGCTGAAAGATGAAAACCAACCAGATTCTTTGGAAATTTCACAGTACTGCACTAGCACAGAGAAGATAATTCAACTGAATGGGAAGCCCTTAAATAGTCATAGTCAACTTTTTACAGTTTTGTGCCTTACTGGTTAAAGCTTTTGCACTTCCACATCTCCAAAAGCAGATTGCACAAGCTGTCTCATTTATAGAAGAGCCTTAGGGCACAAAAAGCACTACTCATTATGGTGCCACAGTTCAAAGAGGCATGGAAAAGACCCTCACTCACAATCATTATGCAAAGCACATTTTACATTTCCTGGCTGTAATGTCTATTTTCACCCAGTGGCTGGAGCACAGAACCAGGAGCTGAAATCCAGGCCCACACTTGGCTTGGTGAATCACAGAATCACAGAAACATCCAGGTTGGAAAAGACCCTCAGGATCATCAAGTTCAACCTACAACCCTACTCTACAAGATTCACCTTAAACCATATCCCTAAGCATCACATCCAAATGACCCTTAAACACATCCAGGGTTGGTGACTCAACCACCTCCCTGGGCAGCTCATTACAGTCCCTGACCACTCTCTCTATGAAAAACTTTTTTCCTAATGTCCAACCTAAACTTCCCCAGACAGTTTGGAGCTCGCTCTAATTATCTAGTTGGATTTTGGTTTAATCCTAACAAGATTATAGATTCACAGAGATTAAGGTTATTAAAAGTACCACTGAGTAAACCATATAATCACTATCCTGAAGAGACCATCTAAAGTATTCTGTTTATGGTCACCAACTCATTTAACTGCAAAACCACTGTGGAGTTTAAAGAGTATATCCTGTATCTATTTGTGGTAAAAGAAGGCTATGGATCTAACATTTGCTTTGGTGACTAGAATATTTCACCTTTGCTCCAGGCATGGTGTGAAAGCTTCTTCCCTTCACTACCCAATTAACATATTTTCTCTACGTTTTTCTTAAGTTCACACCTCACACATTTTCAAGTCACTGCCAAAACCCAAGAACCATCCGTAGGAGGAGTTTTCACAGGCAGTTCCCAGTTTAAGTCAAAACTTAAAAATTCACTACTGCTCCTCCTTTGCAAAAATGATCATATAAAGCTTGTAAGAAGAGAGAGCTGTTAAAAACTGTTTCAGATGGAAAAAGATAATAAACATTTGCTAAATAGCAAGCAGTAGATTTGTATTACACCTACTCCCCTAGGGAAAGTCAAAAGCATACACATTTCAGAAGTATGCCAGAAATAAAGTGCCTTGCTTTTGGCACCCAGGGCTTACTGCAGACCACCTGAGTTATGCCCACAAGACCAAGAATCACCACACTTCAGCCCTATCCATTAACAGTCAGTATGTTCTATGGAAAATGCAAAATAGGATCCCAGTAATCTCACTTTTCAGGTGAATCCACACTTCACAAGTGCTGCACTTCATATAGAAGGTATTTACAAAGACAGTTTGATTTTACAGACAATGCTCCTCTTCACACAGGTACACCCCCTTTGATGATAGTATAAAACCTTGCAAGAAGTACCAAGGCTGAAAGACTACAGGCTACTTTTACAGAGAAGTTCAAAGACCATTGTAAATTCTTCATTTTCCAGGCTTGCTCTCTGTCTTTTTTTTTTTTTGCTCCTGCAGGCTACGTTCTTCCAGTTCAGCTACACCCTGTTTTGTGGGTAGCTTTAATCATCAAAGTACAACACAATGATTCACCCTCCTATTGTTATGATGTGTTCATTCACAGAAAATGTTTGACTAATACAAGGAGGACCCTCAGAACTTTAAAATGGTCCTGCCTTTCCTTGGAAAAGTCATGCAACTACTCATTGCATCAGTGAATCTATTTAGCTCTGCTACAGTAATGACATGAATTCATATATGCATTTCTGGAGAACTGACTTGCCATCTTAAGAATTCTACATCAGATTTAATGTAAAAGCCAAGTATTAAGAGTAATAGATTCATCACTCCTTTTATAAGTGTATCATTTTCGAAGGAAATACTTGCTTTAAGATTCCATTTTAGAGCTGATATCATTTGATGTCCACAGAGAGCTAGCCTTACTACTTGGGAAGACATGACCATCAGGAACCTAAAGTAGTATCTTTAATGATTTAAACAAAGGGATAAGGAACATCAGGAGCTGATCTGAAAACTCTGATGAAATGTACATGCAGCTAAAGTACACATGGTAACTACAAAATCTGGGGAAAGATTGGAGACATTGACTTGTCTCCAATTCAGAATTTTAAAATTGTGTTACTAGCAAAGACCAAAAAAGTGGGAAGATTGTTTTCCATTTTGCTGACATTTAACTTGTTGAGATTTTATGAAGCACAGGCACATTTATAAGTTCATTCCTTGACTAAATGTACTTTTACTTTCCTCTCTTCTGCTCCTCAGTTCAAAAGCAACCCCTCCTAACAGTGCTATAAATTAATTTATGCAGCTGAATTTCAGCTTACTCTGTGCAAACATTTTATTCCAACCTCCAGAAAGCTGCAGGTCTTCACCTCTCTGCCAGCCAAAGAAATGCTAAAGAAACAGTTAATGTTGCTGTTTCCAACCTCTTTCCCCTTCAATGGAAATAGAAAAATGACAAATATGCAAAATCCAACGAAAAGGAAATACGACTCTCCTATCTCACAGAAACCTTGATGTACTGCTTTTTCTAGCTAGGTCCTGATCAGTTCAGGTACAACACCTAGATGAAGTTTAGATTTTACCTGTGCTGTACATCACACAGAGGTCTTGCCAAATGCTTGTGTCAAGGATGGAATCACTTGTACCTATTAGTAATGGGAAAAACAAGGAGCATTAGGTGCAACCCTCTTAAACAGATTAATGCAATGGAGACTCCTAGGTAACAGGCACTGGCACATTCTCACTGCTGATGAGAGAGACATCAGAATAAGCACTACAGGATTAATGCCAGAAGTCATACTGGCAACCTCCCTAGACTACGAAGGCACAAATGAGAGCTAAAAAGGTAGATGAGCTTAAAAGCACGTTGAGGCAAGGGCTGCAAGCTGTACAAAGTTTAGTAGGTTCCACCCAAGCAGGGAAAAAAGAGCAGGGAGCGTATAAGGCAAGCTCAGAATACAGTAGCTATTGACATCTCAGTGAACTGAAGCAAACCAGCCCAATTTGGTTCACAGTGTTGAATCTCTCAGTATTAAGGTAACCAAATGAGCAGAGGCTATACAAACTGGATGGTGCTGGTTTAATGGCCCAGTGAGATTGACACAACCAAGGCTAATCAAAATCCTGCAGAAACAACAAGGGAAGCTAGCACAGACTGTAGCAGTCTCTACAGCTTTGTATCTGTTTGGGTAAAAATGAATCTGAGGGCCAGCAAAGTCACTTCTCACCAGAAGCAGATCCATAGAACAGCTCCTTTGTATTTATTAATTCTATTTCCTCAGATCTGAGAGGAGAGGAAGCCATTCTGAAATTTGAAGATTACTTTGAACACTAGTAGGGTTAATGTCAACATCTTCTGAAAAGCAAAAATTTAAATACAGCTACTGGGACTGCAGCAGCATGGCTACCATATATAAATCACACAGGGGTAGTTGTACAGAAAAAAACAAGGGCAGGTTAAACTGAAGGAAATGTGTGCAAAAAGCACAGGAACAACTTACTTGCTTTCTCCAAATATACTCATATTTATTGCCTAAAGCTCCAAATTCCATTTTTGCAAGGAATAGGTAATGAGAACCACATGGTTCCACTCTAACTGCTCGAGCTCAGTTAGGCCTTATAGCCTTCTGAGGAGAGAGAGCTTTCTTGGTCTACATTCTATTGGGCTTTTTAAAAATAAGAAAATGAAGTTCATAATGTCCATGATCAATCTCTCTTCACACTGATTTCTTCCTCCAATAATACTTGATAATGCAATCACTACCAAGACCATTTCATAGGTACCATTTAACAAATAGCTCAGCTTAGAAGCGGCTAGCATCTCTTAAATATGTTCCTGTTTCCACAGTACTGCTTAATAGAGAATCATCACCTTTGCAGTGTTTTGTAGCTCCCCCTTCCAGGTTAATGTTGAAAGACATTTAAAAAACAGGTGGATAATTTTTTGGTACATAAAAGTGTCTAACAAGAGACTGGCTGGATGTCTAGTCTTACTGCTTCAGTCAGGATTCCATTTTCTGCATGTCGATAATGCAGAGAATCTATAAGAACAGACAGCATCTTTTGCATCAGTTTTGCTGTTTTCACAAAACACCGCAGCTTCCTATATATCAAAATATTCAGCTGATTAAGCACCAAGAGCTAACAGCACTTTGATAACCTTGCCTAAACAGATGCAGTGTCTCTGGGGATACGGGAGAATGAGAATTTCTCTTTTCCTTGTACATGTCACGCAGTTACCACCTCTCCTTCTGGAGCAGTTCTATGCCTACAAATGAAGCCTAGCTATCACGTAAAAACTAAACAGGAAAGAGAGTTGTGAAGTTTGGGACTCACAAGCCACACATTTTATTCACAGCTTTTTGCACACTCTAGCATTCTCATGATATTTGTAAGCATCAGCACGTTATTGTTGTTACCTTGGGTGGAAGAAGTAAGATATCAGATCCTTACTCATGTAGAGAGTGTCACTACTATGAAGACAACTGAAGAGTAGAGATGCTCCACCATGAAATGCCCTGCCTACTTTAGGGACACCAGCATGACTTACTAATAATGGTTCTTAAATAAGGGGAACATTGTGGCTGGCAGTAAAGCTGGCATGTCCAGAAGGGGAAATAAAATGCTTCTTCAGGTCACAGAATGCCTCTCATACCCATGTGAAAGGCAGCCACAACCGGAAATGGATAATGATGTTAAAAAAAAAAAATCTTCAGAAAGCAACCACATGTACTACTTCATTTCATAGCTGCTGTGACCTAACACAGTATCTGAGTGCCAAATACAATGGCACAGTTTATGGTCAATTATCTTTAGCACCCGGAAAATAATAAACAAACAAGTATTTGTTCAGACAGAAGAAAAAGAGATATCCAAATTCAAATGAAAATTTCCTGTAAGATCCAACATGTCTTGACAAGGGCTAGGCAATTAGCAGTGTTAGGAATTGTCTGCTGCTTGCATTTTTCTAACTTATTTCTCATTAGTTTTCTATAGAGCCAGTGAACAATTTTCATTATTTTCTATAGACCTATCTGACTTTTGCAGAATGACCATTCCCAATGCAGCACACCAATCTTCACCAACCCCATCATTCTACAGCCATGCATTCCTACAGATTAGAAGTTGCAGTACACTGATATTTACAAGATCAGGTTTGCAATTTACATTATTTCTTAAATTCTCCTTGCAGACTCTTTCCTTAGACAAAAACTTTATTACAGATGTTACTTATTTCCCAATAAAGCTCACTGCTATGTAAAGACACAGCTGTGAAAGTCAAGCTACAGGACTGCATACTTATAAAGAGTGATTAAAATGGCAAAAGCCACTTCTGAAATAGCTTTTAGTGGCTTAGATCACCATTTGCAAAGACTGTGGAAAATGGAACAATGAGAGCAGTAACTCTGAATTTCAATATCCATAATTAAAGAGCTATTTTTTCTCTCTGTCAGAGCTCTGGTGCAAAATTTATTTTTGGCATAAGACCGCCAAAAACAATGAGCTTGGTTCAATTATGCTGGTCCAGAATTTATTAAAAGATATTATTAAACATTTCTATCATAGCTACAAAAAGAACATCACAGAAAAAAACGGAATAGAGCAAGAGAAGAGACAAATAATATCACTTGGGCAGGCTTGTTGTAAACTAGCAGAGATTCAGTTACCAAAATAGAGCAGACTGTTCAGAACTGGTTTTGGCAGGTACATTTTATTTGTCTTGTTTGGATACTACAGATGCTCTGCTGAACAAGACACTAAGCACTAGAAAAGGAGATTATCTCCAGTTAATCTGCATATTTATTGCCACTCACCCACTCCCTCCTCAAGAAAACCAACGAGATTAGGAAGAGCTGCAATAAAACATTAAGTCCAGACTCATGACAGCTAACTGAACTCTAGATGAAAGCTCAGCTGCTCCAAGAGAACGTGTGGAATAAAAGACCTTACACTAAGTCCTGACAGTAGTTCCTTTGAATATTGCATCAAGATCAGCACATATTTCAGGCATGCTCGGATCGCTGAACAGCAACAGAAGAGAAAGAAATGGGGGGGTAACATCTCACCTGTACAGCAGGTATGCTCTCAAGTGGGCACAGGACTGCTGGGAGGACTATGATGAGGCACAGCTGAGAACTTTGTGAAGACAGAAGAATCTCAAATTTCATTGCCAGAGGCTGTCTCTAGACTTTATGACCATTTAAATCTCCTGCTCCACCCCACCTTTTTGAGAGGGCACCCTGGAAAAATCAGCAAAACTGATTATCTTCTTCTAAGAATTGCATTTTGCCTTGTAGCCTGGAGAAGCCTCAGGGGGTGGACAACAATTAGCTGACATAAACATCTGCCTCTCTAGCACAATCTTTTGCCTTACTTCTCCTAGCTCTGGATCAGCTTTTGTCATTTGTCATAGAGTGTAACTAGTACCTTGAAGACAGAATTACGTTGTTGGTTTATGCTTGCACAGCATCTTGTGCTGACACTCCTAGTTCATTATTAATGCAAATTACTGATAATAGAAAATTGAAAACATAAAGCACAGCTCCTGGAGTCACTTCATCTGAAAGCTGTTAGGGAAAACATTCCCAGCAACTTCACAGCAATTGGTTTACAAAGGAGGTAACAATTCCTCTGCAGAGTAACCCCAGGTGTACGAGCAGTCATCAACATTTTCCACATTTGGCTCAAGAAAATACAGATTACATCAAAAGACTGACTTTGTACTGCTGTTTTTAAAAGATCACCATTTACATCCAGGGAAAATAATTACAAGACAAGAAATTAATTCTGACACACTGTAAAATCCTATTCTTACAGAGGAAGGGATGACTACATCTTGTAATTGGACTTAAAAGTCAAAGCCATCTTTGATACAACTTTATTTGAGACACTAGCCTGATATGCCAGCCACTGCTTATCACCCATGTCCATAGTAATGTTACTGAAGAACTTGGTAAAACATTTTAGCGTGTTCCTTTTACAACAGGTAAACTACGAAAACGAAATTATTTGAAGGAAGGAGAAGATGCATAAAGTTATAATTCACATCATTTTCAGCAAGAAGAGCTTTTAATGGTCAGCTGTTGCTGTGGAGAGTCTAAAAGTTATAATTCATTATAAGACTAAAGTTTTAACTTCATTTTATCACATTGTTCTTCACTATGCTCACTTACTTCAAATAATATAGTAGAGGACCACTAAACGTTTCAGAGATATTGTTCCTAAAAAAGCTCTACTTAATGCAAAACCAATTTCCACCACTAGTATTTACTCTTAACAGGTTACTCTCCACACTGCAAGGTGTCAGGGTGTGCTTTCAATTCAGCAATACCAGAAAGTCCATCAAAGCTGACAAAAACACTTGTATCATTTTCCTGTTGAGCATGTTTCACAGCATTTTTAATAAGAATAATTAAATGCATTATAAAGCACTAAAATGAAGTATTTTACAGATCTTTCTGACTCCTCTTCTTACTTTCACAACAGACTTTGCTTCTATTCTAAGTCTAAAGAAGACAGGCAAGAAAACCTAGGAACGGCAGGTAAGCATTAATCTTACCCACTGCAACAGACCCAAACTGACAAAGTCCCTTTATAAGCCATAAAACATATCGAAGATATTAAAAAAAAATCTGTTTTAAGAGATGTGCCTTCCAAGGGATATGAAGCAAAAAAGGGAGCAAACAAATAATTAAGAATCCACTGTCAGTTACATCTGCATCCAGCAGGAATAATCTCATTGATGTATTGCACGAGTTTATAAAAATTACTACAAAGTGCGGTATAAGTGTTCCAAAGAGGCCTGAAAATACTTGCTTTATAGAAGTCATTGCCACACAGACTCCACTGCAGCAAGTACAGTTCTTGGTTTAGTTAAAGAAAATTGTCTAATCTTTTAATCTTTGAGGAGATTAGAGTTTGCAACCATCACCTGATCAGGCTAATGAAATTCTACTAGTGCAATTGATCATAAAAAGTGCAAAGAAGAACCAAGCCTTTCACACATGAGGAGTATAAAACGCTCTGCTATTAAAAGCTTTTCAAAAGATTTTTTCCCACTTGCACAGGAAAGGTCTAAATCCTTAGATTTTAATCAACAGAGTAGAAAAGCATTAGCTGACAAACCAAGAACCCATGTTGTAACTGGCTTTGTCAGAAGTCTGTTGGAAGGTGTATTAAACATGCTTAACACATGCTATACTAACTACTCTCATTAATTCATTTTTGCTTATGTGCTTTATGAAATCCAGACCACAAAGATTACTGTACCATCTCAATTTACTTCACAATATAGCAAAGAGACTTTGACTGCTGACTGTACACCAATTTAGGCTACAGATTTTGCAAAGGGCTCTTTTACTCACTATAGTCACGTGAACAACTATTTCAGCACCTCAGCTGCATAAAATCTATTACAACAGCCAAAAGAAATAGAACATTTTAAAACCCTGTGATCCCTTACCACTCTATTGAAACATTAATGAGGAACAGCAAAAGATTAAAAAAAAATGTGATCAAATTGCCAGACTGATGGATCATAAAATCATTGCTCTGTATGCCAACTTGGAATTTAAAACACATTTATTAATTCATAGTCGTGAACCTTGATATACCACTTCACAGTTTAGTCCTTTCATTTCTCACCTCACTTTTGCTTAATTGTGAGATGTTCTGGGTTGGATCCCATGCTAGATAGAATCTAATGGGTCAGCGTGTGAGAGAAGGGTTTGAGAAGAGACTACAAAGGAAAGGATGCAAGGAGAGATGCTGCGCATCCCTTCGGACACAAAACGCTGTTTCACTGAATACCTCCACCCCAGCAAACTCCGCAAAAACTAACAAACGCCGAAAAGACGAAAGGCATAGAGGAGCTCTGGAAGCACAGGTGTAGGACAACTAAAGAAAATCCCTTTATCTTCCCCAGGACGGTGGGAGGACTCTGTTTCCTGGTCGAAGAACGTTCAAACCCCAAGAGATTTGTTCTGAGCACCTCCACCTCCGGGGGTCGTAGTCGCGGCCGGGACCTACACACTTACCCCACTCGCCAGCTCCGAGCCCAGGCAGAGGAGCAGTAGTAGCAGCACCCTGCGGGCAGAGAAAACGGAGTCACCGCCAGCGGGCCGGGGCTGGGGAGCATCACAGGGAGGGGGCCGCCGCGCCCCGGCACTCACCCTGCGCGCCCCGCGTCCGGTAGGGCAGGGGCTCGGGCACGGCCCATGCTTCAGGCAGCTGCAGGGACTTTGCGCCGCCGAAGGAAGAGGGCCCGGCGCCGTCACTCGAAGTAGGTGGGCAGGCCCCCTGCGCGGCCACCGCTCACCTCCGCGGTTCCTTCCCCGGCCACAACGGAGGGCCGAGGGTGCCTCACCCGGGCTGGCCTCGGGGTTGGTCACCGCTCGCTTCCCGACGCTGCCCTGAGGCGCGCCAGCCCCCTCAAGGCGCCCGCTGCTTTCCACTCCCCGCAGCGGGCGCGCGCCGTGCTAGAGCGTGCCCGGGCAGAAAGTTTGCGCGGTTCTTCACAGCGGCGTCGCACCTGATCAGAACGGGGCGGGGCGGCACGGCAGAAAGCCGGGCGAACCGCGGCGGGCACCCCTCGCCACCCGCCCCTTCTGAGGTACGACCCGGCACTGCCAGCGTCTCACTCCTTTACTCTCACACACCAAAGTGCTTCCGCTGCAGAAAATAGTCCGAGGTCTAGCGGCTGCCCACCCAGTGGAGGTGCGGGGCGGGGAGAAGCAGACTCCCGCCCTTCGAGCTGACAAAACCCCGGCGCCCTAAGGGGAAGGGAGGCGACAGAGAATCACAGCCCCCCTTAGGAAAGGCTGGTAACGCTCTCTGCTCCCTTCAAACACCACTTACGCACCCTCTGCCGCCTGCCAGCCGCCCGCCGATGGTGCGGATGAATACTGTGGGCAAGTAGTCCCGGGAGGACTTGAGCCGGGTGAAGCGGGCAAGTGCGGCAGTGGGGTTGGTAGAGACATCGGGGCAGCCGGCAGGAGCCGCCTGGAGGGAGCCGCGCTGCCCCGCTGGGCTATGCCCTCGTTGCAGGGTTAGCCCCGGAGCCGGCGAGATGGAGCCGCAGTGGCGGAGTTGCAGCCTGGCTGCCGGCTGCCTGGTGCTGCTGCTGGGGTGCTGGGGGCCGAAGGAGGCGGTGGCGGCGGTGAGTGCTGAGCGCCCTCCTTGTTCTCTCCAAGCGCTGCCCACTGCCACTGTCGCTGCCGGGCGCGGCGGCAGCAGCGCGGAGCCTCGGGGCGACCTTTTGATCCCCTTTAAAACTGGGCTGGCTGAGGGCGGGCTTCCTGGGGGCCAGGCTGGGACTGAAGGGGCCGCAGCGGGCCGCGGCCCCTGACAGAAGTCAGGCGGGCGGAGGCCAGCCGTGCGCGCGAGCGACTCTGGCCGCGCTACCCTCAGGTGCCGGCGGCTCCCGGGTGGTCCCGGTCCGTACAGAGCCTGCCTCGCACCCCGGCTTCTCGGAGCTAACGGCATCGGGACGGCTCCTTGCTGTAACCCTGTGTCTCTGACATGTTTGGGTTCGCCGGCGGCTGCGAGGAGGCAGGAGGGAGCGTGATTGCGAGAAACTCGAGCGAGCTTTGTGTGTGCTCTGAACCCGCTGTTCCTCCAGGACAAAGGAGGAGAAATCTCCCCCCGCCTTTCCTCCCAAAGGACCTGCATGAGGAGGTGTCTGAGCTCTTGCCAGGGAGCCTTCACCTGCATCTGTAAGTCGCACCTGGATGTAGCAGGGAGCGGAGGCTTGCGGGCATGGTTTGCCGGAGCACGGTGTCTCAGACTGCCTTGGGTTTCCTCACGGTTGTCGCTCTGCTCGCTTAAAGCCGAGCTGAGATGCTGGCGGAGGTGGCAGGAGTGTGCAGTGCTACAGAGGGTGCACAGTAGGTGGCCTGGGGAAGAGTTTTTGTTTTCTCCCTTTGGAAAATGGATGTGATCTCAGCTTCTATGGGGCTTCCCCTTTCAAGGTACTGGACTAAGACCTTCAGCTTTTAGCAAGCAATGAAATTGACTAAAAGGCTCATACTTTAATATGGGTTAACTTCAGATTTTTACAATTCCTTTCTCTGTTAGCTTTCTAATTATGCTTGGAACTGAAATGAACATGAAGTTTTGCTTAGGATTACTCTCTCCTCCCCCCCCCGCCCCTCTGATTTTGTAGTTAGAGCTGACAAAATCTTATTTGTCTTGAACTCTCCTTTGAAGTGCATTCCTTCACAGTGAAACTTTATAAGACCTTTCATCTGCCTTTCCAAAAAGCAAAGACCAGCTGTAACATACTCTCTTCCTCTTCTACTCCTCCTTCTTACCATGCTCAGGTATGTACTCAAGTGTAAGTGATAGTAGTGTGCCACCATTACTTACTGATCTGGAGAGTTACTTGTCTTCATGTCTGTGATCCTAGTTCTGCTATACCATGAAGTGCCACCTTGCCCCAAGGTACTCGCATAACTCTCGTCCCCAGTGAAAGATCTACTCTATCCTATCTGCAGAGACTTCACTGTTTCAGTAGATGGGGGTTGAAGATGGGGAGGTTTGTGTGCATGAATGTGATCCCTTCAGGAAAGCACCCGAGCAGAGTTCCTTGTGTGCAGTTGGTGAGTGTCCAGGAAAGGGACCGTGCTGGGCTGATCATGTAGGCAGTCCTCTGCCTTGGCAGACATAAAGAAAGGAGAAAAGACAATCGTGGCATTCCTGGTTTGTGATAGACCCTCTCCTTTAGAATGATTGCCCCTGGGGATTTACTGCCCACAGTGAGATAAGAGTAACTGAAGGCCCAAAGAGTAGTGGGGGTTGGGGAAAGAAGAGAAACTTCTACTCTAACCTACCCCAGTCCCACTGACACTGTCATAAGGATCTAAGAATTTCTCCCTACTTTGGTGTTTGGATGTCCTTGAATCTCATAGGATGGTAGTACTAAGTGATGCCGATAATACTCTTTTTGCTCTCATTTTCTGAAGGGATTGTATTAACACTGTAGCACTGTCTTTTCTGTGAATTTTGTTTTGGGACCTTGTATTAGAATCCTCCTTTCCTAAGAGGATTAATTTGGAGGGATGAGTTCCAGTCATTCTGGTGTCCTTATTAAAACAATATCAGAAACTTGTTATTTAACCTTGTGATATATGTTTCAAATGCAAGTCGTAACTTCTTTGCTGTATATTTTTCAAGAGGTATGTATGGCTAAGTGAAAACTGAAAGGTGAGAGAGTCATCTGCTAACATGGGCATCATAAAGAAATCTCAGTAACGCATAAAGAAAATAGTTGTCAAAACTTCAAGCTCAAGGGTGAATTTCATCAGATTTTATTGTTGGGTTTACATAGCCTTTCATGTGAGTTTGAGTGGCTAATGCTATGCACTCCTGTGCAGACTCGATGTAGAATGAAATGTGTAGCTACTGAAAAGCAGTGCAAAGATAGCTGGGAGTCTGAGGTTCATTTTTTTATTTCAGAGAGGGAGAATGAATGAAATGAGAGACGGTGCCATCATGATGTGAAGGGATTTCAAGTTCTGCTGTAAAAAATAGTGCTTATTTGTTGTATGCATACTTTGAATGTGTGTTACAGAACAGTATTCTCACTGAAGTGCTCTGGTTGTTTTACCATAGGTCTACATATATATGAGCCAATGAGTTCTTCCTAGAAGCAGATTTTTTTTTTTTTCCCTTCCTCTCCTGGCAGGTTTGCACTTGCGTTGTTATTGAAAAGCAATTACAGGTATTGAGTGTGAAACCTAATTAATTCACACAGATGGACTAGATTCTTGTGCTAATCTGTGAAATTCATGTCAAGTTAGTGACTGTTGGTTTATATTGAAAAAAAGTTTCCCTTGTAGCTAGAGCTCAAGCTTTAGAATGGAAATAGACTGTTGTACTGAAGGTTGTTAAAAATTAAGTACTCTCTGCCATGCGTTTCTTTGCTTTCCATTAAAACTACAGTTTGACTGAAAGTGTAGGGATGCAAACAGTTGTTCAAATATGGTGAGACAGGCTGGCAAGATGGGTATTGTTAACTTCCATGAATGACACATTACTTTAAATTCAGTTGAGATTCTTTTTTTATGTTTGTTTTCAGACATTACCATGTATGTGAATATGTACTACCATATCACTAATTACAATGTATTTGACTAATATGGTTGAATTGTAAATTATAGTCATCCATTTCTCTTGCCCTAAACATTTTATCACAGTAGTGGTGGCTATTATCATTATTTTCCATTTCATAACTGATTGTGCCTCTTTCTAGTTACAAAAGCCAGATCTGTAGAAGCAGAAAGAAATGGATACTGGCTTTGCTTTTAGGATTCAAAAAGTATTTCATCCTGAAATTCCGTGAATGTGTCTTGATTAGTCATGCACAAGACTCTTGCAGTTTCATAACATCAAGGCTCAAGCCTTCTTGCTTGTAACTTGTCACTTGTCATATGCTGTACTTTTGACCTTTCATGAAGTGATGTAGTAAAAGTTGTGTTTTAGGGTGAGTTCTGACACATACTAAAATGCGAATTGGAGTGAAATCCAGTGTTAGAGCCATTTGGACCATAACCTTAGTGTGATTGAAATAGACTGATAGTTAAGTGGAAACTCCTAGGCTTTGTTTTTTCTGGTCATAAATTAATTAATCTGTTAATTGAAAGGAATTACCTGAGTCATTTAGTCTTACTTAAAGTAGAAAGGGAAACAATAAGACCAAGTCTTAATTTATTTAATAGCAAATTTATGCAATGATTTTTTTTTCTGCTATAGATAAGCAATAAAACTTACTGTAATGCAGTCAGTTGCTGTTGGTTTTAATAGAACATGTGGAAACTTTTCTATATTACAAAACATCCCAACCAATCTAATGCACACATTTTTCTGTCTGGAGCAAAGTGCACTAAGGCATCTGTTCCTCACAGAGTGAAGATGCATTGTGCCTCTCTGCCTTTCATTCCCTTAGATTCAAATACTTCTTCCTTCTATAACTTTGTTGGTTGTGTGAACTCTTTGCTGATATCTAGATCTCTTATGTGGTGATAACTCGCACACTGTAGTAATAGTATTATGTAAATGTAGTGAATAGAAAGCAGCCTCTGCGTGATGGTGGTAGCAAACAAGTTGCTCTGAATGAATGAAAATACTCTGCTTATCTGTTTCACTTTTAATTTCTTGCAATGTGCAGTGTTTGACTATCTGATGCTGACTCTCTGCTCTTAATCTCTTCTCAAGAAAACCTGAATGAAAATTCCATCTAAAGATCTAGTGCTAGCATAACTTTAAAGATCCTTAAAGCATCTTTTACCCTTCTGTACAAGGTGAGCAATGCTATTAAACCTGATTAAATACCACTGGTACATTGGAACTTCTGAAAAAAGGAATGTGCTGAGCATCTTGGTTATTAAATTGCTAAGAATGTGGTATGTGAAGGAAAAGCTTTAATGTAATGTGAAATTTATCAGCAGAATAAGCATAATTGAGCTGGAGAGGAAAGAGCCCTGTTTTTAAAAATACTGTTAGAATTACTTTTTTATAATTGCTTCACAGTTTTTTTAAGTCTTAACCCTTACTTGGAGAACTTGTGAGGAGGAGCAAGAAGTGAAAACTAGAGGATGTGATCTTAATTTTAGGAGAGGTGAATATTGGATAATTAGACAATTGTAAAGCTATGTAACAAATTATCATCTTAGTTTAGCTTTGTTAATGCTCCTTCTAAAAGGACTTAACCTGTAAGTCATTAAAAGACTTTGATATTGTGCAGCTCTTGCTTAGGAAACTGCGTCTTGATTGCTGTAATCTGAGTGAGAGGCTGAACTAAAACACCTTCCCAGGTCTCTTGCAGTCTGAATTATCCTGTAAGTCTAAAATTGAGTAGAGTTGTGCTTTTAGGTGTACTTGAAGACAGCTTAAATATCCTGTAGTCAAATAGTTATCATAATAGTCCAGTTGTGAGTTAAGTTCATATTTACTTAAATGCTTTTTTAGTTCAACTAACCAAGAAGTCATCTCTGAAGTTGTCAGCACAACAGCATTCAGAATTTCAGTTTTGGGGGTTGTCTCATGCAGTGTGTTTGTATGTGTTGTATTCTGCTACAATATAACAAAAGAAAAGTAAATTCTAATGGCAACATTGCCAATGAGATAGTTTTCCTCCTGAAATGTGTATTAGAAGTTGCAGAGAGGGTGATTCTAAACCTATGGATGCCATCTGATTTGCAGGCTATGGCCTTCAAGACATAGTTAATGTAGCTCTGTTTTTGGATTTCTGTTCCCTCCTGCAATTTGGAGGTGAAGGAAAACAGTTTAGTCTCATCTGTGTTCTGTTTCTTTTACCTAATCTCTACAGAGAATTAATGACAGAGTTGAATTTCAGTCTCTTCTCTGGCTCCATAGAAGACATCTGTGTGCAATTTATTTAAACTAGAACTGCAAGTGAAGTAACTTATCTACAAAATTGTCTTTTGAGGCATATAGCTAGGCCTGCAAAACTTGCCTACTGCAGTCTAATATGACCCCACTGTATGCTAAATAAGCTCTGCTACTGCAGTTCTGCTGAAACCCCTGCTTTCCCTCCTCTTAACTTTCCCTGAGATAAGCAAAGCTCTGTTCACTTTCCTGGCTGAAAATAGACTAGTCAGTATTTTTGCCAGTGTCTGTGTCTGTTGGGACTTTCTGCTGCAATATATTAAACGTGTTAGAAAGTGTCTATTTTTAGGACTGACTTTCATTGTTATCAAGGTGGGTTTTAGTTGCGAACCACACTGTTGGTTTAGAGAAAGATGTTTTTACTGTATTGCTCCTAGGGAACTGGGATGCTGTCAGAAACCAGACTTGCAACCCTTCGTTGCAACTGAAGTGTGTAGTAGGCAACCCTTCTCTAGAAGGAACTATGAGTATTAAGGAAATCCTTAGTTTGTGTCAAAATGCCTCACTTGGTATTGAAGGGAGTCTTTCATCTGTTTCCACCTGTTTCTCTACTGTAATAATAGTCTCTACATTTTTGTTGGTTTAAGATCATCTTACTGGCTCTAGTAGAAGAACTTAGGCTCTCTGGTCTGTTTGGGCATCTTGTATGAGGTTAAGGTAAGACTCTGCTGATTGCTTCACAGACTTAACTCGAGAAGGCAAGTAATGAATAAAGCTATGTTGGAATATCTTCATTTAAAAGCCTGAGACTGTGAAGCAGTTTATGAAAGGGGTAAATCTTCATTTAGACCTTTCAGCTCAGTGTTTTAAAAACTACTGCTGTGAGTGATGTTAGTTATAATAGATTTTAGTACTTTTACATGGGATGTTAAACAGAACTATGCAAGTTTCCTAGTTTAATTTTCAGTTTGCCTAACTGCCGTTTCATGTAGTTGCTGGGCTAGTTAATGTGCCAAACATAAAATTCAGCTTTATTTGGCAGCCAGAGTGCTAAAGTGAAGGAACTTGCCAATGTTTGTTCTGAGAAAGTCAAAGCTTGCAGCCTATTAACACTGTGTTGTGGTTTTTTTCACTTTTGACCAGCTCCTACTTCTTAGACGTTCAAGTACCACTGCAGATTGTCAGCATTGAGTGGAAGGGCAGTAGCTTGTAGATGGTGTCAGATATTGCCTTTCATATTTTATGACCAGTTATTCATATGCCATCTGTAAATGGTGGTTGTGTGGCTGGGAAGTCAAAACCCTATGTTCATCTTGTAGCATCTTCTCAAATGAGTTAATTGTCTTATAAACAAACATGTGCACTGGTAATATGCATCAGTATGTTGTATTTAATATGGTAAAATGGATTGTATATCCTTCTGTGAACATAAGGGAATAAAATAACTGAGTTGTTCTTGCAATTCAAACCTTAGGAAAAAATCTCTGAACATGTTAACAATGATAGGATTTGATGTTTGGTCTTTCAAGTTACTGATAAGGTGTTTGGAACAATCAGTTGCCTGGATTTAATTTCCACCTTCTGACCTGGAAACAGGTCATCCCTTTCTACCCTGTTACTTGTTCTGCTTAAGACTCTGAAAATCTGTGAGCCTGTGGTGCTATAGGCTAGCAGTCTGTGTTCCACTATTATTGACTCCTCCATGCTGTTCTTACAGTAGGAGTTTTCTGCCTTTCTGCCTTAGGAAACATCTTAGGGTGACATGTTTCTACATAAGCTTCTAGAGTAGTTTAAACAGTGCAATGCAAAAATGGTGACTTGGTATCCAGATCTACTTAAGACCAGTGCTCAGATGCACTTTTTTATTCAGTTATGGACTTGAGTCCCACTGTTCTAATAACTACCTGTTGCTGAACAAGTTAACTTCAAACATTTTTCTGGCAGTGTTTCTTGTCTCTGTGTTGGAAAGTTCTGAGACCGTATATTCACCTTTATCCCAAGCACTGTTATATTTGTGCTTTCCCAATAGTCATACTCTTGTTCTTTTCCAGTTGTTTTAATC
This sequence comes from Tricholaema leucomelas, assembly GCA_013400475.1. Taxonomy (NCBI): domain Eukaryota; kingdom Metazoa; phylum Chordata; class Aves; order Piciformes; family Lybiidae; genus Tricholaema lacrymosa; species Tricholaema leucomelas. The sequence goes on from WAAF01005838.1 coordinate 1,866,132, forward strand.
AAACAAGGAAAATTAAGAGTGATAACTTCCGATATGTCCTGGCCTTGTTCGTATTTCTTCAATACTCTGAAAGATTTCAACTACTAATTCAAGCCTTGCATTTGATCTTTTTTGTCTGTACCTTGTTAGCAATGAAGGCTAATGTTACTTCATTAAGAAAGAAATATGTTGATAACTGGTGCAGAGACTCTATAGCATTGGTCTGTGTCTACAACAAGGGCATTGATTATTCAGAAGCAAACCTTTCTCCTCTTGCAAGTTTCTGATAAGACAACAAGGAAATGGCCACCCTGGGCAATGAACTTCAATTTTACACTTTGAGTTAAACTAGCAATTTTTAAAAACAACAATTGAATGGTTTTACTAAAGCAATGAAATCTAATGTGACCTGCAGGCAAGGCTAGACAAGCCTTCAGCTCCCAGGAAATTTGATTTCCTGACAAAAAATGCCACTGCAAAACTATGTTTGAGTGAAGGAGATTATGAACTCAGTTTAAAAGACATTTGAAAATAATCCTTTTTATGGGGTACTGATTTTTTCCTGAGTCAACTTTCTCTGAACCATCCTTTTTTACAGAATGAGAGTAGAAGCTGCTGTTTCTGAAAGGCAAAGGAGCTTCTAGCTGTCATTCAGACTCTGAATTGACTTAAAGAAAATACCCTGAATTAGTTGTAAAACATTTCTTTCGTACATTGAACCCTGAAGGACAAAGATATTAAGAAAGAAAAGGAAGCTGCTTCACTGGACTAAGAAGTGAAAATTTGTATTTGCCTTTTTTTGTCTCTTTTTTTTCTCCAGTTACTGTGTAGTCAGACATGAGGACTAACTTTGAGGTTTCTGCATAACTGTTACGTTTTATAATTCCGAATTTTTATAATTAAATATGTGGAGAGAAAAATCTAGAGAAGATAAGCAAAGTTACTATTTTGATAACCAACTTAACTTCCTATATTCATTTCTCCTTTTCTTAATGGGGAAAGTATTGCCCTGAAATATCTCTAGAAGCCTGTGCCCAGAGTCTGCCCAGACACACAGGGAAAGAATCAATACAGAAGTTGGTGGGTGTTTTATGCATTTTGATTGAAGGGATAGTGTCTGTATGGTGTCCCTTTGTTTCCAATTCAGAATGTCTGTGGAAACTTTTTGGCAGTAGAATTAGTGGCACTCCTACACACGTGCTGCACAGGCATGAAAATATTTCTTTTGTGTTCTGCAAGCTTTCAATCTTTTAAAGCAATAACAGTAACAAAGTGATAAAATATCTATAACTAAAGTATAAATTTTTGAATCTTAAGTGAACCTAAAAATTTCCTAAGCTTTAGCCTTGAATGAAAATGCTTGTTGACGGATTTAGTCCTGTTCAGAAAATGTGTGGTTTTAGGATATCAGCGTATTGTACCTGAGTGAGAATAATCCAACAAGTTTCTTTAAAGAATCTTAAACTGCTGGTACACTGCAGAAGTAGTTGTGAAGTAACAGCACAGCCAGTTGTGGCAGCAATGGGAGATTTTCTTCTGAATGAACAGACTAAGCCAAGGTGCCTCTATAAGAGGATGGATCACTGTGAGCGTGTTGTTCTGAACTTCACTGTAAGCTTTTCAGTGGTGTTTTTGACTTGACAGCAAAAGTCCGTTGATAATACTGGTAAAAGCTCCATAGTAAGTGCTTGCCATTAACCTACTGGTTGCTGCAGGATGCATAGCGTATATCCCAAACTTTCAGCAGGTTATTTTCTTGGCATATGTTCAACTCCAAATAGGACTTGCGGAGTTAGTATACTCCTTAAAACAGGGTACCTAAGGGAATACTTTCCCTTAGAGAAAGTGACTTTCTGGTTTGTATACAAATGCCATAGGCTGTTTCTTACTCCTGCCAAGCTTCAGACTAAATTGCACTTCAAGATTCCATAATGCTTGAGGGCTGTTTCCTGTGAGTGGATCTCCTCGCTCTGTTTTGCTGGGCATTGGAACCATGTGTGTGCTCTCCTTGCCTATTCTAACTTTTAAACTGAATGGTTTAGTGTAGTGCTTCAAGGAAGACATCTTACTGACATCCTCAGACCAGGTCAGAGAATCACCTTAACAAAATACTTTAGGTATTATTTACTTGCTACTCTAGAAAGCAAGTGAATAAATTGCTGGAGAAAGCAACAATTAAATTTACATGTGTCATAGCAAGGAGAAGAGCAATGGTACTGCTAAAGACTTCCTCTCTTCCCAATGAAAATAGTACTCATTTATACAGCATCCACTGAAAACAAGCCAAATGTCACAAGTTTTAAGTGGATGGTATCTCTAATGTGAAAAGGAATATTTGGGTTCCCTGTTTCAGTTTCTCTTTTACTAAAGCACATATTTTACATGGTACGTATTTTTATATGCTCGTCATTCTACTGCAGTTATTACTGAACCTCTCAAGAGGATTACTGTATTATGACTGTTTCTTTGTAAAACCTATTTTTATGGTCTGGGGGTAGAAGACAAAACGCAGAGCAAATTATTATAAATGCTTAGATGACATCTTGTTTACATTTCCTTTCCCTCTGCACTTCTTTTCTCTAGCACTGATCAGATGTACTTTGCTTTTTCTACTACTGTTAGTATGTCAAAAAAACATTGTGGGGATTTTTTCAGTGCTTTTAAAAAATATTTTATCTGTGGTCCCTTTAGTACTTTGTCATGGGTTCTAAAATTTGAGTCTCTCACAAGTGACTGAATTCCCAGGGCATGCTTTCTATGTAGTGATGATCAGTGCAAATCCAGTATAGTGATTGTCAGGATAATGCAATGTATGGTCTCTAGACGTAATTTCTCCAGTGTAAGGAAATTAGATCTTTTTTCCAATTCAGTTCAAGTATCCAATTCCAAGATCAGTGTGCACTAGATGCAATTCTCTATTGGCACTATCTTGCAGGTCTTCCAGCATTTTAAAGATGATAAAATATGTTCAGGCATTCTTTTGCTTTGCCCATGTGAAAATCTACAGGAAATTACTATTGTGACCCTCTCTTTTGTTATAGTGTCAGGTTTTTGATAGCAAGGTGTACCTTGCTGTCAGGCACCTCACTTGAAGTGACAGGTGGTCAGAGGAGACACCCTGCTCCACTGCTAGCATGTAGCTAGTGCATTGGTAGATGAACTTGAGAGGCTAACGCTGAAGGCTGCTCTTACCTGCTGAAACATGTGAGTTCCTGAAGAAGCAGCTGAGAGTTCCCACTAAGTATCTCACTGTTATCAGCTTTAGGAATTTCTGATTCCATGTGGATAAAAGAGCCTTCCAACTCATCAGATCTTCATACTCTATTTTGGAAGTGTCTGTAATTTGCAGGGTTAGGACAACGGTTTTGTCTTTGTTGCTTTCTTGTTTAACTTGGCCCTCTTAGTATCACTTTTTCAGCTTTGATTACCTGTGACTGGGAGTAATGTTTTATTAGTATTGAGCAATACAGAACATGCTGCCTTTAGCATTGTCTGCAGGTAGTGAAATATGCACACAGAGTGTGCTGATGCTACAGGCATAAACAAACAATAAACCAGCTTTAACGAAAAGATCCTTGCAGCTATGATACTTGGGCCAAGAACTAAAGGAGAATGGAGTTGATAATCACCTCCACCACAAAAAAAAATCCCCCAGACACCCACCAAGCCCTGAGTTAGGTCTTGTTCTGACAGCTAGGAGGGAGTGTACTTCAGATAACATCTCAAGGCAATATCAATGTGCACAGCCTCTATTCTATTTAGAATATAGCCTTGCTTAATCTTTGGTATTAATTTGGTGCTTTTAGTAGCTTCAAAATAGACTACATCGGGGTCAAATTAATGTGAGATGCTATTTTATTTTGCCTCTCCTTTCTCAGAGAAAGAGGTGAGTTTTTCTTCTTGTGTGGTCTGCTTCATGCACTTGACACATGAAGGTGAAGTTGTTAGTGACAAATAACTGACATCCTTTAATGGGAGTCAGGAATTGAAGCTTCCTCTGTTGGATGCTCTATGAGAAACAGGGCATTTTCTGAGGAATTAGTCTGGATTCTGTATGTTTATTCCATTTCCTTAACTAGGAAGGGATTGAAAACAGACTGCCAGAAAAAGTGGCATTATGAGTGTATAATACTTGGCTTGCAAGACTAAGGCTTACAAGCCTAGCTGAGAGTTACATCTAGATTTGTGTTACATTTGGACATGGTTATAGAAAGTGGCAACATCCAACACCTGTCAATTGGGAAAAGCCCTAAATGACTAGTAAATCTTAACCTGTAATGAGTACCATATGGCTCCTCATGTTCACAGCTGGGAAAAATCAGGCAGCCTCAAGAGGCTAGTGATTAGAGACTTGTGTGTAAAATTCAAATAAAACAGACTTCCTGAGAAGCAAAGTACCTTAATCTATACTGCTGCTGATTGAAGGTCAGTATCGATGCTTATGTCTCAGTGCTGATGTTAGCTGCAGAAATGTGTAACAGGATGAGCAAAGATGGAGATATGCTTCAAACCATTCCCCTAAATTGCTACGTAGCTTTTAAAGGAGTTTGCCTATGGTCTGTATAGAAATGAGAGGGTGCGTTTCATTGAGTTTAGCATTTAGAACTGAAGTGAGTAGTAACATTGTGTAAACTGCCTACAGAGGTGATCGAAAACTTGTTCACAGAATAGAATCACAGAATCAGTCAGGAAGGGACCACAAGGATCATCTAGTTCCAACACCCCTGCCATGGGCAGGGACACCCTACCCTAGATCAGGCTGGCCAGAGCTCCATCCAGCCTGGCCTTAAACACCTCCAGGGATGGGGCCTCAACCACTTCCCTGGGCAACCTGTTCCAGAGTCTCACCATTCTCATGCTTAACAACATCCTCCTCATGTCCAGGCTGAACCTCCCCACCTCCAGCTTTGTTTCATTCCCCCCTAGCCCCCCCCGATATCCTAAAAAGTCCTTCTCCAGCTTTATTGTAGGCCCCCTTCAGATACTGAAAGGCCACAATAAGGTCACCTTGTAGCCTACTCTTCTGCAGACTGAATAGCCCCAACTCTTTCAGTGTGTCCTCAGAGAAGAGGTGCTTTAGCCCTCTGATCATCTCAGTGGCCCTTCTCTGGACACGCTCCAGCACATCCGCATCCTTCTTGTAATGGGGGCTCCAGAACTGGATGCAGTACCCCAGGTGGGGGGCTCACTAGAGCGGAGTAGAGGGATCACCTCCCTCGACCTGCTGGCCACAATTCTCCTGATGCAGCCCAGGATCTGGTTGGCCCTCCGGGCTGCAAATGTGTGCTGGCTCGTGTTGAGCTTCTCATCCACCAGCACTCCCAAGTCCCCCTTCTCAGGGCTGCTCTCCAGTCAATCATGCCCAGCCTGTATTTGTGCTTGGGATTGCCCTGACCCAGGTGCAGGACACTGCACTTGGTCTTGTTGAACCTCATGAGGTTGGCTTGTGCCCACATCTCCAGCCTGTCCAGGTCCCTCTGGATGGCATCCTTTCCCTCGAGCATGTCTGCTGCACCACATAGCTTGGTGTCATCATTCTCAAAGCCTTCTATTCCAGAATGGAAAATTCAACCAGAATTGTTTAGGGCTTCTCTACTAATGCTGTCAATTTGGAGCACTGCCTGCCTAAAAAGAGAAATGTGCCATTTGGCATCTGTCGGTGCCTGCTTAAAGCTTCTTAATGTTCTGAAGAGATTTTGATCTTTCCTCTATTAAAGCTAGGTGTGGAGAAAGGGAGCAATATTTGGGATAGGAGGGAAGTTGACTGGATGCCTTGCTTAGCTCTTGCACACTCTGTCCATTTCTCTAGATCAGGAATCTAACACAGAAGGATTCATCATTTGAGATATAACTTCTCTGTGTTTACTTGTTTTTTCACCCTAGTTAAAGATAAGTAGAAACCTGTAGCTCCTGGGAGGTTAAAACCTGGTTTTATACGAGCTTCTCCCTGCTGACTTGCAGTCTTTCTGGGGCTTGCTAGGAATGAGTCCTTGCTATTGTATTTTTTTTCTTTTTAGAAACTCTGATCAGCAGTTGAGCCATTGGAATAGCCTGCTATTCTGCTCCCCTTGTTTGCCAATTGAGTCTCTTGTGCAGCAGGAGCAGCTGATGTATGGCAGGTTGCTGGACCTGCCAAAATCTGTAGGTGAGTGCTTCTACAGATCTTGTCTCTGAACCGCTCTTAGGAGTTTCCAGTGAAGGAGAAAAATTGTTCTCTGTGTTGCTTTCAGGTTTGGAGGATGGAATCCTTATGGACAAACAGTTTGGGGATGAATGAAAGTTAGACATGCTTTCAGGCATTAGTTTGGTAAATAGTCCAGAAGACTGTGCTTAGACTGTATCAGTTGGTCTAAAGAAAGATCCATTGCTGCAGATATTGCCTGTGTGTTAACTAGATACTGCTGTGAAAGATAACCTCTACAGAGAACTTTTTAAAAGCTATTGTAAGTTCAAAGCAGTAAAATTCTGTATCACTTAGTACAAAGTACAGACAGAAAAAAACAACCCTCTTCAGAAAAGAGCTCACTTACATTGCTTGTGGCACTGTATTTTTAAGAGATTTACTTAAAATTTTGCATATTCTGAAGGTGCTATGCCAAGGTTCTCTTGGCTGTATTTTTGGTGTTTTGAAAGTAGCCCTTTATTTCAACCCAATTCAAAGTATCTATATTTTAATGGAAAATGTATTGGATTGTATTATTATTATAATAACCAAAACATTTGGATGTGGTAAGTGGATTTAATGGGTTTCATACAGTTATGTTTCATGCTATTACAATCATACAAGCTATTCAGGTGTCTAAGTAACAAACAACTTAGTCCTACCTCCTTAAGAGGTGTCTTGGAACCCATTTTTAACCTACCTGTGTGTTCTGATTCACAGTGGCCAGAACCGTGGCTACTATAGCTAAGAGCTTCCTTTGCAAGTCTCAACAGAGCTTGTATTGTGCAGGCTTCAAAGAAAAATAGTGCCTCGGGGTGTAAGTGGTTAAATTATTTGGCAGAAGTTCCCTTTAAAAAAAAAAAAAGTTGGTCAAGAAGTTCTGCAGACGTTTTGAGTCTTGATGTTTAGACCATAAAATTTATTCCAAGTATCTTTATGTAAATTGAAGGAAATGTTTACTTAAATGGATATGTAATAATCTTGTAAGGTTCTGCTTTAGAACTGTTGCTGCACAAGTATAACACTTCAGTGAGAGAGGAATGATCACTTGGATTATGGAGCTGTGGTGGTTTTGCAGATATAATTGATTTCACACAGGTATTTCAGTAATAAACTGTTATCTGCAGACTTGTACTCTTCTTTAGCCTGAAGAGCATGTATGTGAAATCATAATTGGAACTCACAATAGCAGCTTTAATGCTACTTGTCAAATCCCCACAAAACCTTTTGTTTCTTAGTTTTAATCATGTCCAGGCAAGTGAAAGGCAACTCAACTTGCTGAAGATAAATGGTGAAATCTTTGACCTGGGTGTGTAGTAAATCCTTATCTAGATAACTGTGTAACACAACACCTACACAGACCTTGGCAAGCTAATAAATGTATTTTCCTTCAGGACCACCACCAAAATAAAATTTCATCTTTGCTTGGAGCTGAAAGACTGAATTTCTTTTCTGTTATAAATAAAGATATTAATAATTGAATTTGAGAGCTTTTCATGGTTACGCCTAGGGCAAAGGCATTTGTAAGGAGTGCTTTTCAGTATGCTGAATTTGATTTTTAATTGGAGTAAATTTCTAACAGCAGTCTCAGGTTTTATACTGATGTAATTATCCAAAATGTATGCTCCTTATTTCTGTAACGTTCAAACATTTCTATGTTCCTGACAGCTAAGCTATCACATCTGAATGCAGAGTGATGTTAATTGCATTAGGCAACTCATGCAACAGCTAGAATAACAGCTAGGTTGTCTTGAGATGCAGGGGTTGTCCTCTGTTTGTAAGCTTTATTCTAGGAACAGGTCTTCCATGGCTCTCCAACAAGTAGTTGCAGTATCTACTTCCACTAACCTTAAATCATGAACTGGAGTGAATGAGACATTGCGATTCACTTTGGAAATCTGCAGTTTGCACAGTTTTGTAAGCTGCAAATCACCACTAAACTGCTCCCCAGTAGTACAGCTGCATGTGCATGTATTTGAGCTGATCCAGGTATTGTAGGAGTTTCATCTAGAGACAGGCTTGATGAATTGGGAAATCCTATTTCATTGTTTTCTGATTTAAAATCTGTGGCTTTAAAGTCTTCTAGCTTAATTACCTCTTCTATTATTTCTGACTGCCCTCCTTCCTCTTTTGTGATAATCTGATGAGAGTGATGCACATCGTGCAGGATTTTGAGGTATTTGATGCACCTGTAGTTCTTTCGATGCTGAGTTTTGTGGTTTGAGATGACTCAGAATGAAGACTCAATGTTTTGTTCAACTACTTTTCTTTCCTTTACTCTCCCAAGAAAGTCAAGCTGTGTAACTTTATTACCTGATTAGCTTGCTAACAAGAATAGTTGGTTATGTGTTCCAGGTAAATACTGAAGAAAGAGACGTGAGGTATTTAGTAATGAATCTTAAACTTACTATTAGGAACAAGTACACATTATATTAGTTTTTAGTAACACTCAGAATGAAAACAAATAATAAAGCCTGAAATATTATTCTGCTATGTGTCTATCCTGGAATTACCATTATACTTTTAAGTAACAATACATTGCCTAAGTAGCTGTCCAGTTAAGCCTTCTGCAGGTAGAAAAACAACCCATAAGCAGGTCAGCCTTGTAGAGGCACTTCTCTTGCTTATATCTGCAAAGAAGTGTGGGGAGTTGAATTGCAAGTTTCAGGTTCAAGAGCTGTTAAGGGAGACAGATTATGTGCTTTGTGCTCTTTGGAAGCCCTCAAAGATGAATAGCTTTTGAATGGGTTTTATGAATGAGAGTCTTAGTATAACTGAACTATCAAAAGACTTGATTATGTGTATTCAAATAAATCTTAGTGAAGGCATTAAAAAGAAGTATGGGAACATGCAAATACAGGACACAACTGTGGAGTGTGACTTGAGTGCAGATGAACATTTTTTTCTAGCCTTTCTTGCTTGTGCTCTGCACCTCCCTCACAAACCACAGTATTCTACAGTTCAGTTATGCTCCTGTGCTCAGTGTTGCAGAATTCTAAAAGTGCTTTAAAATTTTGGCCAGCATCACCAAGGCAGAACTGATTTCAATGATTTCTGTGCATCTTTTCCCTGCTAGAATGAGTTTTTCTCACCTAATACTTTACAGTGTTGTGGTGTCAAATAACTGTCTGGTTCTCTTCAGAAGAACATCTGTTTATAGAGCTGCTGTGTGCATGTTAGTCCTAACAAATGTTACATGCTGAAGCTTGGTGGTTATTTAATTATGTAAAGAAGTTTATATAGGCCATGACAATATTTAAAATCATTGTAGCTGTAAACAATTTTTTGATTATTGCTTGACCTCCTGCTGAGCTGTCAAGAAAAAGGTCTGTCAGTACAAGTAATACTGCCATGCTCTCATAGAGGGGTTTGCAAACAGGGAATTATGGATTCACAATAAAGTAGTATGTAAAGAGGATGTTGCAGTAGAATTGCTTGCTGTAAATATTCAAACTGTTTCTTCCTTCTTTTTCTTGTCCAACCCTATCTAGATTGAGAATTCATTTCTCACCAACTTGGTTCATGTTAGAACTTTTTCTGATAGTTTGCAATCAATGATTAATCTACTGCATTGCTTTCTCTTATTTCTAATTTGTAAATCTCAATTTCTGTAAATGACTGTCTTCCCTCCCCATCCCTGTTATCTTTCCCACAGAAAGAGTATTGAAATATTGCTAAACTTCTATATGTGTAAGCACTTTAACGTTAAATACTAATGCATACTTTCTTTGGCAGTTCTAGGTGATCTTTTACACACCTCCCTACATGTATGCGATGAACTGTTTTGTTGTTTTGCAGCCGAGTGTTTGTAATGGTAAATCACTTCTGAAGCTCAAATTAATTTCCCATCTAAAACTTTCAGGCAGCTTATATATTGCTTGAATGGTGATGTTACTTTGATTTTGCCAGACTGAGATATAAAGTCAGGCTAGCCTGCCTGAAGTCATTAACCAGCCTTCTCTAATTTCTAGTAACCTGCTCCTAGTATTCAATAAAAGATTCATAGAATCATAGAATGGTTTAGGTTGGAAGGGACCTCAAGGATCATCCAGCTCCAACCCCCTGCCATAGGCAGGGACACCTCCCACTAGAGCAGGCTGCTCAAGGCCTCATCCAGCCTGGCCTTAAACGCCTCCAGGGAGGAAGCATCCACAACCTCCCTGGGCAACCCGTTCCAGCGCCTTACCACCCTCACTGTAAAGAACTTCCTCCTAACATCCAGTCTAAATCTCCCCTCTTCCAGCTTAAACCCATTCCCCCTCGTCCTAACATTACTAGACCGTGTAAATAGTCCCTCCCCAGCTTTCCTGTAGGCTCCCTTCAAATACTGGAAGACCACTATAAGGTCTCCTCGAAGCCTTCTCCTCTCCAGGCTGAAGAGCCCCAACTCTCTCAGCCTGTCCTCATAGCAGAGGTGCTCCAGCCCTCTGATCATCTTCGTGGCTCTCCTTTGAACCCGCTCCAGCAGTTCCATGTCCTTCTCTTCTCCCTTCACAACTTAAAGAAAATCCTAAGCTGCTGCTCTCTAGTGTCCATCTGCCTGGTGCTTTTTAAACATGTTTTGCCCAGTACTTTTGTGAATGGCAGCTGAGAGGTGGGGAGGGAGTGAGTGGTGCTGAAATTGCCTGGTAACTGACATCTCCAGGCGTGATGAGAAAGGAGGGGAATGCGCTCAATACAGAAGGCAGACTTCTAGCCAAAACAAATTTCAAGGGTAGCAGGCTTATTCATTTCACTGAGCTGACACTAACAAACCTGTAGCCAAGAGTAAGAAGTGACTTTGATTTCCAGTGTGTGCTTTGTTTGGTTTTCATTTTGAAGATAAAAAAAAATCCCCATTCTGTTGATAGTGTAAAGCAGTTTTACGCAGTCCATGTAAGAATACAAAAGACTGAGCTTGTTCTGGAAGAATTATCCTTTGAGCAGTAAACCAATACCATCCCTCCTTTTTATACACTAATGAAAAGAACTTGCTCTCCACACAGAGTTTCAATGGAGTAGAAGCTGTCAGGAAAATCCAATGAAAGGATTAGCTAAACTCGAATAGATTAATTAGAGCCCTTTGCTGTGACTTTTGCGTAGTAAAACACAATCAAGGAAAGAGCGATGCTAGTGAGTTCATCTTTACAGGTACATGGTGGGCACTGGGGGGAGGCAACAGGAAAGCAGTAGGTAAAAAGCAAATCTGAGCAGTTTCAGTCTCACTCTTAAAAGCTGCCTTAATTCTTCCTGTAGTAGTAAACCAAAATGTCTTGGGCATGGAGATTGTGATCAGCTCCTTATGACCAAACCACACTTACTTCATCCAAGATTTCTTTTTTTTTCCTCCTATCACATAAGACAATGTATCCTACTGACCAGTTCTGGGAATAGAGCTACTACTGAAGGCTTCTGGCTGCCAGGTGCAAGGCAGGTGACTTGTTCAGTCCCCCAAAATGTTGAGGTTTGGAGTAATTTGATTTCATCTTGTCTAAAAACCCACTAAATCACCCTATTTTCAGAACTAGTGATGGTTAGGCTGTTAACTAATGGCAAAATGATTGTAACCATCTTAATCTTGCTCTCTGTGTAGATTTGAAGCATTAGTAATTAAATGTTGTAGTTGTATCTGCTTGCTTTCTTTGAGTTGTAGATATCTTATTACTCACAGGAGAAATTTCAAGTATTGCTATGCATTGTATAGAGCCTGGATTTTCTTTGCATTGGTACGTGATATAAAATTGATTTTGTGACATCAGAAATCCCAGCCTGTGGCTGCTTGAGTGACTTTCTAACTTGTACTAGCTTGTTCTGCAGTATGTGTTCTCTTGTATCACAGTCTTTGTGCCTCCTTTCTCAAGTTAAAAAGGCCTTGAGATTATTGGAAAGTCTAAACAAGAAGAAAGTTTTTGGTTGGAATAGGTCATTGTCATTAACTGCTTGGGTTTTGGGGTTTTTTTGTGTTTTTTTTTCTGCTTCAGTTTGGCATTCTTTGTTTTTCATGCTGTACTGCAATATGACCAGTAAGTGGCATGACTTGATCTTGATATAGGACAAATACTCAAGGCTTTTACTCTTTGAACTATTTAGTTAAACCATAATTTGGTGGGGATATAAATTGATGCATTCTTATAATACATTGATGCTTTCTTATAAATAAGAAAGACAATCTGCCACACACAGCTTTTGTACAGGAAGATAAGCAACTCAGCTGGGGGAATACTTTTTGACAAGCTTGTGAGTGACTGTATCTTCCCAGGATTTAAGCCAAGAATTTCTACCATTTGATTACACTGGCTATTTGAAGAGCATTGTGATTAGACTACTTTTAGCTGCTGTTCACTACTGTCTGGGAAGTACCATGTTCAGTTCCTTCAAGTAATGCATCTGAACTGGATATCCAAATTCATCTGTCAAAATGTGTTCAGTGAGTCAGCTAACTCTTCACGGCAGGCTAATTGTATGTACGTATATTGCATGTACATATATTGCATATATGTAGAAATGTACATATGCTAAGCATCTACCCAAAGTGTAAGGAATCTTGTCTGAATGTATCAATGTACTTTAGAAGACAATCCCAGATTTGGAAAAGAAGCCTTTCTATCAAAACACTTTTTCTTTAAGCTACAAATGAAAAAAGGGAGAAAAGCACTTTATTCAAAAACTTTACAGAGGAAAATTTAGGCTTGTCTTTAATGCTGCAGAGCTGGGAAGGGCAAATATTATCATGCAGCATTGTATCTACCATTATTTATTGCCAACATACGCAGGAAAGGTGCTCCTTTGTCAGCTCTCTTAAAGTCAGCAAAAATAAATCTCTGATTCCACATAAGCTAACTTAAAAATAACTTCTCTTTGTTTAGAGATATGCAGAGTTGAGAAAGTGGGTGTGTGGATGTATGTGGGAGTGCTGGGACTTGAGAGAAAAAGGCTTCAGGGGAGAGTAAATACTACAGCTGTCTTGCTGCTTGGAGTGTAGCAAAAGCAGAGCTAGCCTCCTGTCATCCTGCATAGAGACAATGGATGCAACATAAGGAATTCTGGTGAGATGACTTTTCAGGGGCAAAATACTTCACAATTGATGTAGTGAGATATCAGATGCATGATCTAGAGAGGCTGTGGATCTCCACCATGTGGTTATTCAACACGTGACCTGCCCTAAGATGCCCTGCTTTGAATGATTTTTTTTTTTTCCTTTTCCCCTCCATACCAAGTTATTGCACAATTCCACTTTCTTTGTTGGTAGGATCATTTTTTTTTTCTTTTTTGTCATCTTGATGCTGATAGGCCAGGATCACTGGTAAAAATGTGTGAACATTAACAATTGAGGTTTTGCAGTTGTGCTGGAGAGATACAATAGCAAATGACAGAGACTGAGCTTCACTGCCTGAATTTGCCTTCGCAGCTTTGTGTGTATCTACATTTTTATGAAGGGGTAATATAATCTTGAACTATCTTTTCCCGCCCTCTAGCTGTAAGAGAACTGTCCTTCTTTAGTTGTTCATGCCCCCAGTTTTTCTGTACCTGAAAACTCAGAAGATTTTACTAGAAATAATCTTTGGAAGCTGTGAGGAAAGCTAAATGAGTCCCTCATGTTCCATAACCTAAATACATCCTCCTTAGCATGTAGGATCTTGATCATGCTTTCCATCTGTGTGTTATTTTAACCATTACACAGCTTTTTAGTGAGTACTGATTTACTTTGTTTTTCCTACCCCTTCCTCTTGGAGGCAGCAAAGTTTTTCATATAGCTGTCGCTGCTGTCCTTGTAGTAAAGCCGTACTGCTGCACAGGAAGCTAGGTATCTCACTGTTTCTTTGTGTTAGGTTTGCACTGTGAGGCAAGGGAATATTGCATATAAATAAGGTTAATACCTTTTAAATGAAGCTTTGTTAATGAGATTAATCCTAGAACATATTCACAAGGAACCTGCCTTCTTAAAATCCACTTCTGAGAAGGATCTGATTAAAAAATTCACAGGAAACTTTGGGTTAAAGGGGACATCAGAAGGGCACCTAGCCAAGAACTGCTCCAAACAAAGTCAGCCATGAGGTTGGACCAAGTTACATAGTGCTTGGTCCAGTTTGAAAACCTGAACTGGCTAGTAAGTTTTAGCTGCACGTCAGAAAATGGCTCGATGTACTCCTGTTAAGTAAGAGTTCTGAGTTTTTGTATGCATCATGTAAAAGCTAAATAGAAGATTAAGCGATACCTCAGTCAATTCATGTGTCACTACTGTTCTGCTTGACACCCAAATCTCTACCTTATGCTACAAGATGCTTCAGCTGATCATGAGTTTGTGCAGCTCCAGGTGAATTAAGCTGTTTTCAATCTGATGCTTGGTACTGTGTTTAGGCCAAGAGCCAGCACATTGCTAATGCCAGGTAGGTGATGGGTCCCATCTCTAGATGCCTCTGTAATAATGAAGACTAGAATTCAAGTATGGATATGACACAGCAACTGTTATCTTGCTTGAATGAAATTTGTACATAATCTCTGTGGATAACTGTGGAGGGAAGACTCTTGGAAGTTCAGATTTTCAAAGTGAATAAAAGAGTATGTGCTGTTGTTAGTTCATTTGCTTGTTTTAGCATGGTGCTGCAACTGTTCTCAGAACAAGTTAAACCCTAAAGTATTTCAGATACACTGTCTTCTAATACGAATCATGGGTTTTAACTGGTTTGAAAATTGATGTCTGTGTGTATTATGTAGAGATGTGCTGCAAAAATATATTCTTTCTTTCTAGAAATCATGCTTCTGTAAACATGTCTGCTTGTTGAATTCGAAAACGTGGAGCTCTGAGTATCCTGTGTTGGGATGAGGGTGAAGGAATATAAATTAAGCAAATGTAGTATGGAAAAGTTACCTGACTTGGATCTGCTTTGTGAATAGGACTTCAATATCTCCTACCTTTGACCCCTTAATATCTGTCATTCCCCTTATGCTGGAGATCCTTGTAGTTGACTTGTCATGCTTTGGAATAGAGCATGAGTGCAGCTAGGTGAAATCTGTGTTGTGAAAAATTCTCAGTAACTGAGCAGTGGAGGGAAGAATGAACTGTGTATGAAGTATTTTCCTAATAACGTATCATATATAAGGCTCCCAAGTGCCAGACTTGCTTAAACTCTTGTGCAAAACATGACATCTACTGGTGGGAACCAAAATTGGACTCTTCTCAGTGTGAGGCCTACACTGAAAAGTCTGTTTTACTGACGTTCTGGCCCCTTTGGCCATAGCTGTGATATTGTACTCTGCCTTGGAGTAAAGGATAGTTAAACACAAATTTAAGTCTAAAATTTCTGAGGAAATTAACATATTTATGTACAAGCATAATTGTTAACAAATATGATTTCAGTTAACTGTCTACTTCGAACACAGGTGTAACACCTAGATGACAAACTTTGTAGGCTTATATTGTAGACTGACTTTTATAACATGGTTGAAGACTTTGTATAGTCTTAGGCTGATTTAAAAACTAATTTTTCTTTTTCTTTGAAGGCTTGCCACGGATGTACATCGTTATCCAAATGTGACTGTAGTGGAGTAAAAGGTGAAAAGGTAAATATCTTTTTCCTTTTTTTTACTGGCAGACCAATAAAATGACTGAGATATATGCTAGCTTCACATAACTGAAACTCATGGCCAACAGCTTTTGTTTCTTGCTCATGTCTTTGAGCATGGTATTGAGTCAAACTGTCTGGTCCATCTGATGGTGTACAGATTTCCATATCACTGTCTCAGAGGTGATGAATGATGTCACAAATTTTTCCATTTATGTGGGGGTGCAAAGCACAAAAAGATGCCTTCAGAAAAAAGGCAAAATTCTTGTTTCTTGCCAAGGCTTGCCTTCACTGGCCAGTTAGTGTGGGCAAGCTAAGGTGTGGATTTCATGGTAATGCCTCTGCTGGAAATGTTTCAGTGGGGATTTAAAATCGGAGTGAGCATGGGTTGCTTTCTCACTTCTCTTCCATTGCCTGCTCATCAGTAGGTGACACTTATTAATGTGTTATGAAATTGCCCTGTTTCTTACGTCGTAACTTGTGTAGCTGCACACAAAGGTGATAGCTGCTACTCAAGTAAGCAGCTAGTTAATGGCCAAGCAGATTTTCTCAGACTAAGCAGAATAAAAATCACCCCCAAATCCAGCTTTTTCTCAAGTGTAGGTGCCCAGTTGGAAGTAAACCATGACTAAAGAGTTACTGTGTAACTGTTCTTGTCACAGGGAATGAATGTGATGTGACCTCTGCAAGGGGAAGAAACTGCCTGAAATGCAGTCTTATAAACAGCTTGCTTGAGATGCAGTGGAATCGTCTTAAAGATATGAACTGATAACAGAATTTGATAAGCTTGGCTTATCAAACCACTTACTCTCTCTTTGAAGGTTCTAGGAGGGCTTTCAGTGCTCTAGATGATTAAGCTCTGACACATTTCAAAGATGTTCTTTTTTGACATTGCATAAGCAAGCATAACCTCAAATGAACAACAGGAATGCAAAATAATCAGTCCCTGCATTAGCACACTAATGTGCTGATGCAGAATTTTACTGTTGGCTGAGGTTAAGCAAGGCAGATGTCCAAAATTCAAGGTAGTTCTTGGTGCCACACCTGCCATCCAAATAGCTCCAGACAGATGAGATCATTTCTTGGCATTTACTTGCTTTTAGTTCAAGTTTATTCCTAATGTACACATGTAGTTAAGAACACTGTCCCCTTGACAGCAAGCTTTCTGAGTTAGATTTGGTTAGCCAAAACACAACCCTGGTTGATGTGTTCCTACAGGATCTTCAAATGATGATGGTCTAACCAGGTGTATTCTAACACTAGTTGCAGATCTACTTAGGTTTAGTTTGAATACAGTCATAGCAGGTACACTTTAGAGAATGATTCTGTTATTCTAAATTGGTGGTTGGTTTCTGGATTAGTCTCTGAATTCGGTGACCAAATGGGTATTGTCTGGGTAGTGTGGGAAAAGGAAGACCTAAAAGTAAATAATAATTCTGGGTTTCTGAGTAAAACTTAATTCTTCTCTCCCAGTGACTCAGCTTTCTCTTTATACTACTGTTACACAACTGTGATCTACTCAATACATTCCAGTCATTAAGTGTACTCTGTACTGGAGAAAGGTGACTGACTATCTTGAGACTGTTTGGAGTCAGTGGGACATTTTTGTCCAAATACAGTCAAAAAGTAGAGTATATGAGTCTTGTTCAAGATCAAACTCTCAAGTGTCATTATGTATTTTGGGATTTGTTTCTACTCTTCTAGGCTGTCCAAGCAAACTGTTAAGAACAAGTGTGCAGGAGAACCTCTTCCATGTTTAGTTTACAACCTCTCCTGGTCTTTTCTGGAGGTAATTATAGCAGAAGAGCATGAAGCTTTGTAACCTCTTATAAAAAGGAAATGGGGAAGGGAAAAAAGCCTCCAGTAAAACAATCAGAATATCAGACAAAATATTTATATAATGGTTGTACTTCTTCCTGGATAGTTCTTAGGGGGCTGCAAATTGATCAAAGTGTAAGCTTATAATGAAGTAAGAAAAGAAACATCTCACAGAAAGGAAAACAGCTTCATCTATGGTATGACTGCTTTCTCTGTCTTGTCTTTAAAATGTGCCTCAGTCCTAGGAAAGAGTGTGTCTGAAACTCCCACTTATTAAGCTGATACAAGTTTCCAACTTTGGAATGGATGATTCACTTTGAAATCTGGGAACTATGTTTAATTCTTCCACCTAAATCGAGGCAAACACACTGTGATCCTGAGGTATGCCAGAGGGTTTTGTTTTCTAAGCAGCCCTTCTGAAGCTCGAAGACCAGACTATCATGTGCATATGTAAAGAAATGATGAAAAGCAAAGTCCTTATTTCTTAAGCATAATGTGTTGCTAGTGGAACTGGTTTCATAATACATGTGCATACCCCAGTATGTTAGTTGCCCTGAAATTACTAAGCTCTCAGTATTTAATGTGTTGTCAGATTTAGCAGTTCAGCTCTGGAGAACTACAAGGATTCTGTCGCTGACATCTGTAATGCTTTCTCATAATTTTGTTGGGTTTTTTTAACAGCCTTAAGCTTCTTCTAGGGTCTTGTATTCAAGAGCTATCTTAAGATGAATAGGTTGATCCATCACACTGTACCACTTACTCATTTGATTATTTGATTTCCAAACCTGATACTATCTTCGACTCCACTTTCTTGCAAATATTCGTTTACTCCAGCAGTTTTAAAGTTGCTTCCACAGGAAATGTTGGGCTTTGTATTTGACACTTGACACTTCTGCTTCCTTCTCCAGTGACCTCTGAACTAGAAGTCAAGTTCTATAGCTCCTTGCCTAATGGGTGGATGATGAGCATTAGACAATGAGCTGCTGTTTAAATAGTATCCTCTCTTTGATTTTCCTATTGAGACTGACAATATACTTGCAGAAATGCTGGAAAGCAGATGTACAGAACCTGGTTCTGTAGTGGGAGGACAGGAAAAACCTTGTCATATGCACTCAGCTGAGCACTGTGCTTCTGTTCAACTGTTTCACTTGTGGATGGAGACCAGCTTCTGCATCCAAGCTGCTGTCCACTTGCATTAAGTCAACTAACAAGTGCTGCTTTTTTCAGCCTAACGCATTCCTTTTGAGATTCAAAGTAGCCTTTTTCCTAAGCACCCTAATGTTCCTTTCAGGATATCCAGACTTCAACAGATCAGCTAAAGTAATACAAATTGAACTGTGACAAATAAAGCTGTTTTCTTGTCTTGCCTTGGGGAGCCATAGTTCTTATTTAACTGCTTCCAGTGGTTCTTGGGTAACTCTGCCACTGCTATTAGCCCTGACAGCATCACTAGCAGTTGGAGATCAAAGCACAGTGAGCTGCATTTTTGAAAGTACAACAGTTGACAACAATTAGTGCACTAAAGTTTTCTTGCTCTGCTTACTTTATGTAAGGTGGATAGTGTTAAAATGCAAACATGTCCAAAATTATGCAATAAAGAAACAAGAGAATTTACTGGAGAAGTCAGTAGAAATTGATTGCAGCTGTGAGCTGGTGTTCTCTTGCTCAGCAAGCTGCTCTAGTGAACTGGATCTGGTAAGAGTAGTAAAGTGGATTAAGCTGCAACATACAGGTGCTTTAGGAATGGGTCACGCTTTTCAACTGGAATGGAAGTGTGTAACTGTTTTCCAGTTAAGGAACTGGATGGTGATTGAGTTCTATGTAAATATTGCTCAGCACTTTTGAGATTAACCTACTTTAATGCTTAAAAGCTAGTTTATGAGCTAAAGCTAGCAAAAGAAGCCAACACAATAGACAGTGAGCATGGAGCAATTTCTAAGACAAACCAGTAAGACTTGTACATTATTGGCCTGGTTTTACCTCTGCTGAAAAGAAGATCCAAAGATGGTGATAAGAACATCTCTATAGAGACATGGGAGGAGGAGTGAGGTGATACTCATCTGCTCTAGCTGATGAAGATAGAGCCAAGGGCTACAGCAAGCAGGCTGTGTTCATCTTAGTCACCAAGAGGGCATGTACCCCAAGACCTGCTGTACTTTTGCTTTGAAGTGGTAGTACATGATGCTGCTGAAATCTGCTTTCATGCTTTCCCTTAGCTACATATTCCTGTTTCTCCTCCGGGGCTTGTGTGGCCACATGCAAAACTGTTAGTGAACGGTTCTCACTGAAAACAAGTTTCTTTGTGAAATAGGTTAGTTTTCAGCCTGATCGGTTTTTTCATGCAAGTTGTGTTGCAGCATGATTGTTTGTGTAGCTCTCACAGAAACCTGTGCCTTAAGGTGGGAGGAACCATGTGTTTGACAGCACCTAAAACAAAATCCCCCAAATACCAGATCACTGATCTTTAAACCTCAGCTGCTTCATCTTGCAAAAGAAGACACAGAAGGTATTCTGAAGAATTTTTTTGTTTTGAAGAGTAACGGTCCTGTCAGAGGATTTTGTTACTGCATTAAACTATTTTTAAAACTTCTGTTTGTGGCTGATTATTTTGTTTCAAATGAGGTTTTGATTAGTTCCAACTTCCCATGAAATTAGTGTTCCTCAAGTGGAAGTAAAATTCAACTAGTATGAGAATCTTAAGCAGCTGTTATTTTCACTCTAATATTTAAATATGGCTGCCTGTTACATCACTACTTCTGTCCTCTGTGTCTTTTAGTGTTAGTATAGCCCTTTGTACCTGAATCTAGTTTTAAGAAGCCACTCATAGTCTCTGGAGTCTTTCTGATGTTTGCTGTTTTCACAGCAAGGGCAGGAAGCCAAATGTTACAGCCAGGCTCTTACATGTATTTAAGCGTCAAAATGGGCTTTCCTGAATAGTTTTCTGCATGCTTTCTCAGTTGGGTGATTGATTTGGTTTTTTCCCCCACAAGTATACTAGATCTAAAGGAATAAATATTTTATTTTCTCTTCTCAATGTCTCTTCATAAATGTTTAGGTTTCAGGAAGGAGTTAAAGAAATGTGAATTACTTTTGCATGCTTTAAAACTGCAATGATCCCAGATTTCTTACATTTTCCTGACCTGTTATTGGAGTACATGAAACTATGCCACATTTGTCTATATCTGTGTTTAATTAGCTGTATTTCACTGTAGCTTGAAACATAATTTTAGGGTGTTTCCCGACATTTTTTCCTATCCCTCAAGCAATAATCTTGTTCAAGCTTATAAGTTGGCAGTTTGGCCACCTCTGTGTAGCTGATTGAGGGCAATTCCTCTGACAGCTACTCTGGATTTATCACTAAATGAGATCACAATCTGACTCTTTGCCCATTTCCCAAGGAAATTATGGTTTGTAGCTGACACATCTTTGTTCTGCTGTGGAAACAATCCTGTACTTTTAGGACTGGAAGATGAAACATGAGTTGACTGAAACCCTTCCTACTTCTGTTTTAAAGTAAGAGCTACTGAAGAGAAGTAAAAACTATCCAAATGTCTTTAGTTCTTTCTGTGCAAGTGAAACTTAATTGTTGGTTTTTCAGTCTATAAGAAAATGCAGTGCACACTACCCCTGGGTATCAATCTCATTATATCCCCAGTGGCAGAATATCTTTTTTTGGCACTGATATTTTGGGAAGGACTTTTAAAATTACTCTTCCATTTCAGTTCTTCAAGAACTGAATAGGGAAGATTCAGTAGGGAATATGGAGGATGTGCAGTAGGAAAAGTCTTGTTGCAGAAGCAATAACCAGAATCTGTTCTTGCTTATGGAGTCCTATACACTTAAGAGTTTATTATTGTCTTCTACTTAAAAAAATCCTTAGTCATCATTTGCAGTTAGGTTTTTTTGGGGTTTTTTTTTGTTTTTTCTCCCCTTACCCAACTTGTCCACATGTCTTTCTCCCACCAATTTTTTGGTCAAAAATAGTCTAGTACAGCTATTTCCTCTGTAATTAGTTTGAATGTGTTCCCTTGGGAAGTGTCTGGTGTAATCCCCCAGCTGTCCTTAAGCGTAGTCCTTCAAATCATCTCTTCACTCTTGGGGGTAATTTGCTGGTAACCCCCACAGGAGTTGCCCTGGCAACAGTTCCTTCATGCAGGGCTCTCATTGTTGCTGTTCACTTAGAAAGTGGGCTTGGAGAATACTCATTTTGTAGTTTGAATAGTGCAGTTTGCTAGCATCATCTGTTGTTGCCTCTGTTTTTCTTAACTGTTTGGCTTCACTTTAAAGACTTATGCTTCTCAGTTCTGTGCCTGCTTAGAATGCCAACCTCCAAGCAGTTGCATTTTAAGAGAACAGCTTAGATGACACACAAGGCCAAACCTCTGCTATGATCTTGTCCTAGTAACCATTTGCAGATACTACTTTCTCTAACAAAACTCTGAAGAAGTATGACCAAGTTGAGATCATAGGCGTTGTGCAGCGTGACACAGCTGATGTGCCTCTTGTACAGAGGTGTGTTTCCTTGGTGTACAAACACTGTTCTTGCCAGAGCTTGCTCCAGAGTCTCATTCTGTCTACTGTTTTCCTTATCTGGCACTCCCAAATTCTTCATTCTCTCTCCTTCAGGGACATGCTAACCCTTTCATATCCTGTCCTGATATAGTAACACTCCTCCACAGTCTTGCTTTTCAGATGTGATAGCACACCAGCTGTGTAGCTCCAAGTGAAAGTACAGCCTGGCACTTTGTGTGCAAAGAGACTGGACTTCGCCTGTCAGATTTCAGGTAGCCTCAATTCGTGATGCAATTTCAGCTTTTCCACAGTGGATTACAGAGCACCTAAATACCACAGTGAGGAAAATTGGGATTTAAGAAGGAGACTTAGCACTGCTGCCTATAGAAAATAAAGAGAAGATGAAAAAAGCCTTAACATTGCCTTTTGCATATTGTGCCCTAGGCTGCAGTTAGATGTTTCTGCTTGCTTGCAGTACTCAGTCTTCAGTTGGTTTGGTTCTTTCACAGGACTGAGGAGAGCTAGACAGGACCTCCCAAGTTCTTAGAGAGTCCCATAGCTGGTAGACTGCTAGATAATAAATGTGGGAGCTGCTGTTCCAATTCTTGCTGAGGTAGTGCAAGAACATAAAAATTCAGAATGAATTGGTTCAAGGAGAATGTACAAAAGCCTGCACAACTCAAGCCCAGTGATTTTAGCAGGAGGTGATAGATAAAAAGAATAAGAAACCTTACTTCTTTGCTGTCTTGGATCTGTCTCACTTGATATAGATTGTAGGTGTTTTGGGATGGAACTCATTTGTGTTCTGTATTTGTGCAGTGGTTAACCTATAGTGCATGACCAAGAGCTTAATTACTTTTATATTACAAATTAGTCTTCCAGCTGTGAAACTATAAACAACAGTCAGGCTACAGCAGCCATCTACACCCTTCTGGGAGCTTTTTATAGGTGTTGCAGTAGAGGAGAGTTTTCAGAAGAGGCTTATTAACTAATAAAGCTATGTTTTTGTAGGAAGGGGGACACTTGCAGGTATTTAAGTAGCACAGAAGTAGATGGTTGAATTATTTTGATAAGTAGGTGGCTTAAATACTGCATAAACATCGTATGAAACCTAAGTGGTGCAATTAGAGGCAATGTGTATGTTCAGGAATTTCTGTAGCTAAGCAGACAAGATCTTTAATCATGGCATTGGTTTGTTTGTGTGATGACTTCCTACAGAAAACCAGAAAGATAACCTATTTTCTGACTTTTTCTGTCTAACTTTACTTTTGTCGTGTTACATCTCCACCACTACTGGTTCTGTTTTGTTTTTTGTAGGGTGAAAGAGGATTCCCAGGCTTGGAAGGACAGCCAGGTTTGCCTGGATTTCCAGGACCAGAAGGACCACCTGGTCCAAGAGGCTCAAAAGTAGGTCCTAATTTACTTGAATAGCATGGAAATGCTAGTTAGTGTTAACTTGTTTATAGTGCTGGTCATATATCATTCCAAAATTCCTCATTGTCATTGATTTAATAGTAAAAATCTTCAGCTGTTCTTTGTTTGGACATTTTGAATAGTCAACCAGAGGAAACGGATTACTCCGAGTTTCCTGTTCTTTGCTTACCCATGTGCTTGCAAACCCCTTGTGGATGCTTGCATCCTTTCATTAGGTACTGCAGATGAAGGTCGGAGAACTGGTTTGGCAAGGTTCTGTGATATGTTTTTATTACTCCTTGCAATCAAGTCCCTGGTTTAGTTAACTGATAAGAGTGGTACTTTGCTGTCAGCTGCCAGAAGGCTCCCACCTCATCGAGAAACTCCTGTTTGCACCTGGTGGCATTCCTGGGCTTGGTTTGGGTGGGGCAACACAGATGAAGGCCTCACTGAACCCAGGCACACACAGCTGAGGAATGCTCCTTGTTTGCCCAGGAGGGTTTCAGTTTATTTTTATTTGCTGCTGAACTGCATCATTACACTCAGATGGAGTAATATGGCATCAAAATGTAGAAAAGCCTTCCTCTAAATGTGTCTGTGTTTAATATACATGAGATTATCCAGCATCTGACATTCCTGTTGCAGGTCCTCACAACTAGCAGAAATATATCAAGGAGCAGCAAAGAAAAAATAATTAGGTGATTAAGAAAAGAAAAAAAACTACACTCGAAGTAAAGTTTGATAGAAGAAAAGTGGAAGAGTGCAGAGGTCTTGGACTAGCAATTTTGGTTATGTTTTTGTTCCACAGATGCCTCTTCTCTGTTACATTAATGAGAAACAATGGTATGGTACCACTCTCATTTAATCTTGCTCATCTCCTTTTGTCCACATGAGGTCGATGGAGGCATGTGGCCCCTATCTTCTTATAAGCATCTAAAATAACTTCGATTTTATTCTGAAACATTGCCTCTAACTCATGGTTTATCAGCTCATAACAAATACTTCTCAACTAAAGGTCCATCATCCAAAATAAAATAATTTTGAACCCTTTAACTCAGGAAATGACAACTAATAGCACTTGTGGTCTTGTAGAAGAAATTTTGTAATGCTTGCAATTTAATTTGACTGCAAACTTCAGTGTGCTTTTTCTGTTTGTTTGTTGGGGTTTTTTTAGGGTGATGATGGACTTCCAGGGCCTGTTGGACCCAAAGGAATCAGAGTAAGTATTGGTGTCTTTTTAAGGTGATGTATTGGATTTATGGATCAAAATGGATAGACATTGCATGGATACTCACAGAAGTGGTGATTTATAAGGAGAAAAAATTACTTTAAATTTGAAGAGTAATTTATGAACTATCTAGAAGAGATTAAATTAGTATTTAGAACTAATACAAGATTTTTTAGTATTACAGCCTTGTATTACATGTATTACTTTCATAAACTTATTAGGGAGGGTAGCCCCAAGACTTATTTTATCTGTTTTGCCATAAAGGATCTAAACAAGTGTCAGTAACTTGAATTTATGTTGAAGTAGACCCACTTTATTTAGGATCAGTATGGAAGTGTTTGATTTCGGTGGAAATCATTTAGGTTTTGAGCCTTTGCTTTTCCTTTTTGTCAGACACTTCAGTTGGTGGCAAATGATGCATCTCTCACTCTATTGATATACATACATTTTCCACACCATGAATATTCAGTTATATTCTATATATATATCTATACTCTTACTCTAGTTGTTCTGTGTTACCTTCTCTGATTTTGTGGCTATTTCCCCAAAAGAAGGATAAGAACCTTGATGGCTCTCCAGTGTGGCATTTTTTTTTTCTTCCAGGTGATTCAGGTGTTGATGTCTGTCTTTACTGACATCTGCACAAATAGATTACATTTAATAAAATATTGGTAAATCCTTCTGCTCATCCATTCATACCATACTGTTTAACACGTGGCTCATTTCTTTCTAGGGACCACCAGGGCTTCCAGGGTTTCCAGGAACACCAGGACTGCCTGTGAGTAGGAATGAGCTGTGTAGATGTATGAGATCTGTTTTTAATCTTTCAGGCCCAGAAGAGCATTGTACAATCTAACTCTTCTCTTTTCCACTGTTAAAGGGATTACCAGGACAAGATGGGCCACCAGGACCTCAGGGTATCCCAGGATGCAATGGAACAAAGGTGGAACCACATAACAATTCTTAACAATGCAGTGATAATATGATAAAGAGCTCTCATTCTCCTGACTGTAGCCAATAGGTTTAGATTAGAATGTGCAGCAGTACTTGCTATTAATGAGTTATGCAGGTGATTCCAAGGTAATTCAGACTTAGATGCACTTCTGAGAGAAGGGGTCATGATCTGGTTGATATGCGAAACACAAGCTTTGCCAAAAATTTCCAGCACCATGACACTACATTTGTACTCTGCAGCCAATGTAGTTAAATTCAGTGTTGTAATCCTTAATATTATAGCTAACAACTGAAAGGAATCTGATCATATGCTATATGTCACCTTTGTAGTAGACTCTTACTACCAAGGAGATTTGGTTATCAATTAATTATTGATTTTTAATGTTGCATGGAAATTACTGATTTGTTATCCTTGTTGGAAGGGGTCACTTTCATTTTAATGAGTTGCACAGCTTCATGTTCATGCTGTGTCATTCCATAAAAGAGGTTGGTCTTCTATATAGCACTGTGTGTGTTTTCCATCTCTAGCACTTTGCCTGAAAGATATGAAACTAGCTGAACATGGAAAGTTCTGTTTGAATGAGTTGTGTGATTTGACAAACTGTTCTATAGCTTGTTGCACTACAATTTGGTACTCTGGAGTCACAAGCTAACACACTTCTGGACTGGACCTCACAGTTGAAATTTGTTTAGCTGGTTTTGTTATTTTTTGCGTTGATTTTGGCTAATTGTTCTATTTGTTCTCTAAGGGAGAGCGTGGATTCCCAGGCAGTCCAGGTTTTCCTGGTTTACAAGGGCCTCCTGTAAGTAAATATTTTCAGATCAGCTACCTGTAACGCACTGAAAGACTTCTACTAAGGTGTGTGGAAGATCAGATAAATACCAGCCTCTCTTTGCAGTTGTTTTTTTAATAAGTAAGTTTTTTTTTTTCATGGTTAATCAGAATATTTTACATGTCCAATAAAACTGAGCTCTTCTGTTGCATGCTGTGGTTAAGTATGACAAAAAGCCCTTAGAATATCACATGCTGAGATGCTTTGCCACCTGCAGAAAAATACAAATATGTATACATGTGTCAGAGAAGTAAGATCTTGATAATGGGTCTTACTGGTGATTAATGAGGCAGAAAAAAGGGACAGCATAGGATGTTTTCATTATAAAACACAAGGATATACAGCAAAGTGGCTGTCAGAACCAATGTACAGAAAGAAAAAATGTAGTAGACAGGATAGAAAATAGGAGGCAATGAAGAAATTGCTAGGAAATGAAAATGTAGTCCCTTTTAATGTTCAACATTCACAGTGAAAATACTCCTAATTTTTCCATTTGATTCTGAAAATCATTTAAAAAATTGTCTTCTCCCTATTTTTTAAATATTTCTATCTTTAATATCAATGCTTGTCTCATGGTGTAGATCTGACTAGTGGTTTGCAAGTAACATACTCATGATTTATTTCTAATGCCATTTTTTGTTGTTTCTTTTAAACAAAGGGACCTCCTGGTCTGCCAGGTATGAAGGTAAGTGTTCTGTACTTGGATATGGAAGTACTAACCATCATCTGGCACAGGGAACTTGCTGGCTGTTACATGAGACCCTGTGCATCCACAGAAAGCATGGTATTTCTAGGCCACTCCAGTGCAGCTAGCTGGAAATCCTGCAGTAGCTTTTCTCAGTTTGAGTCAGTCATTCCAGAAGTAGCAAACTGTTTTCTGAAACTGGTTTCCTTGGGAGTGTGAGGGACATTGTCTGTTTGTGTTGTGAGACATCATGTTAGCAAAATGCCCACAAACACCCCAATGCACCAGTTGTCTACTGTGTATGCTCAAGAACGCTGCTGGAGGCTTAGAGTACTAACTATGTAGTGAGGAGAGTAAGTGCAATACTGTGTTCCTTTTGAATAAGTGCTTTCTACACCATCAATAGATGGCTTTTTTTCTTAATCTTAGTAGTCTCATAATGTGATTTTGGACCTTAAGGATTTTTTCAGAAGTTAGGTTTTTTTTGCAGTATCCCTGACCTATTTGAACCAAAACACCAGCTGTGGTTGAAATCTGTTTCAAAGGAAATATGACCCACAGAATTATTCCAGCATACTGTGAGGACAGCATAATGCCAGTGCTGGGAAATTGTGACTATTTTGCTGAGTTGTTTTTCTCAACTACTTTGCTTTCCAGTTGTTTTAAAGATATTAAAAGGCAAGCTGGTCAGAACAAAGTGCTTTTAAACCAAAGATTTTCCCTAAAAAAAAAACAGAAAGAAACTGTATTTTGATATAGAAGATGACACATGACTATAATGCATAGTCAACATTAATCTCATGAGGTGTGGGATGCTGGAAAAAGCTGAATGAGCCTTTTTTCTGTTGTCACTTTCACATGGAGCTAGAATGTCTGTTTCTTTTGTGAAGTATTTGTATTTCTATCTGCTAACTTTTTGAGATTTAAATCAGTGCTGATATATTTGTACATACTGAAAGAGAGCTTTTAATAGTTGGTGGTCTGGCTACTTGCAGAATCCTCCAAATAAGCATGGATCTCTTCTAAAAAAAAAAAAAAGCTGTTCTTGGAGAATCTTATATTAAAGAGTATTGCTAGGGTGTAGCGTGTAAGAATCTCTCAGTTTTAAGAGCCACTATGTGTTCCTTGGGGTCAGAATGATGATAAAGGATTGTGAAATGTGCTAGCAATTAAATCAGCCCTTTTTCTTCTAGGGCGATGCAGGTGAAATAATTACATCCTTGCTACCAGAACAGAAGGGTGACCAAGGATTTCCAGGCCTTCCAGGAATACCTGTAAGTTGTGTAAAGTACTGCTAGGCTGTGCCAAAAAGATAACATGACAAGTATTTGCATTACAGACAGATTGTAACATTCAGTGCTAGGGGATCCCTACGTGTGCGTGGAGAAGAAGGGCTCTCATTTAATGTACCTCCAGTTTATGGCTTGAGGGGAAGTGCTTTCTTATTGATCTTAATAGCCTGGCACACAAGTCAGAAAGATCTCTTGGTCAGAAAAGTCATATCCAGTAGAAAGCAGTACTCAATTACTGATTTGTTCTTTTGTTTCCCCTGCCTATTCCACCTTCCTGGATATTCCCCGTGTCAGTTCTGGAGTTTCCTTCCCTTCTTCACCCTGAGGCAAAGCAACTAACATCTGCCTTTCTGGGCTGTAGCTGTTATTTAGGATGACCGAAAGAGAGGATAATGTCTCAGCTGTTCTCTTCATGGTGTACCTCCTGTACAGTGTTTCTGTTCTCCCAGCAGTCTCCTGTGAAAACAGTGACTCCAGGCCCTGTGCTTCCCCACTGAGCTATTCATTGCTTTAGTGAAAGAGCAAGGGGAGCAGAAAATGAGTCTATCAGCCTGTACTGGACAGAGGCCAGAGACTCCCATTTCCTGGTACAGAGGCAAGCTCCAGGCTATGCTGACCAGACTAAGCCTGTTAGCATTACCGTTCCTCTGATCTGTGCTTCTCTATTGTCTGTTTCTGGCTGGGAAGAATCACAAAAACAAAGTGTTTTGTTGTTCTCTCTCTGTGCGTGAAGAGAAAGAAAGTGCAAAAGTAGTTCAAAACAAAACAAAAAAAACTATTCCCTTACCCAAGCCAGGGAGGTATCAACATTGAGATCAGAACACTCCTAACTCAGTGTACTAGCCTTTAGACTTTTCCACAAGGACAGATTGGTAGGTTAGTGATCAGCTGTTTTGATTTGATGTGTATGGACTGCCAGCTCTTGGGTTGCTTTACCTTGGAGGTCTTGCTGTTTTTTTTTTGTCATAAAAAGGTGCCTCTCCCATAATCCCTTTCACTTTGTCAACAGGGCCCACCTGGCTCCATGGGAATACCAGGTCCAATTGGCCCTCCAGGACCCCCAGGTTTGACAGTGAGTTTCTTTTAACCTGTTACTCACGGTGTGTGAAATGGGACAGTTACTTATTTGTTTTGTGTTCTCAGAGACAGGTCAGTAAAATGCAGAGATCTTGATGGTTAAAAGTTGGTGTGAAGACAACAGCAGCCATACATTCAGTTCACCTTGGAGCTGCTAGTGTGCACATCTAAATGGGATACATTTGGAGTAACCTGTTCACAGATCTCTTTTTGCTTTAAATCACAGCAAAAAGAATTTCTGGGCTCCTTATTTGTATGAAACCTGACCTTTAAAGGTCTCTTACAACCCAAACTATTCTGTGGACCAGATGTAGCTTATTTAGACCAGGATGATTCTTTCCATAATATTTAATACCTAGTTGTTTAATTTTATTTGACTCTCTCCCTGAAAGTAAGAACTAGTTTCTTAGCTATTTGTGAAGCTGAAGATATCTCTTGAGGAGAGCAAGGTGCTATGTCAGCATGGGTATAAACCTCAGAAGGCTAAGTAGCAGTGGTTTTTTTTTTTCCACAAGAGACTATGTGGAAGTGCTTGGAAGTGACTTTTTTGTTGTTTCCTTCTTTAATAGGGACCTCCTGGTCCACCAGGGCTGCCAGGACCTAAGGTATTTTCTTTCCCTCATTGGTGGTGCTCTGTTCTGTTTTTCTGTTCATGACTTCCAAGGGCTGATGAGTTGTACTCTTTACAGGGTAATATGGGTTTGAATTTCCAAGGACCCAAAGGTGAAAAAGTGAGTAGGTGATCATGATGATATTTTTGCTTAATACTTGCAAAATATTTAGGCATGCTATTTTGTATGCATTGCCTGTAACATTCTGCAATCTTCTTGCATATTAGGGTGAACAAGGCCTTCAGGGGCCTCCAGGGCCACCAGGACAAATTGGGGAACAGAAGAGACCAAACGATATTGAATTTCAGAAAGGAGATCAGGTGAGTGGGAAACTATATCCAACTGAAGTGAGCTTGGGTCTAATTGGTAACCTCTGTTGGTTTAGCTCATATGTACTCACATCTCGCTTACTGCAGAATTCTATCGTTTTTCTCAAAGTTCTGACTTGGATATTTGAAGCCTCAGAACTTTTCTCTTAATAGACAACATGCCAGTCACATTAGCACAGTTATTTCCCTTAGTAAAGTAGTTATTCTTAAGAAACTCTTTAAAAAGAAGTTCATAGTAACAGTAAAAGCAGTAAAACATTCTCATTCTTCAGAACACCCAGCCTGTGATTTTCAAAGCTGCCTGGAGATTCAGATTCATATTAATTAGCCAACTGTCTAATCCATTGTGAAGAAGTCTTTCAAAAATTTTAACTATGGGGGTTTTTTTTGTACTCTCTTCTTTTTTTTCCTTCCTGTCATTAATGTTGCCCCAATGTCTTTCTTCTTGTAGTCTGATTAAACTGCTTTTGCTTTTGACCTTTCAAAAGTAAAGCTTGAAGTAAGCTTGGAGTGTTGGGTTTGATTTGTATGGATTCTTCTCCACCCATAAATTCCAAATAGTCATTGGCAAAGTTGTCATTTTAAAAATTACTACATTTTTATCCTTTCTTCTTTGCTAAGGAGCAGATTTCAGGACCATTTGATTCTGAGGGCCAGTCACAGTCTGAGCAACAGCAGTAGGATCATGGGTGCCTGGATATCATGGGTGCCTGGATTTCATGTTTGCTCTGAAGTTTCTGTGGTATTTGCAAATACCATCTTAGTAATAGAGGAGCTGAGATAGATATTTTGAGGCAGGAGTAGTTGTTAGTGATCATCTTTATACTCTGGTTATTTTGCAAATGTCAGTGTGATCACTGAGCTTTAAATTTATTAAGTTTCCTCCATCTGCATTTGGATCAATCTCTTTCATCTTTGGAGATGTGTCAGAAAGCTTTAATACATAGCAGTATTTTGATTTGGCAAAATACAGGACAATTCTGCTCTTTCACCTTGATCAAAACTATTACCCTTCCTTTCAGAGGAGCATTAGACACCACTAAGACAATACATAGAGCTAGCCACTGACACACATCTTCCATTCACATCTTCCTAGAAAGGTCTGCCTCTGCTTTTGTCTCTTTTACTGGATGGTAAGACAGAAGGTAATGAGCAGCATTGTGTGTCTGTAAGTCTAATAAAACATAAGGTTGCGTTTTGACAACACTGTAGTTGAAGCAGAAATTCATCTTGCTTTATTAGGATCAGAGTTGTTTGCCTGTCATCAGGGATCTTTCACAGACTAATTGTACTGGCATTAAGTTATATAAATACACTAAATAAAAGCGTTCTAACTACTTTCCACTTAAACCAGTAAGACTTTGAAACACAGTCTAAATGCATTGCCTTTGACCAACATTAACAATGATTTTAAAGTTAACAAGTTTGGTTTTATGTCAACAAATCTTATGTTTTGTAGCACACAATTCAGTAAAAATTTCAACATTATGCTTATTTGGTTGTAAAACACAAAGTTCTGGGTTCTGCTGTGTACTTCCACCTCTTGACTGAAAAAATCAGGTGTATAGATGAGCTTGTAAAAGTCTGGGAAGCCTCCAAGAAAATAACAAAAACCTTTTGTGGATTCAGTAGCCTGTAATTCTCCTTTAGGTTAATGATGAAGGAATTCAGGAATTTGTACAAAGGTGTAACAAGAGAAAATAGAAGCCCTAACTTTAACAGCGATCCTGTAACACTTTTCTGACCAATGCACTGTTGATCCTGTTAGCCTCACAACTTCAGCATTAACTCCTAACCTAGTGACTGTTACTCCTGTAATTTCAGCAGAATCTGGTATTTGTTCTTTTTTTAACTTCCTCCTTTTTATGATCATATAGCAGCTGCAGACCACCGAACAAGCTGCTGCAGTGCATGCAGGGGGCAGTTGTGTCCTGGTGGAGTGAATCATCTAAATAAACAGGATAAGCAGTTAATAAAATTTATAGAGGCACTTGAAGTTCCACACAATGAAAGAACGAATATGCCCTTCCCTTTACTGTTCATGGTACTTGGAAACCTAAATAACAGCTTGCTGTTTGTTTTTTTTTTTTTTTAATCAACTGAGCTTCTAGGGAATTATGTAGGCTTTAATCTTTTCCTCTGCCTATGCTTGACAGGGTATCCCAGGTGATCCAGGCCCACCAGGACTTCCTGGGCCACAAGGCCCTCCTGTGAGTAGTCCTCTTCTGGTTCTTTTTTGTTGCATCTGTATCACAACTGTAAATTCACTCTGTCCTGGCTTGTGAACTCAGTTTAAGATGGCATTTGTGTGTTCAGGGTCTTCCCGGTGGTGTAAAAGGTGAAAAAGGTGAGCAAGGAGAACCAGGCAAAAGAGTAAGTAGTCTGTTATAGTCTAATACACTGTATCTGTCAGGTCTTTTTGCCAGCTTTTCAATGACTGAGAGTTGTTCTGGGCACTGTGGAGAAGCTTAATCACCTATTCTAGTTATATTCCAACAGGTGTTTCTCACACACTTTGGTTCTGTAATGCTAATAATAGACATCTGTTTGTCTTGCCCAGTGAATGGTCTGGAATAAAGTGGAGCTTCCACTACTTTCATTGCAGCAGTAATAAATCTGTTCGTCAAGAATACATGATCTTTAGAAGCCACTTCTCTGAGCGGAATAGCACTTTCTGGTTTTCTCGATACTGCTCTTCAGAAAATTGCATTTGGTTTAAAGAGTAGTTAAAATTCAAACACAAAAATGTTTGTATTTAATTTTTCTGGCCACATTACACTGGTTTCCTAATTATATAATTTTCTAGTGTTTAGGTAGTTAGGGTCTGTTTTCAAACAGAGGATTTCTCTAATGTTAAAATCAAGGGAGTTATTAAACACATTTGTTTGAGACATGTCATGGTTTTGTGCTCAGGCTCAGTTTAGATAACTCCAATGATTATACTTGAAGTCGTTGACATATTTATCACAAAGGCTGCATTCTAAAGCAAATTTGCTGTGTTGAAAAATGGGAAATAAGTAGCATAATTTCCATAAGAATATTCACCGTTAAAGTACTTTATTTCAATGAGTGTTTGTGTCTTTGAAGGGAAAACCTGGGAAAGATGGAGAACCTGGGCAGCCTGGTAGGGATGTGAGTAACTCATGCATTTCTAATCTAAACAGACTCCTTACAACGTTTTTTTTCTGATATGAAGGAGATCAGAGTGTGATTATCTCTTTCTGTTCTTGAAGGGTTTACCTGGTGGACCTGGAATAAATGGTGTTCCAGGAAGAGACGGTGAAAAGGTATGCTAGGTTTTTACTCATTACTACTATAGCAGCCTGAAAATGTGCCATCACTGAGGTCAGTTCTGGCTGAGTAGTAATTGCATTGTCCATGCTGTGACAGTGTTAAGGAATATTTGCAAAAACTTTCTTGTGCAATATCAAAAATGCTCTTCATTTCGTTGCTAGGGTGAAAAAGGTGACACTGGCCCCCCTGGTCCTCCTGGAATTGTAAGTTGCTGATACTTTCTTTTCTTGATGCATTTGATAGACAATCTTGTTTCATCATAGCTCTTGGGTGATTGTGAGTCCCATCTCATATATATAAAAGAACAGAATCAGTAAAGATTTCATATATCCATTAATAGAAAAAATTACTGCCCTCTTTCAAAATAGATTCTGTACTCAAGAATTTGTTAGGTTACAAACAGGACTAGACTATAACCTGATAACTAGAAACTGAGTCAGCTTCACTTAAGCCTGTTCTAACCGTGCTGGCTTAGCAGTAAATGTGCTTCCTACTGGGGAGTGCTATTTACTGGAGTTTGTACGCGGTAGTTTGGTGGAGCAGGATAAAGCACCCTGCGATTGGTACATGCTTTGAAGTACGTTGAACTTTTCCTCTCTCGTATCACTTTACTGTTCCTTTGAGTCTCTTCTTGCGAAGTTGTTTCACATGAATGTATAACGTTTACAGGTCATTTCCAGACCAGGCATTGATGCAGCAGTGGGACCAAAAGGTAGCAAAGGATTGCCAGGACTTCCAGGAGCCAAAGGGGAACGTGGATTCTCTGGTAGGCCAGGCCCACCTGGCTTGCCAGGCTCTCCAGGTAAGAGGACCGGCATTAAGTTGTATGCACAAATGTCCAAATGGATATTTAGCTTCACAGTTTTTATACTCCTTTTGACTGATGAACTGAGCAAAAACCTAAGGCAGAACTATTTAGATCTACCTTTGAGCTTGAAAAGTGGCCCTTAGCTTATGGGGGTAATACGAGGAATTCTGAACATTCATTACCCCTGCTGTGGTGTGCAGAGGATGCTAATTATGTAGGCTCTGAAGTTACTCCATTAAACTACTAACTGTTTATCTCACATCACTATTCTATAGCATACATCATCCAGTGCATTACACAGTGAAAATACTGTGTGCTGTCAAGCTCAGTCTCTTCTGTACCTTGACACCTGTATTTGCCTTACGCGTGCACAGAGAAGTTGTTTACGATTCTGATGTTGCAGCTTATAAACTCTTTTTTTCTCCAGCCAATACTTCCTTTCATGAGTTTTGTTGGGTTTGAGTTTGTTTGGGTTTTTTTGTCCTTCGTAAACTTAGTTGTTGAGTCTAGGTCAATTTTTGAAATGCCGTTCTGTGAAAACACAAGATGTGCATGTGTCACACTACACATCAACATGGAGCTTGATTCCGTAAAAGAAATCTTATGAAGTACTTACATACAAAGACACAAGTTTTATCTGTAAAATGTTATTCATCATATATCATTGTCATCCTTGAAAGAAAGTTATTTAAACCTTTGAGCTACAAAGGAACTAAGTTATTCCCATCTTAGGGATCACTGCTGTTGGACCTCCTGGCCCACCTGGCTTACCTGGTGAGAGAGGACAGAAAGGAGATCCAGGTTTACCTGGTGTTTCCATTCCTGGGGAACCAGGACTTGATGGACCACGAGGACCTCCAGGACCACCAGGTCCTCCAGGGCCACCAGCACCATCTCTTCCTCCTGGTAAGTGATGACCGCTCGGTGAACAGACCACATGGCCTGAGTGGCCTTGATATTCTTTCTTTCAGTTTTGTTTGTTTGGGGATTATTTTGGTGCTGGTTTGGTTTGTTTGTGTTTAGAGTGGGCTGGGGGCGTGGTTTGTTTGGGGGTTTTTTGTTTGATTGTGATTTTGTGGTTTTGTTTTAATTTTCCCTCCAAAGATGTAGTTTATCAGCAGATGGGATTCCAAGCTGTTCTTCCACATTCTCCAAGTAGCTCCTATTGCAAATCAGGACATTTGTATAACTCTAGCCTTAAAGACAAATACAGCATTTGGGAATGCAGTGATGAGAGTCAGTCTGGCTTTATAATGCCTCTTTCCACCTTAAGTGACCTGTGCTGTGACTTTTGAGAGATTCAGCTAGACTGGAGGGGAATAAGTCTTGTCAAACCTGAGGGACCTTGTGCTAACTCACAAAAAATGATAGTCCTCTAGGGCCAAGCAGATTTGGCCCAAATGTACAAAATATTTTTCCAGTGTATGCTAAATGTATTTAATCCAGCTAAAGAAGGTTACATTAAAATATGTTCATAAAACAGCAGGTAACCACTCTGATACTGTCTGGATTAAGTTTAGCTTTCCCAATAAGATCTGATAAATGCTTGGAGGTACCATTCCCTAGTAGGAAAGTAGTATTCCCTAGTAGGAGTGCAGAAGGAGTAATAGGAGTAATTTTTCAGAATTCCAGTTTAATTCCATAAATATTCTAATGTGTAGACCACACAAAATTAACTTGGGATTGGAAACTTTGGATGAAGGCTTTTAGCTCCCTTTTGCTGTGAGGGAAGTAGGGAATGAGAGATGGAATATGAGAACTAGAATGCTATAATCTCAAATCCTCTCACTCTGACATGAGGCTGAATAATAGAATGTAGTGTAGAGAGGGAAATGTGTAGGCTGTGGGAAGTAATATGAGATAGTTGAGTTTGTGAAGGAGAGATGATGATTGTGGTCTAATATCACTGATTGTTTCCCTCTGAGTTTGGTAGATTTTCATTCCTTTGAGTTGCCAACGTATTTCATCTGTGATTCTCTAGGTAGATTAAAATATTCACACAAATGCTGAGTACTACATTTTTTGGTTGAATGCACGTCTTTGATTCCACTGTCAGTCTAGCACAAATTAATGATTGAAGCTCTCCTTACTCTCCTTAGGTGAAGGGTTATGTGAGCAAGGGCCGCCAGGTCCCCCAGGAATTCCAGGACAACAAGGCTTTACTGGGGAGCGAGGCCAAAAAGGTGCAGTGTCACAGCTATCTTGTTTTCTCTCTTTTTGTTAAAGCTTCTTGAACAGCATAACGCCTGCATAAAGTAAGGATAAAGAGTGCCTCTTCCCAGCAGGGCTGACTGCAGATTATTTTTTTAAGTGAGAAAGCCATTTGGGCATAGGATAGTCCCTTACCTAGTGTTGAAACACAGGAA
Source organism: Tricholaema leucomelas (assembly GCA_013400475.1). Taxonomy (NCBI): domain Eukaryota; kingdom Metazoa; phylum Chordata; class Aves; order Piciformes; family Lybiidae; genus Tricholaema lacrymosa; species Tricholaema leucomelas. The sequence continues at coordinate 1,903,036 of WAAF01005838.1, forward strand.
TCTTGAAAGTGATTGAAGGTCCAACCAGTGATAGGGCCTGGCGTGAGTCGTGGTTAAAGTAAAATGGAACTTCAGCTTTATGGATACCTCCCAGGTACTGCTTTGTAACAGCAGTCACTAGCTCTGTGAAAAAGTTTATGTTCACCTCATGAGTGCATGTGACACTTTTACTGAAAAAAAACATTGAAATTACAAATGCAAAATTCCTAATTTGAGCTGGTCAATCTACAATGAGCTTGTTTGTTTGGTAAGCAAAAGAAAGACATCTTTAATGTGTATCCTTGTTTCCAAAAAGACAACCTTGCAATGAGGATGCTGATACAGGTAAGTGAGAATCTTTTCCTCAAATGGACATACTAGATGACTTTGGGCATCTCACTTAATTTTGTACTCATTTCAAACAGGAGTCTCTGTTTCTTATGGAGATTGTAAGAATTAATTAACCTAAATGAAGTGCTTAAATACTACATTAATGTATGTCAGAAAAGCATTCTCAGCATTTACTTTGCACTCTTGGAGGTTATAATTAAAGTTTGAAATTTTGTTGTATGTGTTTTAGAGCTGTTGTTCTGAAGTATCAAATACTCAGTTTAGAAAAGGACTCTTTTGCTAAGAAAAAAAGTCCACGTTTTTTATTATTGAGAGCATTTGATTTGTTTCTGGTGCACTATCCTAAGTACATGCTAATTGTATCTGATATTGATTGTCTGACTCCTAGCAATCAGAAGGATTCAGTTTGGCTTTCATGGAGGAAGCCTTCTAATATTTACTCATTCTTATGTTATATTAAGTAGGATTTCAGAATTTGGCATTATATCTCAGCGGCAAGAAAACAATTGCTGTTGTGCTGAGTTCCTTTAATGTTTTCTGAAACCTGACGCTCAAGTATGTTTCTCAATGCAAATCTTCGTAGGTGATCGAGGAGACACATGCTTCAATTGCATAGGAACTGGAATAACTGGGCCTCCTGGGGAGAGAGGACCACCAGGCCCTCCAGGTAGTCCAGGTAAGGCTGTAATCTTTGCTACTGTGCCTAACATATTCCATAAAGTCACTCTTCTATCAAAGTATCTGCATATAGTGCTAATGCTCTCGGTGTGTATTCTGTACAAATGCAGATGCACAGTTGCCAGCTCCAATACGTAATTAGTCTGTGTCCTGTTTTGCATAGCTGGGGAGAGTTGGGAAGAAGCAGGCTGAATGTCAAACAATCACATTTCTTTTGTGTATTTTTGCACTACTCAGGTTCTCCTGGTTTTCCTGGACCAAAAGGTGAAAAGGGGCTTCCTGGATTAACTGGCCTTGTAGGGCCACCAGTAAGTGGTGGTGTTATGTTCTGGTGGGAAAATGTCTCCTTTGCATGTTTGGTAGAAAAGAATTTTTGTCTAATATTTCTTGAATGCATTATTCTTATAGTATGTCTAACTCAGAGAGGGAAAGAAAGGAAAACTAAATTTCTTTTTTTATCTCTGCTTTTTTGTTTCTTTCCTCTTCAGGGATTCCCAGGCCCCCCAGGTGCTCCTGGGAGACCTGGTCCTAAAGGAGACCCAGGGGATGTCCTGACCTCTCCAAGAATGAAAGGCGACAAGGGAGACCCTGGCTTCCCAGGACCTCCCGGTCTCCCTGGCATAGATGGCACTCCTGGACGAGATGGACTGCCAGGTCTACCTGGCCCTAAGGGGGAACCTGTGAGTCCCATTTTATTCTCTCTTTGATTGGACAGATGTTTTGGGAAGTTTTGTTATCTGCCCTATGTCACATTCATCCAAAACTGTCAGATGCATGGTTTCTGAATGTGACCAGTGCAGTCACTGATCTAGTGATGGTATCAAGAGGTGATCCATGAGTCTAAAATTAATCTCTTTCTAAAATTAAGATGAGACTTATTTTATATATAGTGTCCTTTCTGCCGATGTCTACATTTCACCTAGGTGAATTGCATTAAGTTCTTTACTCTGCCATGATAGTAAGATGTAGACAGCTAATAGCCTTGAGAGCTCAAACATTGGAAACTGCTGAAGAGTTTCAAAACAAAAGCAATGAATTCCTTTGCTTTATTCCTTGGTTAAGAATGCATGTTTCTCTTTCTCATCTTGCTCTTCTTTTTTTTCCAGGGCAGTGTTGCATTCAAAGGAGAAATGGGTATTCCAGGTGATCCAGGAATACCAGGTCTTCCTGGAGAGAAAGGACTGCCTGGACCTCCTGGATTTGGTCCACAAGGTTCACCGGGTGAAAAGGGCATCCAAGGAGTATCAGGTCGTCCAGGGCCTCCTGGAGTTCCTGGTGAGCTGATCGCTGTGTGCTAGTGAGCAAATGCTGTAAAATCAAGTTTTGTCCTTCCACCCAAGATAGTTCTCAGGGCATAGTGCTGCTTTGATGCTTTTCTCAAAGGCATTGTAAGACCTAATCTTTATAATCGCCTTTACTGAAGGCCATTGCAGGATTGTCAAGTGAGGAGGATTTGTGCTGTGACTTTGGACATGTGACTTATCCTTCTGCTCTGGAGAAGCTTTGCTTCTGCATTGGCTGTAGTGGAAATGAGTGTAACTGCCACCTGGCTTGTGCTTAACAACACTGCCACTGCAACAGCTTTTGAAAACAAGGGTTTCCTTGGAACAAGTTTTCATTTGTTACTTGTCAACTGTACAGATCCTGATCAAGTTGTGCTGGTGTCAGCTGTGCAAATGCTATTCATGCCCTAGGAGGAAGTTAGAAAAAATATTTCAAGAAAAAGATCTGTACATTAAACAACGTTTCTAAGCTTGCATGTGCTTTGTGGGACTCAGGGGAGGATAACATATTGCATAAAGTCTTGCCAGTGTTTAAAGATTTTTGTAAGTCTGGGATGTGGCTAGTATCTTTTTTTCTACTCAAATAAAACCAGACAAGAAACTCTTACTGAGTGATACATATTTATTCTCTTTTGGCTTGAGGTCCAAAAGGTGAACCTGGACAGACTATTACAGAACCAGGAGTTCCCGGCCCCCCTGGTCCTCCAGGAAGAAATGGTGACCCAGGTCTTCCAGGTGAAGCAGCAATGAAATATATAGAGAATTCTAAGAGCTTTTTATTCTTTCATAGTTATTCTGGGTAATTGTGTTGATTTTCTTATCTTAACAGGAGATCCTGGTCAGCCAGGTCAGCGTGGCTTACCAGGCATCCCAGGTGCAAAGGGAGAGCCAGGTATCCCTGGCATTGGACTGCCAGGTCCGCCAGGCCCAAAAGGTATGTTTACAGCCATGGGACTGATTGTACTGGCTGGAGGAGGGGACATTGAGGATTGTCTCTTTCCTTTTTCTTAGTGAGTTGTTTTTTTTTCTCTAGAATCCTTTTAATAATGTTTATCTTGAGTTTACACTTCTTTATAATAGTTTCAAAACTATCATGAGAAAAAAAACTGCTGAGCTTGTATTCCTCTGTTTGCTGTATTGCTCCTTCGTGATAGCTTATTTTGCAGTCAACCAAGGACAAAAAAGTCAGTGGGTAAAAGTTCGGGAAATGATGACTAAATAAGCTTGAGCCAATAAATGATCTCCAAAATGCCTCAAGATGTTAATGTTTCTGATGTGAACTGTTTGTAATTTTCCTTAGAGCACACAGCATGAGGAGTGCCCTCCTCTGAGAAGAGTCCCAGAAATGTTCTGTGGCAGAAGCTTTATACTCAAAAATCTCAGCCAAACAGATACCTCTCTTTTCAGTGATAGCTTTTCACTGGCCCTAAGTGTTTCTGAAAGAGTTGTTCTTATGCTGTATGGTGTCCTCTCCTCTGCTGCCCTAATCTCCATATTGTGTGTAGGTTTCCCAGGGACTCCAGGCCTTCCTGGAGCTCCAGGAACTCCAGGTCGCCCTGGTCTAGATGGCCCACCAGGACCACCTGGTTTCCCAGGACAGAAGGTTTGTGTTTACTTGTGTAATATTAAACCTTACTTTCTTTAGAGGTTTTTCTGTATCAGTGGGTAGTTGGTGGGCAGGGTTTCACCTGTTGGTAGCTCTTGATGGCAGGCAATTCACCTTCTTTATGTGAGATTTGAGCAAGGGTAGGAAAAAAGAAATTGAGTTCAAAGATGGTGGTATTTTTGCTTAGCTACTTTAACATTTTTTGGGAGCCTAAACTTAAAAAAAACAAACCAAACACTTTAAAACAAATGTGTTAATTTGCTACAGGGGGATCGTGGATTTGGAGTTCCAGGACCACCTGGACCCCCAGGACCACCAGGCATAAAAGGAATTCAGGGACCTAAAGGTGATCCTGGTTTCCCGGGAAACCCTGGCCTCCCAGGACGGGCAGGTTTTGATGGAACTCCAGGGCCTAAAGGTATGGAGAACTCTCCTCTTTTCTGTCCTCAATTCAGCTTTGTAAAGCTGTAGATGTGCTGGTAGTCATACAGCAGCTAAATACAAGCAGTCCTGCTTCGAGAGCAATTACTTCAGTGTCCATTTTCTTCAAGTGAGACACCTCTAAATGGCGGCTTGTGTTCTCAAAAGATCAGCAAGCAAGGGAGTAAATACTCAGCTGTGGGTTCAGTATCTGAAAGTCTGGATTCTAAAGACAAATCGTGTTAATGCAGGGGTAGAACTTCTTCAGTAGAATAGTTGTCATTTAGCTGCAGTGGGCTTCAGCATGCACAGGGATACAATTCCTATTGTTGTTTGTTGTGCGCATCAAACTGCAGAGCATGCATGGTTTGCTGGAGAGCATCTGCTGAGTTTGATGTGGGTTATGATGCAATGACATCTCTCTTGTGTAGCCTAGAAATGTAAACTGCATGCATTCCACAGGGAGTGTGGACAAATCTCTGGCTTTTCTGAAGTGTGTTTTTTCCTGTTTGGGATCCGTGTTTGCATGCAAGGATGGAATTTCAAGTACAATGTGCAGGCACTCTGCTTCTGAAAGGATCTCTGAATTGAGTTCTCTATTTAACTAAACAAAAGTGTTCTTTTAGGTGACCCTGGACCAAGTGGACCACCAGGACTCCCAGGCCCACCAGGTATCCCTGGCATTGGTGGTCAAGGTCCACCTGGATCTCCAGGACCTCCAGGTCCTGTTGGCCCTCCAGGTAAAATTCACATGTTATTTCTGGCATGTACCAACCAGAGAGATAAGACACTAAAGGTTCCACTGAACAGACAGGCAAAGAAAGAGGACTTCATGTGTATTAGGTTGACTGTTTTGTCAGTCAGGAGGATAAAACTTGATGCATCATGATTTTTGCTGAAATTGGAAGTGGAATTAGAGCTCTGCCATTCGCACCACTTAGCGAGGTCTCAAGGATGTGAAACATCATTATGGAGAAGACTTGGAGCCTCAGCAGAAGTTCTAGAAAATTATGTGACAAACTGCCAAGGGCTTAATTGTAACACTCTTCAGGACAAGACAGAAGGAATCAGTGTCATGTAAAGGTTTTGGGGATAACAAGGAAGAAAGCTGCCTTTAGCTGCCTATGCTGTGCTGTCAGTACATTGTTTTCAAATAGCATGATAGCTCTTAAATTCCAAAGTGTGTTTTTCTGGTTTACCAAAGTGTATTCCAAATTCACTGGGTGGAGGTATTTTTAAATAACATTTTTGCATTGTTATCTAGAAAATTAAGTTCTAGTTTGGAAAAAAAGGCAGACAAACTCAATCCCTTATGTAATGCAATTTGTCCTCTCTGTTGGTGGTGAATGCAAAATGAAGGGAGTAATTGTGATTCTCCCTGATATGTGACCAGGCACTATGTTTTTAATGGAAGGTGAAGCACAATTTAACGCAGTTAATGTGGAAAGGAGGAAAGCACAAGTGAACCAAATGAGCTGGTTCATTATTTTGTAGAGGAAAAAAAATATTCTCCAAGTAGTGAAGTGGTACTGTTTTAACAAAAAAACTGTCAGTAAAAGAGGGTAGCATATATTGCTCCTCGTAAGCACAGCTGGCAAAGTTTTAGAACTCCTCTTACAGAAACCTCAGAGTTCTGAGGTTCCTGCTTTCTTCGCACACTTCTTTTTTCTGCAAACCCAACAATTTTTGTGAGTCCTATGAAACTTGGAGTAGATAGACTAAGTAGAATCTAAGAATAGTGATAAATAGGATTAGTATCCAAAGGGAGTTTGATTGTCTTTTGTTTAACATAAATGACTGACTGATGAAGATATGAACCTGTTCCTTCTGTGTGCGTGAAGGGTACATGTGCATGCACGCATATCATTCTAGTCACAGTTTGTTTAAGGAAATTCCTTTTCCCCTTCATTGTCATTCAGTGAATGGGCTTGCTGTGCACCAACTCCTGATGTTGCAAACGTGTGGCAGTCACCACAGGGAGAACATTCTCTGTGGACTTGAGCATGCCTGCTGCTGAAACACTTCAAAACCCATCTGGTTTGTGCCTGGACTGTTTACATTGCATGTGTGTGAGCCATACTTGGTGAATGTTTGTATGCCAGCACTGGGGTTGGCAATGTTCACAATGCATGCTGAAAAATTCATGACTGACTGTAAAACCACAAGTCACAGACTAGTTGATCATATTCAGATCTTTATGAGCAGTGAGGTGAGGTTCGAAGTGCTCAACTTGATGGCAGGAAAGCATTTGAGTAAATAGGCCCGTGGCGCTTGAGTTCTACTCACATGCAAAAAGCCATGTTTAAGTCATGGTTAAGTGTGTTTTTTCCACAAGTTTCCCAGTGGGGAAAGTAATGTGTGATAGCTGCACTATCAAGCTTTGAATGTATCAGTGGTAAGAGCAGGGGTCTGGGCAATGTGCACAGCCATTCCCTGAGCCAGCACGTAGTTTCCCTGCCTGGCTCACTCTGTTTACTATACCATGCTGAATTTATGGTTGCACTTGAGGCTTAACTGCAAGAAAAGGTGACACAGGATATATTTGGAGCGAGTGGGATGTATTAGTATTGGTTTGCATGTTTCATCCAGTGCATGTTCTTTTCTGATGTTAAGATTTGATTTCACATGATGACTGGTTTATTCTGCAAAATACTATTTTGACAAATGCACTGTTATTACTAGTGGTGGATTTTAAATGCTTGTTTTTGCTCTTTGTGTGTGTGCTGACTAATCATTGTGGCTACTAACAGCATGGTGATTCTGAAATCTAGTGCATAGTTGAAGGTCCCACTTGAGAAGTCCTTGTTATTTCCCGTGTCACTGCTATTTCTCATGTTTGTGTGGAATGCCTTACATTCTCATCTCCCATCTCTTGTTTGTTTTACTAAGCTGTTTTGATTCTGTTCCTTTATGCAACATTAGGGTAAAGCTTCTGGGGCACTGTTTTTCAGGTAATTTGAAAAATTCTTCAAAGAATTTCTCTGTTCAGAATTTTTCTCTGCACCACTGCAGTAACTTCACTTTTTAATATGTAACAAATTACTTTAGAATTTATTGTATTTTCTGTACTACTCAAGTTAGGATATGGTTACATTCTTGAGAACCAGAAATTCAGTTAGAATTAATTTCTACTTGGAAAAGTTTGTTTATCATTCTAGTCAAGGAGTTTGCCCTGTTACTGGGGCATGAGGCTTTTTTTTGTTTGTTTGGTTTTTTTCTTCTTGCTGATGTGAGACCCTTAAACAGAGCATACTTGGTCCCTATCTATCCTCTAGACCTCTTTTTCATTCTGAAAAGCAAGGAGTTCCAGGCATGTGACACCATAGTTTAACAGGGATAAGCTCCTGGCAAAGGAGAGCATGTTTGTAGTTAAATAAATGGGATCTATAGCCTAAGCTGATCAGAAAACTTGATCTTTTTAGTGTGCAAAGAACACATCATGACATCCCTGCTAAACTTGTTCCTGCAATAGAGAGTGGGTGTCACCACTACAGTTACAGAATAATACTGTCTTGTAGTTAAATTTGAGGGTTTGGCATGGTATTCTCATAATCTCTCTGCTAGGGCATGTAATATTCAATGTGTTCTTTCTGTGGGTGTAAATTTACATAACAGAACTAAAAGAATGGGGTGAGGAGGGAAGAGATTTTTTTTTTGTGTGTTATAAAGAAGTGGTATCTTTGGAAAATCCACGTTTAATGGGATTTACCAGAGTGGGATGCAGATGAACAGGAAGTAGATTGGTAAGGTATTCTCAAGTGTTCAGAAGATATCTAAGCCAGCAGTGACATCTTTATGTAAGAAACAGTTCAGAAAAAGCTTGTTCCCCTGCTGCAAAAATAACACTAGACAAGGAGGGAGGGCAAAAACTATTTTATTTTTAAAATGTGCCATTGATATTTGAAAACTTCTCCCTGAGATTTTATTTCTCCATACAGTGGTGGCTACACTTTGAAAAATATCTCCAGACTTCCTTGCAGTCTGGTTTCTGCAGTAGTGTTGTACTTGTTATACTTGGATCTGGTTTTGATAACTTTAGGGTAGATTTTTTCTCTTTGTTCTAATCTCTTTGTGCTTTTATTTTGTTTCCTAACTTAACGACTATTACAACTCCTTACTGCTACCTGTTTCAACTTCCTGATGAGCTCTAACTCGTTGGCTTTTGAACCTCAGGTTCCCCAGGTACTGTGGTTTCTTTACCAAAGCCTTTTCTTAACTTCAGATTTAAGAATAATCTTTTTTTTTTTTTTTATCAGCTGTTTCCAGAGTGAGTATCTTAGAGTGCACTGGAGGAAAGAAGCTGTCTGCTTGCCTCAGTGGTGCCTTGAGCTCAGCATCCTTAGCATTAAATTAACTTAGGCATATCTTTACAACTCATGTTTTTCATTCAGGGAAATTGAATATAATGCAGAATTTTGCTATCCTTCAAAAATATTCAGCTGATGTTATCTTAGAATGTAGTAAAATGGAATAATTAATGGAAACATACTTCATCAGTACTTAATGATGAAATACAAACCAGTCTCTCTTGGTGTTTTCTTAACCAGACTTGAAGTGTTGTTGGAGAATTGCTTTCTGTTTGAGATTTTTTAAATTCCTTGTATTTGCTTCAATTTACTAACATTTTAGTAATGCTTCTCTTCAGGAGAATATGGCCTTTTAACACATGGAAGCCTTAAAAAAAATAAATGTCATTAGAAGAATTGCAGGGTGTTCATCAGTGCTGGGAGTGGACTGTAAATGAAGCTGAGCTATTCTTACAGTACTGCACCCAGAGACACGTAAATCTCAGCCTTGCCTGAATTGTTGCTAAAAGAGTGTGTCTTCAACAACATTGTCTAGGGTTGCAGGGCATTCCAGGGGAGAAAGGAGATCCAGGTCCTCCAGGCTTCGATGTTCCCGGTCCTCCGGGTGACCGAGGAGACCCAGGATATCCAGGACCTCCTGGCCTCCCAGGCCCTCAGGGTTCACCTGGCCCACCTGGCCGAGATGGAATACCTGGATTCCCAGGTACGTTCACAAAGACCAAACTACTTACAGGTGGATGCTTTTTATAGTTGGGCATGCCGGCTTAATGAGCTTTGATATTTGCCATATCCACTTAAGGGTTAGTTGTATCCAACTTTATACTTAAAATAAGAATTATAACATCAGTTGAATTAAATCCTTGTCATCTCTCCACTCTTCCCTGTAACTTAATTCAGATATTTTCTGCCTTATTCTGTTTCATGACTGTCAAATGTCACTGATCATCATTGTTATGACACTTTCCTAATTTATTTTGTGATTATCTTTTCTAGCCACTGCTACAGTTTGGAAATAGAATTTGTTTAAAGCAAACAGTTCCAAAAGCCATCGACTGGATCCAACACATAGTCTTAAATATTAGTTGCTTTATTCCATGTGTTAGACTGGTCTGGTAGATAATCTGTTTCACCCTCTGGAACAGACATCTCAAAAGTCAATTTTGAGAATCTCTGTCTTCAGATAAAAAGTGGCAATACAAAAGATTCAAAAAGTAGTGTGTACCTAATGAATTGTGGGTATTTTTGGCTTTCAGTAGATTCAAATTTGTTTTCCCAGGGAACTAAACTTACTGGAATTACAGATATACTTTCTACCATAAAAAACAGTGCACTGCAAATTTTCTTCCCAGAACTTAACTCTGGATAATTTGCTGCAATTATAAAGCGTTACTGTATCTGATTTAGGTTTATGCAAGAACTGAGTGCTTGTAGTTCCCTTAAAACAGGCATTATATCCATGTGATGGTTAACAAGTACCATAGAGATGGAGTTAAATAAAAGATACATACTGATAGATTTTGAGGTTTTCTTCAGAATTAAATTGATGATTCATTGCATTTAGGTGCCAAAGGTGAAATGGGTGTCATGGGAGCTCCTGGTCCTCCAGGGCCCCCAGGAATTCCTGGAAGAAGTGGCCTGCCTGGCTTGAAAGGTAACGTTTGCTTTATAAGCCCCTGAAGAGAATGCAAAATGCTGTTTTCAGTACCTGTGTGGAAAGAGGCTGTATGATACTGACATTTGGATATTCTTCACTAGAATCTACTTATGTTATCTTCCTTTCACAGTGCTGATGTTCGGAATTGCTTTACAGTTTTAAGCCATAGCATTCAGACAGTGTTTTTTAAACTGATGTCATGAAATGTTAGCTATTTTAAAAACATTACCTTTGGATTGATGGCATCAAGGTAGGGCAACACTTCTGAAGGACTTTGTAGTCTGCTTTAATCAGCAGAAAGGGAAATCAGTAGCTTTGGCTTGTGGCATCATCAAGAGTCAGCTCTGTACATGTCCTAGAGAAACTGCTCTTACTGCGTTTTCCCAACCCCCTTGTTGGAAATGAATTTTCAAAGAGCCTGGTAGAAGAAAAGCCCTCTCACCTCCCCAGAAAAAGGAGGCTGTAAAACCAAAGCAACTCTGCTAGTGGCACAGTGGTGAGATGGTGGGAGCTTTCTGGATGTGTCTCATACAAACAGTTGGGCTGCTGTACAGTGGCTCATAAGCTGTGGAGAACCTTGTATGAACTGACTGATCATTTAGTGAACTAAATAAAATTAATAAATTGTGGACTCTCTGTGTAAGAGAAAAGCCTACCTTGTGGATTTTTCCTTTTATTTTCTGTCCCTACTGTAGGTAATAATGGATTACCTGGGCCACCAGGACCTCCTGGACCAGTAGGGCAAAAAGGCATCAAAGGTGAAGCAGGCCTGCCAGGTCCACCTGGGAAAGTTGATCCAAAACAGCTAGGAGCAAAAGGAGAAAAAGGCGAACCAGGTGTTCCAGGTACAGAACCTTGCATGTGGGTCTGGGGAGGTGGTTTGTCCTCTCAAATAATAGTGACCTGTAAGTGAATCCACTACAGTTCATTGATTCTTACTGAAAAAATCAACTCAGAATACAGAGGTGGCTCAAGGTTCTCTTATTTTAGGTTTTTTTTTTCAAGTGGTTCTATGACCAAGTTACTCTGTGTGTAATGTCCTTGCTCATAGCTGCTATTATGTCTTGGCATAGGGACATGCTGGGACAGCACTAAGGTGCTTTCAACACCTTCATCTCCTAGGTGTTATTCATAGGAGCGTGATGAGAGATGGTTATCACTGCTGCTGTGGTGGCTGTGTCTCTGCTGTCTTGAAGGCCCTTGGGCCTTTCCTTTGTAGAGCTGTACAGGTCATCTGCTCATGCATCACTGCCAGATGTTCTCTTTGGGTATCTTTGTAAGCTCACCCTCTCATGAACTAAAATTCATCTCTGAGTGTGTTTGTACTTGGGAAGCTGGAAGCCTGGAAGGTTTTCAGTTCACTCAGGTCTGCTTTTTGTCTCACTTAATGGTTTCCTCCTCTCCTAACAAGGGTTTTGATGCCTCCTTTGAATTCTGGTTTAATCTTGAGAAGAGAAATTAGTCTACCCTGGAGAGAACCAGAATGCCTTTCACTAATGTTGGCCCAACCATTACTGTGCAAATATTGTCTATTGTATTAACTTCTGTGAAGCCTAGGTAGGCTCCCAAGACACTTGCCACCTTTTTTTATTTATTTCTGTTTTTCCCCCTCCCTTTAAGAGGTGTAGAGGGCAGATTTAACTACCTGCAGGGCAACACAGTTATTGTATGGGATAATAACCACAAGTATTGGTAAGCATCTGTGAAAATACTTGTGTTACTTTATATAATAGATCAGTTTCCAAATGCTTCTGGTGTAGCAGTCTACTTAAGCCTGTATATCATTAATTGAGATGAACAGAGGGAGGTTAGCATGGAGCTTGGTCACCCAAAAAGGTAGTCTCTATCTACTTATACTGATCCCATTCTGCAGTGACTTTCTAAAATCAATATTTTGTGTTCTGTAATGCCTCTTTGCTAAATTAGGGGGAATTATATTTGCTGAAGAAAATATATATTTACATTTTTATTCCCCTGTAGCTACATCTTTTCTCCTAAGGCAAAAGAAAACATGCAATAGTAGTAATAGTAATATATCTTTTTCCTTTGAGGTATTCCTGGTTTGTCAGGACAAAAAGGTTACCAAGGTCTCCCAGGTGACCCAGGCCCACCAGGACTTAGTGGCCCACCAGGTGTGCCAGGACTGCCAGGTAAGTAAAGGCGGCCTCAGATGTTCCATTTCTATCTGTATCAATTTGCATGTGCTTTCATCATCCAGGACTGGGATGTTAATCCAGGTGTATCTAAGCAAAGTTTAGCCATTTACACTTAAAGTTGCAGCAGAGTTTCGGGACATGTAAAATCATTATCCAAACTACATACTTTGAGCTCCTTCCTTCTGCCAGACTCAAAAGCGATATTAAGATGATCCCACTAAACATTAAGATAGCTTTTACGATGGCTGGAAAAGTGCTTACTGCTTGAACAAGCAATATGACTGTGGGGTCTGCCAACAGGACTTGTCTGTATCATATGTTTATTTCTTACATTGTTAGTCACTGGACTCGTACTTTGCAAATGGCCAAATTTCAGATCTCTGCTTGAAAGAATTGCAGGGATCAGGAAAACTAATTCTGTTTTGCACCTCTTCTTCCTACCAATATAACACTTTACCTAAAATCTTTGCTCACTGTGTCTAACGTAGGTTTCGCTCTAAATGTCTTGTGCTTGGGGAATTTTTTTAAACCATCCATCCCCACGACTCATACTAGTTCAAGCATTGTAGGTCTCGTTTAATTCTTTAACACAAGGTACTGACTACTTATGGCAGTTGAGAAGGAGGTAACATGATCATTCTGCAGAAAAGCTCATGAGAGACAATCACCACCAGTACTAAATTGTTTCAGATGGTTACTAAGTCGTGGATTAAGATTTGGCCCTTCTCAATGAAGAAGCTGCCCTTTCATGTCTTGGCTCAGAACAGAAGATGTTTAATCCAGTGTTTTACTACAAATGAGTGTGAAAAAGCATGCAGGAACAGGGTGAGGCCTAAAGCAACTCCAAATCCATTGCATTTGTAATTAGATGACAAGCGCATTCATATGAGAATGCATGAATATCAGGAACATCTAATCATTGTCATCAGTTAATTAAACTCACAACTTTTCTAGGCATCAAGGGAGACATGGGGCTTCCTGGGCAGCCAGGACCAACAGGACCTCCAGGGTTAAAAGGTGCCATGGGAGAGATGGGCCTTCCAGGTTAGTTTCTGTGCTTGCGTTGTACTTCATTTTGGCCGTTGTTTTCCATTCATACAGTACAAAGGTGGATCTGCTTGTGTGCAGTATCTAATAATCTGTTTAAATGGCATTGCAGGCCTATGTGACAGGCCTACATAAATATCTGTGAAATACTACATAAGAAATTGGAAATACCCACTAAACCAGAAAATGTAAAGAGCAGATATATAGTAAATACTTGTTGTTTTATAAGTGCTTCTGGATGTAGAGGTAGAATGATCTACATTTGGTAAGTTTTATACTTTTCTGATTTCTCAAAATTGTGCTCTGTGAAAACTCTGAAATGATGATTCTGTAAACCCATCTGTCAGAAGACAGATGTCAGACACAGACAGAAGGGGAAGAAGAAAGTTAATTCTGTTATTCAGAAAGATTGCTGAAACAAAAAGTCCTGTTTCTGAGGATGCTAGTGTTAAATTGTGCCTAGATACTACAAGGAGCTTTTGGGATTTGTGGAATTCAAGAATAAAAAAAAGAAAGCTTAGGAATGTCATGCAAAAAAAATGTGAGATTTTTTAGCTAATTGCTTAAGATTGCTTTTAAGAATATAAACAACTTAGCTATTCAAAATCTACTAGTGAATTAGCCATTTCTAGTTTAGTTACTATAATTTGAGTGATTTCTCTAAGCCACTGCATAAGTTTGTTTTATATTTATAAAACTTGCCTGTTATGTTTTTTGACAGGTCCCCAAGGGATTAAAGGCAGCCAAGGAACAGCAGGACGTCCAGGGCAGCCTGGGCCTGCAGGATTTCCTGGACTGAAAGGGGAGAAAGGTGACCCTGGTGCCTCAAGCATCGGTCTTCCTGGTCTCCCTGGACCAAAGGTACATCTACAAAATTATTCAGTAGAACGTTCCAGGAGAAAACAAGGTTCTGTGTTGATTTTATTTTTTTAACTTTATATATACACATTTACAGTTACCCATAATATATATAAATGTGTTAATAACAAGGAGGATTGTCTATGGTTTGTTGTTTTCAGGTGAGAGCAAATATTTCTAATTTTAAAAACAAAAATATTTGAATATACTTTAATCTGGTTAAAGCAAAGATTGTTTACTAGACTTTCAAGCAGGGTTTAGGTACTGGCCTAGTCTGTGCTTTGACACCTACATCTTAGTACTTGGGAGGGATTTCTGCAATTAATGTAATTGTTTGCATGTCTAAGTATGTTATTAATTTTGAAAAAAAGGGGACAATATTAATCTAAAAATAAATTACCAAGGAGCTGAAATATCATGATTACAGTTAACACCTATCTTATCCTTTCTGTCACTCAAAAAAAGTGACAAGGAAGCCAACAGAATATCTAGCAGCCTTTACTGATACTTTACAATTAAGGCTGAACAGCAATTAATACAGCAGAAATGTTGCATAAATAAAGCTCTACAGGTTTGGGATATATTTTTCCTTCTGTGCTATCATGGAGTGCAAAATCTGTCTCTTCTGAAAGAGAAAACTTTTTTCTTTAATGTAGGCCAGCTCCAAGTAGAAGTTGTGATACTATATACAGAATTGTAGGGGAGAACTGTTTAAAAATCTTTACAATCACAATTTCCAATTAATTTGATGTGTGAGATGATTACAATAAAGTGGATATAAGGAGAGGTGAACACAATACAATGATGACTATTATGTAAGAATAAGATAGGGATGCATACAAGAAAGGCTCAGCCATCCTACAAAGACTGAGTTATTATTTCTGCTTAATGTTTTCTAGGGTGATCTTGGTTTGCCTGGATACCCAGGTAGTCCAGGCAGTAAAGGTATAGCTGGAAGTCCTGGTTTGCCTGGATTTCCAGGCAGTCCAGGTGCAAAAGGAGAACCAGGCCTTCCTGGATTCCCAGGTAATTCTGAATAGGATTTTTTGATTTTTCCTCCTGCTGATATTTGTCTTTACATCCAAACACACTGGGTAATTGATGAAGAACTGCAGCTTCTTCAGTTTTTGGCAGTCCTCTGCTTCTAAACATTGTGCTGTTTGAGTTGTTACTGTGAGAGTGTGTGAATGGATCATGTAAGACTGCCCTCTAAAATTATTCATTTGTTCTGGGGGAATGTAGCAGTTGTGTTAGCTACTGCTCTCCACTCCCCACAGCAGTCAGATTCTCACCTTCTCTGACCCACACAATGCTTACATTTGACTTTGTGTTTCTCCTTCATGAATCAATAAAAAATGTCACCAGGAAAACTGGGCTTTTGTAATAGCACTTGTTGTCTAAAAGTATGTTCTGAGAGGAAATCTTTCTGAAACATAATGAAATTAGGCTTTGCATTCTGCTCCAAAAAATATGAGTAGTTATACATCAGTTCTTTCATTCCCAATTCAAGGAAGCCAGAGTTTTAGCTATGCAGCATTTGCAGCAATAAAGGCTGTCATACGAGCATGCTTGAGCTGCATTAATGTAGGAAGTTAAGGAATTTTTAACAGCGTAGTCATGGCAGCAGGGAGCTTAGAACAAAACCTGGCCATGAACTTGACAGGTTTTAACCTCTGCTTCATGTCATGCCTGAAAGACTGTGAAATGGTGTATTGAGACACTACCTTGACCAGGCTCAGGTGCTGTTCACAACACACACTGCAACAGACTTCCCACTCAGTTCATACTATAGGGGTGAGAATCCACTGTAAATTCTAACTAAGACCATTTTTAGTAAGATTCTTTTTTTTAGGAAAGGAAAAGTGGGTTGGGAAAGGACTACCCACACCCCATAGTGCTTTTGATTTGTCAGGCAGCTATCTCTAAAATTTCCTATCAGACTGCCAGACCTACTGTGTTCTTGGCCCTGGGCACTCAACATTTGAGAAGAGTCCTGAGAGTAGCAGTAAGGACAGCTGTGTGAGTTAGTTTCATTTCCATACGGTTTTTGCTTCACAGCTCATCTCCTTGATCAGCTGTAAAAGTGCAAGATGAACATCAATATAGCACCTCGATAAAATGAACTCCTTTGTTACTCAGGGTGTCTCAGATTATAGCATTTTAGATCTGCAGAAAAGCCATTTTTTAAATGCCTGTACTTTATAGGAACACCAGGAATTCCAGGACCAAAAGGTATCGAGGGACCTCCAGGAAATCCCGGTCTGCCTGGACCACCTGGACCAGTAGGTGAGCATGAACACTGAAGGTCAGCTGCTTATGTTTTCCACAGAACACATGGAGCCACTTCCTTTCTTCTTAAATTTTTAACATCATGAAAATGCATCTATGTGCAAACAGCATTGCACACTCAGTTCACTCTTTAAGCAGAGAAGAAGGAAGCTTTAACTTGATGACTTGTGTCTGCTGTCATAATCATATCGTTAGCTATTGAAACAAGAAGTTACCTGTTTCAGTGTTTACCAACTTTATTTATGGTAAGTACTCCAGTGGCCTGACCTGTTTTTTTAGGAGCAACGTTCTAATTTATCCTAAAGGGAAGCACTATATTATTTTTAGCAAGCACTAATAGCTTAGACAGTCACAGACCTGAAAGCCTTTTCTCAATTGTCAGGGTAGGAGGTATAGAGAGAGAGGAAAAGGTTTTAATTTTAAGATTACTCCCTTGAGAATGTATTGCATTGTCACACCTTCAGATGCAGATGATGGGGAGGCTGATTTTGTTTGTTTTTCTTTTATTGCAGGTTAGGCATTACTGTGCTAATGTGTTCTACCCCCTTTTAGGTGATATTGGTCGTCCTGGGCCTCCTGGCCCGTCAGGGGAGAAGGGACACCCTGGTCGAGATGGTATCCCTGGACCAGCTGGGCAGAAGGGTGAACCAGGTTAGGTGTCCTTCCTGGTTTTCTCCTCTCTGTTCTGCATTGTGAAGTCCTGTTCTCTTTGTTCTATATTCCCTGTAACTTCCCATATACCTCCAAAGCTGGTCTTCTGGTTCCTAGGTGCTGAATGATTCAAGCCACCAGTGAAGCACAGAACAAGAATTCAATCAGCTCTTAGATTTTTACTACCCAAGTTAAGCACCAGCTCCTGTTCTTATATTCCATGGTGGCTGTATTGCTTCAACTCCGTTTAGAATGGATCAACAGTGTAATGTCTGCCTTAGAGACAGAACCCCAACCAAAATGTAATGTATTAACTCCCAAAATCAGAAAGAGCATCTCAGGAATGGAAATATGACAGTTACAGGTGCATTTTGTAGCAAAGCCTCTAGTTTTGGTGTAGTCTGGTGAATGAATGAGAATCCTGGTAGTTTCAAGAAATCAGAAGTTTAGACAAACTGTACTTTTCTTATTCTGAGCTTCATATGCCTATTCCTGGAGTCTTGAAAGCTAATATTCATTATTAACTGGATCTGTTTCTTCTCAGGTCTACCAGGCTTTGGGCGCCCAGGACCTCCAGGACTCCCAGGATTGTCAGGTAAAGTTTCTCGGTTTTCTTTTGTTTGAAAGGCTGAATGTAAAATATATCTATACAAACAAAAAAAAAGGCCACATTGTATTTTCTGCAATGAATGAATGCCATAGCAACAACTAAAGTAACACTTGTCCTCAGCAGACCATTTTCAATTAACAACAGTAACAAAAACACTCATTACTAACTACTGAAGGTTGTAACTTTGCAATCGTGCAGACAGGATAAATCCACAGAGGATTACAGTCTATTATATGGAACTTTGCTGATTTGTGTTGGTAAATAAAGCATTCCTAAAACAGATGACAAAGCTGCCTGCTGTGTTTTCTAAAGGAACTTCACTACCTCAGTTACATTACTTTCCAGTACCATTGAAGCTCCCAAATTGCTCAAGCGTATTTGCCATTTTTTCAAGTATACCTTAATTTTCAGCGGTGTCTTCAGAAAAATGAAGTGTTGATAATGACACATTTCTTCACAGAAAACATGGCTTGTAGGCTTAGGAACTCAAGGGATGTGTATGAATTACGATATCACTGGGTACTAAAGTGAGATTTAGTGAGACCTTTAACATCTCAGAAGTTACAGTACTCTCACTGCACAAATGAAGTGAGTTGTGGACAGACCTGCAGCTTCTGCAGGTCGACGTCTGGACTTTTTTGCACATCACTTTCTGACACTTTATGATAAATGTAGCTGTTTGCTTTTACAGGACAAAAAGGAGAACTGGGGTTACCTGGTCCACCGGGGCCCCCTGGCCTTCCAGGTCTGAAAGGAGAACCAGGTTTCCAGGGATTCCCTGGTCTACAGGGTCCACCAGGTCCACCAGGATTACCAGGACCACCTCTGGAAGGTCCTAAAGGTAGCCCTGGCCCACCAGGTGTTCCAGGAAGACCAGGTAAGAGTGTGGTCTGTACCTATGAACATCTGCCAGTACTTTCCTATTTTGCTGGTAGGTTATCAGCCTTTAAACTTCCTTAGTTTATTCGGATGAATAAGTCCAAGCCTCATGGCTTAGATTTTAATGTTTGTGGGCAACCAGAG
Organism: Tricholaema leucomelas; assembly: GCA_013400475.1. Lineage (NCBI taxonomy): Eukaryota > Metazoa > Chordata > Aves > Piciformes > Lybiidae > Tricholaema lacrymosa > Tricholaema leucomelas. The sequence continues at coordinate 1,921,948 of WAAF01005838.1, forward strand.
AATTTTGTTGCCAAAAGTAACAGTATCTAAAATCAAACCAGTCTGAGTTTCTATGAATTTCTGATACCTGGCAGCAAAAGTCTAATGCATTAATGAACGGGTGATCTTCCGCATGCTGTCTCAGTAATCACCTGGCGAGCACGGTGCCGGCCTCTGAACATCTGATACCTTTGCAGTATTGTCACCTGATCAGCAAGTGTCATCGCACACAAAAAGCCAAAAGTAACAAACCCCATCACTTGAGTCATGAAATCAAATTCACAGCATGATCAAATCGGATAGCTGCCTCTCCATCTGCTGTCATGTAACATAAGTCATTGCTCCATTGTGTCACGTGGCTCCCATGGACTCAGTGCACCACCATGCCTTGTTCATCTTTTCATTCTGTGTTTGCATTTTGTTCCTGTACCAACTAATTTCTGGGAATGAAGAAAAGACTATACTGAGGTAACATTGCTGAGCAGCTCCCTGGCATGTGTTAGAAATGGATTTGTATTTTATGTTGTAGAATTGCCCTTGAAAAACCTTTCTTTAATGAACCTGTCACAGCTCTAGCTCAAGATATTTGCTGTATCTGGAGTCCAGAAGTATTCTGCCACCAGTAAGACTCATCTTACTTCGAATGTTTGATATTCTCCTCAAAGAAGACTACTCTAAAACTAAGCTCTTGATTTATTAGTGGTTTTATCTCTACGTATTTGGGGAGTGATGTTTTACAAGGGCTTGTAGTGAAGGAACAAGAGGGAACAGATTTAAGCTGGAAGAGGGGAGATTTAGACCCTTTACTGTGAGGGTGATGAGACACTGCAACAGGTTGCCNTGGGGAGATTTAGACCCTTTACTGTGAGGGTTGCCCAGGGAAATTGTGGATGGCTCTTCCCTGGAGCTGTTCAAGGCCAGGTTTGACATGGCATTGAGCAGCCTAGTCTAGTGGAAGGTGGCCTTGCCCATGGCAAGGCAGTTGGAAATAGATGATCTGTAAGGTCCTTTCCAACCCAAACATTCTATGATTTAAATGAGAATATATTTATTTATTTGTTTATTTCTCCTGATCTGTAAACTCGTACTTTTCTATTTTTCTGTTGTTTAAAGATTTGTTGGAACAAAGCAAATCTTCAGTTTGTACATGTGTGAAATAGGTGCCCACACATACATTGTTCATTTTTGGGTCTCAAGGGAGAGTTTAGTTTTGCAACATATCCTTGAAAAGACTAAGATTTGCTTTTTCCTCATACTTGCTTCTGATATAGGGGAGGCAATCCTACTGAAAAACGTTTTTTAAATGGGATTTTATCAAAGTATTTTCACTAGAACTGGAGTTGAGTAATATTTTATTCGTTGTAATGGCAGTAGGAGCTTCTGTCTTGTGCAGAGCATGAGACCATGAACTCATCTCTTCTAACTGTGAGTCATTATGAACACCATTTGGTTTTAATTTTTAACACCTTAAAACTGGGGTGCTGTTTGCCAGTGTAATCAGATTTTTCTTTTAGTCTTAGTAAAAGTACTTGAATTGTATTGTATCCTAGCCTGCTTTTTATGTGACTGGTGTGGAACAGCCCCATGGATTAATAATTCTGAGACAGTCACAATATTTTCCTTGTTTTCTATCTGATTAGTGGAGTGCATGCCTTCCCCCATTCTCCTGGAGGAACTTGCTCCTTGCTGTGCCTCAGGACTCTGAGTAGAGCATCCATGCAGGAAGTTGTCAGTCCTAATGTGCTTTCCACTTTCCATGTAGCCTTGTCTTCCTCTGCCTAGTTTCTTACTGGCAGGTAGGAACATGGGCCAAGTAATCCTAGCTCTGCTTACTGTGGTTAGAGTTGCAGCTGGGGCAAATGGGAGGAGGAGTGAAAAGGTAAGAGGTGGTGAGATTCTGGACTTGGGCTTTGTACTTGAAGTGTGCCCAAATAAAGGCCTAAGACATCCTAGATGTCTGGATCTTACAAAGATAATGTGCAGTGTGGTACGGCAACTAGTTTTGGCATGGGAAACCAACTGGTCTTCGTGAGTATGAGTGAGTGGTCCATAGGATTATAGACTTTCGTTTTTAGAAGATTTTTTTATGCAGAGAACATTTCCAAACTCTAAAAAAAACCCGAACAAATAACCAGCTAAGTAGCTCCTAACGTGTAATAAAATTACCAGCTGAGATTCTGTGCTGTGTTGTAGCATTGATGTTTTGATGAAACTTCTCATCCTGTTCCCACTTCACTGTATAAATCAGGTGCTTACTGACTGGAGTCAGCTGGGAGGTAGAGCAGTGGTGCGACTCATTTTTGTGCAGTTTCATGAGCACTGATGAGGGGGAAACAACCAGTGAGGTTTTGCTCAGCCATGTTCTCTCTCTTTATCTCTCTCTCTCTCTCTCTTATTTCCATTTTTGTTGCATGCAATGTATCAAGTGAAGCATTTGTTTTGCTCAATTATGTGTGAACTAATGTGGGTAAACCAAACTATTATTGCAGTTCTGGTACAATCAGCACTCCAGCCTTTTGTTTCAAGTGATAACACAGTCTATTGTTGGACTGCTGATTTTGTAACATTTCAACATAAGGCAGTTAGTCATAAAAGCAGCTGTGTGGCTGTCAAATTACCTCCCTTCTAGGGACAGAAATAAAACCAGAAGCTGTATGTGTATAGTGCTTGTTGACTTCTGAGTGTATTCTAAGATTAGTAAAAAGTGATGAAGTCAAACGTGATGTAGGTCTCTGACTAAAGTTGAGTTTCCTCTAAAACATATGTTGATAGATGGTGTTGGAACAAATATATTAACTGATTATAAAATTAAGCAAATTTCTAGGGCAACAAAAGCTTGCTGACAGTCCACATGTCTGTTTTTATTGCCGTTAGTAATAATAGTTTGGTGGTTGCATACTGTATGTAAAGGAATATTGAGCTAAATCTAAAAAGAAAGGTTTAGTTGAATACGTTAGCTTGTTTATATTTCTAACAATTTTGATGTTTTTCCCCTTGTCCTAATGATGACCTTGGTGAACTCTGACCCCCTACTCCCAGGTCCCTCAGGTTAGCCCCTTAACTCCAACATAGTAACTTTTGCATGAAAATGCATGTATGTACTTCTGTAGTGTCTAAATGTAGATATGCTGAGTCATTTTTTAGACATACTTTTTTAATTTGCAGTAAGGAAGAAAAGCTTAGAGATGGCTTTCAGACCTTTGTGGTGTTGTGGGACTAGCCTAGGAAGGACATAGTGTAGTGCTTCCCACGGTGGGAGATCATGTGGGTTCAGATTTGCAAGGCTTTTATAAAGTGTTCCTAAATCTGAACCTCATGCATCTTTATTCTCAGTGCAGTTGAACAAAGCCTACACTGGGTTTCATTTCTTTGAAAGCATTTTGCTTTGTCCTCCCATGCCTTTAATGTGCAATTTTGTTTTGCAGCTTGGGCAAGTGACAGTATTAACTTTTGTAACACCTGCTACTGTTGATTTTGAACACTCTCAAGTGACTAAAATAAATTAGATGCTTCTTTTATACCTACACTGTCAGTGTCTGTAGGGAAATTATTTATAGAGTAGCATCAAGGCTTTACATTCACAGTGTAGGACATTGCAGTTCTCCAGCACAGAGAAATCCGCATTCCCGCTGTTTTGTTTCACCAGCACGTTGAGAGGAAATGAGGAAAGCCCTTCCTTTCACATGAAGCATACAGCCCTCCTCTCCCTGATGATAGGGCAGTGGAACAGGGCTGGTAAAAACATGGCCGTTTTCACAGGCTTATCATAATTTCAGCTTGTCCACATGTAGCACAAGGCAGCTCTTGGGAAATATTTTAACATGTGTCTAGATTTGAAAATGACTTGGTGTATCTGTTTAATAATCCTGATGTCTTTAGGTTTTGCTATGATGACCTTTGGGAAGCAAACAAAATTCAGTAAAGGGATACACATTGGTTTGTAGTGTCCTGTCCTGAGCACTGTGAGGTAGCACAGGTGGTACCGCCTGATGTCTGGATCCTAGCTTTATGCTGTCACGTAAAACAGTGAACGTGGCCTTACCTTTTCATTAATCAGTGGTCACACAAGCAGCAACACCACTTCGAGGACAGCTGTCATGGGTATGCTGAGAGGAACTTCCCAATTGCTTCATTTTTGGTTCCACCCTATGGCTCTGCTCAGCCAGAATCCCACCATTGACAAATACTGGACAGAATTATTAATCATAGCAAAACTTAGCTAACAGTGAAATACAGTCTTAAGTACTTAACAGTAACAATGAAATGTCCATGTCATTATTTTTAACAACTGTATTACATCTAGAATTTAAAATAATTTACCAAATAAGTCAGAAACAGTGCATTGAGGTAAACCTGATGTGTATTTATTGTAGTTTTTAGCTGCAAACTGCATGGTGATGTGTTGATAGATGTAAATCATTTCACTGACACAGAAGATACATAATTTAGCTCCTGTGCCATGTGCATTAATTCAGGAGCATGGTAGGGACAACAACCAGCTTATCTTTTGAAAAGAGGACATTTCAGTGAATTTTTTTTTTTAAGGATGTTGCCACATGCCATTCTCCATAATGACTTCAAACCAGTAAATTAGTAGATTGGGTTATTTTTATCAATAAAAACTAATGCCAACAAGACAAGTCCTACATTTTTAAGTTCAGCTGTGTCTCTGCTTAGAGCATTCACAGCCCTGTTGATACATGCTGGCCCTGCTTATCATTCTGAAGAGGCTATAAGCCTGCATTTCAGACCTAGACTTGTATTCAAAATAACTGAGGCTCATACCCAATTAGAAGTGATAAGTCCTTCTGTTAATCATGCTTCTCTCTATCCAAAGCAGAATTTTGCTCAAGAGAAAGTTGTCCAGTGTATTTGCCAAGCTCCAGACTTTGTGATGTTAAATATTGTCAGTGAAATGGTTAAGCAGTGTAAACCCCACTGTGAATAGGACTAACCAGCCCCAGGCCTCAGCTGTAATGTTAAAACAATAACACATTCTTCAGTAAAGCTTTAAACTTGCTGTTAAATGAAGTGTCAAATTAGTCTTAGCAGAGCCTAGTCACCAGAATAACTTGTATATGAAAATACATACCCTTGTGTATTCATGTATGGTTTTATGCATGCATGTGGATTATACTGTAAATACAAAATATGCTGGTGAAATGGGTTGTTGTGTAGTGTATATGCTGTCATCTGTACTATTTCTAACTAGTAATCTTGTTTTGTACTGTGTGATGTCTGACCCTTCTAACATCGATCATTGGGCTTTGGTGAACTCTGATCCTTCCAGGTCCTCCAGGTTAGACTCTTAACTCGGTCATTTTATTTTACTGCGTTGCACTTGATGTAAGAGAAATGGATGTTTTCCTGTCATTCTGCCACTATCTCCCTACGGACTGCGGTTACCTGCAGATCGTATGTGTTTGATTAGCATGCCTCAGGTGGTAACCGGGTATTATTTTGCATGTCTATAGTACTAGACCAGTGTAAAAGAGCAAAATGAACCCAAAAAATCCTTGCATGGTGGGATGTTTTCTGCAGCTGAAACTGCTGCAGGGTATGTGTGAAATCTGGTAGAAAACTGCTGTTGGTTTCAAAAGAAAAATTTTGGAAGGAATTCTACGCTCGGATTTGCATGCAGAAATACAGCTCATCAAATGTATCCACTGCATATAGACTATGAGGGTGTCACAGGAGATGTTTAATTATTCAGGGCTGCAGAAGACCTGAAAACCCAGCATGCTGATCACTGTTACTAAATTTGTTGCCCTACAGGGGAGAATGTCATAGCACTGTCCTGCAAAGAGATCCTTTTGTTAATCCAGTTATGAGATCTAATTTGTAAAATGTTATTAGCTGTCACTGCACTTGCTTACTGTTTGTTTTGCCACAAAGTAGCATCAGTTATCTTCTGTTTAGATGATTTAGCACAGGCAAAATAATTCAAGACCAGCCCAGTTCCTCTATTGAATTTACACAGTGTAATTCTACTAAAGGCAGACAAATCAGTTGGAGGGAAGGTCCTTCAACATCAGGAGGTTTCTGCACCTTGGATTATTATTGAAGCAAGGCAGAATGACAGGCTTCCTGCTGCTCAGCAGTCAGTATACACTGGGCTCCTCAACAGGAGTATCAAAGCCCAAAAGCAAGAAAGCAGCAATATTTTATGTTGTTGAGCCTGGCTAACAAAAGGAATTCGGTTTGTTAAGACATCACTTAGGAGATGGTGAGCGTAATGCAGGTCAGCAGGCATTATATTTGTACCATCCAGTTTTGGGTTTCTCGGCTCCTACTACTGGTAAGCATCTAAGGCAGGTGAAACACACTTCCTTCTGCACAGACCTGCTTCTTGTCAGCTACATACGGAGCCTTTCTTCCTGATTTGGGTAGTGCAAATATTCTCTCCATTTGTCTTCCTTTTAGTTAATCCTCAATTCAACTGTGAAATAGAGCTGGGCAGTCAAGCCAAATTATGTTTAGATTCTTTATTTTTTTTATACTGAAGGCACAAGCTTAGGGAGAATGGTTGGTAAGTACTGATCTATGTGTATTTGTTCTGCAATGTTAAGGTCCACCAGGCCCAGAAGGTCCACGAGGGCCACCAGGCAGTGGAGGACTTAAAGGAGAAAAAGGGAACCCTGGTCAACCTGGCCCACCTGGCCTGACAGGTCAAAAGGGAGATCAAGGACCACCTGGACGCCAGGTAGGAGAAGAAATGGGACTTTTCCTCCTAGTTTATTTTTAAATGCAGGAAAAATGGAATATATAGGGTGGAGTTGATGATCCTAGAGGTTTCTCCCAGCCTGGTTAATTCTGTGATTCTGTGAACATGCATGCTATAGTAAAGTAAAAGCCTAAATGTGGTAGTTAACATCCTGTCTTATAGCAAGTAAAAGGGTCCTTCCAGTCGTTATTCCACACTATCTGGTATGTCCCCATTCTGTTCCCATGGGAGATGGAGCTTTCAATGCACACTCCACGTCACAGCATTTTCTGGCAACCTCCTCTCCAACAGTGAGCAGAATGCCTGGCTTCAGCCCTTCAAAGCACTACAGCACAGATCCAGAGTGGGATTATTTGTTCTCCAGCCATCTTTCCTGTCTCTTTCTGAAACTGCTGAGAGGAAGGATAACATGACACTTTTCTGTTCAGGGGGATCCTGGTCGTCCAGGTCTGAATGGAATGAAGGGCGATCCTGGCGTTCCAGGTGTTCCAGGATTCCCAGGTATTTAACTGGGTGTTCCCAGATAGTTGATTAGCATTGCAAGTGAAACCTTCCAGACACAGTAACAGCAGCCTTGAGAAAAGAAGCCTGATTGTGGCTGTTTCTGCAGCAAATTTGTGAGGCAGGAGGTTGTTTCACTATGTAACTGTGTGCCTTTGATGTTTCAGGTATGAAGGGTCCCACTGGCCCTGCAGGACCTGCTGGCCTCACAGGCAGTCAGGGGCTGCCAGGCCCACCAGGTAGGAGAGTCCTGGGCAGTGTTACTTTTACTTTTGCTACCTGCCAGGAAGGAGTTTGTTACACAGAGATGGAGCTGAGTTGGTTCATAATCCTACAAGAAATCTCATCATATTTTATACTGTGTATGCAGTCTGCATAGACTAACCCCTGCAAGGTATGCCCTTTGGCAGGGAGAGGCATTACCAAGAGCACTGACTTGCCTTGTATATACGCACTTTTTGCATTCATAATCTTTATTGTAAAGTCAGAAGCCAAGAACTCTTAACAGAAACTGTTTCTCATGCTCTCTTCCACCTTGGTTTATCTAATATTAAGCTGCTTTCTCTAAGGTCCACCAGGTTTGCCAGGTACCATTGGACGAAGCATCGTTGTCAAAGGTGATCCTGGTCCCCCGGGTCCACCAGGACAGCCTGGGTCAAAAGGAACACCTGGGCTGCCAGGACCACAGGGATTGCCAGGTATGATCCTAAGCGACCACTGAGATGTCCAAGAAGGGTAGCTGGCTGCAGGTTGCAACTTGAGTCATGTGGCAGAGGCTACAGGGACAAGTTACTGAATTCAGCAGGTGGTAACAGATAAGTGTAGCTGCTTTAAGGGCCTGCTCTCGTCTAATGTATCATTAAGACAATTTAAATATTTCTGTAGTAACATTTCAAGACCTTTTATTTCAGTTATGCATTTGTCTGTTCTAGGTCCAATTGGTCTTCCTGGTGACCCAGGGCGAGATGGACTACCAGGATTTGATGGCCCAGCAGGACGTAAAGGAGAGAGAGGTCTTCCCGGCCAGCCAGGTATGGTGTTTATCCTATGAGAAACCAGGGAAAAAAAGATGCTCCCTTTTGTAAATGCTGATCTTTGAAGTGAGTTCTTTGCCTTATGAGAAAAATAATTTAAAAAATCATAATTTTAGAATTTGCTTAATGCAAAAATATTACAAGCAGCTGAACATCTGTGGTTTGAAGTATTCTTGGAACCAATACATTGCTGGTCACTGCTGAATAATGTTGAATGCTTCATCTCAAGCTTCATGGTATTCCTTGGAAGCACAGGAAATATCAAAGAACTAGAGGAGAGATTAGTAAAGTTCATTTTGCATAGAAATCATTAATTTCATAATGGAAAGAATTTCAGCAAAGGTAGAGATCAGGCCACCATGCAGCTATTGTTGAGAATCACTGCTTATGATTTGACAAATCAGACTGGGACTGATCACTTCTCTAGTGATGATGATACACATTAGTTACATACTGCAACTTGTAAGGAAGTACTTCAATTTAAAACATTAAACAGAATAAAAATCTGTAATGCCTTTTTTCTTTTTTCTCTGCATAGCTCTGGAATCTTAGCATTATTTCAGTTAAAAAAGGTAAATAATGACTATGGCATAACACACTCTAAATATTTGTATTTCCTGATATTTTTGCTGTTCAAGAACAAATGCCTTTTCTGAGTCATGGGATTCATTCTTGCTCTCATTCAAGGTTTCCCCGCCTTTTGTAATCTACTCCAGAACTGACTGCAGCTTTTTCCCCCCACCTTGGAGGGCTTTAGCTCACACGTTGTAAAGAGCAAGTCAGTGCTTTCTCTGCTAACAAGTGAGCTTCTGTTTCTGGATCCGCCATTTAGTTTGTCATCTTCAGCAAGATATTTGAACATTATCTTATTAAGCTGCATACACAGATTAATGTTTTGGAAATGGGAAGGTGATTTGGACTAATTCCAGCAGCTGTCATCTTAGTGCCTCACAGCTCTGAATGTATTTAACTTCACAATACTTACCCATGCAGCACACAGGAGTTGCAGTTATTTTGTAACTGGCTATGACAGCCTCAGTGATTTCACCAAGCCTACATGACAAAAACGTGAGGAAGATCATGTTAGCAAATGCCAGGTCCCCCAGCCCACAAGCACCCCAGCCACAAGACTATGCTACCTTTCAGAGCTACACGAGTCCTAAAAGAACAATAAATGTCGTTAATCAATGCACTGTTGTGATTCCCTTGTACAAACAGGTTCACGAGGAATACAGGGACCTCCTGGCCCTGATGGCTTACAAGGCCCACCTGGTCCTCCTGGAACAGCTTCTGTTGCTCATGGATTCCTTATAACTCGGCACAGCCAGACCAGGGATACACCACTATGTCCACAAGGAACATCAAGGATATATGATGGATTCTCTCTTCTGTATGTGCAAGGAAATGAGAGAGCACATGGCCAGGACCTAGGTGAGATACTCTGAATGCTCTGTCTGAGGGGAAGAAAGTTCTGACTACTTCTGCAAATGCTCTGGTTCTGTGAAGATGTAGCAGTCTCAGAGATTACTTACATGAGGATGGGGATTGCATCCTAAGATCTACCTCCAGAGGCTGCACATTAGAATTCAGCCTGAGAAGTTTAATTTTTTCCCATGTGTGCCAATTTGATAGGACACGCTGTGCACTCACAGGGGGAGAGGAAGAATACACAATTACTGTTCTCAAGGATTTGCTATAAAAAGCAGTGAAGTGAAAACTCAGCTGTCACATTTTGTGTGTCTTACTCTGTAGGTACTGCTGGGAGCTGTCTCAGACGATTCAGCACGATGCCCTTCATGTTCTGCAATATCAACAACGTTTGTAATTTTGCATCAAGGAATGACTATTCCTACTGGCTGTCAACTCCAGAGCCAATGCCAATGAGCATGGAGCCACTGACTGGGCAAAGCATCCAGCCCTTCATCAGCCGGTGAGACAAGCAGGCTGCCAGGTCCCTCTCTTACCCCCTGGATAAATAGTGTATCCAACTCTTGAGTTGCCAGCATGGGGTGGGTGTTAAGGAATTAATCTGTAATGTTTTGCTCTGGGAGATACTAGGAAATCTGCTTATTTTAAAGTGTTTGTTGTCTTTAAAAGTCTCTGTGCAGCAGTGATAGGATAGTTAGAAGCCGAAAGGCTCTAAGAGCTCTCCTGAATTGAGGAAGCCCTATAGTCAGCAGTGCAAGAACACCATGAACAGCCCTTAGCTCTACAATCAAGGCACTCACCTCAGGGCTTTGAGCTTCCAAACTTCTGTTGAGGAAATGCTTCAGTATTTTAGCCAGAAGTGGCTAGTGGAAATACAAGCAAATGATTCATCTCTTTCTCTGATACCCTGTATCCAGATGTGTTGTGTGTGAAGCTCCTGCTATGGTGATAGCTGTCCACAGCCAGACCATTCAGATTCCTTCGTGTCCTCTAGGCTGGGACTCCCTCTGGATTGGGTACTCCTTCATGATGGTAAGAAATGCCTCTTGCTCCACAAGTGGCTATTACCCACTTCTCTCCTCTACTAGCTGGTTTAAGACTCTGTTAAAAACTAGTGGTTGTCATTAGTAACTGCAGGTAGATGGTTTCTGAGTGTGGTAGCAGACACTGATTTTGCACTGCACGGAGCTCAGTGTAAATGCAGTCATGGAGGTGCCCGACACCATGCTCTCTCAAGAGCTGAACGCTGTGCTATTCTATTTCTAGCACCTGCTGTAAAAGTCCTTGTGTGTTTCTTTTCTCCACTCCTACACCAGCACACTAGTGCTGGAGCAGAGGGCTCTGGACAGGCCTTGGCATCACCCGGATCCTGTTTAGAAGAATTCCGCTCAGCTCCTTTCATTGAGTGCCACGGTCGTGGCACTTGTAATTACTATGCCAATTCATACAGTTTCTGGCTGGCAACTGTAGAGGTATCAGAAATGTTCAGGTAAGACAACTTCTTTCCTGGGTATTGCTTTATTCTGGAATGAAAGCTTTGGAAAATTAATCTAAAGATCAAAAGAGATTTGTTTACAGGGGCATAGGGAAATCATTTAGCTTGTTTTCCCCTTCACAACCAGTTTTTCAAGTGTTGCCTTGGTAAGCCTTGAATACTATATAGGAACTTGCTAGGGCACATTCTGCTTTGCAAGGAGTCAAACTCTGTTGATTCTTACATTCGGTACTACCTGTTGTATTGTCCTATCATTCTCCTGCATAGAGAGCGTGAAAGATCAATTCTGATGTTTTCTTACCAGGCCTTTCAATAAACTCAGATACTTGAAAAGGTAGTTAACAGACATACAAGGGACAGGTATGAGGGCAAGATCAACTCCACACAAGCCTTTGTAGTCTTTTTAAAAGATTTGTGTGAAGTTCCCCATGGCAAGCATTTTTTCCAGCACCCTGCAGCAGGATCACACTTTGGCTGCAAGAAAGCCAATGTATGTTCTCTTCTCAGCTTCTCTGTGTCAGCATTTCAGTCTCTCACTTTTTTCTGTTTAACTGGAGTAGCAAAAAAAAAATTTTCTCTGAAAATCATCTCCTCTCATAGAATAATTTGCTGCTGCCCTGTTTGTGTACTGATAAAAACCTCAGACATACTCCCACTGCCAACAAACTGAAAAAGCTGTGTGGCACAGGGCCGGCAATGTGTGCTGTGCTATACAGCAGTAGTGCCCCCTAAGTTGGTTTTGTGTAATGCTTACAAACATGATACTGACTGTGTTAAGTAGTCTTTGGAGAAGTTGCTGGTAACTGACTGGTGAAAGCTCCCTACTAGTAACTGCCATGCACCTCAATTTTCTATCTCTGCTGTCTTCTGTCTCCCACAAACAGCAATTCTTTTGTTGTTTGTTTTTTAAAGAAACATTTAAAAACTGGGCTTGCGCTGTATACACACAAGACAGATTTTTTCTGTTATAGTCTTAAAAGAGAGGGAGGTGGGAGACTAAGTGCATTGGTCAGGTCATCACTTGAATACAGCTGTCACTGTAGCAGTATATTTAATGGGTTGTTAAGGTACCCTTCAACTGACAAACCCAAAGGCTGCAAAGACCCCAGAAGTACTGCCTCGTATGTGCAAAATTCACCTTCCATTTGTTTTGGAGCTTGTGCTCTACCATATCCTAGCTTATCTGCACCTCCTGGGTGGGCTGAGACACTGGGCAAAGCTGAGCCACTCACTTGGGGCTGAGGACATGCAGCAAGATCATTCCTAAGGAAGACTCTCAAATACAGGATTAATTCCCCACTTATGTATTTAAGTGTGATCTTAAACTGTTAGTTATGCAGAGTTTTGAAGGACCAGTTCTGTAAGCAAAGAAAAAGCTAACCTAATCTTACCCTTGTGTCTGTCAACCAGTAAACCTCAGTCAGAGACAGTGAAAGCTGGAGACTTGAGGACGCGGATTAGTCGTTGTCAAGTTTGCATGAAGAAGACGTAACATCTTGCAGAGTGCTTTATAAAACAGTTGAAAATTCCTAAGATGCACTGTCTTCCAGCTGCAACAATGGTGCTACTGTGCAGAAAGAAAAGAAATCCAAACTGTTTTAACCATGCAAATTCAAGTGTACCTCACTCGTGTGCCAAACTAAGGGTTGTTTGGTACATGTTTGGCAACAGGACTAAGCTGAAAGAACTGACCTCTTGGAAACAGAAGCGAACACTTGAGGTTCACAAAGGATCAGAAGATGACATTTTTCATTTCTTTCCCTGTACCAAAATGGCACCTTTTTGATCAGCCAAGAGCATAAAAACATGACGCACTGAGTATGTTTAAAATAACAAGACTGCAGTTTTGAACAACATTTTTCATGGTGCTACTAACCCTACTGTATCCCAGGTTTTTAATATGACATTTTAAGCTTATTTCTCTTTGTAAGTAATGAAATGTGTATATTGTGTAAACACCTTTGTAGCTGAAACTTTCAGTCAGTTAGAAACAAACCAGACTCTGATATAAAAGTGCTCATGTCTAAAATTAAAACATACAGCAGTATTTTATTATGGACCTTGTATTACAAAGAGAATTTTACCCCTCTTCTGCCAACTTATTCAGTTAATATTTCATTTCCTTCCTCAGCTGCCAACCCAATGTTTGGGGAATGCACAATTATGCTGAAGTAATTCTGATCAGGGTTTTTAAGTGTTGTACACCTCGCCATCAGTGGATTTATTTGTGCTTAGAAATCCCAGTCCACTTGAGAAGGGGGCTTTGTATCTTGTGAAAGTATGTGAAATCCTTAGCCATATTCTATAGCCTTCATGAATAAAAGTCACAGTTGCATTTTAGTAATCAGTTTGGTTTAACAAAAACCTCCTGTGGGCATATCCAGTTAACAGAGCATTTATGATGTTTACATGAAACCTCTGCTCTGAAGTGGTGTCATGCATCATATTCAAAACGGTGTGCATGCTGAGAAACCTTCTGAATAGAATAAAGCTGGTGGAAACTTTCCTATTTACAAATTAGCCTTTTAATCTTATGTGAATTTATACACATCCACAGTGTATTTACAGTATACAGCAACTCTTGTGTCTGTGTAGTTCACATAAGGCCTTGAAAGACTGTGTATGCAGCCTTTCTAATGTCATTTTGTAAGCCTCCTCCTGTGTATGTGTTGGTGTCACTACTTGTGCAATAACAGAAAATGGATCACTTTGTGTGTGTGACTGTCCAGCTGCTCTGGTCAGTGCTGTTTCATTTACCCTTGAAAGCCAGCAACTGTAGTGTTTGTCTTGTATGTTGCCACCTCAGCTATCAATGCAGTTGAACTTGTGAATTAACATACTGCTTTATATCAGTGGAGTGGCTTTGCTTATTGGCTACTGTTAAGTAATTTATCTGCTAATAGCTGCTTGTGCTCACCTTTCAGTTACCGATGTAAACACAGCATCAGGAATCTGCTTGGTTTATGCATGTTTGACAAAAGACATAGCACTGGGGACTGACCCTGTGGCAGCAATTTATACAATGAGATTGGTGCTGATTTCAGAAACTTTCCACTAAGCACAAAACTGAAGTTCTTCAGTTTCAAGTGAAAACTACAACTAGCTTTGTCTTTCCTCAGTTAGCTGCCAGAGTGGGGCAACTCCACAACATGCAACCTTTGACTCACTCTAGTTTGCTGATGCATATAGAAATGAACTGAACCTGCTGCTACCTCCAAGTCAAGAACTTGTTACCAAAGCTGAAATAAAATAGTAACTATCTTCTGGTAAATACAAGCCCTTCTCTTACTGCTGGCTCCTCAGAAGCTTAAAATGAACACAGCCACCTCTCTCTAGCCCTTCCAAAAAAAAAACATAAACAAAAGAATGGATGCTCTGATCAAGGGGCTCCCACACCTTCCCTACCACCAGCCTCTGTCTCATGCTCACCAACAATGAGTGTTCACAGGTGGGGAGCTGGGAAGGGGCTGAAGATGTTTGTTCCAGTAGTGCATAACCAGTGCATCTTTCCAAGGCCTGGGCTCGTCTTGCAGCATGTGAGACAAAGTCCATCGCATTGGAAAGAGGAGATACATTCCAGTCTAAGGTAGCACTCAGAAGAGCTGGTTGTGGGGCAGCTTCAGCCCCTAAACCTGTGAGCTGACCACAGAAAATGAAAATGTCAAGTATAGCTACACCTCTGACAGAGCACAAAATGTATCTGTTCCTGCAGCTCTCACCCTCACTTGGAGAGTTACCCTGAACCTTAATCAGTTTCAGCCTGGGATTTCCAGATGGGCTTATTTGTTACTGAAATAAGCGGTCTAGAGGGGAAGGAGCATCTTTTATCTGAGACCTGTGGCAGAGACCCAAGAGCTGCTGGTTTAATTCCCACCACACATTTTTTGCCCTAGGGCAGGTAAATCATTTGACCTGTGTTGGATCAGTTACTCATGAAAGAAAGTGTGATTGTTTTCTCCTACTCCTCAACTGCTTAGACTGTAAGCTCTTTGGGGCAGAGACACTGAGGGGGCTCAAAGGTTGGTTGAGGCCCCTGGGTGCTATCCATCAGTATATAAATATTAAACTACAGGTAAAAAGCTTGTGTTTGCAGATTCATTATTACAGTTTAAAAAAAAGCTGCCAAAGGTTAGAGCCCTAAAATAATCCTCAGAATAGCCTCAACCTGAGAACACCACTTCTGCACATACAGGTTTTCCACTCAACTATGGTTTGGTTTTAATTAAAGGTTTTTATTTGCCTAACTAAGCGTGGGAAGTTAAATCTATTTCAGTTGATCTTCAACCTGGAAGGTAACTCAGTTGTATTTTAAGTTGCACACTTGAGCCACTCGAGGGCACCACAGAGCTTTGAGAGGAGTAATAGAAGCAGCGACTTCAAAAAGGGGCCGTGCATTTGCCTGTGCTCAGGTTTAGTCTTTCAAGGCTATTTCACTGACAAAAAGGACACCACAGCTAATGGCAGTCAGGAAGGAGTAGTGAAAAGCTCAGGGACTTCCTTCTGGAAGAAAGATTTCTACCAGACGACTGACCAGTGCCTAAGAACAGTCTCAGCCGGCAGCAAGGTGAGGAGTTAACTAGTTAGTAAAGCAAACTCCTGTCTTTACTACAAAGGGACTTGGTACAGCCCCTGAGTGGTGGCTGAAGCAACTCTGCCCACGAGTAGCTTCAGTGCCTGCTGAGCTGGATTTCCTGACAGCCAGTCCCTACAACTCTAACACTTTAGAGAGTTTTAAGTTAGTAAGCAAAAAGCAGTAACAAAAGGGAGGTGGTAGAAACAAGTTCTTACCTCACAGCTCTATAGAGCTAGCTCAGTGCTTCTGCTCTTTCCGGAGACATGCTGCTTAACATAAATGAGAAACCTTTTTCTGTTGTTATAGGCAAAAGAGAATTAAGGGATCAAAAAAAGCAATACAAGTAGTACAAATACCTGGTAACTCTGAGGAGGTCCTTCCTTCTC
Organism: Tricholaema leucomelas; assembly: GCA_013400475.1. Classification (NCBI taxonomy): domain Eukaryota; kingdom Metazoa; phylum Chordata; class Aves; order Piciformes; family Lybiidae; genus Tricholaema lacrymosa; species Tricholaema leucomelas. The sequence goes on from WAAF01005838.1 coordinate 1,938,068, forward strand.
TCTGCTGTGAACTTCTCCACAGTCCTTTGCTCATTTCCAGTACAACATCATTCGGTGCAAGGCCAGATCCAACAGAAGTGGTCAATGTATTTCAAAGCAAAGACTGTTAACATGGATTCTAGTGACTCCAGCTAAGAATGTGAATGATTCACCCAAAGGGCTTTCAAAAACTGTCTCACACTCCCCTCTAAGCCCTCAAGCAGTTACCCATTTCAGATCCAACGATACAGTCAGACGTCTCTTACAGCAGTTAGTGGGAGGCTATTGCAAAAGTCTTCACAGTGTTTGGATAATTTTCCCTGTTTGTTTACTGCTGTTAGGGCTGCTCCTGTCATGTGTGAGCAGCACTGTTCTCTCTCTCTTCCCAGCACAGGCTACATGCTGTAAAATGAGGCCCTGCATAAGGGCACTGATTAATTTGAGGAAAATCCTGTTCTCACAGCAACCTTGGCTTCTACAGGCAGTTAGTTGATCTAATGTACTATTCTGGGTAATAGGGTTAAGAATCTTTCTAAAGAAAATCTAAACCAGGACTTTTCACAGTGATCACCCACAGTTATGGGGATCACACAGGCTTACCTCCGTAGAGTTGTTTTCCAGAGACTTACTGATGTATCCGTTCCTGGCAGAAAGGGATCTCAAAAGGCACTACCTTTTGTTGCTATTTTCCAAGTGGATGCATTACCTGAAATGACATCTTTGTGGGTTTAGGTTTTACATACAGACTCCTTGTTTAACAAATATGAAACTAAAGCATTACTACAAAACTTACACTAGGAAGCCGTACTTGTTCCCATCTACCTTCAAATCTTAAATAAGAACCTATTCGATACCACACTGCTAAAAATTCCCTCCAGTACTTTTTGATCATCAGACTTCCATAATGCAGTCACAGACAAAGGTATGACCAAAAAAAGACATCATTTAAAGCAGAAAAGGAGGTCTTAGACAATGATTTTTTTTTCCTTTTCCTTCTCATTCATTCATTAACTCACCTTGTTTGCCAGCACTATGAATCTCTGACAAGGAAAGCTCCTGGGTTTTTTGCTGTATGTTACCTTTTACACTAATTGGCAAAGAAAATTATTCAGGCTGGGAATTGCTCCCCAGAAATACGCTAAAGCTTCTCCAGCTCCTCAGGGACACAGGGTGACAAAACCACTTTAACAAGAAAGCAGCCGCAGCAGGAGGAAATGCACTTTTGACTGAAAAACAACCCAGAAGTTTGTTTAAAAATAAAAGGCAGACACGGAGCTACATGAACACGTATTTACTGCAAGTAGCTCTATGGAAAGCCAAGTCAGATAAATATAAACACTATACAGAGCTTCAAGCCAGTCTCCCAAAACCGCAAACGCGATGTGTTTTACAAAGAAAACAACAGAACAATATTTACAATGGAAGACAAAGCCAGATCAATCAGCTCGACTTTATAACAGATCTGTGGAGCAGAAATAGCAAATATAATGAACAGTTTCGACCATATACGTTTTAGTTTTGTACAGACAATAACTGTCCAATATCAAATTAAATTTACAGGACAAACATTGTTCTATCATTGGTATTTTTGTACTATACAGCAGCATAAACGGGTAGCTGGAAGGTAGTATATATAGTGATATGTTTTACATCATCTGAAAATGTTCTTCCAGCACAATACTGAATAAATTAGTTGCTGTAAACTAAGAGATTCAAAAAGATTGCATATTTATTATGCCGTACCTATTAGTATTTGTACCACTACACTTGAGGTTACCCATTTACTTATTTATTCAGCATTTATTAAATCAGTGCTGTATATTGTACAATGGCAGCCTCAGGGACCTAATATGAAAGAAGTATGTAACAAATTTCTTCAAAACAACCTCTTTTTTTTCCTTTCACATTAAATGTTTAGAACTAGCTTCATCCAAATTTTGATTTCTTAGAAAAGATGTAAAGCTTTATAAAAAGCTGTCTATATATTGCATCATTCATTTACGAGACCAAACAAAAGCTATATGGTGAGACAGTATCGTGGTCTGTAAGAGTGGTCTTGTTTGCAATTCCTGTATGTTTAGCAGCAACAAGTAACTGTACCAACTTCAACTTCTCTTCAGAATCGAAAACAGGTCTGTGCTTTTGAACCCTGGAGCAACAGGCTTCCCCTGTCGCTAGACACTGTGTAAACTGATTGGTACCGTGATTTTTTTTTTAATCAAACCAAACCAAAGCTCTCCAGGGTTTAGTGACATGTATGTTTTAGTACTACTGAAAAACAGATCTGGCTACATATCACCGTGCAGCCTGGGTTAACAGTGCCCAATTTGTTACACCATCTGCACTAGCAATTGAAAGGTTACGTGTTGGAGGTGAGGCGGCCTGACAGATCAGTTGTACAATATACAATGAGGAGGATTACCAGCTGTGTGGTGCAGTACAGCATGAGGATTTGTGTACCACTTCTAAACCCCTTCTCAAGCGTCAGTGCCTGTTATTACACATTGCATGTACCAATGACTAGTGTCATGCTCTTTAAATTCATAGCAGTGTTAAAAACCTAAACTCATTTCAACCCCAAAAACCCCCAACCTCCAGTACAAGAGTGAAGCACTTCAACTGCAGAAAACTCAGGGCTTATTTGAGAAATGTCAAATAGCCATTGTTCACATTTCTCTGAGTGGGATAAAGACGAATGATGAGCCAACACTTTACTCTTTTTTCCCATTATGCATGTCAAGAAGAAACAACAGAAACAGTCCCAAACAATTAAAAATGGGACTTCGGTTGAAAGTAAGATCAATTAGGGTGGTTTCCCTTTAAAAAGCTACAGCTGACAAGTATAATGCAGAAGTCACAAACGCTGGATACAACTCTGCGATTCTCCATTTGGATGCAGGAACAAAAACCTCATTTTACACAATTCGTATTTATAAACAAGTATCTTGAGGGTAAAACCAAAAACAACCTACAAGACAACCAGCCCGTTAATCCTACTTTTGTACACACCAAAATTCTGAGCAAAAAAAGAGACTGCTGTTTAAGCTCTGACAGACATTTGATTTAAAGTACCCTAACCTATGATTAAGAAATACCTCTTGTACCATAAAAGCAAAACCTTTCAAAAAGAAAAAAAACACAACACAAATAAAGGGGGGAAAAAAAAGGCAGAAGAGGTCTCTCCTCCTCAGACCTGTTTGTGTTCATCCTTCAAGCCAATGTGCACCTCTCCATCCCTCCTTCTGCCCAGCCACCTCAAAAAAATCCTTAACTGCCCAAATATTTCTAAACAATACATGTTTTAAGCTAACCACTTGTTAATGTACCAAAGAAGCAAACCCCATAGTTAAACAGATAATCAGAAACCAGCTTTGACTTCTTAGAATATAAATTAAAGAAAGAATTAACGGGAGAGGCAGGAGGAAGAAAGGGGCACACAAGGATCTCTTATTAGCATTCACACTGCCTCCCAGATAGATAGGACATGAAAGACCAAATTCCATCACCAAAGCACAGCTATGAAAAAAAAAAAAATCTCAATTCAACTTAATTCATCTGTAGAGAGCTGATGTCTATGGAAAAAATTTAATTAAAAAGATGTGTGTCCATGTCCGTGCTGGTGGAAATGAAAGTAGCCGGCTGGAGCTGAGCTTTGCTTCCAAAAGCACCACACAGTTTCTGGAGTTACCAGCAGAAAAGTCTTCTGTCCAACAATGGTTTCCATGGCAATGCAATCAGTCTGAGGCGGGGAAGACAGGGAAAAAAAATAAAGAGTCAATAACATTTTAAATGCAACTTATATTGGAAAAAACTGTTTTCTAGTGAGGAGAATGCATGGAGCTCATCCACGGCAGGAATAGCAGTTGCTGAATGCAGAACACAGGACACTACCAGACACTAGAAATCCTGAGCTGGGGCAGGGGAAAAACTGCAGAGCCTGAAGTGAGCACAAGAGAGTTACTGCCACCACAAAGCTGACACGTGTAGGCTACAGAGCAACTCGAGCAGCAGCCAGCACAGCACGGCCAGCCCAGGCAACGTGGGAAAGGACCCAAGCTTACAGCTGCCCCTAACCATCTTCACCCCTTTCCATTATGAGGATTTAGTTTCAGGAGATCTTCATCCTCACAGAGTGCACCTCTGAGCAGGATGTAGAGCAGCTCTGCTCATTCAGATGTAATTAAGGTTGTGGCCAACACTCCCATTCACAGCAGGTACAGAACTGCAATACAAACACTCCCTGCGACTCCAACTGCGAACAAGGAGGGGCACGTCATGACAGCTGCGTGCCCTGTCCTCGACTTTTCAGGAAAAAGCTTAATTTAGTTCTAATAAGAGACACTTCAAAGTATAGTTTTCCCTTTCTCGGGAATGCCTCCCTAGAAGGTAGCACACAGTACCGAAGCAGGTAGCTACCCTTACCACTCTCAGCAAAACCCAGCGATTCAAACCAGCTGGGAAAGGCAAAACACAAAGTGCTTGGTAAAAGGAGGGGAAGAAAATAGGAACTTCTATTACAGGGAGATAGAGCTGGGGTGCAGCAATGGCGAAAGGAGAGAGGACAGCCCCAAAGCAGAAGGGCAGCTTTACAATTAACCATGCACATAGCAAGGTAGGAGTGACTCAGAAGGTCCCCGACAGAGAAACTCAAGTGAACATTTTCTGCAGCAGTGTAAACACAAACTGAGGAACGGAACCAAAAGTTACTGTTCATCTCACTACAAAATTCCCTCCACTCCCAAAAGGGCCAATGTGAACACAAATTCTCAGTCTGGAAGGGCACTATCAGCCAAATCACTGGCTTACACTGTCTCCCAGTCCTGGGCAGCTGTACTTTTCCACCACTTTTGTCCTTTCAATCAAGATTGAGGACTCTGCCTCCTAGCAATCAGGTGGGTTTGGTCACCTTCTCTTCAAGGTCTGAGTTACACGTCTGCACAATCTCTTTTCTTGGCATTACAAGGAAGAAGGAAACAACAGGTTGCTCTCAGCAAGAACCAACAGCTAGCAGAAGAGGTTTCTATCTGATGTTTTCCAAAGGCCAAGCATAGCCTACTTCCCCCCGACACCTCAAAGCCACCCAGTACAAGCTCTCGCACTGCTGCAGGACATCTCACTGCCACTAAGAAGAGCTACAGGATTGGGGACACTTCATTATAAAGCACAACAATGGCAACATGGCTCTCTGGAACAAAACAAGAGGCTATGGAGCTTAATCCTGCCTGTGCTTCTCTGCTGGGCTTCGAGCAAGTCAGCTAAGTCTCATTGCTGAAGAAAGCTGAACATGCTGCAGAAAACGTGGCCGTCTAAAGAATAAGCCAGCGCTATGCATAACGATGCAAACCTGTATGTTTACTTACATAACCATTCATGAAATATGCACACACAAACTCCACCCTAAATTAAAGAAGTTCTGATCTATCCAGCTAAAAATACCATCCCTTCGAAAGAAAAGGAAGTAAGAACAAAGCTCAGGTGATCTGCACTGAGCAGACCTGCCCCTGTAACTGCAGCAGGGACAGCCCCAGCACTCAACAAAGAAAGGCAAAGACCATAGCAAGGCTGGAGGCTGTGCAGCAGTACAGAGGGGTCCTTCAACTTCAGAAGAAACTCCTTTTACCCTGCACAAACAGCCCAAACTCTGGTTTGCTGAGTTTCATTTTTCCAACACACAATGATTTCAAAAGTACAGTAGCTTGGTTTTCCACAAGTCAAGGAAGAGGCAGTCAAAATGCACCCGCAGCTCAGGATTCTCCATCTGTGTTATTTCACAGACATTTTAAGATCACTACAAAAAGCTACTGCTTGTTACACAGTGTGGTGTGGTTAGTGATGCCTTTGCTTTCACAAAAGCCAAGTGAAGCTGTTATTGCTGAATTATTCTGTTTAGAAGAATACTATTTTGTTGTAGGACCAAAGGATGAAAACACGCACCACAGCACGCACTGAATCACACCTCAACAATGCATGCCAGTCAAACATCACAGCACTTGAAAGCTTCTCTATTAAACGTACATTCAGTAAAAATTAACATTTGCCAGCATCCCCCCACCCTTTCCTTGCTGTGGACCTGCAAGCTTACATGAAAGGAACTTCAAAAACTCTCTCTGCTTTTGTCAGGACATTTTTCCTCCACGCCTAACACACAGAGCACACCTGAAAGCTGTTGGACAAGTTATTCTAATCTCTCCCAGCACATCCCCAAACCATTTTGAAGAGCAAAGGCCCAGTCATTTGAACCAGACAATTCCATGTGGAAGAACTGAAGTCTTTACACCCAAAATATTTCGAAAACTTACATAAACTTATGCCAAATTACACTGCAGATACTTGGGAGAAGAAGGGGAAGAGCTTAGGAGAAAGAAAAAAAAACAACCAATGAGCCCAATAACCAAAGCACACCAGCTTAACTCCAAAGTACGGTTCTTAAACAATTCTTTAACTCCAAAGGCAGCAAAACTATCAATTCCAAAGCAACCTCACCAGGTAACTAATCTGAGCCCAGACTAACAGAGATTCATTTATAGGACACCGGAAGAAAATATCCCCATTAAATTTGGATCAGTTTTATACCAAGACAAGCTCAGGACCTCCCTGCAGGATCCCACCTCCCCAAAACCTTGTGCTTGTTAAACAAGGTCTCATTAATGTGCACCCTCCCCCCAAGTTGTACTGTAACATGTTTCCTCTTCTTTTTAAAGCTAAAATAGAACCCTGAATAAGCAATCTTCAGGTGAACATTACCTACAGAGCTGATAACTGTTCCCTAAAGCCTTGACTCTCTCAGACATGGAGTTACTGCTTGTCACCACTTCACTAATCCCCTTATTAAAGCTGGAAATTTCAATACTGCAGTTGGAGCAGTACAGCTGACTGATGCCTTGAGTCATCAGCTCTTTTCTGGGATAAAAGCATCAAGCATTTTCTACATATACAAACTTTTATATATGCGAAGACTTATCAGTATCACAAAAGGCAGAAACAAACTTGTGAAACTTGACTACATACAAAAATTCCTCTGAAATCTAAGACACGTCTGAGGTCTTGGCACATCCCTCCCACAGTTCGTGCCTACAGCGGGGCACTCAGGAGTCCATTCCTCACTACAGCAGGACCACAAGAACAATGCTCATCAAGTGGCCCATCAGAGCTCTCCGAAACGTAAGACCCACCAAGTAAAACTCAGTGGCCGGATCACACATGACAAGTTTGGAGATAACTAACTTGCAGTGTAAACACACAGCTGTTCCTGGATTGACACGTGCTCTTCCAAGAAAATCTGCTCAGTCCACCAGAAAAAGGGGGGGGGGGGGCGTGTGGAATCTGATAACAACAAAATAAGCAGCAAAACCCTGAACTCAAAAAAACCCTCTGCACTTTCGAAGCAACCTAGAAACACTGTTCCCTGACACTTTCATTGCACCCTACACTGGGCTTTTCTGTTTGTTCAAACTTCAGCTAACAGATTGTACACAAAAGCTTCAGTCTTTATTCACAAACAAACTCTATTGCTTCAGAATATTGACAACAAACTCAACTTTCTTTGAACATTTCAACATGGAAAACAAGTCCAGAAAGCACCTCAACATTTTCACACGTCACCTCTCCAAATACATATGTCAGCAAAGTTTAGAAGATTCAGACAATGTTCACCTCATTAGACAAATCTATTTAAATTCGTCAGCCTCAGATGGGATCAGGCTATAAACCCCCACACAGCTGTCCAAACCTTTCAGAGAAACAGGCAATCAGAGGAAAAGGAAAAGGTTTGCAAAGGCAGAGGAGAAACTAAGAGGGCAAATATTTAAAATAGGATGGGCATGATGCCACTGCTAAAAATCTTTTGTTTAAAACTAAGGAATTGTTGAGAAAGTGCTCTGCAGGCTTCTTTACAAAAAAATACAAACAACCCACAAAGAAACCAAACCCGTGCATTTTATAATGCATGGTTTTACAAAAAAATAGGGGAAGAGGATTTGGTCAGTCTTAATTTATCAGATTACAAAACCAGTGTGTCCAATTTGAAAATGAGAATAGATCCAATTTACACTTTCATTCCTACATCTGAGTTACTAAGGTCCTCCAAGTCAAGCAACTTTGAAACAAACAGAGAGGTTTTAAAAACCCAGGAGAAAGAAATCTATCCTACATAGTAAGTGCTTTTACAGGAAAAGCTTTTACTGACATAATTCTGCAACTGATTCCTAAAAGGGTAAAAGCTTTGCTTACAGAAGATATTAATTTAAGATAATTAAATTATTAAAATCTCAATGTCAAAGACTAAGACAGCTTAATGCTTTCTGGAGAACACTACTGAAATTCTTCATTTCCTGAACTTCAGGTTAGGGGGAAATCAAAATCAATCTGCCTTACACAGATCAAAAGCAGCAAAGCAGCCCTGGAATTTCAGAGCACATGGCCACACAATATTCCTGTTGTTCAGGAAAGCACCAAATCCCAGCACCACCTCAGGACACAACGTGCGTGCCCAAGAGCATGTTGTTGACGCTAGGACATGGAGCAGGAGGACTGACAGGTATTACATTTCAAGCTTTCCATGCCACACAGAGGTCGGGAAGAGGGAGGTAATTTCCCCAAATACATTCTTTACAAATCGGTGAGACTCCCCTCCCTCCCCCAAATCTTAACACAAACATTATCCTATTTCTTCAAGTTCTTGTTTTAATGGCGTAGTTTTTAAACCTTGCCGGAGGCAAGCAGTGCCACTTGAGAAAAGCAGAGTTCCCTCTTAATTTGCACACGCTGACACCAAGACTGCAAGCAGAAATCAGCAGCACTGACACTCACTGTGGCCACTGCCCAGGCAGTAACTGTTCCTGGATCACCCAGACTAGGCCCCAACACGGAAAAACATCTTTATTTAGGAAATGTGTTAGATTACAAGCTTACCATTTATCACATATTCCATGTACTTTCCTCATGTAACAACAAAACAACGATGCTCAAGTCGAACTAACGAATATATTTTGCATCGACAATTTTCCCAACTTCCCACCAGCCAAAAAAAGTAAACTTTTCTTTTTAAAACCCCTGCTACATGACCCACTTTTCACTGGATAAACTACTTAAACACAGCGATTGGTAGCAACTACACATCCCAGTAAATCAGATTCCTCCTCAAGCTGTATTTCTAAAATTTAGCAGATAAAGTTACTCTTACAAATCATCTTCATCCACAATTGTTCACTCAAAACATGACTCCGCTATTCTTAGCTCTCAGCAATTTCATGAGCTAAAAACTCTCCCATGCTTTAAGATGGTTTTTATTCGCTTTGCAGAAATGCCTTATCTCTTGCAACAGTGGCTGCTTTTGCTGTTTATTAATAATAAACAGCAGTGTTATTTCTAGGAAGGCCTTATGCATGCTCCCTGATTTCTGATACTATTCCTAGAATTAGGACACTTGCATGCTGTTTTGGCGGGGGACTAACACCAACTCAAATTGCACTGGACAGCTTGACAAGAGCTTGAGGAAGAGGGAAGGGGTTGGGTTTGGGGTTGGGTTTGTTTTTAAAGCTAAATTTCTATTATAGTAAAAATTAATTTCATTTCAAGACTACAAAAATGTTCAGAAGTTCAGATTTTCGTGTCTCAGAAGAATCAAGCGAAGTTCTACTTTCTCAAAAGCACTCTCATGGCAAGCATGTGAGTTACTATGACTGACCTCCTGAGCTGCAGAGAACATAGGTAAATTTTAGCCAAAAATCTTGTTTGTGTGGCTTCTGACAGTGCCACCTGCTAAAGTTCACTCTGTCCCGTGACCAAGGTTAGGAGCCCTGAAGTACCAACAGGGAGGAGCATATTTCCTGCGCTCCTGCTGCACTCTGGAGATTAAGAACTGCTTGAAAACAAACAGAAAAGAGCCACATCAAATACCAGCATGCCCAGTTCTGCTCCCTTCAATCAAAAAAAGGACCCAGAATAACTGGAAGAGTTTCAGAGTAGTGCACAAAAACTCAAAGGTGTGAAAGAGCTTCCTGGTGAGGAAGAGCCAGGTAACAAGGACCCTTCAACCTGCAGAGAAACATGACGAGGTATCAGGAAACTAAACAACAAATATCATAGTGCATGGCCTGCAGTGCAGGAAGCACCTGACAGGACACTAAGTGTATGGCAGAGGAGGATACATCATCTACACAATCCTAAGTGGCATGGAGAGAAAAGATAGGGTTTATCTTTTCCGATACACAAATGAGAGACTGACAAAACTGGTGTGGAGTAAGGTCCAAAACAGCCAGACAGAGGTCTGCATACAACACGTACTGACTGACCACAGGCTGCTGTAGGGACAAGGAGTTTACACAGGATCGAAGAGACTAGAAAAGAAGTTGGATTAAAGATTGATAAAGGATTATAAAAGAGAAACTACATCAGACTCAGGAAATCCCCCAAGCTGGGAAAAAATACAGCAAAACACAAAACCCACCACCAAAGTAAATAAATCAGAGCTGGGTGTGTATTTGTGAGGAAGTATCACATGCACCTGCCCTGCTTCTCCCCTGTTGGATGGTATCAGCTTGCAGGCACAGGTCTCCGAGTGAGCAAAACTACTGTTACAAACACAGCAAAGAGAAAGGACGGTGTCAACTATGACTAAGGAAACAGCTCTCCACTTTTCATGTCACCTTTCCTGGTATCTCCTTTCTACAGGAAGTTTCACCTCTTCCAGTTCATCCCTTTGCTCTTCCCAAACACCTTAGCCAGCATTCAGCATCACCTTTTTCTTTCACCTCTGCTGCCACATGTAACAGTCAAAGGCAGAAAGTTACATGGCCACATACCAAGCAGCTACACCCTCCTCAACCCTACCTCTTGCCCATGGGTGCCTGCACATAATTTTTTTTTTCCTATCAGCCATCACCTGCTAGCACACACAAGCAGCAGCACACGTTGATTTTTTGCATGTTCTAATTACTACATTGAGCCTGCATTAATAGCAGGAGACCCAAAGCCCTGGCTGATGCCAGGAAGAAGTGGTGTATTGCATGTGTGAGATGAGGTCGTCTCAACCACAGAACATGCATGAGATCCAAAGATAGTGTCTTCAGCTTCCAGGAGCTGCTCAGGAGCCCACAAGGACAGAGTTAAATTGCATCTGCACACAGAGAAGTTTTAACCAACAGTGTTTAACTCTTGTTTACTGTTTCCCTTGTGGAACATGTCAGTATTAATATTTCAATCACTTGTACCCTTAGCAAATCAAGCCTTACTGCTGCCACCACTTCCAGACTCACCTGCAACCACTACAGTGTCTGCTCAACCTGATCTACCAACACAGAATGAAGTAATTTTGTCTTGTTAAAGCTATCACTTCAGCACTCTAGTTTCCATAGGCTGCTTTTAAGCAGCTGGAAGCACTAGATCAGTGATGGGCAGGTACCATCCAGACCTCCCTGTTAAAAGCTGGACTCTAAATCCTATGACATACTGCTTACAAACTCCAAAGACGAATATATTGCAGAAAACATATCATTGCTTCTTCCCCAATATTAGAAGAGTGCCTGAAACTCAGAGATGCCACCTAAAAAAAAAAAACTCCAAAACCAAAAAGGAACCACTAAGAAGGACATTTCCCTAACTGCTTCTGGAGCAAAGTCTTACAAGGAACAGAGAGGATGCAGGTCCATGCGACAGGAACACGGCACAGGGTGATCCTGTGCTTTGGTACACGTTCCTGCAGCCCTGCTTGCACCAAAGCCACCAGTAACATGCTTCAGGAAAAATGAACTTGCAGAAAGGAAAAAAAAAGTAATCATCCACATTCCATATCTAAAATGGAGAAGTAAACATCGGGACATGCTCCTAATTCAGAGATACATGTTGGCCCACATTCCTCTTACCAAGATTAATATCCTGGACAGTGTTCTGACATTTACCTCATCCCTTTCAAGTCACTGAAACCATTACAACTACTGTATTTATAGCTCACCACCTTCCCTCGTTCCCTGCCATGTGCATACCCTTCCAAGTGCCTCTACCAGCTTCCTCTCTAGCAGCCTTTTATCTCTCTGCAGGCTGGCTCTTATCTTCACTCTGCCAATGGTAGCAGCCTTGATCTTTATCTCTCTCTCCACCCCAGCACATTGAGTTTCATACCTCTCTTTAGTTTCATCTTCTAAATTGTAAGTTCCTTAGGACAGGGACCAACACATTTACATTTGTGGCATGGTAGAGGGGACCTCCATCCTGCCTACCTCTTCAGGTTCCACAAGAAGAAAAGACCACATCTGCAGCGACAAGCTGTCATTAACAGACTCATTGACGTAATACTGTTTCAACAGCCTCAACGTCAAATCCGTTCATTTTTAAAGCTTATTTCTAACCGAGATCTTGTTCACCATAATCTGCAATTTAAAAGCATCCTTGTCCTAAAAACAAACAAATAAAAAATCTCCACCACACCCACACCACCCCCTTAAAAAAACAGCACAGTTAAATATAGGTAGCAAATACATCCCGAAGTGTCTCAGGTAAAGGAGAGCAAATATTCTGGAAGTTCGAGCTCCAGTAGATGTCATTACTGAAAACCCAAACATCTTACAAGTTTTTCTAACCTCCAATACCATAAAATAAAAATCCATACAGTAAAGAGCATCTTTTGGGCCCCTCAACCCATTCTGGTTTAGACTGAAGAAACTGCATTGTTCCAGATTTACAAGACTTAAAGCATGTTCCTTCCTCTGTAGTGACAGAAGTTTTACCTGCACCCATCTTGAAAGATGTCCGCAAGAACCCACTTGCAAACAGGCTCTGGTTACTTACACCAGGAAAGCAGAGGTGCCCAGACTGAAATAGAAGCCTTTAGGGACCATTTGCTGGTTTGTCTTGACCATTTTAGCTCAACTGAAAAGAACTACAAAGTTGCAGAAACACCAGTGCCTGTCAGTAGCTTCAAGGGGGTTTTCACACGAGCTAAGCCACCACATGGCTGAGGTTAACAGCTCTTCTGGGTCTAGCATGCAATAGGTTCTCAATTATCTAAGGATGCATCTGCTTCACTGTCATTACAAGCTCCCCAAACCCCCTGCAGCCCAAGAGATCTGTGTGAAAAGCACTAGTTTCCAAAAAAGTGACTCAGGCTACCCAGCATCAAAAAAGGTAACAGGGCAAATTCAGCTGTTCAGCAAGAATCATCCACAATAAAACAAGTTAGCTTGGCACAGGTCTGAGAACAGGATCACACCGTTCTCTGTAGAAGAAGGGTATTCATTAGTGCCTCAATAAATGGAGAAGCAAAGTCTACCAGATTGCTTGCACACCTTTTGGCGTTACTTACCATGGTTTTCAGAAAGAATAAAAACAATTTTCATATCCTTAAGTCATTCCATAAAATCCCATTCTTCTAAAAGGGAAACCTTTCTCCAAGTAGGGTAGCCTTTCACACCCCAACAAAAAGGAAACACTATCCTTACCTATTTTATCCCTAAATAGTAACTCCCTCTGTGTTTAAGTAAATTGATAATATACATATGCTATGCAGCACACACAAGCACTTGTCGCATTTTGTAGTCATTTTCTAGTTTTCTTTAACATTTTCTTGACTCGTTAAACTGTATCATCACCTTGGAATTATAGCCAAATCGTAACCGTATTCATTTCAGCATAAGCCATCTCTTTCAAAAACCCTTTCTTCTGAGACTAAGAAAGATTACACCTAACACTTAACTCACAAATCACTGGTGCACCTCACACAGGTATGCACACACACACAAGCAGTCTGAATCGTTTGCATCCAATCGTATTACTTTTCGGTTAATTTAGCCATGTTTTGCAATTAGCAACCCTTGCCCTTAAGCTCGTGACTTAATCAGGGCAGAAAAATCTTGCTAACAGTATACTGCACTGCCACTCCTGGGGTAATGCTACACCTGAAACAAAATCTCCATAAATCCAAACATTTATATGTTCAAGATCACTTAGATAAGATACTCAGCAACACCTCTGAAATGCCTTTGATGAGTCAGGTTAATTTACCTTTGTCTTCCCACTGCCCTCAAGTATGTCACAAATCCCTACTGATCAAGGTTCTCAGCTAAATCGTAACCAGCCCTAAGCTGAGTGACCTTTACAGAGATGTAAGGCTTGATTAAAACAAGATCATCCTTTTCCCTTTTTCCCCTAGTCATCACTTTGACCTGCAAGACAACACCACAACTTGATCACAGGATTGTTGTTAATATGCAAAAGCTAAACGTGAAGAATAAGACAAGCAGCAGTTCTGCAGGATGGGCCACAGGACAGCTCTCCAGTCAAGTCATAACACACCACTTAAGGATGAGTCATAAGATAATGCTACATTTTTAGGACAAAACAGCAGCAATAGCACATCCTCAGGCTCCACAGAGCTTGACTCTGTCACCTGCCTTTTCCATTTTTCCTCTGAGTTGCAGAAGGCCACATTTGATCACAACAGTACTTACAACTGCAGAGTTTGTTTTCTGATGTAGGTAAGAAAAACTTGTTAGTGCAATCAGCATAGTGGACCCTATTCAGCATGTTCTGGGAAGAACCACAGATCCACAGAGGATACAAACACACACCACAGTACAACACAGTACTATAAGCTCTTTATAGTACCAACCAAAAATCCCAAAGTATAAAAGCCTCCCCTCAGCAATCAGTATGAAGAAAAGTTATTAAAGATCCTTTCATAAAAGCCAAGCATACGCAGAGAAAAAACAAACCCTAACTCTACCTACTCCTAACATGCCACTGGACATACAAACAACCCCAAAGAAACACCCAGTCACAAACCACTCCAGTAATCTCAGGCTGGAAAACAGCCACTGGAAGGACTAAGTACTGCACACCTCCCCAGAAACAACAAGGGGACCTTGGACAGCAAGGGAGGAGGGGAACATGTCAAATTGTAGAGGGAAAACCAGAAGGGTGATAATGCATTAAATATTTCACCAAAAGACTTTCAAAATAAGCAGCTGGAACTGGATTACTCTCCATGCCATGCAGCAGAGCTTTAACCTACAAGACCAGGGGCCAGATGAAAATATTAGACTTCCAAAAAAGACATATCATCAGCTGCAACTACAGGCATGAAGTCTGGAAAGCTAATTTCTGAATGTATTTCAACACTATCTACAAGCAAGCATTCTTTCTCATTGTCTCAGATTTTCTCACCCAAACAAGAATTACTATTCCAGCATTACTTCAAAGATACAGGATCTGCAGCAGTGTTGGGATGTGCTGCAGTAGCATTCTTCAAGCTATTTTTAAACAGGCCTATGGCTTAAAGTACTCTGCCAATACAAAAAAGGCTCAGTTTGAACCAAACTTTTAAAAACCACTAGTCTGAAACCCAACATGGGCAGTTATTTGCCTGGTATCCTGAAAACAGTAATTTACTGTATTAGTAATAGCTAAAATGTTCTCAATTTCTCAAAGTGTATACTGTTGATTATATTCTGCAAGATTTTGCATATGAAATGTTCAAGTTACCATAAAGGATCTGGATGATTCAGAAAACAAGCTTTGCTTTACAGCTGTACTTGTTTTTCCTTCCTCTCAGCTCACCACAGGGTACACAACACTTTTATCCAGTCTAGCACTAGGAAGAGATTAAAAAGGTGAGGAACATTTAAATTATAATCCTGCACTTTAGAGAACTTCTGAAACAATCTCTAACCATAGTGTTAGAATATCAGGTACAGATAAGATTTAAGAGTGGGTGTAAAATAGGTGGGTTGATATTAAGCTGAACATTACCTGTACTCTGAGCAGCCTGGCTTGGTTTTGGAGTCCAGGGTATCTTTGTGGGTTTAATATTTCTAATTAAGACTGAAGAAACTTGTATTATACAGGACCGATTATGCAGTTTATTACCGCCCCGTTCTCATTATCCTCCTCGGTTTCTACCAGGTCCAATAACAAGGTATACATTAGCTAAGCCCTGTTTGAAGTAGCTTTACTGTTCTGTACTCCTAGCACAAAATTTCATGACTCAGATTCATGTAATCAAAGCAGCAAACCGCTTACTTCAATATTGTGTAACAATTTTGTGATGAAACTCTTTTGCTAATGACCTTCTTAAACTTCAAGCATTACAGTTCAGAATCTTATGTTCTTTTCATCATCACTGTTATCAACAGAAAACCTGAGCTGAGTTTTGCCTAAACCTAAGTTAAATTAGGCCAAAGTACATTTCAAGATTGTGCCCTCCCCTCTCTTCCACCCATGTCATGAATGGAAAAGGAAGTAAAAAAAAAATCTTTGCATCAGTGAACCTGAACCAGAAGCAGTTTGGGTATTACGAGACGGCAGTGATGCACTGGAAATCACTCTACCACTTTAAGCAGTCAGGAGAACACAGTTGAGACACAGAATACAATATTCAATTTCAGCAAACAAAACCAGCCTTTCAGAAGTGTTTTCCTTCCAGCAAAACTACAGTTTGCAGAGAAGAGCCCTTCACTTGATAGGATCTAATACCTATGGAATAACTTTCCAAGAAACAAAAGGGTAAATGCATCTGCTTAGTATTTTCCTTAAGAATTGATTTTACCACAGTATTTTTCAGGCAAAGACTGGGATGGGAAAGGAGAGACAAGACAGCACTCAGTTCTGTTACAACTCTCCAAAAGTATTAAAAATAACAATTACAGACCAGCACACTACATCTATCCAGGACACAAGAGGTTTAGGAGGGAAGCTTCACATTCAGTACTCAAAATGGAATGTGAAAGTGTTTTCTGCACTATAAAAAACTTTAAGTTCACATAAAAGCTTTATTGAAGCAAAGACTGATAAGCTGCTTAAAGAACACAGACTTCTAAAATCATGCTTGTTCAGACACAATTTAGTATGTGAAGGAAAACTGGTATCTTTATAGTCAGGAATTTTAACTTAGTATTACTAAGGAACGAATATGCGCCACCAATTTACAGCACTGGATACAAGTCGGGCAAGCTGCTTTTAGCCCCGACTGGTCCAAAATCTGCCCGCCTCTTCATGAGCTACTTAGACGTGAACAATGCCCACAACCCACCTGCCCTCTTTCTTCATGCTGTCTTTCTATAAAGCTGTTAGGCCTTGTCCTGGAACAGTTTTTTTTTCTTTGTAGGACTAGAAAAACACCAACCTAGGCTCCTACTATTCTCATGCTTAACTTCCTGCCAGAGCCCACGTTTTTATGCACCAAGTTTCTTTCACTTCAATGTATGCTTAATTTCAGAAAACTGGAAATGAAACTGGAATGCACATTGAAAACCAGCAGCTGTCTTTTGCCTCTCCAGAACCTGAAACAGACAGGGGAAAATCCTCAAGCACAGGGCCAAAAGCATTCTGTTGTAGCAGCAGCAAGTAAAACATTTAACATAAATACAATTTGTAAACACATTATCTCTTGAAAAATATTTTTCAATCTATTATTTGCACTACAGCTGAAAGGACACTTTAAAATGTACTATTTGCACTAGAGCTGAAAGGAAACCATCTCTGATCTTTTTTTCCCCTCTTATAAGTAGTTTTACTTTATAATGGAGATTTTAGTTTTATGAAGGGAGTTAAGATGGAGCAGGAATTCTACTGTCTTCGGGGGTTTTATTTAAAAACACCAAACAAATCACAGAAACCAGCCCCAGCAATCAGCAGACAAATCTTTGAAGTGCTGAAAGACTAACTTTGGAAGAAAGCACTTCTCGGACTGGCAACTTTCAACGTCTTCTAAATTTGATTCCAACCAACAAAACAAAGTAGAGGGAAGAAAACCACTGAGGCAAACCACACATTTCTGAGCAGCCCCAAGCAGTGCTGCCAGACTGCGAATGGCATGCAAGCTGAGTCAGGCTTGTACCTTCCACTATTAAAGGCTACACAATTTTTAAGCTCCTGCAATGCCATTTCTCTTTAGACATTCATTTTTAAAGTAAAACTACACAAAAAAACTTCTATCCTTTCAGTGTTTAAGATTGTAACTAAAAATATGTAAGTCAGCAGCAGCCCACCCCCTTCCTGCCTCTGTTGACAGAGAACTAGACAAGTATCAATGTCCAACAGCAATTAAATATTTCCTCTTAGTCCTCATCAATTATTGACTACACATATATTTGCCAAGATAGAAAGAAAAACGTCATTTCCAACAACACAGAGTTTTCTCTCTGGGCGGGTGTGTTACTGTAAGGAGTTCAGTGGGTCACTAACACCAAAATAAGGATTATGCTTCCCAAGTCACAGTGCAAAGCAACACTTGCACAAACGCTGTTGAGGCAGAGGACATGGCTAACACTCCTAATTACTAGTTTTCGCTCCCACCATGAGAGCTTAACCTGGGGACAGAAGTGTCCCTCCTCTTCTCCGTATTCTTCCTTACCACCACCAACACACTTATTTTTCATGCACACCTCAAACTGCATTACCTTAAGCTGGGTCATACCACTTATCACAAGAAAGCTAGCAGCCTTTTCTCCATTTTTTCAGTCCTGGAAGACATCTGCAAGAGCCTGCTTTTCCTCTACTACAAGTATTCTTCATCTGCTATGCCAAAATCCGATCTCAAGGTACAGCAGAGGAAAATGCACAGCTCAGCTCTTCGAACAATACTGAGTAGTGGAGGTGGAGGGCCTGAGCTGCAAAATCTCCCCATCACCCTTGGTCAGCTACCAGGCAATGGCTTCTCCAGAGGCCTGGTAGCTGAAGCCAGAGCCTTCAAGGAAAGAATACAAGTTCTGTTCAAATAAAATTCAACTGTGTGGGGCTTATTTGCATCTAAACCCCATGCATTTCGCCCACAATCATTGAAAGAAATGGATCTAGGCCCCAAATTTCATGTCTAAACCAAATTTAACAATTTTCAGCTTTTCCTCCCCAAGACACAAATTACAAAATACCAAAAAGAGACGAGTCATCTTGTTACAAGGGAAGAAAAACAGAAGGAAAAAAAGGCCTACCATAACCTCAGGACAAGAATTCACAACATTAAATAATATCGATGTTTATACTAGCCAAATGCTGCTATAAAAAAAACAAGAGAGATGCCAGTTTGATAACACTTAGCTGCCTGGGCGAGTCACAGAAATCCTTCAGGCCAAGTACCACATCCCCTTCCACTGCTGCTCAGCAGTCAGGATGTTGTGCTGTAACTGGTTGTACTAGAATAACACAGGACTTTAAAAAACATTTACCCAGCTCTGAAAGCCACTTTTAGTATTAAGGAGAGAACCTGATTCCTACAGTTAAGCAAGCGTGAAATAAAAGTGCTTTTAAATTACAAACCTTTTCTTGTAGAGTTACACTTCAGCCCATCGGATCTGCTGAAATCTATGCTTACGTAAGCTCCACTGTCCAAACCTGAAGTACCATTCTGGAGATGGCAAGTTGGCGCTGCAGTACTCGCCTCACAGCTTATAGGGTCATCGCATAAATTCAGAGCGATGTAGTTTAAGCCATTCTGAAATCCAGTTGAGGTATCCCTGGACATTTTGCTTTCCTGACCATCAGAAATGTTTTCATCCGGTTTTAACCAAACGTTGTCAAATGAGGCAGAGCTGTGTCTTTTGCTACTATCAGTGAAGAAAGAGGAGGAGGTGGTCACAGTCCCAGCTGAAGAGAAAGTTTCAGAACTGTGTCTCCTCCTGCCTTGAGGATCAGCTCGAATCACTTTCGGTCCCATAGGAGGTTCGGAGCTAGGAACAGAGAAGCTACTGCTACCAGTGTATCGATCAACGATGCACAGCCTGTTAACAATGGAAGAAGGACTATCCATCTTCACACCGTTGTCAGATTCAGTGGCAAATGGCCGAGGAGGAGTTGCTGCCATGTTGAACGTCATCTCTGTGTAGTCATCAGTCCTGTTACTGGCAGCGCTAACACAAGCAGTACCAAATGAAAGCCGAGCATAGTCAGGGTTTGGTTGGTTTCTAGGAATACTGGAACCTCCATAACCTGAAATATCTGTTAGAGAGTTAGACATCTCCTTTGCTGCTTTCGGTGACTGGACATCCAAGTCAACACTCATGTAGTCAGACAGCGGAGACTGTCTGTGGTCGCTACTTGAGCCCAGAGATGATGGGGACCCTTCTGCAGACAAGGAATATGGTGTGTTACTCGCCTTCTCATTAAAATCAATATTTATGTATTCCCCAGGACTGGTGGGCTCAGGTGGAACTGTACGATCATACATTCTTGGGATAGTATTGCTCCCTCTTGTACCCAGGGGGAGTCTTGTGGGCCTGGTAATCTTGTTGTGCACAAGTCCTTCATCCGAACCTTTCACTGCTGGCAATTTTGAGATGCCATTAGCCAGAGTCTCACTGCTGACTCCTTTTATGTTTTCTGGTCCACCATACAAGAGTTTTCCAGGTGAAGACATTGGAACGTATTCGCTGTGGTCACTGTTTTGTCCTGATAATGCCTTAAAGCTTCGGGGCAAAGAAAAATATGAACTAAAGCCTTTGGAAACAGAACTGGTATGAATGTAATTTGAATCACCAGGGTGCTTTGGAGCAGAGTTACCAGGTGACATATCCATATACTCATTGTTTATGATCTTCTCATTACTTCCTTTAGAATTAAATCCAGTTAAAGGACTTCGTACAGGTGAAGAGCCAGACTTTGGAAACATCATCATATACCCTCTGGAGTCAACCTGAGATGGTGACCATGAATTGTTGATCTGTTTTGGAACAGACATACTTCTAGGAGTCATTGGCAAATAATCGCTGTTGCTGGATAGAGAAGATGCAACTCCTGGCATCATTGGCATGTACCCATCATCCCTGGCTTTACTCCTACTTTGGTTACATAAAGAATCAAGGTTAGCATCATTGTACTCTGATTCATGGTTCTCTCTCAGTTTTGGTGTTTCAGAGTAAAGAAATCGTCCATGACTTCCTGCAGAATCTTCATCTACCAAAGCTGTAGTTTGTGTAGTCTTCTGCTGCACTGCTGCAGAAGTCGGTTTTGTTAGAGAGTAAGTTCTTTTCCTGAAACACTTTTCTGCCTCCATATAATCATCTCTTGAGCCATCATCTGTTTGTTGCTTACTCATGGACATGTACTCACTCAGACAGTTCTCCTCTCTGATGGGTGGTGTGTTTCCAAGGGAATCTGGTGTATTGCTCCTGACCCGGAAATACCTGAAATCTCCAGGGCTGGACCCATATTCATCAGAGGAGATAAATCCTCCATCGCTTGGAGAACCACAAACAGATGAGCTAGAAGGCCTGGTCAACATGTCTGATGCAGACCCATGACCACTACTAGAAGAAACACTAATGGGACTTGTTGTGGAGGGAAAATGAGAAACAGGCAGTGAAGCAGACCTGGTGTGATAAGTTGAGTTGAAAGCAGCTTTCACATACCTTCCACTCCCTTCTTGCCGGCCCAAATTCATCCGTGCAGTATTCAGGTGGATCAGACTCCCAGTCACTGACCTAAACGGTCTAGTCATTGTTCCTTCTCCTTCACTAGATGTTCTGAAGCGATACGGGTTGCTGCTTTTGGTGGTAGGAGGAGTCCCTCCAGCAACGTTCTCAGTTCTACATCTTCGCTGCAAGCCTGTCTGGCTAGGGGGGAGATTGCCCAAGTGCCTCCTAGTGGTGATGAAAGAGATAGGATTGGTACCACTACCACCACCAGAAGACTGGCTCTTGCTTCGGGGCCTGAACTCTGCAAAGGCCTTTAGAGCTTTCATGGTCTCCAGAAAAGTCTCGTGCATATTCTGAGCAACGACTGAATCATCTACTTGCATCCAAAGCTCTCCAGGTCCAATAGATGCAGATCTGCCCACTTCGATGAAGAAAAAGTTCTCTGAGTGTCCACAGCGACGAATATTCATTAGCTGCAGGTGGACAGAGGGCACTTCTGAGTTCAGCTTGACAAGGTGGATGGCCTTGCTGGAGAGGCATAACCGATACACTCCAGTAAGGTTTTTTGTTTGTCCCAACCCTTTGGGTTTAACATTGACCTGCCACACCTCCTTGAAGACAGTGCCAGGCCTCAGGGCAGCCCCATAGTGCTCGTCATCCTCGTCCACCTGCTGCTCGGCATGGTCCTCCTGCTCCAGGAAGCCCCTCTTGCTTTGGCTCATCAGCTCGCTAATCGCCTCGTACCAGGCCTCCTGCTCAGCCTCGTTCTCAGCCAGCATGGCGAAGTACTCGTCCTTGGTGTACAGGGCGATGATGTGTTTGTGCTTGGCGTCGGCCCGCCGGCTAACCGTGAAGCACTGGTAGAGAGGGATGACCCGCTTGGGCGGTGGGCAGCAGAGGTTGGCGGACCCGCCGGCCGCCGCCGCCCGTAAGCTGCTCTTGAACTTCTTCTCGCTGTCGTAGTATTCCAGCCGGGCGGGGGCCAGGTGGCTCTCGGCCCGTAGGACGAAGTAGCGCTTGTGCCCGTGCTTCTGCTTTCTCAGGTAGCCGCACTTTCTCACATCCTCGCCGGCGACGGGCGGCGGGGCGCCGCGGCTCGCCGAGGGGGGCTGCCCGCTGCGGCCCGCCGCAGGGACGATACGGCTAGTGGTGGGGGCGGCCTCCGGCGCCGGGCAGAGGGAGGCGCTGGGCGAGCGCCGCAGAAGCAGCAGCAGGTGGTGAGGCTGGGGGGACGGGCAACGGACGCCCTCGCTCGCCGCCGGCTCCCCATCGCCTGTCGCCGCCACCGCGCCGGGCACGCCGGGCTCCTGCTGAGGCACGGCTCCGCCTCCCGTGTGGCGGGTGCCCAGCTCCTCCTCGCCGCCCCCGGCCGCCGCGCCGCCGCCGCCGCCCGGGCCATTCATCCCACTCGCCATCTTAGGGGCCAGGCAGGGTCCAGAACGCCGGGAAAGGGGGACGGGAACGCGTAGCTGGAATCCGCCCTCACCGGGAAAGCACCGGTCGCGGAGGGACGCGCATGGGGAGCGCGCAGTACCTGGCGGTGCCTGTCTGCGTGCCCTCCCGCCGGCCGCGCCGCGTCCGGCTACTCGCACTCACGCAGGCGGCCTCGGCGGCACCACGGCGAAAACATCACGTGACCCCGTGGAGGGCGGAGGCGCGCGCCGGGAGGGGGCGGGGCCCCGGCCGGCGGCGGGCGGAGCCCCCACCCCGGCGCAGCGGCGTGGGGGCGAGAGGGGCAGCGGGGAACCAGCCGGGCGGGGAGACGGAGTGGCAGAGCAGGGCAGCGAATAAAGAACGCCGGCTCTTCCACAGCCAGCCAGTCAGTGAATGTAGCCGGTGGGGAGGCGGGCTTTGACAGTCTGCTGTCCGGTGGAGGCGGGAATCTGGCGGATGGGCAGCGCAGTACGCCAATGGGAGGTGGCAGCAGTCCCGGGCTGGCCGCGATCTAGAGGGGTGTTTCCTGCGCTGGGGACGGATGAGTGGGTGGGGCCGGCACTGACTGGTGGGAGGGGGGTGAGAGGCCCGAGCGTTAGCCAATCTGTGTGTCACACACACAGATAAGGGAGGCGAGGGCGGGCAGCGATGTGTATTCGGCGGCGCGAGTAAAATGGCAGGCGGGGCTTTGGGTAGATGGGCAGGCTCCGCGGGCAATCGGCAGCCAAGCCCGGTCCGACGAGAGCTCCCGGAACATCCCGCCGCTTCGCGCGCGGGCTAGGGCGGACCCGATTGGTAGGAGACGGACGGCTGGGCGCGCGCGGCGGGCGGGGTGAGCGGGCGCGCGCGCGCGGCAGAGGAAGTAAACAACCCGTCAGCGCGTGAGCGACCGTTGGAGCCGAGTGCAAAGGCGCGCGGGCCGGGGCGGCGGGCTGGGGTTGTCAGAGGCTGAGGGGGGCTGGTAACCCAGGCCGCGTCGGCGGCGTCCATGCTGGCAAAGCGCGGCCTGTATGCCCCCGGCTTTTGCCTCGGCTCCTTCGGTCCCTTGCATGCCGTTAAGTCCCCAGTAACCTCGCAGCTTGTTTTACCTGTTCTGACACTACGGGTTGTTGTTAAAGGCTGTGTCATGTGGCACAGTGTTTTGTAGTGTTTTTGATGCGTTGTTGTGCCATTGGACAATTATCCCAGTTTGGGTATTGACTGATGCTAGATAGCGTTTGGCCTGCGTTACTTGGATGCCTGCTTGATACTGCATGTGATCTCCAGGCTATGGTATCCAAGCAGGCCATTGGCATAACCCCTCAATTTTAGATCCAATGTGATGAATGAGGAGCAAAATCTTTCGTTTTGCAGACAAATTGTGAATGGACACTTGGGTCCTGTAAAACTCTCCCCTATCTAACTTAAATGTATTGTTAAAATACAGGGCTAGATGTTACCGGATGTACAGATTTTCTATGCTTTAAGAGTTTCGAAGGGTGTGGGACCATTACTAGACCTTCACCTACCTCCATCATGTTTTTTTCCTCTCGTAATTAATTCTTTCCTCTGCCAGCTCACTAAGTGTCCTAATAGAGCATTTAATTGGAATAAAAGCAGAACAGTCTGTGACCCCATATGCGAACTGTCACAGCCAAGAACAGAAGCAGCTCTCTTACCTTGTGCTGCACCATGGCAGTGGTTACTCAGCAGTGGCTGTCGGGGTGTTGCTCACTGATGAAATTCCTGGTGCCTTCGCATTTTTAATAAAATGCCCCTGCCGAGGGTATATTTAATTTGAGTTAGGAGTTTGTGTGTATCAGTCATATGAGTGTAGAAATAATATTTTTTTTCCATAACAACACTGCAAAGATTATTTCCCCAGCCAGTTATTTTGATGATGTGTCTCTTTACTCATGCTCCCTTCTCTGTCACTCAAACAGAATGTACTTTATTTGCTTTCGAGGTCATTCTTTGTCTACCTCACCTATGATTCATTGTTTAGATGACAACTCTCACCAATTCCTGACACCAGCTTCCACCACCCAGTTGTTAAATTTTTGGATAAACAGCTCTATGCTTTCTTTCCTTTTGCCTCCTCAGATGTGGGAAAAGATACTTTTTGAAGTCTCCAGGAACTCAATTTGGAAGCTGGCATGCCAAATCTTGTACTTGCCATATTGATTATTAATGCCTCATTATTCCCTGTACTTCATTCTCTGTTTCTTCACTGCCTGCTCATCATGTGTTTAAGCTGCAATCTTTTTTTTTTTTTTGTATGTGTGTTTTTACAGCATCTAGCACAATATGTTCATGTCTGTGATTATAGCTCCTAAGTGTTGTGGCAATACAGTGAAAAAGTTGTAACTACAGAAATTTAATTATTCCCAAAGCAAGTATTATAAACATCAGGAAACTGAGATTAATTGTATTGTTTAAAGAAATTAAAGGATGTTAGTATCAAAATACCTAACTGAACATCCCAGTTAACATTGAGTCTGCCATGCAATGCTATCATGCAGCACTGTTGGCAGGCTCTGGCAGAATTAAGCCAAGCTTTGAGGATTTATTCCTTTTATTTTTCATTCTTTTCTATCTGATCTGTCTGTTTGGTGGAGGTAAGATTGCTTGTGCATTTCCATATGTTGTTTGGGTTTCTTTCTGTACTTTTACATGAACATTTAAAGTGATTTTAAAGTTTTTAATCTATTAAAGGCTTAAAACTACAGATCAAGGTGAACTGTGTTCATTGCATGCTTATTCCATCTGCTTGCTGAAGGATACATGTGGGAGGAAGAAAGGAAACAATTTGAAAGAAAGGGCATGGGTTTTCAAGATTGTTTATAGGTTTTTCAGTCATCAACCTCTGGGCTTGCTTGATAGTAACTGAATGAGCTGTCTCTGTACACGAGAAGAAACGTATCAGTGTTTTCTGGTCTCCTGAAGTCTTTTGTTATTATGTTGCCCTTGCAGTGGTTTTGCTAAGCAGTTAAGAATGCAACCAGTCTAATTCAGTCATGTAGAATTTTGGGGCAGCGGCCACTCATGATCAGACCTACTAGTAGCTGTGGATTTTTCCAATAGGTACTCTCTGGATTAAAATCATGCTTAGTGTTCATGTTTTTCTGCACAACTATTATGAAATACTTCCTCAAACTGCACACTCATTATTAATTTGCATATGCTGCCTCAGTTTTCATTAGGAAGAGCAATTTTTTTTTTACGTGTCTTCAAATAAATGTTGTTTAGAGCTTTTCACAAAATTATTGAATTGAAAGTACCAATATCCTCCAGTTTGAGGGGGAGGGTTTGTTTGGGGTTTTGTGGTTGCTTTGGTTTTTTTGTTTGTGTTTGTAGCTTGTAAAATATCTAGGAATAGCTGTTAGGATATGACAACATTCCATTACTGAAATAATTGTCCACCTGTGAAATAGGACCTAATTTTACAATTTTTTACATCACAAATTATGAGAACCTTCATGAACTTTTGTAGGTTTTCTGTCTCACTGGGTTTTAATGGCTGCTGGTATAGCACACAGCCCAAGTTTACTCTAACATAGAATTACATAGAGTCAGTTTTATATTTTTCAGTTTTGGTTATAGAAACCAACATAGCCTGAGTCTAAAATGCTTCCTTGACTGTAATTACATTGTCTTCCAGCAACTCTAAGGGGAAATTAAGATCCCCTCTTCATGTCTGTTGATGTTCACCGAACTTGACAAACCTGTAGTCCTTAGAGCTGGAAGTGTTTGCTTTGTGTTTCATTTATCTGCTTTTTCTACCTTGCCAAGTGTCTGTATGAGGAAAGGACTGTTAATGACCAGAAATCTGAAGCCATTTCTTTCATTATAGTTTCTACAAGTGGCTGTAATGTCTAGAGTATGAATTAAGCAATTGGTAGTCATACAATTGACTCAAATGGAGGGCAATATATGCCATCTGCTGCAGAAGTATTGAGGGAGAAGTAATGCATTCCTGCAGGTGTCCATGAAATTCCCAAAAGAGCAGTATTATTAATTCCTTTAAGAATGGAATTTTAAGATATGAAAGGTAGATGGATTTGGACACAATGTTATATAATTTATTGCTCATTCCTTCTAGTTTCACGAATCTGTATTATGCCCATCCTCACCTGCATCTACAGGAATAATAACCTGATAAAAGACAGAAAAAGTTTTGTTGAACACTAAATCACAATCCTAGCTCAGTCTTACACATTACCTATTCATAAAAAGGAAAGGCACTCCACATTACCTCTCTGTAGAAATTTAGAATAAAATATCCCAGAAGTATATAGCAACCAAAGGATGCTGAGGGGCAGATATGTGTCACAGTTTCTCATTTTATATGTTGCACTGTTTCACTAATTATAGATCCATATAGATTTCTAACATTTTATTAACTACCATAGCTTAGCTTGCAAGGTAAACTAATATAATTCTTCACAATTTATATTTATGGCTCAAACTCTTCCCTTAGAAGACTCATTTTGTCTTTACATCTCTAAAGCAGCCTGGTCTCTTCAACTTCTCAGCAGTTCCATTTATGGTATGGACATACTTGATTTTACAAGAAATCAAGTAGAATAGTGCATTTAAATTAATCAGGCATAGCTGGGTTATTCTTGAGGTAGAGGAACTTCCCCATTCATTGTATGTTACTGGAATGAGGAAATTAAATGACTGTGACAATTTGTAACCAAGATCTGGAGGGCAAAAATGCCTCTGTTTAAGGCACAGATCACAAATTCAGAGCTGTTACCTTGGTTTCTCTCCATCTATCCTGTTCTTCAATTCTTTAGTCATTAAATAGAAGTAATTCCTCCCTTTCTCAAGAGTGGTTTTGGAGATAAAATCTGCTATTGAGAACTTCAGGTGTGATGTCAAAGGTTATATAAAAATAATTGTAAAAGCCAACCTGAAGGCTTCCTTTATCCCTACAAACATGGTCTGTACCTATAGCCCCCTAAAAGTGTTTTCCAGGCATGTGCTGATTGAGCTTTTATTTCTTCCATCCAGGCCCTCCTTGCTGTGCTGAAAACAGATACCAGAACCTTCACAGCATTTATGAGGATGTTCATTCATGAAAATGTGTCTATTTGAATTTAAAATGTTTAGGCACAAAGATTAAAGGCAGACATATTAAAGAATCATCCAATTTAATTTAGAGGGAGCTGTGGATGCTCAGCACCTCTCTGATAATGCAGATCTGGTTGTTTACTTGTTCCATTATACTCCTTCCACCATCTATCTAATCCTATCACATAATTGTCTACAGAAAATAGTTGCTTGGTTTCTTTACTGTCTTGTGTAACTGGAGATAGTGTCACCATGCAGTGAAAAGCCCCACAGAATGCTGTTTTTCAAAGGCCAATGTGCAAAATATTTTCTCATTGATCAGGAATGAATAGTAAGATTCTTCTGCCTGTTTGTTTTCCTACTTAAGGACAGTTGCTATTTGGGTTATATAGTGCTGATAGCTTTGGGATTATGTGAAATATTATGCAACTGCTTTATTGGAAGAAATATAAATGTACCCCTTTTCAGAAATAAATGACATTTAGCTGTATGTCCAGATCAGTGAGATATGGAAACTGCTAAAGAAACCAGTTCTTTATTCGTTAATTGTCTTTGGAGAATAGCAGGGTGGAGCAGAAATTAAAGATACATAACTGAGAAAAAAAAGTTATATAATTAGTGTTCAGACAGGGCTCTTTGCATTTTTTTCCCCAAACTAAGTGCAAATTAACCTTTCCTATTACCTTCTTTGCTAGTGTAATATATCTACCAAAAAGATGTCATGTATTGATTAGCTGGCATGTCTTCGATCCCCTGGAACTGGAAAAGAGGCAATAATTTGCAGTCTCATTTATGAGGGCAAGATACCAAATCAAGGAAGACCTTGTAAACTACCCAGGAAAGTGTACAACTGCAGATAAAAGTATCCAATACCTGAGAGAATTAGCAGTACTGGAAGTCATCTGCAGTGATCCAGGCAATTATGAGGTCTCCAGAGATCCAGGAGATGTCCTGTGCACATGGGCCATGTGAAGTAAGGTAATTCAAAATGCCTCTGTTCTCCCCTGGGTTCTATCCAGAGCACAGTGAGAAAAAATGCTTTCCATAACCATAAATAAAAGTGTTCATCATCATCTAGACATGTGACTGTACTGGGTTTGTGGGGAATAGATGAAGGTCTACAGATTCCATGGGAAGATGCCAGAAGCTTACCCATGTTCAATAGAGCCAATAGCCAATGTTAGCTGTCTCCAAGATGGACTCCGCTGGCTGAGACTGGGCCCATCAGTGATGGTGGTAGCACTTGTGGGGCACCATATTTAGGAAGGAGAAAATAACCTGCTGTGCAAGAGCATCTGGGAGTGAGGAGTGAGAATATGAGAGAGAAACGACTCTGCAGACCAAGGTCAGTGAAGGAGGGGGCAGAAGTGCTCCAAGTTCCAGAGCTGAGATTTTTCTGCAGCCTTGTGGTGAAGACCACGGTGAGGCAGGCTGTCCTCCTGCAGCCCATGGAGGTCCACAGTAGAGCACATACACACCAGCTGCCCATGGAGGACCCCACACCAGATAAGGTGGATGCCCGAAGGAGGCTGTGACCTGGAAGGAGACCTGTGCTGGAGCAGCCTACAGGCAGGACTTCTTGGAGAGAAAAGCCCACATTGGTGCAGGTTTGCTGACAGGACTTGTGGCTCTGTGGTCCCACGCTGGAGCAGCCTCTTTCTGAAGGACTGCTCTCCGTGAGCCTGAAACCTGGATGGCTGCAGGTTTTTGTGGGAGCTCTGTTTGGGTGGCCACATCCATTCTGGCGAGTGCAGAGAACGTCGCTTTTAGCTCAGTGGAGATCACGGCTAAGCGCTTTCTGAGAGGGTGGTGACTACATCCTAAAAGGACCTCCTGCCCTGTCCGGCTGACGAAGCCTTCCCGCGCAAACGGCCGCGTCAGGCCCGCCGCGGGAGATTCCCTGGCAACGCCAGGGCACGGCAGCGGCTCTCGCGAGATCTGCGCTTCCCGCCAGCATGCCCTCAAGAGCCCGTCGGTTCGCCGGGGCCTGCCGCCGTGCGGTGTGCCCCGGTCCCGGGCTCTAGCAGCTTGAGAACTACCGGTAATTAACGGCTCGGCCTTGCTATGGATCATGGTTAGCTTTCTGTAGCTATGAGATATCCAGTAATCTTAAATGTGTAGCGGAAGTTTTTGAAACAGATAGTAAGCAGGCTGCTGTACTGTTCGAAGTCATTAACAGTGTGTAGGAATTTTATTAGTCTTGTTTAATGACTAAGCAGTGAAATAATGCTTGGGAGAAAATAGTGTCTCTTGGTGGCCCATGCAAAGACAGTGCTTTAGAACTCAGTGACACTTCAATATGTAGGGTAAGATGGAATATCTACTTGTGGTTCCAAGTATGGGACAAAATTAAGTCTTTCTAGTTTAGAAGAAGCTCACAGAGAAATGATGACTCAGAGACAGTCCTTAATCATATTTCCCCTGAGCGGTATGGAGCATTGCACAAGTGGGGAGTGTGCTATCAGCCCTTTGCCAAATGAAGCATATTTGCTATTCCATGTCCAGTCAGCTCTTTGCTGACAGAGAAGGGAGCAAAATGATGATTAGGTTTACTTCTGACCCAATTTCCTCCAACTTCTCCACTTGCTCATGGAAGGAAGTAATGGCCTTTTCAAGGTTAGCTTGTTAATGTGCTTTAGTATAGTTAATGTGCTTTTAGTATAGTTAATGTGCTTTAGTATAGCTTTCAGGAAGGATGGCACGATGACTCAGTTTTAAGACATTCTTGCATTCAACTGCCATACAGAACTTTGAGACTATGAGATGCCAGAGGTATTAAGTATGTTCTAGTGCTCATTTGCAGGCAGGTGGGACACTACTCACTCATCAGGTCTGAAACCAGTGCTTATTCTTTGACCACTCACTTTCCATCCTATAGAAGGCAAATCTGTTGTAGTTAGACCATGGATCAGCAACACCTGCATGGCTTGCACAGTGTTGTTTGAGTTTGATTTCAGGCAGATTTTAGCAAGAAATATTGAATTCTTGGTAATACTAAAAAAAAAAAAAAGAAAAAGGAATTGTACTGACATACAAACCAAGGAAAATACTAAGAATTATGAATAGCATAAGCCATCGGTCAGCCCTGCAATGACTTTTTACAGTTTTAATCACCAGACTCTACAGATGAGCAGTGATTTACCTGTAAACAATGAAGGTTTAAGTATTCATTTGTTATTATTAGATCAGCCAGCAATGCAATGGTCTGTTGTTCTTGGTTAAAGAGGTTAATGATTCTGATAATCTACTAGGCATTTGTTTCCAGATTTGGTGGCAATAGGAATTCTGTGTGAAACCAGACAGCAAGTAGTATTTATTTTCTTTCTGGTTTATGAAGGAGAAAAAATCTATAGTTGATAGGATAGATAGTCTATGTCGAAATTGGTAATTTCAGTGTTGGACATCTATCCTGTTACAGTGAAATTTTAAGAACATTTGCCTGAACCATGTACTTAAGGGACACAATATGCACCTATCAATACAGGAAGAAATGCATGAAGAAACATCAATTTGTTCAGTTCAGCCTGCACAGCTACTTGGGTAAGTAGCTGCTAACCAACACAAATACAGATTGTGCAATCTCATTTTAAGTATGTAACTTGAAATTCCATTCTGTATGATCCTTACACCTACGTTTGTTCTCCAGAAACAGCTTTCACAGATAGTGAAACAACAACTGGAAATATTTACAAAAGAAAATAGTTTATAATGAAGCCGAGGGGGAAAAATTAATGTTGCATTAAATCGAAACAGCAGGAGATTGTCACTAAGTATTTGCTTTCTCTCCTGATACTCAGTTACCAGGGCTATTCTGTTATTATTGTTAATCTTTCATGCTTGCCAAGCTTTAGTTTCCATCACTTTACAAAAAATTAATAAATTATCATAATTATAAAAATTATTATGTGCCTATGTGGTATGCCTGTTAGAAGAATGGTGTGGGGTAAAAGTTAGAACTGAGAAACCTGATCTAGGTTCATTTACATGGTATGATTAGAAGGTATGCTAAAGCCTTCTGAATGCCTAGTAAAATAGCAGAATGTGTCAAAGGTCTGAAGAAAATATGGAAAAGTAACTAATGTACTGTTAGGAGAAGGAAGCAAGTACAGGTCCCATACAGGTGGAAATCCCTCAAAATGGCTTTAGACCAACAGTAATTTGTCTTTACTTTAAAGTGGACTGGGTTCTTCTTTAAATTTTACTACTCTTAGCCCTCAAGTTATTTTTACGTGCTTCTCTGCAGACCCACACAAAAGCTTTTATGCAGCTGTGTGATACAGAGAAATCTAAGTTTCTTCTGAGGTGTCTCTTGTGATTTTTTTTCCTCCAAAAAGAACCAGAATAATAATGTTGGCTGGATGTCCTGTTTGGGTTGGTGTATCTTTATTTTATTTCTATTGCATTTGCATCTATAAATTTCTTTTAAATTATATGATACACTTAATTTTCACAATTTGTGTTGCAAATGCAGAGTTTTGACATACACTGTAAAATGTGTGATTGTATTTAGATGATATACATTATACAGACTAAAGAATATACCACATCAACCCTGGTCATTATGAAATTAATAGTATGGATTCATGCATGCATCTATTTGTATATATATATATATATATATACACACACACACACACTACAAATGTATGTACTTCGAGTAAGAGAAAAGGTCTACTCCAGACAATCAATAAAAACCAGGACTATACTAGTCAGTCACTTGTTTAGAATCATATCAAACTTAGAATCACTGTAAGTACAGCAACTGACCTAATTGTATAGACCTCATTCTCAGCTTTACTGAAGTTAAAAAGCAGAAGAAATATTTCCAGTGACTGAAAGGACCAAAAATAAAGCAGACCTTTTGGTGTTTACATTTTTAACCCCTGAAGTAGCTGACAAGACCACAGATCAACCAATTGTTTAGTATACTCAGAGATTATTAAACTCAGGCTGCTAACCCTGAAATTTCTCCTTGGCCAAGAGAAAAAAATGTGTATCCACATTCAGACTCATTTCTTTCATTCTAAAGTCCACTTCTTTTGGGGATTATCAGAAGATATATGTAGTTATTTGCTCAGATCTACAGAGACTGGTTTTCTTTCAGAAATTTGCACTGAAGTTACCTGCACCATTTAGAGGTGTACCCAGGTAATCTGTGCTACAATTTGAAGCTGACTCAGAACAGCTCAGTGCAAAATAACAAAGTGACTAATCTCTGTGTAGAAGTAAGGCTTTGCAACTTTGCTCTGAGTCATCATGACAGCTCAAAGTGCCTAGACTTAGTACAGAAATAAACAGATTTGAACACTTGGTTTCAAAACAAACATCACTTCTGGTCCTTCTGTCAGAATGACCTTGGTAACACTGTTTAACATCGAAGTGTGGCTAATAGGCAGGGTAATTTAAAATCTCTAGAAAACTAGCAAAGTGGAATCTGAGAATTTAAAAGAAAATGAAGGAAGAATGAGAGTAAAAAAGGAAGGCAAAAATCTTTTCTTGCTCATTAAGAATGCCAGAGAGTGAGAGTGAAAGCAATCATTTGCTAGCAAGATTGGAAAAGTATAAAACTGGAATTGGTAGGATTAGGATGTGTGGGAGAGAGGTAAGGGAGGTATTTAGTAATTTGTCTGTTCTTGACATGTTCTAGCTACCCTTAGTCCTTCACATTCTAATATTAAATAAATAATTAAACTAAAGAATAACATTAAACTTACTTCATTCAAAAAAATCTATTCTTTATGTTAAAAATGTATGATCTTCTATCTTAAGGGTAAATATTAGTTAATATAAGTTAATCTGGGATCTGAAATGGATGAGTGATTGCTTCTGCTGCCTCATATTTACAGGAGCAGGTCTTTCTTTCAGTGGCACTATACCTGAAGTTAGTGATCTGCAAATTAAATATGGAAATAGTGAGTTACTCCTGATTTGCTCTTGTGTAAGTAAGAGTAGTATTTGGCCCTATATATTTATTTCAAGACATAAAATACATTGAAAATATTTTGAAGTCTGTACTAGAGTAGATTGGGACACGTCTGTGCAGACAGATACAAGATTTTATGCCCACCGTTGAAAGTAGCCAGCCACAATCTATCTCAGAAGCATTAATTCAATGCTGTTGCAGAGCTGAGAAACCCTGTGTGGCACCAAAAAGCCATATGGGTATGTCAGCACAGTGGTGTGCCTAGGCTAAGGAGTCCAGCCATTCAACAGGGCTGGTTAGCCTGTGCCCTTTTTTTGTCCCAAGTTGGTTTGCTTCAGCATTTATCTCAGCAGCGTGAGTTCAGGTCTGCCAGCATATCTGTTCAGTAGTGCGCAGTATCCACATGCAGGGCACCTTCACTAGGGAACAAGTATTCTAGAGCAGAAATTAACCTTAACACAGAATTTATAAACAGAAATTATGGGTATCTAGGTTAACAGATTTAGTCATTAGATAATCAATGGTAACAATGAGAGTATTATAGGACTTGAGGTAATAATTTAGTTTGTTACACATATGCTACTCGCTCCCTGTAATTACCATATACGTATTTAGGTATTGGAGAAGATTTTTATAGAAATGGTATCTCTGTTGGTATCTGGTTTCATATAAGTGGCAATTGCTGCAGTAGTGAAAAGAGTAAATAAATCTAATAAAACTCCAGAAATGAGCAATGCTGAATGTCTTTTCTTTGAGTCACACAATTAGCAAGAGGTAACATGTTAATCACTTTAATGTTAAGAAAGCTAATAAGTACGTGAGTTTAAATGCTTTTGTGTTTGAGGAAGGATCATGTGATATCTCAGAAACCGAGCAGAGTTGGTCCTCGTCTGTACTTGAATGGGAGACGTGTAAGAAAAATGCATCGTATTACAAGAAAGGATGTCAGTGGTTTCATCATTCCAGCTGAGTCAGGGCTGAAGTCATGCCCACTGTGGCGGTAAGGAAACAGTCTGCTACTAGAATTGGATCCCAGATCCATTCAGTGGTTAGACTTAAATTGAGATCCATGGTCTGTGGCATTATGTTTAGGAAAGCTTTTTGTCTTGATTCACATTAGGGTCTTCATGGCAACAGGAGAAAATGTGCAAAGTTTGACAAAAGAATATAGTCTTTAAGTAATAGAAATATACTTCAGTTATTAATTGCTCAACACCTTCCCATTTGTCTTCAGCATAAGTCAGTAGGAGGACATGGTCATCATTACAGTTTCTCTGCTCTATTTCTTTGTTGATCCAAATCTTTTACTTGTTAAGAAAAATGAAGAGTAGAATTGATGAAAGGAGAATGAAAAAAAAAATGAAGTGTTCATTGTGTTGTATACAAGTATAAGCCCCAGAAATAACAATTCAAATGAACTGAGAATTAGGAAAGTCTGTTAATGGCTGGGCTAGAGAATATTTGATGGCATTTGACCAGGATCAATCAAGAAATTGTTTGAAACCTGTTAGTAGATTAGTTAATAATAACAAAGGCAAGACCTTTCAGTCAGAGTATCATTAGTGCATGTTGGAAATTGCCTTATTTTGAAGATAGAAGTTGCTGTTGTGATGTCAAATTTACCTTTGTGGATGCACAACAGAAATTATTGTAGTGCAGAAATTGTTCTTGTCTTCATTAGGCTGAATTTGGTTTTGAATGGTTTTGAAAAGCTTCTTTGAAGTCCAGAAGATTTAACTTCTGTTGATGGTTAGCTCTGTCATTCATGTGTAGCTATGAACCTAGTCTTTCCAACAAAAAAAGGCAGGGACAACTTTGGGTCATAAATGTCTTCAAGTAACATTGAGATTGACGAAGATAAAAGGGAAAGTAAATTTCTGAAACTTCAGAAAATAAAAATTGTGGGAAATTTTCACTCAAAAATAATTTCCTCTGTTCGTGTTTGTTTTGTTCCTGTGGAATAAGTCAAAAACTCTTTGAGTTGATCCAGAAAACTCCTGTTCCTACTCAGTTGAGAAATATATCCCCCACTTTTTATCACTTCTCTCCATCTTGAACTGTCATTCCCTTCAGAGGAAATCAAGGCAGACTTCTTAAAGAAGAGGTCATTAATATTTCTTTAAAGATAGTTCTGTTTACATCCTGTACACAGTGTTTACTGTATTATCTTCTGTATTTCCTGTTGATGTAAGTAACGCAAAAGATGATGCATGTAATATAGTGTATGATTAACCACTTCTGGAGTTGTTGTATTTTTACTCCTTTGTAGTTGTCTGTGATCTGGAAATAAACTACAGGTTTAAGAACCAGAGCTACACTTTGTAATAGAATTGCCACGAAGAAGCTGTAATCTACAGTTAGGTCTGCAAACTACTTTGCTTGTATGTGGCAATAGAATTTAAATGTCATAAATAGAACTAATTAACATTATTGATCATAAATCTGAAGGTTTGAAAACCAGTGTTTCATAATATCTTTTGGGAATAGTATGACAAATACATCTGTAATCAGGTACTGTTTCCTGACTCTTTAGGTCCTTTCTGGAAAGGTAGTATTACATAATGTTTGTAATGGGTTGTTGGATTGTTTTCACACTTAAATCACTTAAACTGTCTTTGCTTCTGCTTACATATGAGGAGAAGGAAAATCAGTGCTTTTAAAGAGGCTTTGTTTTTTTCCAATTTTTTGGAGTGAAAGAAATTGTCATATAGTAGAAGAAATGGTACTTTGACTAGGTGGGGTTTGTTCATAGAAAATCTTACTTCTTTCATGAGGGAGCTGACAGAGATTAGTTTTCAGATGAGTACCAGATAATATTCTGCAACAACATCATGTCATCGGGATATTTTTAAAAATAATTATGTGTTGGAGTAATGAATAAGTGCAGATAACAAAGGAGATTGCTGAAGGCTGCACACATTTGCCTGGGCAAAGCAGAAATATGTGTTTATTCATTCTCAAACCTCTTGTAAGCAAATATTTCTTAGGTAAACATGCTTATTTTTTTTAACCAGTTGTAAATTAAACTTAAACTTTTTAGTGTGAATAGTAAAAAGATTAAGTTTAATTTACTCTCTTGTGTTTACAGCTCAGTGTAAAAATATATCCACTGGAGCTGCTGCTGAGTGGATTGACACAGAGTGGCACAATCACTGCTGGTTTGGGAATGGGTGCAGCCTAAAGTGGGAGGCTAGAGTGGAGTCATGTGCTTGTATATGTTAGTTAATTTTCCTTCTGAAAACTACATAAAGAGAATTCTGTCTTAAGTTTTAAGAGCAAAAAGGGAGGCAAACTTTGGCGTTCGTTGCAAAGAAAAAATTACCTCTGTCATAGAATATGAGTGTGCTTCAGTCCCCTTTCTCTGAGGCTTTTTCTGTTCTTAGATGCATAGTAAATCTAGTTTCACAGAAAGTAAGACACCTTAATAAAGATAAGAAAGATTTTACAATTAAAAGTAAATTACAATTTTTGTATTTTGAAATTTGTAGTTACTCTGTCACCTGCCTCACCTTTGCACCTGAACTTTGATGTCTTCACACAAATGCAGTGCCA
Organism: Tricholaema leucomelas; assembly: GCA_013400475.1. Lineage (NCBI taxonomy): Eukaryota > Metazoa > Chordata > Aves > Piciformes > Lybiidae > Tricholaema lacrymosa > Tricholaema leucomelas. The sequence continues at coordinate 1,975,352 of WAAF01005838.1, forward strand.
TATGCTTTTTCTAGGATCATGTCTGTGAAGTGATTTGTTGATTAATGTTACAGGAAATACTTCTGAATATTGCTCGATGAGCAACAACTGTTTAGGAGAGCAGAGAATTGAGAGCTGGTGATGCCTAAAACTGCATTGCTAAAACTTAGAAATAAATTTACTCAAAATTGAAGAACAAGTGAAAAAGACTCTAAGTTTTTATTCCAAATACAGTAAGAAAACCTACCCTGTTGAACCGCTAATAAGAATCATATTTTTCACAAGCATCTTCCTGGAAATTTTACACCCGTGGATGTTTATATACAATCTGAATTTGCTTGTCTAAATTTGCATGCCAAGAATTGGGGCCCTTTATTTCCACATTGTTGATGTATCTTTGGGATTGCTGCTAAATCTCTGGAGATCTAAAATAATTAGCTATGATCTGTCTGCACAAATTTAAATGTTTGTGCACATTTAACAATGCATGAAAAATGTTAAGACTAAATTAGTGAAAGTAATGTTTTATGAGGATTCAGATATTTAGAATTACAAAACTGAAAGATAGAGGTTTGGGTAAGTGGCCTTCATTTTTCTGTGTTCTCATCTGTGTAGGATTTCACTTAAAGTCGATAAAGAGTGCTAGAGCCTGCCTGTACAGGAAGAATCAAGTAAGGGCAGCAGAGACTGAATACTTTTCTCTAAATTTTGAAGTATCTAATAGAGTATCTATTAGATCTGGACTATAGTATCTGAAGAATAGTTTCTATTCTTCTGGACTGCCAGAAAGGATCAGAATTTGGCCATTTGCGGTGTCTTTAGTGAGAGACTCCTCACTACCTGGTCAAAAGGTGTTGCAGTGCACTGCTGAGTTGACACCACTGTTGTGGCTTGTTTTTTTAAATATTTGCAGGGAGTTCACAGATGATTAGCTGACAGCAGAGATCAAGGTTCTAGAAATTTATTGTATAAGAGAATCCTAAGCTTTTGACTCACACGCAAGAGCAAAGTGCTACGGGCATATCAGAGGGCACTGAGTTCATGAGTCAATATTGGCTGGAATGCAGCCAGCTGTGGTCACAGAAGAGCAGCAGTCTGCTGCAGAAGTTGACTGCTTTCAGCAACTTAGTAAAATATTTCCGAATTCACAGAGCAGTTCAATCTAGAAACACAATTTCTGTTGTTTTGTTTTTGTATTAACCAAAAACTGGGCATTTACTCCAAGGCAGCTATTGTGTAATTATATATCTACATGTAGCCTGTCTCCACTAGCTGTATAATAAAAGGGAAGTGGTTTGTTTTGTTGTTCATCTTGGTCCTGTTAGGGCCAAAGCCCACACAACCATTGCTAGTCAAATGTCCAGAGTACACAGTCTAGTAGTAGTGATGCATTTATCTCCTGGACATAAATAATTTTATACAAGATTGCAGAAAAGTTCTGAATTGTGACAAGATATTAACAATATTTAAGAATGCTATTGGGAGCTTTCTGGGACAGGTGTTATTCAAGCAAAGCTGTGACTGAATGGATTTTTAGTCTTTGGTAGACAATAAATATAATATTCAACTAAAATCAGTCTAAATTAAGCTGTAAACTCAGCTAAGATCAATATAAATAATTGAACTAAACCTATAAAGAATCTTGATTTCTAATTTCCTTTTAGATACTATGCAAATATGGACAAACTGTATTTTGAGAGGGTGTGCGTGTGTCCATTTAAGAAGATCTCATCTCATACATCCATCTACTGTGAATGTATGGAGAACATCACACTTATACCTTGTGAAGTGAATTCACAGAGATGCTCTGCTCAGCTCACATGCTGCTGATGGGATCAGTCCCTCCAAAATCTTTTAAGTGCATTTTATTACCAATCGCTTTTCCAGCTGTCCATTAAATGTATCAAAGCACCATCTGCCTGGTAGTAATTGAAACAAATAATTTATTATCAATTGATAAAAATTATTGGTATTTAAATTGCTGTATTTATCTTTCATTCAGTCACCAGAATGAAAAAAAGAATATACCGGAATGGTTGTAATTGATAAAGTAGATAACAATATTTTGTATCTTAAGGGAAGAACAACTTTTGTTTCGCAGAAGGATACAAGTCCCTAATTACAATAATATATTATTGCCCCTCTTTCATCCTACTGGCAAATAATAATAATTTCCCTTTTCACACAAGTTAGTAACTGTAAAGATATCCTATTGCAGAGGCAAACACTGAAAACCTTTAGGCTAATTTCAGTTGCAGATGGGTTTATTTGTATTTTCAGACAATTTGCCTTTTTGTAATTAACTATAAAGAGCACTGGTTTAGGTTAAGAAAATGTTACATGTTTCTTGAAATAATTTTTCCTTTTTTTTCTTTTTTATTTTTTTTTTCTGTAGGTATGTCTTTGCTTATAACCAAACTGTTAACACTGTATAGTTTCAGTTTTGAAAACTAAAATAATTTATGGATTTTTTTTTCATCATGAAATCACAAAGGAGGAAAGCTGTGATCTTGATATTTTTTACTTTCCTTGCCTGTCTTTTCTAGAAGTGGAATTGCTAGAGTTTATCTGTAAGATTGCTGCATGAGCCAGCAATGTGCCCGGGTGACCAGGAGAGCTAATGGCATCTTGGCCTGTATCAGGAACAATGTGGAGTTGCTAGAATTTATCTGTAAGATCATTACGTGAGCCAGTAGTGTGCCCAGGTGGCTGGGAGAGCCAATGGCATCCTGGCCTGGATCAGGAACAGTGTGGCCAGTAGGACAAGGGAGGTTATTCTTCTCCTGTACTCAGCACTGGTCAGGCCACACCTTGAGTACTGTGTCCACTTCTGGGCTCCTCAATTCAAGAGAGATGTTGAGATACTGGAACGTGTCTAGAGAAGGGCAACAAAGCTGGTGAGGGGCCTGGAACACAGCCCTGTGAGGAGAGGCTGAGGGAGCAGGGATTGTTCAGCCTGGAGAAGAGGAGGCTCAGGAGATACCTCATTGCTGTCTACAACTTCCTGAAGGGAGGTTCTAGCCAGGTGGAGGTCATTCTCTTCTCCCAGGCAATCAGCAACAGAACAAGGGGGCATAGCCTCAGGTTGTGCCAGGGGAGGTCTAGGCTTGATATTAGGAGGAAATGGTGGAGCCACTGTCCCTGGAGGTGTTCAAGGAAGGACTGGATGAGGCACTTAGTGCCATGGTCTAGTTGATTGGATGCGGCTGGGTGATAGTTTGGACTGGATGATCTTGGAGGTCTCTTCCAACCTGGTTGATTCTATGATTTCTAGAGCATAGGAGCATTCTTGTTTTCTTGTACTTCCATGATAATTTAACAGCAACAGTAGGTGTAAACGAAGTTAATCTTTCAAAATGTGAGGCCTAACATTTATTGAATAGTCAATCCCAAATCTTTGTTCTACATCAGCTGTGATTCTGTATTTTGTGGTCTCCCATCTAAATATTAACTGGGTTTAGTAATGTTTAGTTTCCAAGATCAAATGTGACTGAGCACTTTCAGTCTGGGTGGGCAGAGTACCAAGAGAAAAACAGACACACAGACCTGATAATACCAGAGAGACTGTTTTGCTTACAGTGACTTTTGTTTCTGTCAGTATGTAGAGAATGGACTATGTGTTCTTAAAGTGAAGTAGTTCTAAATTCCAGGAGGACAATGTGTCTATGGCTAAAATAATTAAGAATTGTATTTTAGTGAAGTTACTACACATATGGAGGAATAATACTCGTACCTACAGTGTGCTGGGGAACTGCATAGAGCAATGATTCATTCACTTCTAATACACCTCTTCTGAAATAAGATGATTCACATCAATAATTCCCCAGAGGAATGCTCTGTATTTTTATTTGTTACCAAAACCAGATTGCAAGACCAAATAGAAGATCAGTGTCTCTTAAAACAGATCTCTGTAGGAGTTTGAGTTGTTGAATACACAAAACATGGAAGTGTGGCTCTGATTTAGTCTTAGCTGACAGAAATTCCATTTGCTTTTTTTCAGTCATGCTGCTGAATCAAAGATAAGTGATTCTGTGAGTTAGGCTTGAGAGAATGAAAAGAGTGAAGACCATCTTATGAGTGCAGGCTGGGATTTAAGGAACAGAAGCATTATGAACTTTTTGTTTGTCTCCTAATGTCCTACCACAGCTAAAATAAAAATCACATTACTAAATGCCTCATCACCAGTTGTTAGAAGACAGAAATGCACTGTGAGGACTAGATGAGGCAGTCCTTTCACTTTTAATCTAGAAGTATGGTTTATTGAGAAAACAAACCTCTAGATTTGCACATACTGGGTCCATAATCTCAGTTTGTAGTGTACTTCCCATGTTCTTTAATGTTCATCTTGTAAGCTTTTGGCAAGCTGTAATGCTCCTTTCAGTCATCTTTCTCAACTTGAGAGTAATTTTTGCTCGGAGCTGTTACTGATGATTCTGCCCAGCCAGCAAATCCTTCTTCTACAAATAATAAACTATTGTTAACAAAAGAAAAAAAAGGCACAAGATCACTAAAAGTGAAGAAGCAAAGCTCATGATAAAGTACTTTTTGCTAAATGTGCACTTTGTCTTCTATTTCTACTCTCAACTATGCAACTCTCCATATAATCATAGCATGATATTAACCTTGGAAAGATGTGTTATGAGGGAGAAATCAGGAACAGAGGACTGAGAGTGCATTGTTAAAAGCAGCAATTTTTTTCATCAGAAGACAATGTGATAGCTTGTCAGGAAAATAGATTTGTATTTGTCAAGCAACGCTAGCCTTTGGTTTCACAGACTTGATGGCCAGAAGATTCTCTGTTGGATACACCCATCAGAGATTGAGCAAGACCTTCTACTTGTAACTACTGGAGTTGTGAGACACAAGCAGTTTAGTTCTGTAGCAGGAATTCAGAGAAGGGATTTCAAAATTTTTAGGCTACTTCATTACACAGAAGAGACTGGGAATGTGGGGCAGGAGCTAACAGGCAGGGACAGTAACATATTTTCAGCACAAGTTAACAGTAAGTTTAGGTGTAACACTGGGCTGCCCCACAGGTGGTGCACCTCCCAGGCTGGCTGTTCTCAAAAAATCAGTTGGTAGTCTCAGTGGAGTAGGTGAACCTGCTGTAGCAGAGGCGTAGACAAGATGATCTGATGTTCCTTCCAAATCCTGACATGCTGTGATTCTATGCTACTAGTGGCCTTAAAGCCTCGGTCTGCTTTCTTGCCTACAAAGATACTTCCTTTGAAGTGCCTTCATGAGAAAAGTGATTGGAGAAGCTCATATGATTATGCTTGCCATGCCTGACCTGTGAATAAACGGATATCCTCATGGTGCTCTCAGTGCAGAGATATCTTAGGTCTTGAAAGCAGTGTAGCTATACTCAAAGAGCATACTGCTCAGACTTGCTAGATCAACAGCCTGTGCAAAATTAACTGTACAGCTAATTTGCCCAACATGGTGCTGGGCAAACATTCCCTCTAACCTCCAGTTCATGTATAGCATAGGTAATGGCAGGTCTGCAGTGCTCTACTTTGTAGTGTGGACAAATCTTTGGTTTCAGATGATCTTAATTAAGCATTAATATGTTGTTATTAGATTAAAAAACACATGATAATTCCATTATAAACTGCCCAGCATTCCTGAGTTATTGTGATAATGGGTGATTTGAGTCATCTTAAACAAGGGTAGGGTTCTGTTTGGTAAATTGCCTGAGTTCACTGGCTCCCTGGCTTGACTGTTTTGGCACCTCACTTAACCCTATAAGACAGGTTTGGGTATTTCCATGATACATTTCAGCCTGAGTCAACAATACTCTATCCTTGTAACTGAGGAAAACAGAATAAAACATACAGAAAATATTCTAATTAACTTGCACATATCCATGTTAAGCTTTTTGAAGGTATTTCTGTTGGATTCTCGTACCCTGAATGACTTCTTGCACTCTTAAGTAGATAGAATTGTTTCTTGTAAACTAACAGGGCATTTTGGAAGTGCTTTAATCAGCTACCTAACATTCAAGTGAGTTATGCAAGAGCCCAGCTGCTAACTGATGTGCAGAGGTTATGGCTAAATGAAAGTCTGTCTTGGAAAACTGTCTTGGTGATGCGCAAGAGAAAGTATGCATAGTTTTACCTTCTCCTAGGATAATAGTCCTACTGTGTTGAAAGCTGAAACTACTTAAAGAGTGGAGTAAGTTCACACAGTAATAAATACTATATAGTGAGGAAAATTCAACTTTAATTGCAAATCTATTGAAAATTGTAAAAAGTCACTGAGCAGGTTCCTGAGAATGCAACAATTGATACAGTTGACTTTGATTTGTAAAAGCCAATTAACCCCCCCACATTTATCGAGGGTTCCCATAGAAATTAAGAGGGAAGAGCCTCACCTGGGTGAATAAGTGGTTAAAAGACAGAGGAGGAATCAGTGACCAGTTTTCACAGTGGGTTCTCTAGCTGTTAGAGTCTGTAGCTGTGTGCAGTCTTGCCACCTGATTATTTATTCTGTTTTTTTGAGTAGCTTTTACATATTTGTGAAAGAAAAAGTCTTTATGAGATTGCATTTTCTCGGAGTGGGGGGGAATTAGACTGGCGTTTGGAAAAGAAGTACTACTCAAACTTTCCATCCTTAGATCCACAAAGGAAAACTGGCATAAGCTGTTGCAATAATAGTAATTAAAGTGTAACAAATGAGAGAACTTTAGTTAATCCTGTTTTTTCCCCTTTGCTTCTAATGTTTCATGTTGATGAAACACATTAGGTCAGTTCAGTGGAAAAGAAGATTCAAAACTTCAGCAACACAAAAGCAACTGAGAGTCGAATTTTATCCTTAGAATAACTGTGATTTGAGAACATACATACATAAACATGAATCTAATTTTTAGTTCAAGTGTGCCAGACCACTTTTTAACAGAAATGGGATGAAGAAGTGCCAGCACATGAGGAGAATGTACGTTCTTATCTGTGTTACTACAACAAGGGTCTCAATGAATATTCTATAGTATAGTATTGAAAGAATGCAAATTAATAATACATTTATTGAACGATATTTGGGAGCAAAACAAAGACATGAGCATTTTAAGACCAAAATTCCATTAAAAATAGCTGATACCAGTTTCTCATACCATTTTCAAAACAGAAATGATTATGATTACATTTTTATCCTAATTCCACATTAGGAGAAATTTTGACTCACTAAATCCCTAAATTTACTATGTGGATTAAAAAACGACTGGTTTTTCTTTTAATATGAAGCCTCAGAGCTTCAGAAAATGTATCAAAATAGATGAGATAAGCCATGGAGCTAGAGAAATGGGTTAGCAGCCAGCTCAGGTGCTAACACAAGTGGGTACAAAGAAACAAGTGGTAGAAGCAGCCAGTGGCAAGCCAGTTTATGCTAGTGCTGTACAACTAGTCAGCAGAAGCATGGCATGACTGAAATGTTTAAAATCTCCAGAAAGCTGTCTGGGTACCCAGTGTGTGTTCTCTTGCCTGTATTTTTCAACAACTTTTCACAGTTCATTTACTCATTAATGTAAAAATAATGACATCTAGAAGATGGGGCATGATTAAAATATTATTGCCATTTATATGGTGGTATATCCTTACTGAGTGGCTTGCTGAGGTTTTAGCTGTTTCAAAAGTCTGTTTAGGAAGCAATGCTATCTAGGTGTAAATGTTTAGTCTTTCCTGGATACTTAGGGCTACACCTGCAATTGTGTGTGTTGATCTAGTTCTCCTGATTTTTATTAAGAAGTTACGCTTTTTGATGTGAACACAGCGTGTCCTTAGGAAGGAAACATAAATAGCTGTAAGCCTGCTAGAGCTACATCAATAGCCCGTCTGTGTGTTTTGGCATATCCTCTTCTGAAGCATAATGTGGGTCATACCGACAGTAATATTGATGGATTGCTTGCCAAAGCACTTTAACATTTTTCATCTTCCGTTTGATAGTTTTGTGATCATATTTTCTAATGTTAAAAGCTAGATAATTTTTGCAGGTCATCAGTTTATTTGTGTAAATTCTACTCATTCATACTTAATATTCAGACTTCAAGTTTTGGTTTTGCTTGAGTGATCTGAATTTCTCTAACATTTCTTTAAGTATCTTTAAATGCGTTACTAAGCCAACTGGTTGAGACTAAGGCATTTCCTGCTGTTTAAAAACTTAAAAGACTCTCCATGCAGTACTAATTTACAACCAGGATATTACTTCACATTTACTCAGTATTTTACAGAAAACAAACAAACAACAAACAAGTAGTTGAAATATACAAAATGGTACAAAAGGTGTTTTCACTGATAAACAGGTGGAGACAAACATCCACCTACACTGTGTTGCTTGATACTTCTGCGTTGCTTCCAGTAGCACAGGCAGAGTAAGGTTATTCTTGGCAGCTGGGCAGTACAGCATGTGGTGTTCAGCCATCATTGCACTAAAGCTGCATGTGTGCTCATTAAAAATTATTTAAATTCATCACGTTGTGGCCATTCTTTTCAGTCTCCAGCCAGCTGTTCAGTGTGGTAGTGTGTCTGTGTACGGGAGAGGTGAATCGGGTTGGGGAAGAGGGAGTTCTGTGGTTTCCCTTTAGCTCGGACATTGTAGATAGAACTTGGTTTTGCATACTGATTTCAGCGGGCGGCCACTGTCAACACTGACATTTTCAATCTCTTTCTTTTATGTCACATTTGTGGAAAGTGACCTGTTGTGTTTGTGGAAGCTTTGGAATCCCTCAGGAGAAGGATCACTCAGCACCATGGCAGTCTGCCAAGTACAACTTGTTCTGAAACACGGTGCTGAGAAGTTGCGTTATCAACTGAAATGCAATGTCAGCTTAGCAGGAGATAGGTTAGACTGTTGATTAGCTTAGCTGTTATGACCAGCTTACCCTCCAGCATACATTGCACCTCTGCTGCCTGGCTTCCCCTACTCCTTTTCTACTTACATGTTCTCTCCTAATCTTGGAGGTGGCCTCTATGGAGTTCAAATTTACACCCTGTTCCAGCACTGTACTCAGCATCTGTTCTGTGCACTGGGATTGGAGGACCTTAAACTGATAAATTGTTTAGAAGTCATATATATTGTTCCAGTGGTAACAAATGGTAAAAGTGTAAAATATACTAATTTAACTTTTCTTTTTGTTTCTGTTATCCTGTTTTGTTGGCCTGTTTCATGATGGTGGAAGTTCTAGTATCATCTCATTCTTTAAACAGAAATATGATAATAAACCCATCTAATCATAACAAATCATAATGAAATAGTTTAGCCAGTAGAAAAGAGAAGTAGCTTAAATAAGTGTCTCACAGATGGAAGAGACATACTGTGTGCTAAAAATACAGATGTGTTTGTATTGTTCCAGGAACTCCAAGAACACACTGATTCACAAGATTCACAAAAACAAACTGAGAACAGACTAGGATTTACATCAGGAGGCCTGAACTTGCATACTAGTAGAAAAGGAGGTTGACCTCCTTTTTTGACCCACTAAAAAAAACAAGTACTTAGTACAGAAACATGATATAAAGCAAATTGTCCAAAGCTCCCAACACCTAAAACTTCTCATGGACTGTGTTTTATCTTCAGTCCTCAAATCTGTGACTATCCTTTGAAGAAAAAACCTGGACTGTAAATGCAGAAGTTAGACTTTTATCACAGGGTGGGCAGTGAGATGCTTGCACCCAGTACTGCCTCTGGAAAGTGGGAACCACAGAAATTGGTGGCAGCGCGGACAAGAGCGAACCCTCTCTATATTGTTGAATTGGCTGGCTGAGCTATGCAGAGCATTACACTAGTAGGAGAGTGGATCTTACCCTGCTTTCTTCTGTCCTGGCTGGGATGTGACTTGTTAAAAACACTGAGGGGCCCTTGGCATCCTCTGCAGCCTCTGGAGCTGCAAGCCCAGGACTACGGTGAGCTGAGCATACAGAAGGGGAAGATGGCAGCTTTGGTAGAGGGCAGTGGCAAAGAGTTGTTATGGTGTTTGCCTCTAAAATAAATGAGTAAATACACCAGAATAAATTGTGTAAGGTAAGCAGATGGCTAAAAAATCTAGAGTTGAATAAATCTGTATTCAAAGTCAATATGATACTGAACATGTGGAGTAGACTTCCAGAGGAAATAGAATGAGTATTTGTGTAATATGCAAATANATATATACATTTTTATAAATATTCTCTCGCATTAGTTAATTTCTCCCCTTCGCCACACACGGGCGATAAGGGCAGATTTCCCCCTCCGCCACAGCAAATAAATGTATTTATACACATTTATGCATAATATAACCTTCAGGGCCCAGACAGAGGAGAAGAAAGACCTAATCTGAAAAGAGTGACGCAGGCTGCTGTGCCATTTTAAGGAAGAAATGGTTTCAGAATTGTTTGAAACAGTTCTTAGAGATTTTAATTGAATGTCTAACTTAAAGCTTAGGGCAATTCACAGGAGTTTTTTTTTCACTAAGCTAGACATCATATAGTACTGGTTGTTCACTGCAGATGGTAGATCATGAGCTTTAGGTTTCAGTTTTAAAAATTCTTTAATATTGTCTTAAACAAGGCAGGAAAAAATGATGAAAAGAGGCTGTAAGCACTGTTAGTGTATTTTTCCTACTGTGCATTGTCTCTACATGTCATTATGTTATGCTATTGATATCACAGAATCACAGAATTAACCAGATTGGAAAAGACTTCTAAGATTGTTGAGTCTAACCTGCCACCTATCCCTTCTAATCAACTAAAGCATGGCATTAAGTGCCTCATCCAGCCTCCTTTTAAACACCTCCAGGGATGGTGACTCCACCACCTCTTTGGGCAGCCCATTCCAATGGGCAATCACTATTTCTGTGAAGAATTTCTTCCTAATGTCCAGCCTAACCTTCCCTCGCACAGTTTGAGACTGTGTCCTCTTGTTCTGTCACTGGGCGCCTGGGAGAAGAGACCAACCCTGCCTGGCTACAATCTCCTTACAGGTAGTTGTAGAGAGCAATGAGATCTTCCCTGTGCCTTCTCTTCTCCAGGCTGAACAACTCCAGCTCCCTCAGCTGTTCCTCAAAGGGCTTGTGCTCCAGCCCTCACCAGTCTTATTGCCCTTCTCTGGACATGTTCAAGCATCTTAACATCTTTCTTAAATTGAGGGGTCCAGAACTGGACACAGTACTCAAGTGTGACCTAACCAGTGCTGAGTACAGAGACAGAATGACTTCCCTGCTGCTGCCAGCCACACCATTCTGTCTCTGCTGCCTGTAGCCCATGTTCTGCCAAGCAACCTGCACTATTAAACCACCTTTCCAAAACCCCTTGTTATGTGCTGTGTACAGTCTGGCAGTTACTGAGGTGACATTTGGAAACAGTCTTGATATAACCCAAGAGTCCTGCCAAAGCCCATAGAAATCAGTATATTTTGGGTTAAGATTGAAACCATTTTGTGTTTTAGTTTCCAACCTGTAAAATGGAAAAAATCACCACTTTCCTTCCAGATTTCTTTTTGTCCCTTCTGGATTGTGTTTTCTTGGGCTGCTATATTTGTCAAATATTGTCTAGTGCAGTAACTATACAGTACGTATGGAGATTTGAATTCCAATCTCACTTAGGTCTGAACTCTATGGTATTTTACTAGAAGTAGGCTGCAATAAGTAGACTGCAATGTATTTACAAGCTCTGTGTCTCTGTTCAGTCAATTGCCAAGTTTTGACTCAGACTTTGAGAGTGGTCATAACTGGTCTGTGTGATGACTGCAGCCACTGTGATGTGCTTATCAGCAATCTTCACTCCAGTTATGTGTACTGACTTTATTTTTTTAACTGTCTCTTTGATCTTTCTCCAAACTTGCAGTTCTGTGACCATCTCTAGTTTTATACCCAAAAGTTGTACAGGAGGGATGGGAATAAGGATTTAGCACAAACCATTTAGATACTGTGTCATCAAAAGCAAAAAGTGCTTCTCATGGATCAGAACATTTACACTATTAAAGGAGATAAAAGTACAATAGAATTCACAGATTTATTTAACACTTTTAGAAGAAAAAAAATCCATTTCTCTGTAGAGATAATGCCATGGGAACTAAAAAGAGACATTTTGTCTTGTTAGTCACAGATATTCCTACACAGATTCTTATATCTAATCTACTTGGTGCAAAACTGTATTATAACGATTAAATGCTAAATAGCTTTGTTTAAGTAACAATGGGTCACCTGGCAGGCTGATACCCTTCCACTTGGCAGATGAAAAAGGAAGACACTGAAGTGCTGAAGCACAGCTTTTAATTGCAAACAGATACATTTTTGAAATGGATTAAATGCAGAGACCCCATCAGCAGCGTGTTTCTCCAGCTTTCTGCCATTGATACTGTGATCTATCTTGTCATCACTTCAGTATCACCTCTGCTTAGATCTTGGCTGTGCTGTGCTACCTTCATGCTAATATTTGATTGCTGAATCCAAATCTTTCCACCTTGCCAGCATAATGATGTTTGATTCATTATGGCCACGTGGATACAGTAGAGGTAGCAGTCTTCTTATTTATATACAACTTCAGAGCTAGTCTTATGTTGTAAATTAGTAAAGAAACTTGGTCGAATTTCTGAATGATCAACAGTTTGAAATTAAGCCTCATCTCTCTATAATTGCTTTTCATTCCAGATGTAGGCACTTGAATTTAAGTATCTCCCACACCATTTTTTTCTAACATTACACTACCATAAATCACTTTACCAGTTTGCCAGATGAAGGACTCTAATACTTACCTTTTTTCAACCTAAGCATAATTTAGGAAGCTTAACTAGCACTCCACAGTGTTCTCTGTACGACAGGTTTGTGTTAGAGGTATAAGCCTGAACAAGGAGTTAAGGATCAAACTCGTGATTGATTAAAAAGCAGCTTCATGTGGAAAGAACTGTAAATAAAGTGAGGATATAAATGAACTTACTTTCATTCCAGTCTTTTAGCTGCAAGGGGCCTTGAGCATACCACATGCTTTTTCACTTTTAGAGACTCTTTACGTAATACAAATTATAACCAGGGCATGCCTTTTCTTAGAACCTCTGCCAGGCATTTTATTTTCTTAGCTGTCAACTTTAAAATCATGCTTTCCTCTTACTGCTGTTTTGATGGAGGTGGAAGAAAAGAATGTGCAAGTGAACTCTGATTACTTTAATAAAAAGTGTTAGTCATTTGGACCATTTCCTTTCTGTCCTGCAGGTTCCTGGCTGACCCTTTTACATGTAGCTGGGGGTGGGGAATAACATCAGTCTAGACAGAAGAGGCCAACAACTAGTTGTCTGCTCAGGTTTCAGATTATAAATGAACAATGTTCAATTTCTCACAGATGTTTGGCAGCCAGTGTGCTTTCACTCTAATCGTAAGCAGGATTTCTTCTGTCTGAGGGAGAATGCAGTGACCAGTAGACATACATAGTAGACTCATAGAATAATGATTCCATCTGCAATGGTTTAGCTTTATCAACTAGAAAACAGTAAGTTTTTAAAAGTGAGATCATTGGGAGTATAGTCTTACTAAATATATGACATTGTTTGGACCTGACTCATCTTCTTTTAACGTTTGGAGAGTTGAATGTTTGTTCCATGTAGAATGATGTTCATCGGTAGATTTGGTCCAGGAATTAATTTAGTCTTTTAAATCTGTGAAGGCTCTTCAAGGATTAGGAAAATGTAGAGTTGAAAAATATGCATATGCCCAGCTTACAATGGTGGCCCCTGTACCACCTGATTTTTAAAATACTGATCTAAAGCTAAGACATGAAATACAACACTTTTGACACTCAGAGCTTCACAGTTGCCCATTACCGTTTCAAATTACCAAAAATATTGTATGGCTAGTTTAAAAGCACATCTCTTTCCCCTTGCTGTACATAACAGCTAGGTGTTTAAAGGCTTTGATCTACTCTAAACACAGGCAACAGTCCAGGTCATCTTCATTTTCTCCTAAATTATAACCCCCCAAAAAATTACTTAGCTGAAGTGAAAAAAGGGAAGATAATACAGGTGGAACATTTTTGATGAAGTGTCAGAATGTCATAGAATTTGCACAGCAACAAAAACTGATGCAAGACTGATGACAGTAAAAGCAGTCCAGTCACAAACAGGAGAGTACCTAAAGAAAATATTACAGATTAAGCCTAGAATGAAGATATTTATTTCTTTCTGTGTAACTACACTCTGATACTTTTCTGTTCCTGAGCATCCTGGTGGCTCATTGCAATTGTTTATTTAGTTTATACTTCAAAATATACAGTGAGAAAATTATGAGAAGCATATGACTTCCTGTGGAGCTCTTCCAAATGTGAAATAACCCAACCTTCAAAGCTCCACTGTGGCTGCTATCAAGGATTTCATTCCAAGAGATGGACTGGGCAGTGCAAACAGCAAGATGTTTTTTTAAAAAGGGAACAGAAAGTGTAGGCTGAATAGCAGGAAGAACTTTGTAACACAGAGGCATATTAGGTTGAGAAATGCTCTCATAGAGTAAGTGCTGGAAACAGAATCACTTGGAACGTTCAGTGACTGATGAGCAAAGTCTGCTGAAAATACCAGGAAGGAGAGGGACCATCATGCCTTAGCAGTGCAAAGCTGCTTTCTTAAATCATCAGAAATGTAAGAATTTCCTATTTTATTGATGGCTATCCAGTTCTATTAGAAAGTACAATCTACCTATAAATATCAGATCATAATCATTGTAATCAGTATAGACAGAATTTTATATTTCTTCTATAAACTTCTAAAATTTCAAATAAAGACTCTGATTCTTTATAATATATTGCTACAGAACATTTTTCTCTGTAGAACCTGTGAGGTTTTAAGCCTGTGTTACATTTTTTTTAGGCCTGTTCCACAAAGGTCCAACTTCTGCTACGATCCACAAGAGAAGCAAATATTTTCTTCTGTACTGCTTATTGTACCAATGTAAGAAAATCTTTCTCTCCCATCTAAGAGCTATAGATATCTTTCTTTGTGGTAAAAATGTCATTAGAAGATTATCATTGTTTCTTACTGAACATTCTTCACTCTGAAAAACTCAGGCAGATAACAGGGCAGCAGAGCTTTCCTAAGGCCATTGATTGATCCAGGCTGGACTGGAAATGTGAAATTCCTGGCTGTTGCTACTGTACCCAGACCACTAGACCACAGAGTTGTGTGTCACGGAAAATTTAAGCTGATTATTTTGCAAGATGTTTTGATGTGTTCTCTTGCCCCATTTGCTTTGCATTTTGCTGTGGTAAAGATAAAAGATTCAGATTTTTATCAGGTTTTGATGAATCTGAAAAGTAAAATCTTTTGAAGAAAATTACATTTAATGTCCCCATATTCAAATTACTGCCAGATCAATCAACATTTCAACATGGGATGATACTGTTTTCTTCTGGCACTAAATAGCCCACATTATGACTTCACCTCTTAAATTTCCTCAAGAGGTTGATTTCACTAGAAGTGGAAAACCAAGCCATATTTAACTTAACCCTGTCATAATTTAGGGATTTAATTTGTTCCATGTTCTTGTGACTGCTGCTCTCAGTAGCTGAGTGGATGGCACGGTTTTTGGGGTTTTTTTTTTTTGAAGCTTGGGAGGATAGGGATAGAATTTGCTTGCTTAGGCTTTTGTAGGAGTTAAGAAATTTAAACAAAACCAACCAAACAAACCAACTAATTAATCCACTTATATGGAAGTGCTTATGTAGGTGTGCTAAGTACGTGTGTACCCTTGCTGTCTAGGTTGATGAGCTATGATGCAGTAATGGACATGCCCATGTGTCATGTCCTTGTGAAGAGAGATCAATGCTTGTTGAAGTACATCCACTTCTGGAGGGAAAGCATGACATTCAGATTGCACTAAATGCTGCAGAAGGTGTTTTTGGCAAAGAAATGAGAACACTGCATTAGACGGAGGCTCATTATATTAGGAGACTGTCTCACAAATTAAATATGGTTCAAACTGCCAACAAAACAAACTTCAGAAGGTTAACTTTTATTAATTGGTGGGGGCAATTTTATTTAAAGCAATACAGAGCAGTTCAGGACTGATTCTTTCAGGTCTAGGAAGATGTGATACTATTTATCTTGGAAAAGCAGCTGCTGCCTTTGTGCTTGTGTCAGGAAATAGATAACTGTGATGATTCATGCTTCATAGCATGAATATACAAGAGCTGCATCAAGCTCCCTTTAGCTGCTGCACTCACTCAACTGTTGGGCTGAAGTCCCATATAGGATGCAGGAGCATGTATGATAAATAATGGAGATTCTGCTAAGTCCAAAATTATTCTTCCTGCTCTGAGGACGATGTGAGAAGGAAAAGAGCTTTCCCACTATGGCATAGAAGTGCAATATCACTTTTGACTGAAGCCATAGAAATTCTTCCTCAGAGGGGAGGTACAGTGCAGCATTAAATGAGGTCATGCTTTCACCCCCCCAACACCTACTACATTCTAGTGTGTAAAGAACTGATAAGAATAGAGGTCTGTGTCAAAAGTGTGTGATGGGGAAGGGGAGGAAAGAGCAGAATAATGTGGGAGTGGCAGGAGGAGGGGTTTAGAACTCTTACCATCTCCATCGTGAAAGGAGTTCACAGTAGCTCACAGGCAGTCTTCTGAGAAGGAATTTGCTTCATGGTGCTGTTGCAGTTGTCCTCATAGCAGTAAATCGCTGAGAAAGAGTAGCACAAACACATCTTTCAGTTTGATGTTCTCTTGCTTACGTTAATCTTCCAACTACATTTTATGAATGAAGATAGTTGCCTCCCCCTTGTTGCTTCTACACAGGACAGGAAAGTGAATGTATTACTTTTCCAGACGGGATGGCAGAAATCCAAACACATCTAACAGAGGAAGGAAGCAATCTTATCACCCTTGCTGGCCCATTGATAAAACCATAGAAGGAAATCATTCAGCTTTAAATGAGGAAAAGGAAGTCTTAGATAAAATGTCGAAGTTGCCTTGGGAGTTTTCATATCACATCAATGAAAAAATCACATACAGTTAACCAAGCATTTCAGGTTGGATGAAGTTCTTTATTTATGATAT
Organism: Tricholaema leucomelas; assembly: GCA_013400475.1. NCBI lineage: Eukaryota > Metazoa > Chordata > Aves > Piciformes > Lybiidae > Tricholaema lacrymosa > Tricholaema leucomelas. The sequence goes on from WAAF01005838.1 coordinate 1,992,337, forward strand.
CAAAGCAGAACCATTTACAGCTTCTTTACAGTGGATCAGTTGACATTTTTCTGGCCTCTCTACTTGGCCATATCCCTTTTATCTGTGCTCTTCTTTGTGTAAAAATCCTGGAACAGCCATACTGAAATAATGCTTTTTTTCTCCATTTGTATCATAGAATCTCATTTTCAGTCACTATCACATGTGGAGTAGTTTGGCATCTTGGTCTTACTTTTGTTTTAAATTCTAATTATTTGAATTCAAAACAAGTAACAAAAGGTGTCACTTGGGTGTTTGTACCTAAACTGGCATCTCTACTGGCAGTGTGCCAGGCCAAATAAATGGTAGTGCAAGGTGACACTAACTCATCTGCAGTGAACCTCACTGTACAAAGTAGCCATATCCAGTGCCTCATGTGATTGCCATGATAATGGAAAACAAACATAACCCAAATTTAATTAGTTGAGGGTTGTTATAGTAGCTCAAACCAGCTGGAGAAAAAAAGGGACTGGCATTGTTTCTTTAGGTCTATAGTCTGAAGTAATTTGAGGTACAGTATTGTGAGACTAAATCTTGAGATTAACAAAATATGCAATCAGTCAAAACCAAAGCATCACAGTATTTCAGTTACGTGGGCAGTTAGGTTTATAGCATGGTGTTTGGGAGACAGATATTATTGTTTAAATAGAAAGATCTTGGTTATTGCTGATTACCTGTATTTTCCTGCTAGATTAATTATAAATAAGTGTGCCCAGTATTTAGACGTATTTTACAATAAATGACATAATAAAATGAACCTAAAATGAAGAAATGCTCCACAAAGGCAGGACTTTCAATATATGGGTTGCATTTTCCTATTGAGGGTTGTATTTTCCTATTGAAATTCTTATGTTTGAACTTAAATAAGAAACTTGAAATTTTGAGCGAGCTCTTGTAGATGCAATGTGTTCTTCCTTCCCAACTGCTGAGACAAACAAGCAAATGGAGTATGCAGATTTAGACTGGATATTATAAGAAACTTTTTCACTAAAACAGTTGTCAAGCCCTGGAATAGGCTTCCCAAGGAGGTGGTTGAGTCTCCATCCCTGGAGGTGTTTAAAAGACAGAGAAGTGGTGCTGAGGGCCATGGTTTAGTAACAGCCTTGGTTGAGTTAGATAATGGTTGGGCTCAATGATCTTAAAGGTCTTTTCCAACCAAAACAGTTCTATGATTCTATATAAATTGTGAGTCTGTGCATGCTTAAAATACACAGAAAGCAATAACTGACAACGCTATACTTGGTCTGGTGCATCTTGAGAGTAAAACACTGTATATTTGCTCTCTGTGAAAGCCAGAAGCATATTCTTGCCAAACTCTCTCATTTGTAAACTTGGTAATCTATAAAACATTACTTTGTTACTCCAGAAGATCTGGTATTTTAAATTTTGGTATTTGATCTCTTAATTATATTTTCAGTCCTAGTCACAACTGCAGTTACCATTATGGGCAGGAAATTTGAAGCATAATTTCTTTTTAGGAATTTAAACGTTTTTCTCTGAAGACACAAGGAGATTGTCTACATGTATGGGATAGAGAACTATGAAAGGTTCCTTTCCTTCTGGAATTAATACTGTGATGGCCACCTGAAAAATGCCCCAGACAGCACAGAATGTGCTGCTTTCCTACTTAAAGGTTTTCTGTGCTAATCAGGCTAAAATAAAATTCTAGCTGTTCTACCTACTTCATTGTTTATTTATTTTAAAGCTTGTTTTGTTATCATGGACTCTGTGATTGTCAAGCCTGATTTATCCGAGCCCTGTTCACTGTGACCTTTAAAGTACAGCATGTTACTGTAGCAAAGTCACTTTTCCAGTAACAGAGAAATGAATCGGTTGACATAGCCATGGCCTTTTACAGCTTGCAGGATTTATGGGGTCATAGGCTCTCTTTGTACAGTCAGACTGTAGGTCAGTAATACATGAGCTCTGTCAAATCTCAGAAAATCTCTTCTGTTGTGCTCTTCCCTACCTGTTACAATGCAAGGGACACTCCATACAGCAGAGGGAGAAGTCTATCATTGAGCATCCACTAAAACACAAACAAACTCAGGATCAGCTGAACAGTTGTTTTCCATCTGTTCTGTTTGCTGGTCATTTCTTTTCAGGCAAAAGAGATAGAAACCAAAGTTCTCCATCACCCCATGCAGCCTCCAGTGTAGTCAAAACAAGCTCTACCAGAATGACAAATGCTGCAAACCTTGGTCCAGTCAAGTAATTTCTGTTGCTCTAACAAGTTGCTCCATTAGTCATTATAACACTTTCCCCCCCGCCCCGCCCAAATCATCAGACTGCCTCCCACTTCTGTTTGCCTGTAATTTAGAGCAGGACTCTAAAATAGAAAGAGAACACATCTGGGCAGGCTCCGAACAAGATGACATAGTATAGAGAAAAGGTCATAGAACCACAGAATCATAGAATCAAGCAGGTTGGAAGAGACCTCCAAGATCATCCAGTCCAACCTAGCACCCAGCCCTATCCAATCAACTAGACCATGGTAGTAAATGCCTCATCCCGTCTTTTCTTGAACACCTGCAGGGATGGTGACTCCACCACCTCCCTGGGCAGCCCATTCCAATAGCAAATCACTCTCTCAGTGAAGAACTTCCTCCTAACATCCAGCCTATACTTCACCTGGCACAACTTGAGACTGTGTCCCCTTGTTCTGTTGCTGGTTGTCTGGGAGAAGAAACCAGCCCCACTTGGCGACAACCTCCCTTCAGGTAGTTGTAGACAGCAATGAGGTCACCCCTGAGCCTCCTCTTCCCCAGGCTAAACAACCCCAGCTCCCTCAGCCTCTCCTCATAGGGTTTGTGTTCCAGGCCTTTAATCAACTTTGTCTTTGAATTGTTTATAGATGTAACATTTTGTCATATACATACATTTATATCTTTATGTCAGTATATGTGCTGATTATTTAGCTTCAAGGCTGAACAAGTTATGTCTTTAAAAAGAAAGGATTTTTCAAAATACTTTTTTAAAACCAACCAGAACCACAAGACAAACTACCCACTGAATTCATGGTGATACGATTTACCCTAAACTGAAAAAAAAGGAATGATCTATATAATGCAGAATTCCTGGTCACTCTGCTTCAGTTCACAGGAGCATCTAGTTGTGTTCCAAATATGTTTCCATGTTTTCATAATAGTAAGTGATAAACAAATGAGAGGGGGAACAAGACCTTTAAGTTAGTGCTGTTACGTAAACCCCGTAGAAATAAGTGGGTTGGATAAATTTTCTCCCTGTGTTTTCTCTAGATTCTGCATCATTCCTTAAAATAGATTTGTTTCTCTTGTAGCTAATACTGAAAGCAACATAACATCTCTTTATCTCCTGGAAATACTTAGCCTCCAAAACACTTAGCCGAAAACACAACAGCACCTTATCTGAGTTTAATTCCTCTGTGCACAGCCTGTTCCAGCTGTGATGTTTCTTCAGGCTCAATACAAGAAGGTAAATCGGACAGGAGTAGCACAGCTTTCAGCCTTCAATTAGGTCAAATTACAATTAAGTCCAACAGTTAGAAATAGGTTAATTGCTTTAGACCCAATTGGACATGACTTAGCCCCTGTATAAAAAGACTTTCTTTATAGAAAAAAAAGAAAAAATAAAAAGCCTTTGTGAAATCTAGGTGAAGGAGGAGGGAAACTTTCCTTTATTTTTAATGTCATAATAAGAAAACTTTCAATCTTTATAAAGAGACAGTCAAATATTCAGGTACTAAGTAGTTTGTATAACCCCTAAGTCAAACCTGACAAGACACAATCTTGCAAATATACCAGAAGACTTGCTTCTGAGCCGTTCTCAGGAGCCGCCCAGGTAACAGACAATAAACTTTTGCTGTCTGTCAAAGTTTTCGCACTTTGAAAAGAAGGCATTTACTTCACATTTCGATTGAGCTCACCAATGTTCTGGTCACAAGCAGAACCAAGGACTGACCCGCTGTCTAAGTCTCTGCACTTGTTGTCTGGTTAGGGAATGAGAAAGAGTATGGGAGATAATTCTCACTCTGCCGCGAATGTGGCTGAGCCACTGTGGGTGTCATTGTGCCAGAAGGCTACTGAGCATAGGTTCAAGTTTTGTGCAGTATGATTTGCATTAGGACTTTGACTCTTGCTAAGCAATTATGCCTAATAACACACTCCAATACTTGCTATATAGGCAATTTCACATAAATCCTGAAGTGAATTAAATAGTAGAAAAGAGAATGCCTTAATAGTTCTGATAATTTCCTGTTGGCCTTTTTCTTACCATTACGCTATCTCTGTTTCTAAAGCCTGCTTGACTTGTTGATTTTGAGTCACCTCCACAGTCTATATATGTTGCTAACTGAAATAAAAAGAGTAGGAAAAATGCAAACATTTACTATATCTTCTTGTGGAGTTGCACATAAGAATTTTTATAATAGGTGTTTATAAGAGAAGCAATTTATTGCTTCTCTGTGATCATTACTGGAATAGCTCTGCCAAAACATTGATGGCACATATGTTAGAAAGTGTTGGCAGCTTCAAGACCTAAAGGCAGTCATGTTCTTCTGGTGATTTTACATCTGTTTTACAGGAGAATGTGGCTCTCTTCTCTGAGAAAGCTGAAGCTTTGTTTCCCATCCAAGACTATATCTAAGTACCAGAAAACATTTGCAATAACATATGGGATTAAGACCATATAAAAAAGGAAGTAAAATGAGAAAAGGTTGATGGAGGAAAGAAAAGGGTAGTTTGGTTCCTCTGGCATGGAATTACATGTCTGGACTTTATCTAGCAAACAGGTTTGACATTTATACTGTGTTTATCTTATTGTGGCATCAGAGATCTGGATTTCTGTCTGTGTGACCAGAGGAAAGTCACTTTGCCCCCCTGTGCCTCCACTTTCACTGTAACCTCTTACTCGTCTCCATTTAGAATTTCAATTCTGTGGGGTTGAAAACTGATCATTTGTGCAAACTCTGAGGCACAAATATCAGATGCAGCCTCTGCATATTGCTGAAATACAAGCATTTCTATTTCTGTTGTGACTCTAAAGAAGCTGTTCCATCTCTTTGCTTTTATCTCCTCAGATTAAAAATGGGACTGTAACTGACAAGTGGGTTATGAGGAGTAACTGATTAATGTTACTTAAGCATTTACAGTTCTTTAGAAAACTTCTAGGGATAGCAAGATATTGTTGAGATGTTAACTGCATTCCATTGGGTTGTCATTAATTCACATATGCTATCTGACTGACTTAAAAATGTACTTTTGATCAATCACAAAGAAGAGACCATCTCATGGCAGAGGTTTGTTAAGTGTTGTAGCTGATGTTTTACAGCTGGTGTGAGGGTAGTGGAGAGTGGAACCGTGCCTATGTTTGCTTCAAGAATACCAGGAATTTTAATGATTTCCTGTTTCAAGTCTGAGGGTCCTCCTCTACCATTCAGGAATGACACTGTGTAAACACAGTGAAAACAACAGCCGGGTGACCTCGAAAGCCTGGCGAGCTCTCTGAGAATTAAAACCAAGCTAGTAGGTGACGGTTTTCCAGGCATACTGGACAAGCATACCAGAAGCCTGCTCTGATTTCAATTAAGAAAATGAAACAATGATTTGTATCAAAATCTGACTCAATTTAGCAGTAGGAGGTTCTGAGAGCTGGGCTGACAGTCTCGTGGTAATACCACCACAAATGGACAAGAAACTATTCAGTCTTGTTCTCTCAAGTAACCAAGAATTAGGGCACCTTGCTACCTATGGCGTAAGGAACACAGAGAACTTCATCACAGGAAATCACCTAGAGAGGTCAACATGAAAGGGTCAGAGAAGCCCGTTTTTTCCCAGGAATCCATGAAATAAAAAGCGAGAGAATAACTTGCCATCCTTTAATAGAGATGGAGGATAAAAATCCCTTTTTCAAAATCATATTTCCTGGGGATAGCTCCAACTGTGGATAGAAAGCTTCCTCAGAGATGTTGATGAATGGCTCAGTGTCTTAGTTGACAGTCAAGAGTGTGTAAGTAAGAAAACAGATCAGTTGCAATTAAAAAATAATTTTTAGAAAGCTATCCCTACAAGATTTAAGGTCTGACTGGAAAGATACTATTCTTCTTTACAGAAATTACTTAGCAATTCATCTGCTCTGTTGACTTTAGCTATGTATAGCTTAGAACCAATAGTTTTTCAATGAGAAACTGTTCCACAAAGGCTTTTAAAGTCAAAAGTCTTCCGTATTTGTTTCCAGTTTGCATGGCAACGGGAAACGGTTATGATATATTTGCATGTGTATGGCTATGCATGCATATGGGGAATTTAGCGATATAATAACCCTGGAGAGATGCTGAATATGTTCAGACTGAAGAAGGGAGAAAGCCAGGCTGCCTGATAACTGAAGGAACTGTGTGCAGACAGGCAGGAAAGGGAGTGCAGCATAAGCAAGACATTTTGTCTGTGGTTGAATCCACAGATGAGCTATTGTAGAAAGTATTCTCCAGAACATGCTTACATGAGAAGAGGGGCACGTGGTACTGATTAGATTTACTACCAGCAGGGCAGTTTTATTACACAGAGACGTTACAGTTTGAAAGCTGCAAACGTGGTTCAGTGTTTGAAGGCTGTCCCTTTATTGTTACGCTGCCATAATGGGAATTACTGAAGCTCTGCACCTTCTCAGAAAGCACTCAGCATCTTTAAGCTTTGGCCAGTGTTACAGTTGGAAAGATTCGAAGCTAGAGACAATGTTTTTTTTCAATAGTCAAACACACTGGAAAACAAAGGAGACAGCATGCCTCACATTCCACTGAAGTCAGTGGTTTCTGTCTCTTTTTGCAGTTCAGATCACTTCCAGTCCCCTTTGTCAGGAAAGGAAGAGCCTGTGTCTGAGTCTGCATTGCCTGCTTTCGTACAAGGGTACTGAGCTCACCCCTAGCGAGCAGGGAGTGGTGCACTCCTTGTGTTAGTTACTACTATGTTGCTCCTGCCATGTCAAATTACTAAATGCCTATTTCTTACCTATTTGTTGAAGAAAAAAAGAAATTATAAAACCTAAATGTACAGCTTTTTGTTTGTTTGTAAAACATAGTTGCCTCCTGGCATGTCACTGATTTTGATTTACACTCTTTTTATCTAGATGGTATGTAGAATTTTAGTCAGTGGAACATTTAGCTCACTTAGCTGTATTTATTCAGATACATTAGATCTATAAAAACACAAGAAGGCAATAAATGAATTATCTGCAAATGTTGGTAATTAACTATGAGCTTGGGAAGCAGAATGCCCAGAGGTTGTACAATATTGTTGTTTTCTGAGCCTGGATATAAAAAAAAAATCTGAAAAAGGTTGAGCACCAGTCTTTGAAACTATTTTTGTGCTAGAAGCAGGTTTGCATGACAAATCAAAATAATTTGAGATTCCATTTAATCAAATAAAGAATGTGAAGATATATTAGTATATGTTGAACAACAGCATACAACATTTCAGTCTTTATTGGTCTGTTTTCTACTCCTTATTTTTTTCTTGTCTATACGTCAATGGCAGGCTAAATTTCCAGGTCTAGACTTTGTTTCAATTACCATTTTTCCAAATGAGAGAGAACAGCAACAACAATAAAAATATAACAATTAAAAAATGCAACAGACTCTCCACTAAGCATATAATTATTCTTCCACTGTCAGTAGTTCCTATTTGGATTCATGGTAATGAGTTGAAGAATCTAACTAACTTAGCTTTTGGATACAGTTTCCTTTCAAGTTTGCCTTTATCCTTCAATTATTGCTCATGAGAGCATACTACAGGGTAGACAGAAACAAATCAGCATTTCATATCTAACATTTTACTTGTTTTCTAATTGTTTGGATTTACATATGGATTTAATTTGCTCATCTAACAAAAGTCAGGGTAACATGAACAAATATGCAAGATTGTATTCTAAAAAAAAAAAACACAACTACTGTGTTTGCTAGAAGGAAGTGCCAGGGGCCCTCTCAACATGAATTGTTAATTACTTTCCTCTTCAGCTGCTATAAAGAACTCATTAAATGTCAAATTATTTCCCTAAACAATGAGTAGCACTCGTTTCTCTTTGGCCTATGTGCTTATTTATTAAGAATTATGACTTCCTTAATTAATACATTGATTGAAAGAAAAAGGAAATCCAACACTGAATCTGTTTTTGAGTCAGCTGTGGTAAAGGAAAACATCAAAAATATCCTTTCATGATGGAAACATGATTTAGTTTTCAAGTCCCAAAGTCTGAAAAGCAGCAATATGAAACTTTTCCAAATATCTACACTTTTTTTTTTCTTTTTTTTTTTTTGCCCATAGGCTGAGGCTAAGGCAAGAGGAAACATCAGCCTGATGTGTCTGCTGCTTCTTGAAGTTCTAAATGATTTATAACAGGAGTGGCCAGTTGCAGCTCTTCCTCCACTTGAATGAAAGCACTGCTTGAACAGCATTATGGTATGCAAAAGCACTTGTGGTTGTGAATGAGGAGAAATTTGAAAAGACATCTGGGAAAGGAGGAATGAAGATGGCATTACAGGAAGCATTTCAAAAGATAAAATGCAGTAGCTATATTTTGGGAAAGCAAAGAAACTCAGAAGTCCAAGAAGTTAAACACAAAGGAAAAAAAAATCAGAAAAGGAACAAAGAAAACAAAAGAGGGTAAGTTTTTAATAGTTCCATTAAAATATTTGCTGTCAAGGTGTACACCTGGAATGTCTAAAGAAGAGCACATCTAAGCACTGGAACAACTTAAACTAATTGGGGGTTGCAGGTGCAACGCCTGGGTAAACTCAGTGGGTCAGTACTACATAGCACTGATATCTGTGTTCCACAAAAGCCACTAGTTATTGAAAGATCTCAGTGTCTTTCCAAATCAAATGCTTGAAAAGTCCAAGAGAAGTAATGCATACTGGGGAAAAATGAAGTTGAAAAAATGAACCAGTCTTGGTAGTAAAAAGCCAGGGAGACACAGTACTGTGATAAAACGTGATATGATTCTGCCTTGAAAGCAGCTGGAACATGTTGGGAGGGCTTTGTTGAGGTGGACTGTAGAGAGGGAGGAGCACATCCCTTAAAGACCTGTAAGACAAAATATCTGCAGTATGAATTGCTGAGCAAAGACTGAACCATAGCTTTATGCCACACAAATAAGGTGAATAAAATACATCCTGAACGAATGTGAAGTTTTGTAACAGCTGAGGCAGTACTGGGGTCAGTTAATAGACAGCAGAGATCACAGGATGGCTTTAGACCTAACAGGCTTCTACAGAGATTAGTAGCAACATTATTAATAGCATGAGATCACATAATGAACTGCACTAACAACTCATCATTTGGTAATGCTTCTGGGGCTTGTCAGGACTGACCCTTGTCATGATCATTTACAACCCCCAGCAGTACTAGTTGACAGGAACTACTAAATGCTAGTTACTGTTTTTAGCAAGACTTCTCTGTATTTTGGTGAGTAATGTGCATTTACTTACCATGCAGAAAAGTTTATTAAAGGACAAAATAACAAACCATGTGATCGTCAACATCATCATTTCATACTGGACATGGCCACACCTCTGTTTTCCCTGGTCACACCAATTTTCTGGGTGTTGCTCTTGGGAAGTATGAAGCCTGAATGCTTTGGTCGGACAATAACAGAGGGCTCGGGACATGGTTACTATTTTGATTTGTATTATGCTGCTTTTATAAGTACATTCAGTAACTCCCAGTGTATTTTCTCCTAGAACATACGGCACAATCTGGCCTAATTTCCACGAGCCTTCATTGCTGGTAGACATGTTGTTATATTTTCCTCTACTAACCTTTTTGGGGAGGGAAAATAAGTAGCTGTTTGACACACACACAAGGAATGTTGGTCTGCAACCCAGGTCAATGTAAGCCTACAGAATTCCTCTTGTTTTTATTTCTGGCATTGTCATTAACTGTGCTCTGTGCCTCTTATCTGGTCAGATGAATTCTTTTTCTGTTATTTCAAGACATTCCAGTACATTAAGCTTAAAGTTGTCATTGATGAGTATGCAGTTTATAAAATAATGTTGCCATTACCTCACCATTTCACTTTGCAACAAGATACCCTCCCTCCTAGTGCTCTGCCCTGCAGTATGACAGTGTCGTGTACTCCTCCCAGTGGGTTGTTCTCAGTGAAATCGACAATTGTGCTTTTCATAGTAATTGAATTACTGTGATGAAACAGTTGTTGCCAGTTTCTTCACATTTCTGCTGAGGATTAGTGTGAAAGGTTATTTGGTGTTACATGCTGTCTGACTTAAGTCAATCTGTACAGTCGTTCACTATCTACTTCATTTCGAAAGCACCCAGAAAAAACATTGCTCTCTTCACGGTCTGGGCCTCTGTAGCAGACTTGTCCCATGCTGGTCATCTTGACAGCCAGATACCTTACTAACACGGCCAAGGGCTAGAGTGTAGGAGCTTCCTCTTGCTGATGCTGACAACACGAAGATCATGTTGCTTGCTGCTGCTCCTCCTCCTGTTCCTACTTGCTTTCCATGTATTCAAGCAGTGGACTGTGTAGCTCTTGTCCAGGCAAGGGTTATGTTTTGTTATTGCCCCTCTTTCTCATATTGCAGTCATTAATGAGGCCAGGAGCATGGTTGGGCACAGATGTACTACAACATCACCATACCAAGCTCCTATCCTCAGTTCCAGAGATGAAGATTTCAAGCACAATCTCTCCTGTGCCAAATTGGCAGCCCTATGTGTGCTGATCAAACCCCAGAGCAGCCAGCAGTCAGCCATTGCCTCCTGAGAATCCTAACAGCTAAGAAGTCCTTGTCTGTCTCCTAACACAATGTAACCAAATCATTTGGCTCCTAGGATCTACCTTTGGGGAACTGTGTCTGGGATCCTATCAAAGACAAGTTGAAAAGAAGGAAGAAATGTAAATGAAATTAAGCTGTATATGTGAGTGAAGTGTGTGTGTGTGTGTGGGGGGGGGGGTTTAGAGGTGCTGAGGACAGTGGGTTAAGTCATGAAATTTCCATGAGAAAGCAAGCTGAGAAGGACAAGGCACCAAAAGTAAAAAAGTAAGTGAAGAGAATAATGGAAGAGATATAAACCGAGTTCTGACAAACACACTATACAGACATGTGAAGTCCAACACACAGAAGCAGATTACCTTGCTGTGCTGCTGAGATGTCTTTGCAAAGTGGAGAAGCTTGTATGCATACTTGGTGGGCTGGTAGCTGCTGAGAGGATTCCCTCTTGGAGCAGCATGAAAAGGGTGGATCTCCTCTCTTGTATCACTTTCATCTGAAAAGAAACCTATGTTAGTATTCCAAAAGTGCCTCAAGAACTGAAATACCATGAGGTAACTAGAAACAATTGTGAGATGAGAGACAAATACCTGGGCAAGTTCCTTTGCAAATCACTAGCATAGACATAGAAAGCAGGTTGGTCTTCATCATTAGTGGTACCATCTTCTTTCCAAGTTCATCGTGAAATTTAAGCATTGCACGGAGGCTACATATTTCAATCCATATTAGGGAATAAATAGAAACTGGATTCCCAACTCAGTGAGTAACTACTTTCATTTCAGGATTTTCAGTAGTATAGCTGCTCAGAATATTTTTTCTCTTTGTGTGTCTAAATTGCTTTGTCTTTGCAAGCTTCCATGATTGGACTTACAGACACAAAGGCGTATTTTATTAAGGGATGCAAATTAAAATTCTCTTCTGTTATGCATGTCTGCTTTCAAGGCACTCACATTCTCTCATCTGTTAGGAAGCAGACATATTGCCTGAATTTCCAGGGACTGGGTGTCCACCAGTGCAAGCAATATCTGGCAGTGTAGGGGCAGGTTAACCTGTGCCATTTCTGGAGCCCAGACATAGCAGAAGTCACACATTGCATAGAGGTAATGCTGGCTTGGGGATGAAGTTCAAAACATGGCAATTTTTAAATTATTATTCAAGGGTTCTTATTATTTTTTTTCCCCCCAAAATAGCCCATCCTTATGTCCACAACTATAGAACACAATTGAAAGTAACCTAGGAGAATCAACAGAACACTGCTCTCTCTAGGATCTTACCCTGTAAACCTCCCTCCATGTGAAGCAGCATGTTATCATTATAGTTCAGGTGTTCACTGGGATGTAAATAAAGTCATAATTTCTCAGTGCCTGCTTTAGCATGCTGTAACATTTCTAGCCTGTGTGTGATCTCAAAAGGCAGATAGACTTGTAAAGCAGCTGACACTGAGAATTTTCAGATAGTACCCACCTGCAGGTGGATGGCTACATGAGACTTCCTCTAACAACACAGAAATACAATTGAGAAAGCCCCATGCATTTTACTTCACTGACCCTTTGCAGTCTCTTGATCCTGCTGTCTGGATTAGAATTGCCTTAGAATTTCTAGAGCTGAGCTTGTTTACAGCTCTGGCTTCTTTTTCTTGAGACTTGTTCAAGGTTGTAAAGATCTGTCTAAAAATAAAAATTAGAACATATCCCTTGTGCACATTTCTGTCTCCTTTCTCAAATGAGATGAGCCAGAGAGCAACTGACACTAATACTCACAGTCTTGGTTGAATATAGAACGTTGCTGAATACACAAGAGCACCAGCGAGTGCTGCTTTCAGTGCACAATGGCAAAGGATGAGCACAATAACGTGGGGGAGGCTGCTAGAAAGCAATGTTCTGTTTGCAGACCTCCCTGTGATCAATAACAAGATTCCTTTGGTTCTCAGCAGTCTTCAGTGTCTAAGGCATCTGGCGTAAATACTGCCAAAATTCCCTTTCTGTATTAATCTATCAGGCTATTGCATACTCCAGAGCTCCCTTTAAGTTATTATCAGTACTGTTAATTTTAGGGTATTTTGTTCTTTCTTGGCAGTTGTGTGTGTTAAGATGCAAGCCATCAACTGTCATTTTACCTTCTTGTCTTTCTGCTTAAAATTGAGAAAGAACTTGGAAGCATTTGTTCTGATTCTGTACTTAAGTCTCATATAATATTATTCTAAGTATATGTGAATATAAAAACAATTTTTAAATGTCTTTCTTTGCTTTTGCTTTAATATGTGAGACAAAGATCCTGTCTGCATTTGAAGATCCTGTGTTACAATATGATTTCCAAATTTCACTGATACTATTCCATTTTATTTTCATTACTAGAATGTTAGAGCCCTAATATACTGAAAAGCTGCAGCTCTGCGTGGGATGTGTGTAGCCTCTTTTGGGTAGTTTAAGAGAACATTTGGCTATCAAGAAGATTCCTTGATGCTGTTCTCAAAAATATTGAACATTTTGTACAATCAGCTGAATTCCAAAAGGAAAAAATATTCTACCATATTGTCAGACCTTCACATAAATATTCTTCTTCCTTGCTGTTTTGCTCCTTGTATCTCAAAAATGGATGTTTTAATAATGATCAAGAATCCACACTAAACTACCATATCCTTCTGGAGAGTCCATCAGTTTGGTTCTTTACAGGTTCTCACCATCGTCTCATGAAAGATCTATCAGATTGCAATAGTCATCCCAGGTGGACTCCCTGAAGCTGCTAGCTCTTCCGTTACAGAGTACTGTGCTTGAAATGAAACATATTTATATTACTGTTAATGACTAATTTTGCAGAGATGTGCAGTTGGTGTTGGGAAGTCTGAGTACTTGGCTAAGCTGTCAGTTGCTGGGGTAAATGTACTCTGTAAGAACAGTTTCAGATACAAGTTTTGTCTCAGTACTCAAAGCTTTTTAAACTCTTATCAGTGTCCCAGCCCAGTCTGAAAGATTTTACAAGCTTTGCAAAATAAGAACTCTTTTAGGTCTTCATCTAAGATTAGTAAAATGTTCTAAGTTTTTGTAATTCTAAGACACGAAATTCGGACACCTGCTCTCCAGGATCTTGCTTGATCAGTGTTTTGACATCATCAGTACCTTGAAAATGAGTGCCCAGTCAGCTGAAAGCCACACTTTTACCCACGGCTAAACTGTGATGTGTGACTATGGTAGTGAACATTTACAAACATCTCTTCCATTTTTTTATTCCTTACTCTTTGAAACCGAAGTTCCTCCACTGGCAGAAAGTAAATACATTGAACCAAATTTTGTCCTTTAGACTTTACTCTGCCATGTAATGACTAAATGTTACCCTGATGTTTGACCTCGGTCACAAACCATTATACTGCTTGGTAGTCTAAGAATGTTTAGCCCACGTCTGACCTCAGAAATCGTTACTGGAGTGTGGAAATAGGCCATGCTATCATCTCCAGAGTGTGGAGGACTGTGGCAGGGCGTTGCACAGGTGCCACCTCTTGGTGAGAAGAGGAAAAGTGATGTTCAGGAAAATACAACCGGATTTTGTCTTTTCCTCTCTCTCTTGGTCTTTTCTATATTCAGTGAAGTTAAAGATTTGGCATCAGTCAACCTACATTCTCCGTCCCTAACTGAATGATTGAGACGCAGGTATCTGATGTTTATTTGCGGTCATGTTCCTTTACAACACAGATTTAGCTTAAAAATCCTCTTCATGAGGTTCACATGGGCCAGCTCCTCCATTTTTTCCTGGTCCCTCTAAATGGATCCCATCCAGACAGATCTGGACTTGTGCAAAGCTGTCTGGCAGAGATTTGACATGGGGTTGGCCTGGCACATAGTTTATATTGATTTGCAATACATTTTGTACCTAAACTGCTTGATATTTTAACTCCGTCTGTATTTGTCCGTAATTTGAAATTGCTCTGGTGCCTATTGATTAATTTAATCTGAAACACAAGTATCTGTTACAAAATATTGATTTTTGTATCACCTTTCAGCCAAGTAGGTTAATTGAATGGTGCCTGGGGAAACTCTTTCAGATGCAGCCTCTGTCTAATGTTTGTCTTCAAAGAGCTGATGGAATTGTTTGACATTTAGCCAAGATAGCTGCTGAAATGGGAGCCTGAGCAATGAGGCTGTGTAACTTAGGTACTGATTAAAGTTACATTTTTGAAGAAACTTCTTTTATCCTCTATTTAGTTAGAACAAACAAACCAAAGGCCAGGTCCAAATTCCATTAGACTTAGTGAGAGTTTAGCCATTTTTTGCCAACAGTTGCCTATTGGACTGCTAATATTTTAGGGAACACTCAGTAGCACTGTTCTTGCAGTTTAAGTTAGCAAAGAGTACTGAACTGTCATGCAAACCCACTGGTACTGACAGTGGTGCTCTCTATTGTATGTGCATAGGGTACTCAGGTCAGAAGAGTTTCTTTTGGTTCCGTGTTTTAGTATCAACTCAAAACCCAGTCTGGGTTTCAGTCAACACTTAGCAGACAGGATACTTACCTACCAAATAAGTAGTTTTACATGTATTTGTAAAATGTCCTGGAAGTGACAATAACAAGATAAAGCTCTTTTTTTGTGTCTTTAAAGAATTCCTTTTCTAAAAAGTACACTATGAAATGCTGATGACAAACTGCAAAATAATGGATCATTGCTGTAAAATAATCACAGAATGTTAGGAGTTGAAAGAGACTTCAAAAGATTACCTAGTCCAACTGCCCTGGGCCACCTAGAGGAGGTCACATAGGAACACATTCAGGCAGATCTTTAAAGTCTTTGGTGAAGGAGACTCCGCAATAATAACAGTGTTCCCCTATCTACTGACATGCATGTCTGTCAGGAGCAATCAGTATTACTGAAGCATTGAAAACATAATCAGAAAAAAAGGTGATGAGTGATTCTATTGCTTCTTTCTCTGATTTGCGTTTTTACATCTCTTGTCTAAGTCTTCCACTGACATCATGTTGCCTTCCAACTATTTTTCTTCAAATACTTATGAAGCAAAAAGTAAGTCAGTGTTTTGGAGTGCTGATGCTTAGTAGATTCTTTCAGTTGTCATTCTGTTGCACTTTGTTACGTGGTTACAGGCATTCATACAGTCCATTCTCTCTGGGCTTTGGCTTTGCTTTACTCAGCTGATCATAGAACCACAGTTTGGATGCTCAAAAAATGTTAAATATTTTACAGTATTCAGGGAATAAAATTAAAACATTTTCATACAGATCTGAAGGCATGTACTCTGTTAATAATCATCCAAGATTTTAGTAAGTCTTCCATTTATTAAAAAAAAAAAACAAACAAGTGACAAACCTCATTATTCCAGTTGAAAGTAAATGATTCTTCAATGGAAAATGATTCCTTAAATGGCTACAGTTACATTTGGCCTGGTGAAAGAAAATTTAGCACTAGGTTTTTGGTAAGTCATCCCCCATGCCAGTTAATTTTTGTGGCCTGCCTACTGATGCCCAGCATTCAGGTCTGAGCTACATGGAAATAGAGCTCAGAATAGGCTACAAGCTGACCTGAGCTAACAATTTCAGATAGCATAGAAACTATAAATCTGGGCCTACAGGCCTTTCTCATCAGAGTGAGCTTTGCTGAGTAAGTTGCTTAAGATCTGTAAGGCAAAGTAGTCAGTAACTGATTCAACTACTATCCTAAAAATATTTAATTTTAAATTAAATTAGACTTCTCTAAGTATGTCTTTCTTTTTTGAAAGAGAAAAGATAGTGGGAAAAAAGGAAAAAAAGAGACCTGAAAATTGGGGAGAAAAACTTTTAACCAAAATCACATGAAAATTTGTTCACAAAACAAACTTCCTTATTTCATGTTTGTGTTTCTGCTCATGTTTTTTAAAAATGCTGCATTTATTGAAAGTATTAATGGAAAAAGAACTAATTTTTACAGCTTTGGTTACCCATAAATATCTGATACTCTGACGTGGATAGGAGGGGATAGTCATGGCCATCAAGACTCACTGTACTTTCCTCTTCAGATTCTGATGGACCCCAAGTACAATTTAGAAAAGGTTTAGAAGTTGCACTGTAGCTTAGACTCTTTCCTTCTGTTTCTGCAGTAGGTGCTACTGCTATTTGAAATTAAAATCTTCTTGTTGTGTCTTGGCCTGATACACATCTCCTAGGGTGAGATCTACAATTGGGCTCATTTTATCCAAGCTCCAAAACTGGGGTTGCTTCCCGCTGTTTTATAGACAGAACTTTTCTTCAGGATGCAATCTGGCTATGTCACGGCAGGCTGCCTGAAGGGGAAACTGGACACTAGAAAGGATTTCTTCTTTGCAAGCTTTAGAGAAAATGGAACAGCATTAGGTAGAGACAGGAAGAAGGACCAGCTGAACTACTGCAGGCTAGAGTGCTTGCAGCCCCAATGAGAAATGACACTGAAGTGTGCTGGAGTGTGTTTGTTAGAGAAAAACATGGTCATGTGCTGCAAGTGATGCTTATAAAATCCTTCTCAGCTGATGTGTATGAAGCAAGGCATTGTAAAAGTATTTCATACTTTAGATATCCTGATAACTGCAACTTGCAACATTTTTGGGTTGATAATACAGGACACAACTAGGAGCAAATACCGCACTGCAAAGTGTACTGCTGGAGCCATCATCAACATTTCAGTATGAAATTCTGGGATGAAAGGCCAAGTGCAAACAGAACTCCATGCCAAGTGCAAACACCTTACAAGCTTTCAAGGCTCCCTCCTAATATATAAATGTCTATGTGCCCATACGCACACTTTGGCTGTCAGCTTGCTACATGTAACTGTGCTGGAGCCCAAAGTAATACAGGTATGTTTACCTAGGTTTTACTTATGGATGGCCAGATTTTCCCAAGAGTTCAAATACTGTTTCAGTATCTAATGAAATGGGTAGAGCTAAAAAAAATTCTTTGACTAGAAACTGTTGTGATGCTTTGAACTGACCTGATCTGAAAATGTATCTCCCACTTGGGAGTGC
The DNA here is from genome assembly GCA_013400475.1 of Tricholaema leucomelas. Taxonomy (NCBI): domain Eukaryota; kingdom Metazoa; phylum Chordata; class Aves; order Piciformes; family Lybiidae; genus Tricholaema lacrymosa; species Tricholaema leucomelas. The sequence continues at coordinate 2,010,085 of WAAF01005838.1, forward strand.
TTTGGCATGGATTAAAATAGAACAGCTATTTGGACTTGATCTCATCATATCCCAATGGGTCAGTGGAACAGTTACCACTTCAATATACAGCAACTCCTGTCTTTCTTTTAAAAACAAGAAGGGTATTTATCAGAATAAGAGTCATTGCATTCCTCCAGTTTTGGTATGAGAGGAATTTGAGGTGGAGTGGTGCACAGTCCAGAATCACATGGGTTCTGTCTGGATCTGTCCTAAGCAGTATGCCTTCTCTATCGAGACTGAGCCGGCCAAAACAGGCCTTCTTAAGTCTACTGTGGTTTGATAAACCCAGACCATAGCTTTAGCAGTATTTCTGTATCCAGCATATAGGTCAAAGTGTGACTGTGCTGAGCACCTGAGACATAATCCCATTTTCTAATAACATCAACAGATAAATCTTTGAATTTCCATTCAACCCTTGCTAAAGCAAACCCCTCAGACACCAAGTCATGAGCCAGCTTCACAGACATAGCTAATCAGAACCTGTTTGGATCTGGCCAGTGGCAGTTGCCTCCCTTGTTTCAGGAGACAGCTCCTTAGATTTCTAACATTACCACTCTGTTGTTAACTTTAACAGAAGCTGAGAATACTATGCTTCACTAGAATCATTCACTATTCAAAAAAAGATTCAGAGTGTTATAGTGTGTATGACCTTATGTCTGCATGAGAGCTTTTGAAGACACTGCTTTACCAGCTTGAAAGCTGAAGTAGTCTGTGAATCACTGACCTTGAGGGAATTCTTCTGCTAAGTGTCACTATTCCTGCTAAATCTTTGAACTGTTGATGGGGCATTGTTAAGAAGGATGCTGTACACAGCCTGCAGTCAGTGAAGGCTGATAAACCTCATAATAAGAGACTGGACCTACCAGTTTAATTTTAATCACTGACACAGGCCATAGATAATTTCTTTGGTCTCTATTCAGCAGAGCGGCAAGAATCTAGATTTCTGTGGCCTTCTGGACTTGCCTGTCAGTGTTATGTACAACTCTGCAGTGAGATTTTGAACCTGCACAGGTCCAACATGTATTCTGAAACAGTAAATTAAAAAGCACAGCAGTCTGCTGAGTTCTTTTAGTAGAGGGTATTTGATTTGAAATCTGTCAGTGTTCATTCTGTAACCTTAAAAGGGAATAGATTATAAAACCTTGACAATTGCACACATTAATTTAACTCTAGCAAGATGATTTGTAAACCTAAGGCCTATTTCTTGTATCAAGGAAGATCAAGAGATATGGACCTCATTTTAGCCTGTTACTGAAGTCATTGCAGAAATACCAGTTTTCTGTGACACAGTACAAGGTTAGTCTGAAAAGTGGCCCAGCTATATACTATCTGGCTTCATTTTTGCACAGGCACTAATGCAAGTGTACACATTAGTACTAATCCACATCTGAGGATTCTGTAGGAAAAATGTGAACTCTTTTCTCATTGGAGACTAAATCTACTTCTGTGGTCATTGTTTGCCCAGCGTCAAAACAATTCACAATAAAAATCTATGCACTTTTTCAGTGATTCTGAAATTATCCACCACTTTGCTATCCATTTTAATTGATTTTAATTAATCAGCTGATGAAAACAAATGAAATCTGGCCTAGACCGAAAGCATAATATATATTTTACATATCATTAATTACAATAGTCTAAGTAAATTTGACTGAAGTTATAAAGCAGTCACTTCTAAGAATTACTTCCTGTCTGCATACAGATATAGAGGTACATCATCCTATTTTCCATTTAATTGTGATTACAATACTAATTAATTCTCAGTATGGCTGATTGGGAAAATTTCCAGCAACTAATGATTTTAAAGGTTAGCATTATCAATTAGAGAATCAGAAATACCCCATCTCACAGGTGTGATAACTGATGCCAGTTATTTCAACAAAGCCACACTCTTTGCCTCTGATCTGTTCTGTGAGATCTGAACTGACTCAAAATTTCACTTCCATATAGTAAATGGGTGTAGTAGAGCTGCATAGTCAAGGAACCATCTTCAGATGTAAAGGTGTTTTGATGAGTCATCTTGGTGTAAACTGCTTGAACCTCACATGGGAGCTCAGTGTCTTTGCTGCTGAGTCATTCTGGCATTTCTCTCTTACATGCTACTTTGTGAATATAAATGGGTGGGAAAATGAGTGAGTTGGCTTGAGGTATTGCAGAGAAAGGCTGAGAAACTGTTAGGAAGGTCTGGACTTTTTAAGAGAAATCTTGAGTTGCATTTGGTTATTACTTGAACTAAATCCAAGTGCATCTTTAGGGATATTTTGGACAATATACACAATGGCTAAACTTTCCTCAACAGGAGGTGGAAATTTTGTCAGATTATACTACTCTTAAGACCTAAATACCCAAATTAAGAGCTTCCTGATGGGATCTCAACTGAAGGAGGAACCTTGCAGAAAATCTCTGATATGTTCCAGATGGACTCTTTATCTCCTCTGCAAATTATACTTTCTAGGTAAAGAAAGTCTGTTTTCAGGGAGTCAGATTTAGGTTAGTGGTTTGAAAGTCAAGTTTTGCTCAACTGGCAAAAATTTCAGCAAAAAGCTACAAAGATTGCTTGTGAATAACTATGCTGAGTCTTCTCTCACTGACTGTGTTTATTCAAGAACCTGTGCATTCAGTTCCACAGTGTAATTTCTACCAAGTTACATAGTACCTCTTCCATTCCTGGAGGGCAGACTGCATACCATGGTTAGTATGTTCTTTAGGAGCATGTAACCTGGTATACAACTTGCCACTATTTGTTTTGTGGATTTGTTCTAATACCTTTTAGAATCACAGAATGACAGGAGTCGGAAGTGACCTCTGCAGATCAGACTGTACTGACATTCCACTTCCTGATATTGCATTCCATTTTAGAAAGGCTCTGATACAAGATAAACTCCTCCGTGGTGATCAAGAGACAAAGAATTTGTTTGGCTTTACACTGCAGCCTTGTCTTCCCTTGGTGCACACTGGTCATTTGTTGGCCTTACAGACTTTCTGGCACGATTTCTTGGTTTTGATGTGATTGGAAAGGAATTTCATTCATAGTGGTTTTGGCCTTAGTGAAATGTTTCTCAGATCTATTTCTGATTTGTCTTGCTTCCACTTCTTTTCCACACCTTACTAGCCAAACTCTATGTTTTGTTTTGTTTTTCTTTTTTTTTTTTTCTCTCAATTTGGAAACAACATCAGTATTTCAGAGGATGTCCTTGTATTTTTAATTCTCCACATTGGCCTCTTATTGAGTACTCTGAACTTTGTTGGTCATTTGTGAAGCTTGCCTGACAAGTGGTATTCATTTGTTCAGACTATCCCATATTTCTAATGTCTTTAAGCAGTTCTCACACCATCTGCAAACATTTTGCATTTCTTGATGCTTTTACTTTTTTAATTAAATACAGGAGTGCTTGTTTTTCCTTCCTCCCTCCTTCCCTCCTTCCCACCCTTCCTTCCCTCCTTCCCTTCCTTCTCTTCCTTCCTTTCCTCCTCCTTTTTTTAATCTCTGTTTTTCTGAGAAGTTTACACTGAAATACATTTTAGCCACTAGTGTGAGCCACTGAGTGTCTCCTTCACAGCAACACTTTGAACCATGTCTTGCATACTGCTTGGTGTTAAGGAAGGATTTTTTTCTTCTTGTTTTCCCTACTTAGCTGATCCCAACAAGAAGTTATTACTCTGAAATGATATCCAAAATTTTGTGCCCCCTTCAGAAGGGGACATGAAAAAACGTTTACAAGACCTTGTAGTAGCCTTCTAGTATCTGAAGGGGGCCTACAGGAAGGCTAGGGAGGGACTCTTTACAAGGTCTTGTAAAGACAGGACGAGGAGCAGTGAGTTTAAACTGACAGAGGGGAGATTTAAAGTATATGTTAGGAATAAATTCTTTACAGTGAGGGTGGTGAAACACTGGAACAGGTTGCCCAGAGAGGTTGTGGATGCTTTCTCCCTGAAGGTGTTCAAGACTAGGTTGAGTGAGGCTTTGAGCGACCTGTTCTAGTGGGAGCTGTCCCTGCCTATGATGGGGGGTTGGAATTAGATGATCCTTGAGGTCCCTTCCAACCTAAACCATTCTTGATTCTTTGCATCTTCCTTCTGACAGATCACTTCATTGAATAATACCTGATGCTAAGGTAAGGTGGTTAGTAGGCATAGATGATCTTCAACTTCTTAACTTCCAGTAGAGTGCACTTGCTTCTACTAGAGAAGTGTTCTTCTGATTAACTGCTGCCAAAGAAATGGTGATAGTCCTACTGTGTCAAATACTGCTGAATGAAAAAAATATAATCTGTTGAGAGAAATCCTGACCTGAATCCTGACCTGACAGTTTGTAACTAATCACCTACTTCAGTTTCTACTATTTCTGGATTTATTCTCTTGTTGCAGCAGCCATAACCGAGAATTCTAACCAGTTTTTCTCAGATCCCTGTTTTAATGTATTTAAAGGGTAGAAATAACTTTGCACAATCTGCCAGCAACAAGGCTTGCACTATGAGTGTTGTTCTTTGAGGTTTCACAGATGCATGTCAGTAAGTGAAGAGGTGATACTGTCACAGTTACTCATTTCTGTTGTTTTATCCAGATTGTTTAGTTCCTTTGGTCCACTAGGATTTACCGTATCTGATCTATAGAATGTGACAAATACATTGTCATCAATATGATGAGAATAAATGTGAAATAGGTAATGGTCATACCAAATGGAAGTGATTATTTAGTAATGTTACACTGATATATCTCAAAGTGGAGTAAAGATGTTTGTATGATGAAGGTAAAAGATTAAAACTGCAGTTCTCGGTCTTGCAGTTGTCTCCCTTTGTGACTCTGAACAATTCACATGTCATTTCTGTGCCTTGCTTTTTGATTTGGAAATTGATGATTGCTCATCTTTATATGAGAGAAGTTTTATGAAGTAGTTTTATTACTTTGAGACCAAATGATAATATGGTTATGTGGTGACACTTGAGATTTCAAAGGGGACGATGTTTGGACTTTTGTATTAAGCAGTCTTCATTGCACAGTTGTGAATTCAGCAGGATACACTGTTTCACTGTGACAAATCCTACACAGCAGTGACAAATGAGTTTACAGCTGACACTGCTGGATTTCATCCCATAAACACTAAAGGGCACAGCCTCAGATGCCCTGACCCAAACTCAATCCTCTCTCAGCAGCTGTGGCACAGATGTACCTTTCCATTCCCAGAATGTTTATCACTTGTATGTGATTTCTTCCCAGACAGCTCCACATCAGTTTTAGTAATTAATAGCAGATCTCTTGAGTCTCATCCAGTCTCTTCCTGTTATTCACTGCATGATGAAGACTTAACCAGCCAGCATTAAGACTCAGTTTGTTCCAGAAAAACAGTCAGTAGTGTGCCCAGGTCGCCAGGAGAGCCAGTGGCATCCTGGCCTGTGTCAGGAACAGTGTGGTCAGTAGGACAAGCGAGGTTATTCTTCCCCTGTACTCAGCACTGGTCAGGCCACACCTTGAGTACTGTGTCCAGTTCTGGGCACCTCAATTCAGGGGAGATGTTGAGGTGCTGGAATGTGTCCAGAGAAGGGTGACAAAGCTGGTAAGGGGCCTGGAACACAGCCTTGTGAGGAAAGGCTGAGAGAACCTTTAGCCTGGAGAAGGCTCAGGGGTGACCTCATTGCTGTCTACAACTACCTGAAGGGAGGTTGTAGCCAGGTGAAGTTGGTCTTTTCTCCCAGGCAACCAGCAACAGAATGAGAGGACACAGTCTCAAGCTGTGCCAGGGGAGCTATAGGCTGGATGTTAGGAGGAAGTTCTCCACAGAGAGAGTGATTTGCCATTGGAATGGGCTGCCCAGGGAGGTGGTGGAGTCGCTGTCCCTGGAGGTGTTCAAGCAAAGCCTGGATCGGGCACTTAGTGCCACGATCTAGTTGATTGGATAGGGCTGGGTGATAGGTTGGACTGGATGATCTTGGAGGTCTCTTTCAACTTAGTTGATTCTACAATTCTAAGATTCTTCATATCTTTGCCCAACACACTCCCCGTAGAGGGAGAATGGGCCTGGGTGCATCCTGCCTTGTGGCTCAGCAGCCGAGGACCTTGGGAAGCATCCATCATGAGTGGCAGCAACCATGAAGAGAAAGGATGCAAATATGAAAAGCACAGATAGATCTGAAATGTGTGTAAAATCTGAGACATGGTGCTTATGTCGTGACTTATCTTTATATTTGTGGTCTTCCAGACAGTGTTCAGTACCTGAGACCATGTTCACTTGTGCCATCGAGTAACTACTATGTGATTTTCCATTCCAATGATTGTCCAGGGTTTGTAAGGCATCTTTATCCTTGCCTGCACTCACAAATCAGTATCTAGGTCACTCAAGTACCATTAACCACTTGTTCAAAAAGCACATTAAGATTTCTTGGACATTTTCACAACTCTGGAAGATGTTGAACCCAAACTCACAACGTTTATTCATAAAAAACGTCTTTCATTGAGCTGAAGACACTGCAAAGAGTCTGTCTGATGGCCTTATAATCCTCCCCAGACAGTATCAATGATGCTTCACGACACTAGCGTTGCTACCACGGACCTGGGAAGACCCCCGCTCTAATTACAACTGAGTGACACAGCAGAGCCATTTCAGGCCTGCTGTGCTCCAGGCTCTTTGCGCCCGAGTAAGACCTTCTCAATGAGCAGACGACTATTGTTCCAGACGCAGGGCGAAGAAACGCCGTTCCACTGGTCAGTTTCTTTAGCCAGGGCCTCCGACAACGGGTACTCACCGGCCCACCGCTCACCTCCGCCTTACAAACAGCACAAACCTACACGTTCGATCTCTCCTTGCCCAAGCTCTGCTTGTTCTCAGCGCCAGCGAGCGAAATACTTTAGCTCACAACCCCGCACCGCCACGACCCGCTACCCGGGTCCTATTTTCCCCATCCGGGCCTCGCTGCCCCGAGTCGCGCGCAGCGGCGGAAGCCTTTTGGCGGGGCGCTGCACTGCTCGCTGCCGGAAGTGGCGGACCCGAGCGTGGCGCATTTCCGGTGCGAGCCCGCCTCCTGTCCCGTCGCTCGCGCGTTTCTCCTCGCCTTCTCATGGCCGCCTCTGTGGTGAGTCTGAGGCTGGGTCGGGCCGGTGAGAGGTTGGGGTGAGGTCGCGGTTCGGGGGCTGCGAAGAATTGCTGCCTCTTGGAGGGAAGCACTGGTTCTCCGCTCTCGCGTCGCGAACGGGAGCTGCTGCTTCTTTTCAGAGGTGGGGAGAGCCACCGGCGTGCCAGAACAAGTCCTCCCTCCAGTGACAGGTGGAAGCAAGGAGGGAGGGAAGCGCTTCAGCGCAGGGATGTGTGCATGATTCTTTTCGACGGTTCCTTCAGGCCCTGGCCGCTTCCGGGGGAGGGCTGGTGCCCCTGCGCCTTTGGCGGGCTCCTACCGTCGACTGTTCCATCTCCACTCACAGAATCCGCTGCATCTTTGTTCAGAGGCCTAAGGCCAGACCGTGGTTGGTGTGGTGAACCACCGTGTTTTGCAGAGACGCTCTCCAGAGGCCGTGCAGATTGGCTAGGTTCTTGGAACTGTTATCAGAGCCTCCAAGGGTGTTTTTTGGTGTCGGTTTATTATTATTATTATTATTTTGGGGTGGAGTGGGGCTGGCTGTTGTGTGTTTTAGGTATGGCTTTTCTGTTAAATACTAGTAAGAAATATTCCAGAGGGAGGTTATTAGATTTTGGGACAGGAGCCTAAAGAAACTGGGAAATGTCCATCCTCAGAGATATGCAAAACATGTCTGGAGATGAGACCTTGAGCAGTCAGATCAACTTTGAAGTTGCCTCTACTTTGAGCAAATATTTGGACCAGGTGACCACCAGAGGTTTGTTTCAACTTAAGTTGTTTTTAGAAACTAAAAACATTTTGGGCTGTGGTAATGAACTTGCCTGGAGGTTCTAATCAAACAAAGCCTATTTTCCACTTGACTTTTATTGTGGGTATCCTGACAGCTTGTTCCAGTCTCCTGGTTTCTTGAATACTCTGCCTCACATGCGTTTTGGCTGTTTGACAGTTAAATGGTGGCATGTTTGGCTGCTGGTTAGGAAGCATGTATGCAGGTGTGTGCGTGTTGAGAGGTAACAGCCAAACAGCATAATGGACTGAGTTATGATCACTCTTCCTTTAGCAGAAGTTCTGAACACAGCATCTTCATTTAAGGCTACTACTGTTGTATCTTGCTGGAACTGACCTGTAGGTTCAGAAGGTAGGAAAGTGAAGAGCTGTCTCTTACCCTTACAAAGGGAGATCAAAAGAATAGGATGCAGTAAGATGAGAATATTTGGGTTTGTGGAGTAAAGAGGGATTATTTGATGGGCTGGTGAGTATTCTGCAGTACAGAGGCTTCTCTGAACAGAAGTGTTTCTTATGGCAATACTGGAGGAATTCTTGGTAATTCTGGTGTATATTCATTAAGACCTCCAAGAAGTTGTAAGTAGTTAAATTGTGAAGTACTGGTTGATGTGCAAATATTGATACTATAATGCTGAAACAGAACAATAATAATTTTAAATAAAATATAGGAACAGAACCAAATTAAGTTTTGTGGATGCGTGGACAGGAAATTCAGAGTCAGTGCTTTCCAGGATGTCACAGTTCAAGTTCTGTGAGAAGTCAGGGCCAGATGGCTAAACAAACTGACTAAATAACCAAGTGCGATCACAGTGCAGTGATGTGACAACAGTGGTTTGCTACCATTAGATGAATAAAAGTAGCGACTTGTAAGAGAAGTAATGATATGAGGAATGTTTGTTGTTTGTTTTTTTTTCCTGTGGATATAGCACTGGAGTAGTTGATACTGAAATACATCCAGCATGTGGAAGACCAACCAAAGTGACTTGCTGGAGAAACTGTATAGACAACTAGGTTGCATAAAGTTGCCTAACTGAAGTAATTTGGTATGTTTTTCTTATTCCTTTCCAGGATTTCAAAACTTATGTGGATCAAGCTTGTAGAGCAGCAGATGAATTTGTCAATATTTATTATGAGACAATGGATAAAAGAAGAAGGGTATGCAAATATTTTGGCAATAGTTAAAACTGTCTTGTCTGGGTTTTGCTTGCTTTTCCTAGTCGGCACTGCACTTGAAAACAGCTGACAGTTTGCTACCATGCATTATCTGGGCTGAGACCTCTTTTCCTCGTAGGTTGCCGTATAGAGGATTTTATGTTACTGTGCAGCAGTGTTGTAAAAGGAGCACTTTTACTGCCATCTTTGCGTTCTGGGCAGATAACCGTAATCTTTAGGTTTCCACTATTCTTGGTCTCGGTCACTTTTTTTTGTTTTAACCTGAAATTATACTTTCTTAACATACTTTGTGTTGCACAGACATGCACACCGCCTCTGAAAGTATCAGTGATAAATTATTCTGGAAGGGTAGCGCTATTCTTTCGCTAGTGATTTGTTCAGTTCTATCACTAGCTTTGTCAAAGGAATCTCACTATTTAAATTTGGAGGCATATGAGTCCCTATTCAACTTAAAGAGGAACACTAATTGTTAGAAGGAGCTGTTGCGTCAGGAAGACATTTGATCTGCTGAAGTAACAGAAGAAATCGATAATTCACAACATAAGAATTCAAAGAACATTGCTTTGTCTGCTGTCCATTGTAAGTGTTTACAGGTTTTCCTCAGATATGTGATTTCCTAATCACTCAGGCTTTAACAAGACTGTATCTGGACAAAGCAACACTAGTTTGGAATGGGAACGCAGTGTCTGGGCAAGAGGAGCTGAACAAATTTTTTGAAATGTTGCCGTCTAGTGAGTTCCAGGTGAATGTGTTGGACTGCCAGCCCGTTCACGGTAAGGTTGTGTTACAGTTTACTTATTTTTCAGACATTTTATAGCTATTGAAAGTGTACAGCAATTATAATAGTGCTTAACGCTTCCTTTCAAGCTTAGAGAAAACACTAGGGTTGAAATGTCAGGTTGTGCATAAGTAAAGCACAAATTGTAATGCAGCAGCTCCACACTTTTTCTTCTGTCTGAGAAGTATTTTAAGGATGTTTTTTGTTAAGCTCGTATCCAGATGTAATGTATTTTCATGTACGGGAAAGTCTTGGCTTACCAGGTTGTGTTGTTGTTGACAAGGTCTCAGAGTCAGGAAACCTCAAGTGTAGCCTCTGATACTTAACCTACAGTATAATGTGCAATAAACCATTAACCTGTGTGTGCCTTGATTTCTTTACATCTGGAATAGATGTTAAGTTCTTTAGATTTTCTGATCAACAGCTACTAGAGGAAAGCTTACATAATGGAAAGCTTAAGCAATTACTTCTGTTGGATATTTGGGGAAATAACTACGGAAAAAGCCTGTGGTTAAGTGTGCTTGCTTTGCTCTGCTGTGAAGGATACCATCTCTGATAGTGGGGAAAAAAGTATATATAACATGCTAAATATAAATATACTTATGTATATGTCATAATGAGAGCTTCTTCTAAGCAAAAACTCAGGCGTTTGTCATAGTGCTTTAAAATGAACAAGATGAGATGAAAAGAGAAAGGCTATTAAAAAGCACCATTGGTGAGCAAATACACCATTGTCTGTATAGAAATGATGCAACAAAACTGTATTTGTCATGAATGTGTAACCAACTGTTAGCCTATGACTAGTATAACCAGAATGGAACAAAACTGGTATGTACAGTTCCTACTTCTTTACCTGCTGGTCTTTGTTTGAGTTGTTTTCTTTATACTACTTCTCCTTGTGAAGAGCAAGCTACGCAAGGCCAGACGACAGTGCTCGTGGTGACAAGTGGGACAGTAAAATTTGATGGTGACAAGCTGCGCAGCTTCAACCAGAACTTCTTGCTGACAGCACAGGCCACACCCACCAACACAGTGTGGAAGATTGCCAGTGACTGTTTCCGCTTTCAGGACTGGGCCAGTTAGTGAGGTTTGGCTGTGGGAAGTGACCTCTCTCCCTCCACAGATTGAAGTTAGCCGTATGGACAGCCGTACTCCACAGATGAGACGTGCTCAGTCTTCCTGCTGCTTCTGTCACGGAAGGTCTGCAGAGGTTTCAGGGTTGATCCCAGTGACCAAGGGTTTAGTAGTAAACAATTTTCAAATGCGAGAGGTTGCTTGTCTTAGTTGAACATGAGATGCTGAGGGCAGTGAGCTGTGTTGGAATCATTCCTAAAATGCCTTACATGCAGCTATGCTGCCACTTCCAGACTTCTTGTCTGAAACGCTCCTATTTGAACACAGAATCCTCTTAATCTAAAATTCTGACCAAACATGTGATTCCTTTTCAACCTGAAAAGATCTGGCTTTACAGTAGCATCTTCCTTCTTTGGAGGAAGATACTTGTGGTAGAGAATTCTCAAAGCTGCCTACTCTTCATTATAAGAGGCTGGGAAAGATTGACAATGATTTCTACTGTTTGCAAAATGGCAAATACAGCTCCTGAGTGTGTAATCTCTCAAAAATAGTCCGTTCTCTGATGTGAAAGGACTAAATAATCTCATCAGGTTTCCTTTTGGCTTAAGCTTCTCAGGCTTTCGTTATAGTTAATTGACATTGATTCATATGTAAGGCATGCTGAATGATTCAGAGCTCCCATGCCAACAACTGTTGTCACTTGCATGTGAAGGACTTCAAAGTGATTATTTTTCTTTTGAAGTCCTACTGTGCAAGAAGTAGGTCAGTTATACGTTTTCAGTTTGCTTTGACTGTTAATTCTGTTGCTATGAAGTCTGGACAATTTTTTTTTTCATATTCAGTCTGCAAGTTCTGAATCCTTAACTGTCTTTCCAGGAAACATTGTAAAATAAGTGGCACTGAAAGTGTGTATTACTGTGAAGCCTTCAATTTTTCTTTCCAGTAATGTTACTCAAAAGAGGTGCTTTGATTATTTTCAACTCAGAACATGAGAGCCATCTTCCTCTCATGCAGATTTTTGCTGTAGTTTTCATGTTATTTTAAAATATTATCTTCAATTATTGATTGGGGAGGGTTTTGTGTCTTGCTTTAAATTTGTAGTTTAAGGCTTTCAGGTGCTTTAAAAAGTACTTTCCAAGACTGTGGGTTAAGGTTCTCCATCATCACTTTGGAACTCAAGAATAAATCTAAGTATCATCAGATTTGTTTCAAACTGGTACATTTCCATTTTAAGCTGACTTTTAAAAATACCTGAATTTAAGCTGAATTTAAAACATGTAAAAAGTTTTAGTTAATTTAGTCCAGAGTTTTTGAAAATTGTAAATACTGTAAATACAGCTTTATTTCTGTGTAGTGAAGAAAGGAATACTCTACTTAATTACTGTTTGTTCCTAACAGAATATGTGAGGTTCCTGTATTTTCTACAAGTTTGGAAAGAAAGCTTAACCCTCAATTTGCCTGTTACTGACACAGCATTGCTGAACTGTGACCAGCGTGGTGTGCTTTTCTGGGGTTTAATTTGCTCTGGATTGTATAAGTAGTATTTCAGATCTGCATTGTGTACATGGAAGAGGTTCTGTTCTTTGAAATGTAGTGAGGGGTGTAACCATAACTTTTGCATGTTGAACTTTTGAAGTCAGTCACCAGAACACACACTTGTATCTTGTATCTGTGCCTGATAAGCTTGTCCTGGGAGTAAGAACTTACTGGATATTTTTATCCAAGTTTTTATTTGTATAGTAGTTTTTAAGCTCTTTCTAGGCAGACTGGGTGGGAGATTTAAAATACATGTTTCAGTCAAATGTTGTTGTTCTCTATTTTCTTGCTATTCAAATGCGGGCTGCTTTTAAATCTGATTTGTGTAATTAATATTAAAAACAAAACCCAAAACCAAATGAACAACTACTACCTATGACCATTTAGGAAACTTACTGACAGGCCTAGCTGGACAAACCCAGTTTAAACACTTAGTAAGATGTGTAGCTGAAATTGAACTTGGTAGCATACAGAGGTTTGTGGAGAGAGGTTTATTAGAATAAAATTGCTTCAGCCTTGGGAGGAGTGCCGGTTTTAAACTGCCTACTTCCATTCACTTAGGGTAATTCAGTACTACCGTGATTAGCTGTTGCTCCTTGTAACTGAAAATGCTGGTTTGCTCCATAAAAATATGGATCATATCAAGTGATCATATAGCTATTGGATTAAATCAGTTATTTTGCAACTGAGTAATTAATGGCATAAATTTAAAGTCTCTTCTACACTAGCAGGAGAAATTAAAGGTGCTACAGCAGTGTGCTGTTTGTTAGAATTTCTGTGCTGAAATGAGCAGGAGAGAACATACAACTGTTTTGTGTTTGATTCAGTACGAAACCATGTGACAGCTTTAGTGCTCCCTCTTGCTGACTCTGCTCTGATAGCCAGATTTACATGTTCATGCTCTAAATTGTAACCAGGGATTAATGATACCATGTTTTGCTGTTTGATACCAATTTACTCATGTAAAACCAGTTGGTGAAATGAAGCCAGCTGAAGAGCTGAGCACTTCCACATACTAAACTGTGGCTACTGAAGACTTGATAGACTTCTTTTGTGTGTACTCCCTTGTATTGTCAGTAACTGTTTTTATGTTGCTTTGGTCTTTTGGCTTAGTACAGTTAAATTAACTCAAAATACTTGTGCTCTTTCTTGAAATGGAGAAAAATTATTTGTTCTGATGGTGTGAATGATCTCTTTGGTGGTTTTGATATGTCTACACTTCCTTATCCTGATGGGAGAAAAGTACATTATAAAGAAATGCTGTTTTATCAGTAAAGTAACTTTCCACATTTGAATATATTTTGTAAGTTTTTGACATTGTTTAAGACTTCTTGTAAGATTAATTTAAAAAAAAAAAAAAAAAAAAAGGAAAAAAAATGGCAAAATCCTCCCTGATGTTCTGCTTTTTTATTATTTGAAGTTTTCATAGTTTGTTCTTCTCCTGGTTTCAGTTCAGCTGGCAGCTGAGTCCCAGTAGTCCAGTTGCAACAAAGAGGTTTTCTCCTTCCCCATCCCCCACTCTGGGTGGGCAAGGAGGAAAGGAGCCCAGAAAGCTGAAATGTCAGTTAAGGACAATTTACTGCTGTATTGCAGGTATATCAGATTACATAGAGTGAAAACAATAAAAAGGAAACTGGGGAAGAAACACAAAAAGCCTGCAAAGTGAAACTTTACAAGCTACAAAATATATTACAAGTCCCATGAACCATGGGCATCCCCTTTCCTGTCATACAGTGAGCATGACATGAGCATGGTGGAGAATATACGATCTAGCTTGCTTTTGTTCTGCCACTGTGTGGAGGAAGTAGCTCAGTCCTCCCCATCTCCTGTCCCTCATCCCTCTTAGTGAAGCCAGGCAGCCTAAACCAATGCAGTGCAAGAAATAATTTGTGGTTTTCTTATCTTGACTACTTGTGTTCTGGATGTAAGTTATGTATTATTGTTGCAATATGGTGCTGGGGCAGTGCAGAAGAGGCTGGCTGTGAGCTCTTTATTAGGGCTGCAGTAAAAGTAATGTGTCTGGAATAATAGAACTATAGCAAGTGTCTCACCAAGAGCACTGTCAGGCAGTAAACATTGTGGTACTGGCTAGAGTAGCAATGTCAAGCTGATACTTAGAGAATTTGCTGAAGTTCAGACTGCTGTCCCACAAATACCGGGATGAAGTAAAACAGAACTTTTGTCAGGTCCTCAAATTGTAAATATTTTCTCTATGATGTTGTGCCTCTGCTATTTCTCTTCTAAGAAATTAAACACTCAGATAAGGAAAGGTTCATGTGATAACTGTTTTAGAAACATAGTCTAGAAACAATGCCAAACACATTGTAAAGTTCTTTCTGTTGAAAGGCGCAGGTTTGAGTGAGGCTTTGCAAGCACTCACTTTTTGTAATGATTCTGAGCAAGGCTCTGCAGCTGAGGCAGCATAAAGGTTTAGGAGCACTACGAAGAATAAATCATGGTTAGGGCCAAACCAGAAGATACTTTTTTCCTGTATGTTGAGAGTGAATCCAGCCAGTGTGCTTTCTGTATTCCTTCCCTCTGAGCTGAAGAACAGTTATGTGTTTCTGAACAGGCTTTTCTTTTCTCATCCCAAGAGTTAGCTCAATTATAGCTAATATATATGTGTATGTTTAAATCCTTTGGATTTAAAAATATAAGTAAATAAACTTGTTATCTTTTGTGCCCAGTGATTGGACAGATTGAACAGACTACATAGTAGGCCAAGTGGTCATTTTGCCCTGCATCAGTAGTACAGCTGCCTTAGGATATACTGACAGAAAAAAATGTGAATTTCAGTGGTTAGTTTTTGTCTTCTTACAACCTGATTCAGTTCAATCCCAGTGGCTTTGCAGCTTCATGGTTTTTAAGTTTTCCAACCAATACTCAATGTGTTTGACTTACTAAAAAACCAACCAACAAACAACCACAGAATAGATGAATGTTGCAGCCAGGCTTAATACTGATTTATCAAGATCTCTGTATGGCATAATATAAATTCCTCTTAGGTGCTCAAGTAATTTGTTGGTACGAATATACACACCAGAGTAAGAATGAACTCATTGTAAACTTGTATTACCAGTTCGGATATGTAAGCTGTCAGCTACAGCATGTTCTTAGGTTCTGAGTGTTTGAAGCACATTTTCCTTCAGAATTCAGCACATCCATGCTGACTCCTTAGGCTCATCTGGAGGGAAAGATCCATAGAGGCATTGTGAGTTTTAATGTGTAATTGAATTGATTTAGGAGGCTTGATTTCCTAATGAACTAGAGTTTTGCTACTCTGAAAGGCTGAATTTTGTTCTATTTCTCCCAGTGCAGTGCTGCTGGGTTGAACAGTTTGACCTGGTTTCATGGGGTTCCTGTTTCCCACTGAACTCAAGGGTTCCTCTTTCATTGGAAAGCCTTCAAGAAACAGGGATTCATTCAAGTGGTTATTTCTGTTGCCAGAATTAGATTCTGACTCTCCTCTGCAGCTATCCCATGGTACACTTCTCTCTAACTTGTGGTTTAATGGAATTTAAAACTATGTGGACTATAACAACAACAACAACAACAAAAAAGGTACTGTGTATTTATGGGGAAAAGAGAAACTGTAAAAGAACTACACAATGAGAAACAGAGATATTGTATTTGGGTGTATCTGTATATATGGGCTATATCCTATTCCAGTGTGAGCTACACTTAATGCATGGTGGTGTTCTCTTTAAACATCTAGTTGAAGTGTAACTGAGTAAATAGACTGATGTACATCACAAATTACTACGGTTCATGGAGACCTTGTGATCCTTGCAGGTATTGAAAGGTACAAGTAGAACAGCAGATAATTTGATGTTTTGTTAATTACTTGGCAGCAGGTCTTGTGCTTTCCTTATTTGTGAACTGTATCATGAAGGGTGAACATTTTCACCAGAGCAGTCCTTTTTTTTTTTTTTTTTTGAAGTAGGATTCAAGTATAGTATCTTGTACTGTACATTTTGGTGTTGTGGCGGGGGAGAGAAACAGAGGATGACAATATGCAGTCAGTGGTACCTGTGGGACACTGACTCAGATGGACCATTACAGTCGTCTTCCAGATTTGTGTATAGAGTGAAGCAGTGGAAAGCAGTTAGTAACTAGCTGATATTAGATACAACATGTTAAGCGCACATTGTAGTGTCCTGTGCACTGGAGCTGTGATGTATGCGGATCTGTCAGACACAGAATGCTGTGTCAGCCCTTGTCCTGGTCTGTCTAACCTGGCTGAGTTCAGTAGTGCTACCAGCACTGCAGTGCTCAGATACTTTCCAAGCTCTTGGTTTGTAGTGCTGCTTAGAGGCCAGATTCCTCCTGATGGGCAGTGGCCAGGCAGAAGAAAAGTTGTTAATCACTGAGACAGAATAAATAAAAGGGTTTAGTTATGCAGAACTTTCTCACAGGGGGAAACTTTGAATTTGGGTTAGCTTAATTCTGATTGTACTGAAGGAAATCCTCCCAGAAAAATCTAATGGGGCTTATACAGCATTTTAGTTACCTCATTGTAAAAGTTCATGAGACAGCTTCTGCAGCTTGGCAAATTTCTGTATATATGTGCATATTGCTTACAGCTTTTCAGCAAGTCCAGGCTGAAGTTAGCACTTGCATTTTCCAGAGATAGGGCCCGAGTCCTCACAGATGGAATAGGTGTCGAGAACTGTTGCTGTTGTCCTACTACATGACAGGGGATTTTAAGGATATTGCCAGTTGGCGCTGGTTATTCTGACATCCTTTTCCCACACAGTGATGACTAACTACTATGTTTTCTTTGCTGATTTAAAGATTTCACATACATCTACTGATACAATGCTGGCACATAGTACAAGTGCACACACTCCCATTTAAGTGGTTTATGGAGCTGGAGTGATTAAAATGTCCAGGGCTTCACAAGGTACTGTGGATGTTGCAATGCAGTGGCAAAGTTGACTTGATAACTGTTGTGTCTTCTCAATAATTTTTTTAAGTCATCACTGTACCCATTTTACAGCCAGTCCCCACAAAGTTACTGTAGTGAGAGCAGGACATGGTAGCTGTCAAGTACAAAACTGTTTTGCTGTTGGAAAGAATATGCCTGAGCATTAGTAAATCTGAGTCTGCAACATAAAAATCTCTCCTTGTTTCAAGTTACTTTCAAAGCTGCTTTTTTCTGCAGTGTGGTTTGGATAAAATCCCAACTATAGTTTGGATTGTGTAGCACAGCATTCGTAGTGACAGCACTTGTTCCTTGGAATTGTCTAGTAATCTTTATCTGGAAAAAACCACTGCAAACCCAGCTTGGGAAACAACAAGACTGTTAGCATGGCTCCAACAGCTGAACTAGCCTTTGCCTGCCTAGCTTGTGTTGTGTGTTGTTTTAATCTGTAGGTTTCACCTGTACAAAGATACTTCTGGAATTGCATTTCTTTGTGTGTGAAAGGATGTTATTGATGGCTTTCAAAGTTATTTGCATTGGTGAAGCCACAGTGCCAAGATGCGGCACTGATGCTGTCTTTACGGGAACAACTTCAGTTCCTCGTCTATCAGTTTGTTAAACTAAACCAATCCAGTGTTAGCAGATGAGACCCGACCCTTCCCAGCAATTGTGCCTGACAGAGCCATTAATACTCTGAAGTGACAGAAGGGTGCAGAACACAACAATACTGGAGCTGCTTTTAACGATGCCCGCAGCTGTAGCATTGTGGTCAGAGAACAAGGTGGAATGCAGACCTGTCTTGAGGAAGATGTTAAACTAAGCTCTGAGGATGAGTGATGAGAGAGCTTTGTCTACGTACGTGATGCAAGGGGTTTGTTGTAGAAAAGCCATGCAGAGCGATCCAGGGAGTTGAATTGCAGCCCTCGGTACCCAGCAAGCCCGGAACGCTGTACAGCAGTCGTTTGTCACCCGGCATGGTCTCAGCAGGCGCAGTCCCTGCAGCAGAAGCCGCCCTCTGTGTGCGGTGCTCCCGGGAGCCTAGCAGCCAGTGGGGGCCGGCAGCAGCGGAACAGCCTCTAGCTCTTCCTTCTGCTGAGCTCGGTTCCTGCTGCGCCTGGGGCCGCGCTCACAGCCGCTGTTCCTCGGGGCCGGTCTCCTCGGTGGGCTGGCCCGTCCCGGCACCGCGTCTCCAGTCCCGCTCGATGTAAAGGTGGTACGGGTCGTGTTTGGACTCTAGCTTCCGAGAGCGGGTGTAGGCCAGGATGAGCCCCCCGGCCAGGCAGCCGTAGAAGATAGTGATGAGCAGGATGTAGAGGGAGGCGTCGCCCCTGGCGCTGGCGCCGCGGCGCAGCTCCCGTAGCAGCGCTCTGAGCATCGCCGGCAGCTGCGGCTCGCTGCAGTTCATGGCGGGAGCGGCCCGGGGAGCTGCCGGGAAACCGGCTTCTTGCTGCGGGCCGTGGCTGGCGCTGGGGCCGGAGCTGGGACTGGGTTAGGTAACCTGCACCGGTACTGGGCGTGGAGAGCTGCGAAACTGTGTCATTGCTAGCATGGGGCTGGAACCAGGCCAGAGGACGGTCAGGAAGATGATAGGGGGCTGGAGCATCTCTACTGTGAGGACGGGAAAGGGTCTGGGGGTGCTGGTTGACAGTCGACTGAACATCAGCCAGCAGTGTGCCCAGGTGGCTGGGAAAGCCAGGAGATTCCTGTCCTGGATCAGAATGGCCAGTAGTCGTAGGGAAGTGATCATACCCTGGTGCTCAGACCTGGTGAGGCTGCACCTTGAATACTGGGTTGAGTTTTGGTTCCTCTCTATGAGAAAGATACTGAGGTGCTGGAGAGTGTCCAAGAAGGGCAGCGGAGCCGGTGAAGGACCTAGAGAACAAGTACCCTGAGGAGCAGGTGAGGGAACTGGGGTTGTTAAGCCTGGAGAAAAGGAAACTGAGGGGACAGACCTCATTGCTCTCTTCGACTGCCTGAGAGGAGACTGAAGTCTGGTTGGGGTTGGTCTCTTCTCCCTAGTACCAAGTGATAGAATGAGAGGGAAATGGCCTGAAATTGTGCCAGGGGAGGTGTAGGTTGGATATTAGGAAAAAATGTCTTTACTGGGAGAGTGGTCAGGCATTGAAATAGGCTGCCTAGGGAGATGGTGGAGTCACTGTCCCTGGAAGTGCTCCAAAAGCGTGTAAACAAGGCACTTTGGGACATGGTTTAGTGGGCATGGTAGTGTTGGATTGACGGTTGGACTTGATTTTAGAGCTGTTTTCCAACCTTAATGAGTGTAGTGACAGGACAAAGAGGAACAGTTTCAAACTCAAAGGAGGTGGATTCACATTAGGTATTAGGAAGAAGCTCTTCACTGTGAAAGTGATGAGACACAGAAATAGGTTGCCTAGAGAAGTTGTAGGTGTCTCCTCCCAGGAAGTGTCCAAGTCTGGGTTGGATGAAGCTTTGAGCAATGTGGTCTAGTGGAAGGTGTCCCTGCCCATCGCAGGGAAGTTGGGACTAAATGATCTTTCAGGTCTTTTCCAATTCAACCCGTTCTTTGTTTCTGTGCCTGGAGTTCAGATGAAATGGCTTATACAAGGCAGCCTGGCAGAACAAGGGGGAACCCGCTGCTGCATGATTGCAGCTGAGCAAGGGCTTTCCCTCAGCACGCTGGTGACACTGCAGCAGGTCAGCTCAGCCTGGGTAGGCTCAGGGAGCAGGTCTGCTTTTTAGGGGCATGTAACAGAGAAAAGCAAGGAAAGACAGTGAAGCACAGGAGCTTCAGCAGCTGTGGTGCTCAGACACCCGAATGCAGAATTAATTGGAGTAATTAAAACAAGTGATAACGAGCTAAAGAGGGTCTGCTCCTTGAGCAGAAAGTCCTGGAGAGGACTGAGTTAGTAGGCTGGGTTCTGGGGTGTTCCCTGTATGTCTGTGCTGGAGAGGCTCTGAAGACTAGCAACAGGCAAGTTTTCTTTATTTTTGTAAATTTTCTCCCCCTTCAAAAGTTCTGTGCTGTAGTTACAGATATTTTGAAATTCTGCAAATGCTCTGAGGGACTCAAATTTTCCCTGCTCTTAGGTTATCTGGTAACTCTTCGTGTGGTTGTTATTGTGCTTATGGGTGTATGTGGCAGTTGCATGTGTTACAGTCACAATCTCTGCATCATTTTTGCATTGTGCAGTTTCTTATGCCTATCTCTAGGAGGTGGCTAG
The DNA here is from genome assembly GCA_013400475.1 of Tricholaema leucomelas. Classification (NCBI taxonomy): domain Eukaryota; kingdom Metazoa; phylum Chordata; class Aves; order Piciformes; family Lybiidae; genus Tricholaema lacrymosa; species Tricholaema leucomelas. The sequence goes on from WAAF01005838.1 coordinate 2,030,644, forward strand.
GGCTGATCGTTGTGTTGTTTCCTGTTTTTCCCTCATTGCTTTCAGAGAAAAGGATGCATTTTAACAGCAGGCCAGAGCGAGTGCCCATCCCTAAGGGCAGCTAGAAAGGCAGGTTGGTGTGGTGTTAACCTGGCCTTTTCTGTACAAATAGCAAGAATGCAGTCCTGCTGTGTTGAGTTCTGAAGGAATAGCAGCAGATTTTCCATGTCTTTCCAGTCTTTCAGTTGCTCCAGGAGCATGATTAAATGATAAAACATGATTAAACTAGGATGTTTCTCCAAGAATATATTTTCATTCTGCCCCCCTCCCCTCCCCCCCCCCTTAAATTTTTTTTGGCTAGTTTTGTTTTGTGAGAGTTTCAAATCATTATTTCTTGTTTCTCCACCAGCAAAATATAGCTGAGAAAAAACTCTGCTTTAATGATAGTTGCAGTCTTCCCTTCCCGCCCCCCCCCCAGTATCAGTGAATTCACAAGCTGTAGGGTACAGGTGAGAGATGACTGCCTAGTCATTAAGATGTGTTTCTGGTATGCATATAGGGTAGGGTTTTTTTCCTCTTAAATCCTTTTACAAAATTGTGTCTCTTAGTCAAAGTTTTTGGCTCAGATAGTGAATCACTTGCATTTTTGTTATCTACAGGTCCCTTACTGAAAGGATATTCGGTGGCTAGGCAACAGAAATAAAAAGTACAGTAGATCATAGTTTTTGTTACAGGTAGAAGGGCTCAATGTCCATTTAGCATCCCAAGAAAGCCAAAACTCAAGAGTCTGGCAGATTTTATTTCACAGAGTACTAAGTTTTAATCTGCTCTTGTACAGTATGCATTTTATTGGTGTGAACAATTTTCTTGACATCTTTCCTCTGAAAGTAAGGACTCTGCTTGCCAGTAAATGCATAGAGTGGGCTGATAGGATTGACTTGTTAGAAATTCAGCTTGGCTTGTGGTGTAGCACTTGTTTGCAGAGGTCTTTCAGAAGTCACTGTCACCACCTGTGCATTTCCACTCCTCACAGCAATATGATTACTATGTTTTGAAAGTGTTCAGAGCAGAGATGCAGGTTTTAAAAATATGAAGGGAAAATAAAGCGAGAGTTACACTATTACATAACAGGCAAGCATGTTCTAGAATGAAGTTAGAGGTTTTGGCAGGCCAAGCTGTATAGGACTGATGTATTTTGAATGTAAGGCAGAGCGGCCCTAGTTAAATGGCCCTGATGAAATTTCATAAGACCAGGCTCATCAGCAGAGATTGTGTTTGCTTCTAGCTGAAAGGCAAAGTGGCAGCTATAAAGAGCAGCCATCCATTCTTCATGTTACTCCCTGAGGGAGCACCATAAACTGATCTATATTCAACAGGAAAGGTTTAGGTTAGATACCATGTTGTTTAAAACAAAAACCCCAGCAACACCTCCCAGGGTTGGGGCTTTTATCATAAGTGTTGGAACAATATGCACACTCACCCCCTGGAGGTGTAGTCTGGCTAGTTTTAAACAGACTCAACAATACAATCATAGAATGGTTTAGGTTGGAAGGTGCTTCAAAGATCATCTAGTTCCAACTCTCCTGCCATAGGGAGAACACCTACTCAATCAGGTTTCCCAAGGCCCCATCCAACCTGGCCTTTAACACTTTCAGGCCTAGAGCCTTCATGGCTTCTCTGGCTAAGCTGTCCCAGCGCCTCATCACCCTCGTGGGAATGAATTTGTTCCTTTGTAAACAGTCTCTTTCCAACCTTCTTGTAGGCCCCCTTCAGGTACTGGAAGGCCGCTATTAGGTCTCCTTGGGGTCTTCCCTTCTTCAGGCTGAGCAACCCAACTCCCTCAGTCTGTCCTCATAGCAGAAGTGTTCCAGCCCCTTGATCATTTTCATGCCCTCCTCTAGACCCTCTCCATCAGGTCCACGGCCTGGATGCAGTACTCCAGGTGAGGGCTTATCAGAGTAGAGCCAAATGGCAGAATCACCTCTCTTAATCTGCTAGTAGTGTTTCCTTTGATATGCAGTCCAGGATGCAGTTTGCCTTCTGGGTTGCAAGAACACACTGTTCATCCACCAGAACTCCCAAGTAATTTTTCACAGGGCTGATTTTACCTCACCCCACAGCCGGTATTGATAATAAGCGTTGTTCTGGCCCAGGTGAAGGGCCCTGTGTCATCTCTTTTTGTCCTATGATATCTCTCTATCATCTCCCTTCATAGATCAAGCTTGCTACTCTCACTGCTACTGGAGTTACACTCTGGATTTCTCTACCTATCCCATGTTTTTTTGAAGTAGAGGGTCTAAATACAACCTTGTGTGAGACATGCTTGAACTGGATTTTGGTTTGTCCTTGAACTTGTTTCTCAGACTTATACGGATGATTTAAAGTTTTGAATCTGCTTTCTGAAGAACTTCCTAGCTACCTAGAGCTTTCTGGAATCTTCACATTTAGTGAATTAATGGCTCCCTCCCCCTTCGTATTTTGTCCCTTTGGTCAAGCACAGGCTATCAGCTACAGCTATGACCTAGCAGTTTAGAAGCCACATCATCTGCATCCTGGTTCCTTATTTCTAGTGGCAAGAATGACAGTCCTGCTCATCCACTCCTTTGCATTTCTCCATAAGCTCTGATGCAAAAAAGGTGTAGATTCTGTTAAAAGTACTGATAAACTCCTTACTGAACCACAAGTGTATTTATTTGCAAATAGTCCCCGTCTTTGAAGGCACCCTGATCTAATCCTTCCCCTTTTCCAGCAACACTTGAAAAGCTGTTGTGGGTATCCTGCAAAACGCAATTTGATACACATTTAATAAAAAAAAACAAAACAAAACAAAAAAAACAACCTAGGCCCAGTCTGGGCTTTGTTTTCAACAGCTAGAGCATGCACTTGCTACAGGTGCTCCTGGAGTTCTCAGCTATGCTGAGCTTCAGAGACAGACTGTGATGTGCTGAACAGTAACTTAGAGAACCTGTGCAATGTGTGAAGATCTCTCAGAACACAAACTTTTTGAACCATTGAAAGTGTATTCCACTTTTGAAAGGTTAAATTTTTATATATATATATATACACACACATTCATGATGTTATTTTTAAATAGCAATCTTTAGTCAACCAAAACACAGAAGATACCTGCAGCCCAGATAAAACACAGCTCATATAAATACATTCACAGTTTTAAAAATACAACCTGCTACCACACTCAAGTGCAAGTAACTTTCTTATATGTATTTAGCTTTTGTGATGCTGACAGGCCAACTAAAAGGTATTTAATAGTGACCAATTTTAAACATGGAAAAATTGGTAATGTGGCTCAGGAATCATTGAAAAAGCTGCCTCTGGTATGGAAGGTATTTCCTGTTGTCATGAACTCAGCCTTTCTAATTTTTTTTTTTTTTTAAGACACATACACCATCTCCTTGTTCCTTTTATTGACTGCTGAGGTTCCATGTAGAACAGCTTTAGAGACCAGAGTTTTTCCCTTTCCTCTCAGGTTTTTGGAAGATAAGCTGGCAGTGTTCTGGACTGCTCAGAGAAAGTTAGGCCTGGGAAGGTTCAAAGTTGGTCCCAAGGAGAAGGTCCAGTTTAGTTAATGAGCAAAGAGCCATTATTTATTTTTGCCAAAATTTGTTTGAACTGGAAAAAAGAAAATGACACATACATGCGATAAAGGAAAAACTTGCCTTGAAATTGCAAGCTAGCATGTTTAAGAGAAGCATCGTACAAAATCTTTACTTTCTGTACAGTGACAAATACCAAATAATGTTTCTTTTTAACCATCATATACACAACACATTATTAATAGAAATCTATAAATACTTTAAAATGAATTTGCAGTATGTAGCAGTTGAGGGCCACAGCTGTACAAAATGTAAGCAACATATATAAAACGATTAAGAAAGTGCAAAGTAGAACAGTATTGAGAGCCTCCACTTTTTACAGCATTTATGGTTCAAGTGCGAAGAGCCAGCAGGGATGCAGGAGCTCAGTTATAATTCAAAAAGACACAGTATAGGATTCCGCACACAGAATGATGAACTATTATTAAATCGTATCTTCCCACTCCTTCACATCTATGATCTCAGTTAATAAGAGAACATTGGTGTAATAAATTCATTTAAAGAGTGATTTGTCCCTTTTCACATGTTCCATAAGACAGAAAACTGGACTCCATGGGGTAACTGTTGGTTTCTGGCTGCTTTGTTATGCTTGCCAGATATAAAAGGTGAACAGAAATATCTTTCTGTAAAGCCAATAAAGACATTTAGGTCCTTATCCTCTGTGTTGCACACTGGTAACCTATACTGTTACTCATTTGTTTGTCTAGAGGATCAGTGCCTTAAAAACAAAACCACCAACCACCCTTGAAAACAAACAAATAAAAACCCCAACAGGCAACAAAACCCTAAAATGTCTTTGAGTTTCAAATCTGCTTAGGGACAACTCCCAACAAATGCAAGTTTTGTGTTCTGCATTCAGGTGACGATTTCTCATCAGCACCTCCTGTAGCAGTACAAGTTTTTGTTTTCTTTTGTGCTGTGTGTCCCAGTGGAAAGCTCTACTTGAATTAAAATACAGCAGCAAGTAAAAACTTACATGGTGAGCTGGAAGTTGAAATAGTTCATTCAATGCTCTTGAATTAAATTTCAAATAGGTTGGTTTGAGAAAGCTTTTTCAGTTCACCTTTATTTCAGTAAGTGTACTTCATTCTTGTTTAGGCACTGTAAATATTCAAGACACTAACTGATGTGCAGAAGAGTCCATCCATCCTCAAGCAGTGCATTATTAGTGATCTCTGTCAAGTTCTTGATTAACATGGTCATCTTGAGTTTGTTTTTAAGTGGAGAAGGGTAGACTTTAAATACACTTTTGTTTCCCCCTCTTTCTTACTGTGACAAAAGAATCATCACAGCTACATTAATTTTTCTCTTTGAAATGTAGGCCAGACTTCAGAACAAAGAGAAGTGGCAGTCAGAATATGCTAGAGAAACAATAACATTACCTGGTCATACAGCTTCACATAATGATGTCTGTCTTGCAACTGGAGATGATCACATGAAACTCTGTGAGGACCATCAGTGTCTAATCTGCTACTAATTAAGAATTTAGAGTCTAAAATACTCTCTGGTGCACTTGATAGAGATTACAGAAGCACTAATCCATTTGGTGTATTTTCTGAATGTGTGATATCTACAGTATACACAGACATCCAAATCTGAGGCATCAGAAGGAACCATCTGCACCACTGCTGGTCACCAGAACTTGTTTATTTGCCTCCATACATTCTTTCGATGTCGTTGATATAATGGTTTTTCAGTTCTTTCCTTTTCAGCTTGAAAGCATCTGTTACTAACCCAGTCTCTGGGGTCCATGGTTCAGGGCTTAACCTTACTTTGATTGGTATTTCAAACCTTTCCAACTTCACTGCAGGGACAAGAAGAAATAAAGACATTATTACAATTACATATTCAAATGTAATACTAATTCATGCTGCCTAAAAGTCTAAGATAGTACCCTTTAGTTGTATGATGTGGTGTCTTACATAATGAAGTAACTCTACACAAGGACCACAAGCAAATTTAATCTTGTACCAACACTGAGTGCAAATACTCTACTAACACACTGCACTTAAAGCTTGTACTGAAAGTCACAGAGTAAAATCTGAAGCTTGCAACAAGTGTGCAGCCTGAAGATCTCAGACTGCTAGCATGAGAGAATACACTGTGATGTAGAGCTGTGTGTCGGTAGTATAGGAATGTAGCAAGAACTAGATTAATGCAGACTAGTCCAGTGTGCTTCATATTTCAACTGTAATGAAGTACTTCTATGTATTCTTTCCCAAATTCTTCCTTCCTAAGAGTTTGTTTAGAATTCAATTAGTCATTTATTTTCCCTTCACTTAGAAGCAGTGGCTTGGCACATGTCCAGCCTCACTGCAACCAACACTTCTATCTCTTGCCAGAGGAGGAAAGGAAGAAGGTTAGGTAACTGCTTCAGGACAAGGGCAGGGACACGTAGAACAAGGTGCGTGCAATACTTGATGGATTTTGCCATCAGCCCCTACCCTAGGATCCCATAGACAAGAGTGGTAGCTCATGTGCAGGACAGCCCAAGCCAGCACACCTCTGGGTGGCAGCAGACGTCAGTTGAGCGATCTGGCTCTAGCTCTGTCCCCAGGAGCAATGCTGTTTCCCTAACTTCAAACTAGTGTTGCCTTGGACTGTTTCATCCTATTTACATATATGCCTGCTCCTGCTGAAGGTGCATTGTGTTTTCCTAAACAGTTTAAAACAGCTTTGGAAAAAAAGTTTTGAATAAACGAGTTGTATCTCATGATGAGATTACTATTGCCAAGGTAGAACATAAGCAAAAAGGATGGAATAAACAAAGCTATATGGGTAGTAATGTGCCTACTTTACTTCATCAAAACTCCTTAGACTGGTTAAATCCAAGTTTGAGACTTACAAATTGATTTAAAGGCAAGCCTTCTTAGCATCATTCATCCTTGTTTTCCTGGTTTCAAAAGGCAGATTTTCCTCTCCAAAGTTCAAGAGACAGTGCTTAGTGTTAGTTTAAGTCCCATTTTGCAGCATCCTTATATGAGCTGCCAAGTGCTTTAGAGACTTTCCCCCTCAGTTTCTTATTTTTTTGGCCCCATAAAGGAATTGATGAGGCTTTTGATCATTGATTGTTCCATAAGGAACAGCAGGCATCTAACCTACTACAACCACAAGGACTGTAGTTGTTCAAGGCTGTAGAAGACAAAGTTATATGGGAAAACCATTTTTGGAATATCCTGCTTAATAAGTGTTCTTACCAGCAAATGTCTTGTAACTTTCCTTCCAAACTGACAGCTCTTTCAGACCTTGTTTTAACTGCTGGACAAGCAACTTGTCATTATAATTTATTTTAAAATAAATCTCAGATTGTTTTTTTAAATAATAAACCCCCATCAAGTATCATAGAATCAACCAGGTTGGAAGAGACCTCCAAGATCATCCAGTCCAACCCAGCCCTATCCAATCAACTAGACCAGAGCAATAAGTGCCTCATCCAGTCTTTTCTTGAACACCTCCAGGGACAGCAACTCCACCTCCATCCGAAATATAGACACATTTGAGATAATAGGCAACAAACTCGTGTAGTTTTTGCATCTTTTAAACTAAGTAAGTTCTAACAGATAAAGAAGCAACAGGAAGGCAAGTAGTTGGTGAGGGTAACTGAGCATTTTTCCTGGCTGAGCACTACAAGCTTGGCTTTACTTACTCTTGTTTGCCACTTCTTTTATCTCTCGCAGGATTTCAGCTTCCATTGTTGGGTTGTTACAAATCTCTGCCCAGGTTCCACTGATGCCTTTCTGCTCAGCTAATGCCATCAGCTTCTTCTGATTAGGAACCACAAAGCTGATCACGTAAGACTGGTCACTGTCAAAGGATGGCAAGAAAAAGAAAAGCGGTCCAAAGAGTTGAGATGTACATTTCAGAGTGTAAAATGCTTACTTAATGTTAGATACACAGATTCATGGTGCTTTCTGCATTCTAGTTATTCCTCTATAAAGAATCCTTCACATCTGATGACAACTATTATAAGCTGTTCTATAACATCAGGTTTGATTGGTACCATGACTTGCTGTAACTTTGTCAGTGCCCATCTTAGTTTAGCTTCCCAGCTACCTCCACTGTTTAGCAAGTTCTCTTGAATTTCTTCTTATGTGGTGTCTTAAAGGGGAGGGGAAGGAAAAGAGATATGGGGACTACTTCCAAAACTCACTGGAGAGCTTTGAATCAAGTACAGAATGCCCCTATTAACTTTTCTCCGGTGTTCTGACAGAATGGCCTGTTTGGGGAAGGGATGGGATGAAATTGGTGTCTATTGAGACAGGAGAAATGCCAATGAGAGACACAGGTAATTTCTTCTGGTTTCAGGGACTCTAGACACCTGTGCTACCTCAGAGATGCTGTTTAAGACCTGCAATCTGGCAAGAGGGGGTTGTTCATGGAAACCATGGAAAACAAAAATATATCATCAGATAACTGGGTCAGAGCCTTTATTTCATGTTTACTCTCAATGGAGTTTCTAAGTACTACTCTTACCTCTTGGCATAAGCACAGATATTATCAATCGATGGACAGTTCTTCAGTGCTGCTTCTACTTTGCCCAGAGATACATACTCTCCTGCTTGTAGCTTTACCAAGTCTTTCTTACGATCTAGAAGTCAAGGAACAAGGAAAAAAATAAAATCTTACTCTATTTATAAACATTTGCAGTTCCACAGACTCATTTGCAAAGCCACTCTACATCTGTTTTGTGCAATGCTGTGCAAGATTCTGAAATATGAATGCAAGCAGCTTATTAAAAGGTTCAAGAGTTAACAGCATGTGTATGTTCTGCCAGCTTCAAAAAGGCTGCTGTAAATAACTATCTAGTACTATGCTTCTTGTCACACATATGAAAGTGATGTGGACTCTTTATTTTAAAGCCTTATAACTAATATTAAAAATTAATCTTACATTTATTCTTTAAAGTCCACATGCTAAATTTAGTTAGTGATAATGTCACAGGAAACAGCATCTCACTTCAACATTTTACAATAGCTCTGAGGACTTTGGGGAATGTGTTTTACACTGTCGTTTTGCAAGTAGGTAGTCTTAAAGTAGGTTAGCCCTGGCAAAGCCAACAGATTACAGAATCATAGAACATGCTTTTAATTATGCTTAGTCAAGATATGAAGATATAAAAAAATTGAGGCCCACCTATGATCTGCAGGCACCCATCTGGATGAAATTCCCCTATATCTCCCGTACAGAACCATCTCTGACCATTCTCATCAGTGGTGAACTCTTCTGTTGTCTTCTCTTCATTTTTGAAATATCCCATTGAGACATTAGGTCCACCAATTATAATCTCTCCCCTAGGATTAGGCTTGTCTTTATTAGTGTAGCCCCCTGAAAACCAGAAAATGCCCACACAGTTACTTTTAACTTGTATATTCTGCTGCCACAGCAATATTTTAAAACTTGATCTTGAAGTCAGTGCACAGAAACTGATGGCTTTTACAAAAGATAGAGAACAATTACTTCATACACTGTACCTGCCTAAGGAGACAGGCGAAAGAAGCAAGCTGAGCAGTGGCTAAATTAGTTACTCTGAAATCAGAACATGCAGTACTCTCACCTTCTTGCCAGTCTCTCAATTTTATTTCACAACAAATCAGAGGAGCTCCAACTCTGCCAGTGCTGTAATCAGCAACTTCAGGAGGGAACCGGGAAGAACAAAAAGATTTTGTCACTTGAAATACAAACTCAAGCTATGAATAAGACAGTCAAGTGACTACTGTGGTTGAGAGCTACAGCTATCCTGACTTACCAAAACCCCTCCAAACCCTCATATATATCTAGATCTTAAATTATGCATTTCCAGAAGCATTTTAACTACCTTCTGTAATTGTTCCAGCTCCGCAGGTTTCTGTTAGTCCATAGCCTTGACCAACAGGACAGCAAAAACAGATGTTCATAAATCTTTGTGTCTGAGGTGAGAGCGGTGCTCCTCCAGAAAGCATCATGCGGACATTCCCTCCCAGCAGTGCCTTTACTTTTTTAAACAACAGTCTTGAAAGACAAAGAAAAAACAACATTAAAAATCATTCACACAGCTCATTCTTATAAAAAGAGACACAAACCTTTCTTCCTATCTGGAACACCCTGGTCATTCAGAAATTTTAGTGGGCGGTAGTGTTGACTAAAAATGTTACCTCTCGTAGATGGCAGAATTCCCATAACTTATCTACACAAACATTCTCATTTTATTACTACAAAAAAGCAATCCAATGAAAACTGACTAGCCATCTGCTCTAAGGCTTAGTCATCCCTACCCCTAAATATCTTCTCCATTTCCAATAAGAACTCTGACTTTTTTCAGTTAGTCATTAGAGGATACTTGCATGTGGGATGAGAGTAGTTTGATGTCAGATGTCTTAGGTTACTGTTCTTTTAGACTGTCTTAACAAATCACAAGGAAATTACACTTGAATTATACTTACACGTTACATAGAGGTGCATCATATCCCCTTTTGATTTGTTCCAATTTGTAGTCATAGCCTATCTTGAACAGAGTTCTCTGAATGTAGTTCATCTCTTGAACCTTACTCATGACATTTTTATAAATTCTGTCCATTATTTCCTACAAAGTGTTAAAAAATGCAAGGAAAATGACCACATACAATAGACCAGCATGTGTAAACTAAACTGAGTTAAAAATAAAATAAATCCTTTTAAATGGCTAATACACTGAGTGAAAATAGCTGCATCATTACTGAGGCAATGCATAACTAATGTCTTTAATGTGTGATCAGTTAGTCAATTCATAGACCATTGCAGCTTGGGACTACTTGAAATGGATGGCTAAGTACTGAAAATGCAGTAGGAAACCAGTGAATTTGCTTAACTTCTCCCCGTTAGCTTTTTTTTTTCCCCCCCTCACACCAGTATTGCTAGAGAGGAAAACCCCTTATGCCATAGTATATACCTTATATTAGAAAACTTTAGACAAGTCAGTCAAGAGCAAGTCACTGAGTAACCATTGTGTATCTTGAGGCACAGTGCAGTAATTTCTCATACCCTATGCATTTCAGTGAACATTCTAAACCTCAGCTTTGGCTTTAAAATGCTTCCCCATCCCTCATTCTGAAGAAGTCTTTTCTGTCAGCAACAGTTATACATCCTGGGTCACACACCATAGTGTGCTAAATGTAACCTGCAGTTATATGGCTTACACTGTAACACCATCACCTGTACTTAAAATATGACAAACTGATTTAGGAAACTTTGCAGTCGAGTTAATTAAAGTCTCTTTGCTGCAGGCTGATATATGTCATGCAAGATTTATCATGCTTAGGAGTCCTGAGGCTGTACTTCTTCCACAGCAATTGGCATCCATGAAGGAATGAATTAAGAGATTTAATTTCACCATTTCCTTTTCCAGAAGAAACTTTCAGCTTTCAAAGCTGTAATTCTGGTTAACTAACAAAAACCTCCACAACTCTGTCACAACTGAGAAATCCATTTCCATTAACCACTAAAATACACAGACGTTCTTGTGCACAGCTACAGCATCAATACTTAGTTCAAGCAGTAACAACTGGAATTTCTATATTCTGCCTTTTAAAGTTAGAAAGCATCATTTTTTTGGATAAACACTGCTTCTGCATACTTACAGGCACTGCTGCCATCAGTGTAGGCTTAAGTACAGTACAGTCTCCTTTGCTCCCCTTCTTAATTTTACTTGACTGTAATAAGGAAAAATGCACCAGTTTATGAAGCTGAAAACACAACAGATCTTTAGGAAAAGACTAAGAAAGGAGTGGGATATATTAGCATTTAATTTGTTTACTTCTCTTCCTTTGTCCCTCAGACATTTCCTGTATAATTTTTTTTCCCCACTGTGATGGAAAAAGTAATGATTCACAGCAATTTCAACCAAAATGCTAGATGGCTTACAAGCCTAAACTGGTTAACTCCACTGTGTATATCTTTCCCAAGTCCACTTAGTATATCTTTCTTTTTCTTCCTCTCTTTAGCACATGCTCTTCCTCTGTCTTCCCTCAGGACTGTTTTCTTGCCTCATGCAATCTCTATGCCAGCAAAACATGCAGTAGCATTTCTTTCCAGTGTAATGTGCTTTTACTTTACCTTATTTGTTAAATGGAAAAAAGTAGAAAGCTAAACAGAACATCTGTAGTAACTAGACAGAGGACTGATAAAGTGAGACCTAAAATTTAATATCACTTTAAAGAGCCTTATGTTCAGCTCATCTATCAACAGCTGTTCTTACCCTGGTATCTAGTGGTTTTCTCTTACATTACATAAGGATCATAGAAGTAAAGGTTGTAATAGCATTTGTGTACTATGACCCACTGCTGTAGTTCACCAGGAATGGTAATTGGCATAATTTTCTGAAAAAATACTCTATATTTCTTCAAAGGAAGGAGAAAGCTGAGCAAGGAGAACAGAGTGCAAAGCTAATTGTGCTTTTGCTTCTCCCTTGCCCCTCACCTGGTCCGACAGGGTGAGTGGAGAGGAATAGCCTATCCTGCAGCCGTAGGTGATGCAGGAGATTTCTGCTGTCAGCTCTAAGACGTGGGCCAAAGGCAAATAGCCAATGTAAGTATCCTTTGGTCTAGGAAAGGAAAGGATTAGCTAATTTATTGATGCACAACTGGACTGAAAAAAAAAAAATGTTTAACAGTTTTATTGTGTGCTTAATTATTACTTTTTGAAAGACTTGGGTCACAAGTGATGTATAATCTTCTACATGCAGAACAGTGCAATTTCAAACCACGCTTTTTAAACAAAATGGAGAAAATCCTACCTCACTGAAGTCAGTAAGAACTACAGGATTTGCTTTGTTTCCTAGAATGCTCAAAGATTCTTTAGTGCTCCACTGCTATTTCCTCTCCTTGTGGGAGATTTCATCCCAGGTACAACATTAAAGCTGAAATCACTATATTTTAAAATAATCACCAGTGATTTACAAATCCTTGACAGTCATCATAGCATCTCCCTCTAAAATGTATTAGAGCTGATCACTGAAGTCCTGAGGCTTATTTTGAGATATATTTCACAGAGGCTTCTCAACAAGAAACTTGAGAGCTGCCACTTAACAGAAGCTTTCAGCATCAAGTCCAGACTGGTTTTATAGCCCATCACAACAGGAGCTTAGCTATTAAAGTCTTTCTGAATGCAGTGCCAAACACACCCACGTTCATGAAAAATTGCTTGAAAATATCAGTGAGGGCATTTTCAGTGCACAAGATACTATTTCTCTGCTCATGGAGTGATGTATACTTGAGCAAATTCTGCAGCATGTGCATTATCCATCCAATGGTTGTGTCTCTATATGAATGGAAGTGGTAGGCTCTGACACTTCCTGAGGTAAATCTAGCTGTCTAAAAACATCTACAGAAAATTTCCCTTGTTTGATTAGAAAAGGAATCTCCTTATGGCGTCTTCTGATGCACAAGAGAATGGAAAGCCATCGCAGACCCAAAGCTAAGAAAAAGTCGAAACAGCATGTCAGAGGAGCTAGAATGGCATTTTTCTCAAACGAGGGCCAGGTCATAAAGCCAAGAGCTGTTTCTAATCAACTAAAGATTAGTGGGCTTACAATAAAAGTGAAGAAATCTGCTTACACCTGATGCTAGCAACAGTTTTTCTATAAACTTGCGTAGTTTTGGAGGTTCTGGTTTTAATCTCTGTACATGAGACAAGTTTCTTACCCCAGCCCAGGTATTCTCTCACACTGTCCCGTCATTCCAGCTATTAAGTTTTTATGCATCATCATCACTCCTTTAGGTCTTCCAGTAGAGCCACTGGTGTACATTACTAAAGCCAAGTCTGTAGGAACAGGTCTGCTTGGCAGGATGCTTGCTACAAAATGCAGGAGAAAAACTGTTATTGATTCTTACTTTCTAATGGTTATTTCTGTGATTAATCAGTGTAAAATGGTCTGTAATGGGTGTGAAACAGGTGCTGCAGGAAAGGCAAGCTGCTAAAGTGGTGCTAAGTGTTCAGCGGTGTGTGCAGATGGAGAGCAGCGATCTATTTTCAAGTGAGGGAAAATAGATTTTGTAAATATTTGGGCATCTACACAATCTGGGTGATACTTTTGCCACCATGTCTTATAACTGACTGAAAGCTATAGAAAAAGCTTTCTGAAGACCAAGTAAACATGTCAAGAGCAGTAAAGGGGAAAAAGACAGCACTGAGGAGAAACAACAGGTTGAGGAAATAAAACAAACACCCAACACCCCAAAAAGCCACAAGTCAGCTTTCCTGTCAATTAGCCTTTCAAAGCCAAGACTGTAGAGCCAAAACTACTGAAGCTGCTAGATATGGGGAAAGCAGTAAACTGACAACACCTGACTTTTGATTCAATCCCTTGGCATTTATTCTTAGAATGAAACTTAGTTTTCCTGGCTTTCACAGCTGGGGAGGCAGTAGAAATGTCTGCAAGGGGAGCCTTTTAGGGAAAAATGCCCCATAAAACAACACCCCTCATGGAAACTATGGGCCAGTGTCTGTACCTTAAACTGATCAGAGATAAGCAGTTGTCTGCTTCCCTGCAAAAAGATGCTTTGCCAACTTATCTCCCTTTTCCTTCAGGAGTGAGGAAAGCTAAACACAGACTGCTGATTGAAGAAAAAGATGATCAAGGTTGGCTTTTTCCTTCCTTACAGCAGATGCTTACAGGCACTCGTCGTTGGCCCATGTAGCAAGGGATGTAGTGGTTATTCCTCTAGCTGAAGGTGCTTTTTAGCTGTAGCTTGGTTAAGAAAAAAGACATTTCCAAACCAACAAGCAAGGAAAAAAAAAAAAAAAAAAAGCCTCCCCACCTGGAGTACAGGCTACAAGAGTTGAGGCTCTTCAGCGTGGAGAAGAAAAGGCTTCGAGAAAACTTTATAGTGGCCTTCCAGTATCTGAAGGGGGCCTACAGGAAGGCTGGGAAGGGACTATTTACAAGGTCTTGTAATGACAGGATGAGGGGTAATGGGTTTAAACTGGAAAAGGAGAGATTCAAACTAGATGTTAGGAAAGGGTTCTTTACAGTGAAGGTGGTGAGACACTGGAACAGGTTGCCCAGGGAGGTTGTAGATGCTCCCTTCCCTGGAGGTGTTCAAGGCCAGGCTGGATGAGGCCTTGAGCAACCTCTTCTAGTGGGAGGTGTCCCTGCTTATGGTGGGAGCTTGGAACTGGATGATCTTTGAGTCCTTTCAACCAAAACCATTCTGTGATTCTAAGTGCTTTCTCCTGTTTTTCTCAGGAAAAGAATTGTGTAATTAAGAGAAAATGGAGCACTGCACCTAATTGTATTTTACTTCCTAAAACAAAGGTGGAGTCTTTAAATTATTCTGATTATGGTTTAGAAATTCAAGCTTTATCCTGAAATACCTGATATTTGAACAAAGGTGCAGGACAATAATCAGAGATTAAATAAACTTTTGTTTATTTTAAGGAAGCCAGAGGCTGAACTGGCAAATTGCCACTGCCTTTGTGTCAGAGACCTGCATGGGGAGGTTATGTTCTGCTGCACATCACTCGTCACCTAGGTCTGATTTCACTGTTAACATTGCTTGATCAGTGCTGTGTGAAGTGATTCACTCACAGTTTTCTGGTTTGGCTCCCAGCTCCTCTACTGCCTGCATACTGTGGATCTCCACATTTTCAGGGTATTCTGATTTAGTGATGGTCTTTTTGTCCACAAAAATGATATGTTTAAGACAGGAGACTTGTGGCAGTGAGGTCTATAAAGAAGAAATCACACTTTTAGCACTGACTGCACTCTCAATTACTATAGGGTTCCTTGCAGCAGGGGGAAGGTGGTACCAAATTACCTTAAGTTTGCTCTCCAGAAGTTCAACACTAGTGACCAGGTATGATGCTCCACACTCATTGAGACCATAGGTCACTGCCTCTTCACCCAGGGTGGCATACAATGTAACAACTGGTACAGGAAAGAGAAGGGGAACATGAAAGAAATGTTTAAGTAATACTAAATGCAAAACCTTTTGCTTTAGCTTACTGGAAAGCATTATGGGAGAAGTGGGGGCATAAAATTATTTCAATTAGGAATTTTGTAATTTGGAAACCAACTGGCTTTTCCACATCAGAGGTTTATGCTACGAGAGACCTCTGGAAAAAGGAGGACACTTGTATAGGATGCATTTCTTTAGAGAGGATGGTCAAACACTGGAACAGGCTTTCTAGAGAGGTGGCCTCTAAACCTGTCAGCATTTGAGAGGCATTTGGACAATGCCCTGATTACGATGCTTTAATGTTTGGTCAACCCTGAATCGGTCAGGCAGTTGGCTCAGTGTAGGTCAGGCAGTTGGCTCAGTGTAGGTCCCTTCCGACTGAAATAGTCTATTCTATAGAAGAAGAGAAATCAAAGCAAAAAGAGCTACCAAAACCTAACAAGAATGCACTAAGTAATAAGAGTAAGCAACTCAAAATGTGTTCTGTCGCTGAGTTCTCTGCAGCTGG
Source organism: Tricholaema leucomelas (assembly GCA_013400475.1). Lineage (NCBI taxonomy): Eukaryota > Metazoa > Chordata > Aves > Piciformes > Lybiidae > Tricholaema lacrymosa > Tricholaema leucomelas. Next base: position 2,046,654 of record WAAF01005838.1, read on the forward strand.
AGCTCCTGAGGAGGGCAGCAGTCACCTCTTAAAGCTGTGCACTTCTGCAAGCAGTTCTCTCAGCAGTGTCAGCTGCTGTGCTTGCTCCCATGAAATAATCCATGCGGGCAGGCAATCACATTGCTAGATTATTTTTAACCCTGACTGGCTACAGCGATACCATTAACTACCTTCCAGACACCAAGGAGTTCACCTCTTCCCATCATCACTCTACTGAAAACCTCCTGCCTGTAGTATTGTCTGCTACCTTAAATTTGAAACTCCAAAGACCGTTAAAGGAATTTAATGTCCCTCTGAAATAAGGTTCATGTGGAAAGGACAAAAACAGAGTAATGTTATATAGGCGATTCTTCCTTCCTTTTAAAACACAAGTATCAAGATACAATTAACCATCCTCTCCTACTTCACAGTAATGCCAGCTCTTCCATTATTGCCCTTTAACAGCCCCTCGGCATACTCTGCTGTCAGACCTTCTCCTTACACAGGTAGCTGCTATTAGTACTGGAAGAAAAGGAGGCAGCTTGGTGCAAGTGAAGACAAAGTGACAACAAAAATGAACTATAGGTCATAGTGTGTTGTATGCAGACTGGGCATGTAAGTGCACTGTGACCTTTGCCACCTCATCAAGACGTTTGTAGGCATCAAGTTAGATCAGGGGTTTTTGACAGCTTAATTGTTTTTTTGTTTAATAAAAAACCCACCTACACAATTGTAATGAACTTGAGAAGCTTAAAAAGCACCACCATAAACCTGTCACACGAGCATATGATTTTGATTACTCTGCCTTTCTTCTCTCTTCTAATAACAGATTCATGTTTTGGGTGCCTAAGTCAGGATACAGACAGAGAAGACTATAAAATCACTTCACATTCTGGGGGCAGAAATGTCATTAACTGACATCTTCAGAGCATTTAAAAAAAGAACCAAGTAGTAATTGTACTGTTCAGCCATTATAAAATCTAGAACATTACTACAATAGAATCAGAAAAAAAGCAGTCTCATAAGTATGAGCAAGTAAATTTCAGGTATCTCCTCTATGCACAGAAGAGACTGGAAGCTTCCAAGAATCAGACTGCAGGCAGAGTAAATTTATTAAATTCTTTTACCTTCAGGACTGGCAGCTTCAGAATACTTAGCAGCCAAGCCAGTACTGAGAAATAGTTCTAAAATACATTAGAAGTAAAAAAACAGTCCTGCACTCACGAGGAAAGTTGTACTTGAAGCAGGTCAGAGCTACAATCATCCATTCTGCTCGTGTCTCACAGAATATGACAACAGTGCTCTTTGGGGTTAGTCCCAGGGCAGTCAGTCCACTCCCCAAGCGATTCACTTTCTCATTTACTTCTTCATAGGATAACCATCTGTAAGTTCCTAAAATTAACTGGTGAGAACAAGAAAATAAACTGTAGTAACAAACTGCTGGTACAACTCTACAAGCTCATATGGGCTGGTATACAGCACTGTAAGTACTGCCATTCACTGAAAGAAAAAAACTGCTTTCATTTTTTTCTTGAAGTAGAACAAATAGCGCACCTTATATTCTCTCATTCTTTAACAACTATAAAGTGGATGCTTTAAACTGCAAGATGATGATGAAGGAAGACCTCTACGGAGGCCTCCATTGCTGAGGCAAAAGACAAAAACATCTCAAAACCGAAATCAGAAATAAGCACAAAATTCTAAGTTTTACCTTTTTGAACACTTTTCCATTTGGCTGCATTTCATTTTCTTCACTCAGTACTTCCCTGGTCCCAAGACAGTCTTTCTTCCCAAACTTTGCTAAGGCATGGTCAAACAGCTTGTCCAAAGTGTCTGCTCCAGGAATGTTTATGTTTGCTAGTGAGTCAAGATGCGTGACAGAACGGTAGGGACTTCCAGGTTTGTCGGAGATGGGTTTGGCTTTTAAACGTTTTGCCATAGCCTTTTTCTTCTTTGCATTGGTAAGAAAATACCAGGGAATAAATACAAGCATACTGTACACATAAATCATCAAGTACACAGGCAGCAAGAGAATGGCACATACTTCTAGCCTAAGTTTCATTGCAGGGTTTTAAAAAAGAAAGTCTCCTATTGTGTTCTGAAGCAGGCAAGAGCAAAGCAGCCGTGCCGTGCAGTGTAAGAAGCAACAGTAAGTGAAGCTTAGGTAGTTCTCTTGCAGAGTAGCTGCTAAAATTTTAGTAACCTTTGAGAGCCAACAGTGGACACCTGTGGGTGAAGACCAGAGCCAAGCAGAGAGCAGGGGGGGAAAAAAAGAAAAGAATTGAATTAGTAATATTACAGTCCATTATGTTTAGTCCTCCTAAGAGTACACTTCAAATCCATCAAGACAAAAGAGACTAAAGTAACTGAACTGAGGTATGATACAGCAGTGCACCGCTCTGAGACCAAGAGGAGGGATCTTTTCCATACTTGTTTGTTGCATGCACAAATATTTAGTTCTCCCCACTATCTGTGTTTGAATAGTTCAGGGCTGTTGAGATTAATTCTGTCCTTCGCATCATAACATTGTGTTTAAGCCACTTGAGTAGTGCTACAATTGTGCAATTATGGGAAAGGGCAGGAGTTCTCTTCCCCCTAAATATTTGTACTACACAAAAACCATGCAATAGATTCCTGCTTTTCAGAATATTCTATCAATTTACATTCAGATTAAAATGGACCTTGACAGAGTCTTCCAAAGTCTCTGTGTTGTGATCTTAAGCATTCTGGGAATATTACATAGTTTTTATTAACTTGGATCCATCAACTGAATTTTTCATCCATTGAGTTTCAACTATGAATGTCAAACACTTGGAAAAGGAGTACATAGATTAGCTTTCCCCTCTCTAAAAGCCCCTTTGATATATGAATTTCAGAAGTCCAGGTACAGAAAATGGAATCCAATTTGACCTATTTAATCCCATTTAAAATAAAGCATGCTTTCGCAAGATTTGGTCTGCGTGTCGGAAATCTTTCCTCATTAGTGAGGGGCCTGGATAAAGACCAGAGAGGCAAGGAGAAAAACAAAAAGCACTACAGCAAACAGTGGCTGTGGCTGGCCTGCTGGTCTGTAACCAGCCTGCACTACTGGGTAGAAGGTACAGGTCTTTATCTTCGTCTGAGGAGCCTGCAAACATCATCAATGATGCACAGAGCAAAAAGCAAAAGGCGGAGGTGCACCAAGAGAAGAGCAGCACCTCAGGTCTGTAGGGCAGGGAGTAACATTGACTGCTTACTGCAGAGCCCAGTCTGTCCTGGACAGAATCTGATAAACAGAACCCATGAGCACAGGGTAGTTTGCAGAGCTCCATCAAGAATTAAAAGAACGTGGGCACACCTCAAACGATACCTTTATTAACATACAGGTGATGAGGGAGGCTACAATTAACATTTCAGGCTAAACAAGACAACTTCTACTAGCACCATAACAGGCACCTAGTAAAACCTCAACAACCTATTAATAAGAATTCCAGCATCTGCAGCAGTGTTGTAGCCACTATCAACAGCATTTAATGTAAGACTAAGAGATCTGCAGTTACCGAAAATAACATGATCACATTAATTCTGTAATTAAATCTGTAGAATAAAACTACTGAATGCTAAACTCCCCTCAGACTTTTTCAGACAAAGATTATTCTGCATTTTTAAATGGAAAAAGAGAATGCTCCATTCTTTTCAAAACATGCATGCTTATTCTTCTCTAGTTAACCTCATCATCTTCAACTGCTCAGCAGTCACATCTCAGCAGAACATTTTTAATTCCCTAAGCTCCAGCTCTCCAAAATGAAGGTTTATTGGGTTTTACTACAAATCTTGCATGATATTTTTGTTCCAGTTAATTCAGTACTCCAGAAGCAGCAGTCAAGCTTGTATTTAAGCCAGCCACAGAGCTGAGACTAGTTAGGAAAATTCAGTGTACACCCACAATGAGACACAATGCTACATATTTGAATAAACCTCATGGAGAACTCCACTGTTCTTCCAACAAAAAGCATATGACCAGAGACAATGACTTGGAGGAGAAGCAGACTTTAACTAATGCAAACAATCTAACACAACAAGACAGCACCACAGCTTTACTGCTGCTGAACAGCAGCTTCTTCAGTAGTTCTACTGGTGAAAAACTGAACACTGAATGAAGAACTCAACCAATGCAGAAAGGGAGGCGAGGATAGGGCTCTCATTTACTTAAATTCTTTAGCCAATGACCAATACTATAAGAAGGCATTTCATTAACTTTTCCATTTACTTTAATTTTCTGTACATTAATTTTATACATTATATTAAAGATATTTAGCAGCTTGTATAACAGTAACCAACCACAAGATTTTCAGAGTATTTTCTGTTAATGTTACTACAGCAGACACAAAGAACTAAAGATCCTGTGTTCATACACTGATATGCTTAATACTTTCTAATTAAATGTATACTATTAGTCTTTAGCAATACCTATTTATTGAAATGATCTCATCTTTCCACTCTTTCTTACTGCATCTGGGCAATAGTGAAACGAATTGAAGTCTACGCTAAAAAGGGGAAAGCTCTTGCCCAACCTAAAGTGATGGGGACCTGCTCCTATTGTCAGCTAATCACTGATGAGATGCAAATGAATTATTAGATTACTATAAACAGGTATTTCACAATATCCAGTTCACATTTTACTACTAATTACATATATACAAATACATAAAAAAAATAGGAATGTATTAAAAACCCAGCAATTTAAAAAATCTATCTTGACCAATATCAGTTATAATTCTTAACAGGCATCAGTTGAAAAAAAAAAAAAACTTAGTATGACCCAGAAAGTTAAGGCTTTTTCCTTTGAACACAATCGTAACAACTGACACACACAGGGAGACACACAAGTTTACTTACAAGGTAACTGACCGTGATGACTAAGGGCTTTTGTCAATTATACCTATATTAAAACAGAAAAGCAAAAGAAAAAGAAAAGAGAGAATATTAGAGGTTAGGAATGTTTTTTTGCCTTGCAGGAAGGAGGAGTCTTTAGAATCTCTAATGCTCCTGAAGAACATTTTATGAGTTTAGACACATGGCACGGGTTATCCATACAGAAGAAAATTCTACTGTTGGAAAAGACAAAGCTTGCATATTACAGTGTACAGATAAAGATGAAACTACCTCAAGGAAGTGGGTTTTTTTATGGGAACCCTCCCTGTTTAACCGCGTTCTGAATAAAGCTATGAACAGAAACTTAATTTAATTAACAAAAACAGGCAGGAAAAAGACTTTCACATTCTGTATGGTCCATTCTTCTTCCTCAGGGCAGAGCCAACAAGACCTTTATCATTCTTGATGGATGAGTATCAGTAAGAAACATTAATTCAGGACTATCCATAGCATACATTGCCTAAGAAAGTCATAAAGGATATGAAGTAATGTGGGTACTGAGGTGAGAGGGAAGTTTACAGCACAAAAGCATGGGTTTGGAAGCAATGAAGCTCCACTGGTACCATTGCCTAGTGTAATAAAACCAAAAAAAAGATGTCTGTATGTAGTTATACAGATATCACTTCAACATGTCTACTGTATATTCATTCTCATGGACTATTTGAGTTTATATATAGAAAATAGGCTTCACCTAGTTATATTTTATTAGCCTTCCTATAAAAGCCTGAGATTTCAATCAATGTACCAGTTTTTATAGACAGAAACTTTGTCAAACATACTTTACAGAATTCTCCTGCAAAAAACATACTTTACAGAATTCTCCTGCAAACATTTTCCCTTGAAATATGAAATAAAAGGCACAGAGACGTTTCTGGTGTTACTGGTACCTGCATGTGGCTGTATAGGATTTTGATCCACAACAGAAATATCCCTATTTTTTGCCAAATAAATATTGATCATATTTCAAACACAATGCACTGCAGACTGACATACCAAACATACATTATTCCATTTCATACCAATGCCACTTGAGTAGAAGCCAAACTTAGCTCTTCAAATTACACTTTGTGTCTTCATCTTTTATTTAAGTTTAATTATACTTTAAGAAAAAGGATGAGATGCGATGTTCCCATCAGTGAACCATCAGTGATACCCTCGAGGCAAGCAAAGTATGTATTACTAAAGCACAACACTTTTGTTCTCAACTTCCTCTTTCCTCACAAATCCAAGGAAATGTAGCTCTCACATGAAAAAAATCATTGTCAAATTAAAACTGTTATGCAATACATGATTATTTAGAATAACTAGTATTTTATATTGACTTACAGAGCTCATTGTTTCCCTTAATGTGCAAAGTAGCTAGCCAATTTAGATGCTTATCTATTTTGGAAGCAGCAGAGCATCCAGTTCTTTATGTAGGAAACTCACATTCCCATAACAGCAACAATGTATGTCAGGCATGACTACAGTCTAAGAATAACCCAACCCAAACCAGATATAGTTTCTCCTCTAGCTGGCTGTGTTTTCAGCATCTCCAAAGAATTTTCCTCAGGTGAATAAGTTTCTAGGAGTTTTTAAATGGTACATCTCTAGACTAGAGTTCATTTATCATTTGCAATGTTGTTATACCTCATTCATACGGTACTGCTTTCCTCATTACTATCATATATTGGGTGTTTAAAAAATTCTGGTCCAAGCTTACTATAAGAACCAATGTGAATGCTTATGCTAGCACTGACACTGTATTTTGGGGACTGCCACATACGGAAGAAATGTTAAGTGCAGTCTGACATCAATATTCTCTATTAAAAGCTTCAGAGACAGATAATATGCAAAACATCATTCTTGTGCTGGAATAGAAGGCCCTCTCTTCATAAATTGTTGTGAATTTAACTGAAAATCTAAGAGACAACTGGAAGTTATATATACATATGTATAAAAATAACTTGTAAATAGTTTAAAAAAGCTTAAGTAAGAGCAAAGTGTGTGTGTAGACCAGGGAGAGAGTTTACACCTCTGGAAGAGCCTGTCAAGGGGGAAAGAAATGCCCAAATCTTCTCTGCATTTAACTATTCATAAGGAACAGAATCGACTTACCCAGCACTTGCCTGCACTACTAGAATTTCTAAGCATAATTCAAAACCCAAATAAATATCAGCAGCTAGAATTTTTATCCTTTGCAGTTTAATAAGGCAGGAAATGATTACCTTCTCTAGAAAGGGCTTTAATTAGCCCAAATCTAAAACACTGTGAAGGTTTAATATTGAAAGTATATAGATGACCGTGTTTATTGTCCTGCCTCCTGTTAAAAAGCTTGCCAGGGATACGGTTTACTGTGTAACAGCATGATCAGAAGAAAACATACTTCAAACATTAATTGCAAATTTTAAAACTTTTTTTTTCCATTATATTAGAAAAATCTTCCAGATGGCATTAGGCAGGAAAAAGTTTTTTTAGCTTGTGAAGAAAATCTGCAATCTGCAAAGCAAGAAGTTGTTTAGTTTAAAAACAACACCAGAGGAAATCCTGGTTCCCCTGCAACTGAGCTCTTGCCAACTTCAAATGGAGACACAATTCTGGGTTTATCCTAAGTACTTGGGGTTAACTCCTTTCAGGAAGTTCTGAACTCTTCCCAAACAATCCAGTATAAGTAACAACTGTTTCCAGAACTTCTCCAACATTCAGACAGATCTAAACATTTTGGAAACCACAGTAAGCGTTTGTAACTCGTAAAGGGAAAAGTGGTTCTACATGGTGGAAAAAAACATGAGTTGACCTGAGTAGATGTATTGGTTATGATAACTGTCAGTTGCTGGAAGGGAATTTAATCACTATCTGCTAGTCCTGAATTCGTTCCAGTACCAGAACTGAAAGAGCAGAGGATTTTTAAAAAACTACAGAAAGACTGAGAATGTCACATTGCCAGGAAGGTGCAGCAAGCTTGAACACAATTTTAAAAACTGAGTGCATATGACCAGGCCCTCCAAATTTTCATCTCCCAGATTTATACCTGTCACGCACAAGAATGAGAGAACATTTCTACAGATGAGAAGACTGTGATTAAACAGCTATAAGAGTTACAAGAGTGTTGTGGCTAATTGCAGCTTTTGAGATCAGAAAGATTAAAAGAAGAAAAGCCAAGGGAAATTACTCAGTTTTTACATCATGTTCTTTTGACAACTCTGCCAACATTAATGCAAGTTACTCATTGTAGAAGGAGTACACAAAGTCCCATTTTTGTTCCTTTCTCAGAGGCAAATTTCTACATATTTTCCTCTTACACAATTTTGTACATCAAAAGGCAATTAAAACTCCAGAGGTAAGCTAATCAAACACTGGCAGGTTTCAGAAGTACTTCTGTGTTCTATCAGTGCAATAGTAGCTCAAAGCAAGAGCTCTCAGACTCTCAGCCTAGGTGTGCACAGTCTAAGTACTGCTACCTACGTCCCAGCAAACAGGGAGAGGGGATCCTCAGTCAGGTACACAGTGGACCCTGATAGTAAGTCTAGCGTCCTTATTTAAATATATCTTTCCTGTTTGAAATTGCAAAACCACAAGTAGTATTAGGAAATCTTTTTCTTGCTGCTGCTTAAGAAGTAGTTAATACAATCTTTTACTTAGATACTAAACAAAGATCAGATTTATTTTTGGTTTCAAGAAAAATAGCATTGTCCATTGTATTCACTAGTTGTGTTTTACTTCCTCAGAACACATATTCACTTAAAGTCAATCACTAGGAAAGAAAAAATCAGTGTCAGATACCACACACTGCTGCAACAAGTGGTGTAATGGAAACCAGACCTGTCATGCTGACCTGGTATCTCTCAATTATCTAACAGACTGGTGTGAATCTCTCCTAATCTTGTAAGAGAAGGGCAAGCAAATATTTGGTGAAAGGGTAAGCGCTGTTTGTGTGCCCTAAAGGCAGAAAACATAAAAGGCCAAGGCAAGATTCCACAACTGAAAACACACTGAACTGGGAAAGCATTTCCTCTAGACCCACCTCTGTTACTTCTGCCTCATTAAATTCTACCCAGAATCCACACTGAATAAGTGAGGCACATTCTCCCCAACAATTCCTCTCTCACAAGCCTGTACGGGACTGGTTATGCTGTGATCGCATCAAAAGAGCACACGAGGTTCCAAGTCAATCCAATTTATGCTACAGTACTGGGAATGCCAGCAGTCACTATAGCCAGCCTTGGCTGTTTTCACACTTTCATGTTGTAAAGGAAGTGGGAGGCATCTTTCTGTTTCATTGCCGTTCTAATTAACAAACACTGTAAGGACTGGTGGCTGGGACCGACAGTATCTCAGAAGAGGATGGAAAACGAGAATATCTGCAACATACTGATGTTGCCTCAAAACTCCACCTACAAAATATATTTGGACAAAAAAGCATAAAAATTCAAAAGTGAAACACCTGTTCTAGACTCTACACAAGTATTGTTTCCCATTCCCCTCAACATACACCTCAATCTCACCAGCCATTACGGCAAATGTTACTCTTCCTCTGATGTTTCAACAGCAGAGATACACAATCGTACTGTTTCCACCTGGCTTTTCAAAACAAGCGCCTCAGAAGGCAAGCAGCGTGATCAAGGACAAATTTTAATTTTAGAGGCTGTATGGCCATGGAAATTCTCCAGCAAATGCTTTGTAAACAGTCAAGCTAGAATTGATAATATTCTTCCTGTCTGCAATACAAAATGGACATACCGATTAGGTCTGTGTTTAGCCACACAACCATTTTGCAATGGAAAGGTTATGACTTACATGGCTCTGATGATCCAACCAGTGAGATTTTAGTTGTCATCAGCTTTTCATTTTCTGCTTCTCTCTCAGTAAACTGTTTTGCAAAAATGCTTTGCTAGTAGCCTCTCCTAAAACTGTTGAATTATACACTCCAGAAAAATCAGTTTGAGACCTGCAAAGCCCTATTTGCCACACCTTCCATGAGGTTTTTCTTGCCTGCAAATAACTGTCTTTGAGAAATCTAATACTCCAAGTCACATAATTCCCCACTACATACAATTGATACTAAAACCAGTTTCACACATTACAAAACAGGGTTTGTCAAGTGGTTCCTCACATGAAAATCATGCCTCCTTTTGAGTGCTGACTTGCTAAGTTCAAGCCTTTGGAAACATTCTCTTACTTCAGGCAACTTCAGATAAATTACAAAGCCTGTTACTCTATCTGTTTCACTGCAGAAGACCTTTGCATTCATCCATACTGTATCAGTTTGCAACTAGGGACCAGAGATAAAAATTAAACAAAGATAAAGAGAGGAATTAAGCTTTACAAATGAGGCAGGTGAAATAAAATTTAAAGAAAGTACTGAAAATCCAGACTACTCAGTTCATGATATGGACCTATACAGTTTGTGCAGTCTCTAACATAGTAACTACAAAGCATTTAAATCTGATTTTTATAACTAGACCATGCTGAATTTTTTCAGTTTTAAAGGTGATTCTAAGTTGAAAATGTAATTGAAGATGCCAATTACAAGTTCAGCTAGAAAAGGGAAAAGTAAACCAGTGCAAAAGCACACTAGAGATTTCACACTTCATTTTTTATGTGGAATACAGGCATCTGAAAACTGCCATACTGCTCTGTGGTGTCCTTAGTTGAGCAATTTTATGTTGCATTGAAAGGGACAAGAAACACTCATACAGGTTAATTCTTTGGGTAACTTCTTTGTCACCATTTCATTTCACTTGGATGGTCTGGGTTTTTCTCTGCCTCCTAACTGAAACATACCTGACAAAGCTGAGTTTCTTGAGAACAGAACTCATTTCCCCTGCTTTTCCCTAGCGCAATAAAAGTAAATAACTAACTTTAAAAGACTTTTAGAGTCTTCCAAGTCAGATGCACTGTTCCTGTTTCTGTAACATTAATGTGTGATGGGGGCACTGCAGATTGCAAGTGCAAATATAACTTGTGTAACTAATAGTTTGCTTCTTATTGCTGAGTGCCTTCCTGGGTCTATTCATTTTAATCTGTTTTCAATTCACTGTCAGCATTAGGAACATATGCGTGGTCAACCGGTTATTTGAGAACTAGGGTGCTCATCTTCCCTCTTATGTTATCCTATGCCTATGATAATCGTTTCAACAATTAGGACAACAGGTGTCTTTTATTTTGCAAGTAAAGATGAAGGACTAAGGGAAATACATTTCCCTAAGTAGAAGTCTTTCAATATTTACCCAGAGATGATATATTTATGCTTATACCTGTAGGATACAACTGCTTCACCAGTTCCCAGATTACATGCATTCCAGTTCAGACTCATCATGGTATTAGGGATGGACAAATGTTAACAATGTTTTACTCAACAAAGAAAAACAAACAAACAAAAATCAATGACATCACCCTAGCTGCATAGATTAAACATTAACACTTATTTCCTGGCCTCAAATCTGATACATTCCCAAATATGCATGTCCTAGGGGGGATGGTGTGTACTCTCGTGATGACGCATTGGTAACAGCTGAAGTAAAATGGTATTTCCCAATATAAAATAAAATAGTAACGTGACTCTATTACTACATAAGAAGTAGGAGACAGTAAAGACCATATAATTATTTTTTTTTAATAGATTTTGACAAATAGGCTCATCTGACCAAAGCTGAGTAACATGAGCACCGCAGAGCCAGTCATTAAATCCCATTTCCTTTATTTATAGATTTCCTGAAACCTAGCAGCATTGCTCTGTAATAATCTTCTTGTGAAAGAAACAACTCAAACAGTAAAATGTTAAAGTTCAGTAAGTGTAACCTGGCAGCCAAAGAGGCAATATAACAGCACAGATCATCATAATCCCTCCTAATGCTCCATTGAGACAGTCCAGTAATATTAACCTCTTGTGATCCCTTGAAATCCAGACACAATAATGGACTACGACTCCTTCTCCCTTTTACTGTAGCTACCCTGACATACACCATTTTTTAAATGTCTTGCCAACAGGGACTGTTGTGTAATTTAACAGACTGAAATTCTAAGTGTAATTCTATATTGCTTCTGAAAACCTGACTGTCTCTTCAGCTTTCATTTGGGCAAGAAATTCTGCCACCAGTTTTATATTTACCTTTATTGCCTTTTAAAACTTCCATTGTCTCTCATCAGTGGCATTAGGCTGCTTTATTCTCAGACAGTGGCTGTAATTTAGGTAGTGAAATTAATTACTTATTTGAAAACAAAGAGGGAGGTGGAGAATTAAATGTTCCTCCTTTGTACTGCATTATCCTTCTTTTGCCTACCAAAAGGGTACTGGGGGGCTGGGGAGGGAATTTTCTACAAATTATTAAGGACTCTGCAGAATTCTGTTGATACAGTCAACAAGAGGGGCACCAGAACTGGGAAACACACTTTCCTTTTTCTCTTAGGAGCTCACATCCAAAGACAAATACTTCCCCTTTTTTTGGTGACTAAGCACAATGAATTAGATTTTCATATTTGCAATTTGGAGAAGTTCTCTTCTTGCAGATGTTTTGATAATGCAGATGACTCCGGGTGGATACTTAAAAAAATAGAAGTTTAAGAAAACTGTTCCCACCCATGGTCATTTGAGATGGTGGCCTCTGAGATTTCAAGCCTGAGTCATCTGTACTTTTCATTTTCATTGTGTAACCAGTTAAGCTGCAGAAGAAAGCGGTTTGAGAGTCACTAAAAATTAGGAACATTGGGGAAAAGCATAATTGAACTTTTTGCAAAGTGAAAAAGTTTTCCAGTGAAAAAGTGATGATGCTATTCATATGCTTAAGGAATTAAATATTATTGTGGTCTTAATGCAAAATGCTAGCACAGTATATTGCTTGGTTCATGGTGAACCTGCCTTGGCAGCTTTCTAGCCAAACACACCCACATTCACTCTAGATATCCATCACCTCTTGAGCGACACCTGGAAATCCCAGACAAATCTTTACCTAAAACAGGACTTCATCCTGCAGCTCCTTTCTCACTTCAAACTTTTTGTGAGCGAACTTACTTTCTGCTACCTTCATGTACTTTAATGATAGGCGGAGGTATCATTAGTGTACATTTAACAACATTTAGCAACTCAAGTACTACTTTTTTTATAAGAAACATCTGGAGATATAGACTGAGAATGAGTTGTACATGGATAATAAAACTTAATATAGTGTACACCAATGTAGTCAGAGAAGGTGGAGGTTTACCTATCAGCAAGGGAGGTAGTACTGGTGATGGCATTTTCTACCAGGGAAGGCAGTTCTACTGACCTAACTCTGTCATAACAGTTCTTTGATTTTTATCTGCACTTCAAAGAGGAAGTGAGATGACCACACAAGTTTCAGTGAACACACAAGTTTCAGTACCTTCTACAAGGTGAAGTGTACATTCAAGTTTTTAGATTTAACAGCTCTAAACACTATTTTGTTCAATCTCCTGAGCAGCCTAACACAACAGAAAAGCAATGCAAAAATAGTATGAGCATAAATATTCCTACCATGACAGAAGAAAAAGGTAGAAAGTTGCACAGTTCTTAGAGAAAAGTGGGTGAAAAAAAGGCAGGAAAAAACCCACAACCTCTGAGAGAGTTTTAAACAGCAAGGTTTTTAACTTTACCAGCCCCACATCCGTGTCCTTGCACATTTACCACTCTTCGTTTGCTGACACAAGCATGCTGAAGGGCATACAATTCAGAGGCAGGCAGCTCTTGATGTTCTCAGTCCAAAATACCTGAACAGATTTTGCAAAACTGCAGCAGACATACTCACGGGACTGGGTCACAGTATTCACTGCGTGCTCAGAGCTGGAGCTGGGAGCAGAGACAGCACAGAGCAAGTTGGCTCTCGCCAAGCAGCTGAGTAACTCTATCTTACCTGGCTGGCTCTGTGCTGATGTGTCCTACCTCACAGAGCAACACACAGCCACAGAGCTTCCTGACAGGAATTTGTTCAAGTCCTGCTGCGTCAGAAGATATAAAAAAAGTGGGTGTGGCTATCTGCAGCAAGCCACGCAGCTAAAACTCGAGTGGCTTGAGAGCAACTATTCACTAGCATCTAGATCACCCTTAATATGAGTAAAACTGGAGTCACGGTAGCACCTCTAGAAGAAAGAAGGCATTTAGTGCTATGGTCTAGCTGGTTGGATAGGGCTGGGTGATAGGTTGGACTGGATGATCTTGGAGGTCTCTTCTATAAAGAAGCTGCATCTACAACACTAGACTAAACCGAAAGTGGTCTTAGACTTCACAGATTTGGAAGGAAGCACAAAGAGGGAAACTGACGCTGTTGACTGTTCTTTCAACTTATTTTAGGAATTTCTTTTCTCTGAGAAAGGGACGGAAAAAATCCTTAGTGTGACACTGTGTACCACAACAGTAATAAAAAGAAATATATGATTTAATGTGGTAAGGAATGCAGTGGAACTCAAAATGCTAACATTGTCGGAAAATGTTTCAATGTTCAACCTAAGAACAAACAGTCCCCACTCCCTAGAAGTCTGTCAGTAACTGGACTGGTCATTACAGTCATGGCACGACAAAGTTCCCTGTTGAAAGGTTTCAGTAAGAGTTAAGTGCCCACTCCTTAGTTCTTGTCAGTCTTACTGCTCACTAGCACACAAAAACTTAAGTGTCTCTTCAATGCAAACAATTCAAATGCTTCTAGCTAAGTGGGTTGATAAATTCACAAAAAAAACATCTTTAAAAAGAAAAACATTAAACAGTGAAAGTTCAAGGCACCTCTTAGGTTATAAGCACATCTGAACAGACTATTCAATCCATCCTTTTTCCGGATCGGTAACAGGAGCTTTGTCAGCTGCTTGTGGTCAGTACCAGTTGTACAATTGCAAAATGCTACCTGCTACTTGCAAACACAGAACAGGCTGATCCTGTACTTTAGGTCAGAAGATACCATTGGGAACTCATTACACTGATGTGCTCTATTTTCACCTAAATTCTTAAATCTATGTTATACTACCTAGTTATGGAAATATTTTTCATTTTCAGCTTTTTAAAAGCATGGCAAACTTAAAAACTAAGAGATGGTCTAACCTTGAGCTCCGTGGTAATGGGTTGGACTTGATGTTCTATGAGGTCTCTTCCAACCTTGGTAATACTGTGATAATGTGTAACAAATGTGTTAAACCAATTTGTCTTCCTGAGAAACAGAGCTGTATTACCTTAGATAAACAGCCAACAGAAACTTTTGTCCACTGTGACCTTTCAGAGAGTAAGATCACACATTCCTTCCACCTTTACATTTGCATGTAGTATCTGGGTACAGACCACAACTCAAAAGGCAGGAAAACAAGTGTTAAAACAGTTGGTATGGTCCTAAAGTCTCATACTTTAGCTAGAAAATAGTATTAGCTATGTTTGTTTCTTATGTCCATGCATATATTCCAGAAATTATGATCTAGGTCTAACTGCAGTGAAAGTGACCTGCATATTCAGGTCACCTGAAGGTTTTCCCAAAGCCCTTTTTCTCCATTATCCTTTCTGCCCCAGCCTGTTCATCTCTCTCTCTCCCCACTACAATTCAGACTGATTTTGTCCAGATGAGAATTATTTTCCAAACAATGACAACTTTTTAAGTGGGTGTAGGTCATACCTGAATAACTGGAGTATTTTTACAGTGGGCAAAAGTAGGGAAAAAGACAAGGCTGGTCACTGTCTGATGTTTCTCATTAGATAATGTGACCTGGAAAGAGTGACGCTCATTTCTGATCCATCATCAAACCACCTTTGAGCATTCAAAAAGCCTGAATTCAGCTCGTGGCCAGAGCAAGTTTTCCTCTTCAGTTCTGTTAGGCTTCAGCTTCCAGACTGTTCAGCATACTCTCTTTTTCAGTTGAGTTTTATAGAACCATAATGTATACTGCATAAGTTTAAAGGTATGCAAGAATAACATGCCTGGCAGACTAAGCTTCAGTGAAATACTGAAATCTTGCTTGGATCCCTCTTCCAACTCCCCCTTCCTTACCCTGTGTTTTTACTGAAGAACAGCAGGCTCAGTTTCACTTTCCAGTTGTTTCTCTTCCCTGTGGTGATATTTTTCATAATGAAAGCACTTTTGACAAAGTTGTTTGAACAGAGGAGCTCATGAAAATGCAAAACTATTTACATGGTTATGAAATAAACACAGAATCCATTTTCATAATGAAAATTAAACACATACATCTAACAAAGGCACAGAACCAAGGCTATCTCAAGTTCAGTAGTAAATGACACTGTGTAAATACACAGCGTGACTCAGTTGCACATAGATAAGTCCTCATGGAAAGCAGTGTGCAAAATGACAAACTAACAGGCTGCTATGGACACACAAACTACTCCAGCCTCACTCTCTACTTCAGCATCCAGTGCAAAAAGACCACAGGCACCTCCAGGCAGCACTTCTTGCTTCTTTCTCGTTTTTCTTTCCTATTGCTCTATCACTTTGCTGTTATTTGACATTACACTAGCTGCAGACTTTCTCAACTCTTCTAGGCAACGTTCACAGCTTAGTTAAATATTGCTGTAAAACTGCACCTTACCCATACAATATTGTGAGTCTTTTAATAAGCATGTTTTCACTGGGCAAACAAAACAAAAATATGCTGTACTGAGAACAGGAAAAGAGGTCAGAGAGTTGGTGCTTAAAGCTGATTTTAATATATAACACAACCTGTGCAAACTTTATTGAATTGACAGGAACATTACCTCAATATAGTGGAGGCTCAGGAGTTAACCTTCCCAATCCAAAGTGGTTGTGTGGGACAGGAAGCAGCAGCAGCTGACAACTGACCCGACCGTTTAAGCTATGAAATGAATGTCTTCATTCATAAGTTTGGGGGTTTTGGTGCAAGGCAACATTCAGCCTGCAGTGATAAAGCAGTTCCCAGCTCCTCAAACTTTACTAGCATGTTTGAAGTAGCAACATGCTACAGGCTGCTCAATAAATCTAGCTTTCAAGAGAGAACATTTATTGAGAATGACTCACTGTGTATTCTACTTATCACATACTTTAGGTACACTGAACATAATAAGATCTCAAAAATTACTGCATGTGCAACTACTAGAGAGGAAACATCAAAGTACTTGACATTGCCTAGGCAATGTGAAGTGTTTCAGTGAATCTGACCCATTACATCAAAGTGCTAGGTTTGTTTTTTTCAACAATATATTTGCATCCTCTTAGCAGCAAGTATCATGATGCAGGCTCCTTGTAATTTTACCTCTAGCTTCGCGCTTCACTCAAGCCTACAAACTCAACCTGCCATAAGTATGCATAGAACTGTGAACCCAAACATTGTGTGAAGTTAGATCAAACCTTTTGTGGTACCTGCTCATCTGCAGCCTGACCTAACAAAGAGCGAGTGCTCTTCATGTGTCACTGAGCATGAGAAACCAGCAGCACAGGACACGAGATGGATACACATTATTTCAGTCTAATGTTGCTCTAAGCACAACTGCACTGCTAGACATTTTGGTTCAAGCTGTGGTATCTGGTGCACAGAAACACACATCATAAAATGTATGAAATAGTAACTTATTTAAAACATCAAATCTTGTAGCCAGATGAGCAATCATTATATGAACACAAAAGTAAGTGTTCTTTTATTTTAGGAGAGTCCTTCATCTAGCAAATACTGTTGTATCTGAAGCTTGCTGTTGACCCAAGTAAGGTGGATGTAGAATGAACAATTCAGTTGCTCAGTTTCCAGGAACACGGCATAGCTTTTAGCTTTCTCTTCAAAAGACTAGGAAGAGGTTGGCTTTGGTTTCAGGCTTATCAGTACATGTTATCCTGAACCAACGGGCACAGTTCCCATCTTACAACTGAGTGACCAATGTAAAAAATTTGAGGACAGGAATCCACAGGTTTGTCCCCCTGATGCTGTGGTGGGTGAAGATATGATCAAATGATGAACAGTGGGGCCTTTCCTGTGCCTACAGCAGCCTCTTCTCAGGAGCTGCCTGCATCAGGCACAGCATCAGACCGTCCAGCCACGCAGTTGTCTATAGCTGAGACCCTTTGGTTTTCACAGCAAGAAATGGGCAAACTGGAAAACAGTCACAGGAAAGCCTGTGGGGTTTATCACTACAGCAGTGTTTGTCTGCAAAAACATGCATGCAACTGAGGGACGGTAAAAAAGAAAATTCACTTGCACTAGCAGACTGATAAAGAAAACAAAACGCTGGTCCCAACTCTGTCCGTACCATGACGCTTAACAAAGATTTTCTAGAGCCATGAAAGAGCCTTGAAGCACATATGTGCTCTGCCAGAAACCATTTATATGGTTTATGTTTCTTTTCCGAGAAACTGAAGTGAGAAACAGACCCCCATGCTTAAACAACTAGTGGCACTGAACAGAATGTCTCCTTGCGGCACCACAATTTTCATGTTATAATTTATTCAGTTCCTCTCTAGGCTAATATTTTTCTATCTTTGTGAGCAGGATTTGTGCAAACAAGGCTCATGGGTCACTTACCAAAGAGGACATTTACTCTATTTTATGGACCGGCTCTCCATTTCTGCCAGGGAGCTGAATAGATGGTGTATAAGGGACATAACAGTTACAGAAGCGTGAAGGGTCTGGTAGGCATAGAGATGGCTAAAAATACAACTGTTTGGGAACAGGAGGAAGTATGTTAAGAAATAAGCATCAGCACTTGCACGCTTGACATTTGAGTTGTGTTGTTCAAGAGTCAAAAATGTCAGCATGGAAATTAAGGTGGTTTGAAGTGCTCAGTCCCCAGTAACCTCAACAGCCCAGACACGTCAAACCACACACTGGTGCCGATGGGCTTTACTATTCACAAGGCCCAGCCCTGCACATAGAGGATGCCTGTGGACTGCTGTGGAAGAACATGAGCCATCAGAAATCTCAACTAAAGAGACTATTACTGCTGAAGTTAATTTTCTAAAGGTACACAGCAAACTGCTTTGTAAACTGCAGTTGGAACTGAGTAACTTGGCAACTGCACATACAGAAGAAACCTCAGTTAAGATGTGGCTTAGAATGTACACAGTGTAAGATACAGGATGTGCAACAGTGGTATAGGAAAAAAAAAACTCTAAATATCCTTTCATGTTACTTGAATCTACTCTTGTGTCTCCTAGGGTGTATGTCTTAAGCGTTATTTAAATTTAAAATGTCACAAAGTTAGGCAAAGCATCTACTTAAGCAGAACAAGGATCAGAGTACACTGTACTAATGCTACTTTGACGTTAGAATAGGTTGCACAGTATCATGAAAGAGCTGAAAAGCCACAAACAAACAAAAAATTCAGATTTGCTAACAAGTAATTCTGCAAAGTATAAACCATCGGCTGGATCCTAAGAAAAAAAATTTCTATGTTGGCCATACTTAGACTAATGTTGTAGCACAATCAGAACAAGGTAGGGCAAATGTGCCATTTACAGGTATTTTAAAAATAAACTATGCATTTTAAATGCAAATAAATTTAAAAATAAATACTCTGAACACAAGCACTTATGTAACTGCCTTGGTACTTATCTTATTTTCTACAGTAAGGAGACTTAAAACAGAAAACCAAAAAGTCTCTTTAATTAGTACATACTGTAGGAGTACAAGTGCCGGAATGTCACATGGTATTTTAAGTCTGTCCTTGGTATGTTGACCTGTTTCTAGTTTCTCAGGTTTGCAACTATACTGAGATATTTTTTAATTTATACATGCATTAATATTCTCACTGCCACATTCCTAATTATCAGTGTATGCAAATACAGGCATTGTCCCTGCACATTAACAAAAGTGATGAGCAAAAATCATGAGATGAGCTGCAGCAGCATCACACAGTTCAAAGTAAAACAGATGTGCATACAGGTATTTTTGCTCTGGTCTTTGGTACCTGACCTCACCAATTAATTTATAGTAAGAATTGGAGGGGGAAAAATATAAATCTATGGGCTAATAGGCAAGCTACAAGTATGCTTTTAGAAAAAGAGGCTCGGGTGATGAAGAGAATCAGCTATCACATCAACGTACACTGAATGAAATCCTGCTTCATCAGCTTTGTCCTCGCTGAACAACAGTGGTATTTGATTATCACAGTTTTAAGCATCTTGGATTTAAAGTGATAACCAAGGATCCACCTTGGATCACTTTAAATCTGAGACTTAAATCCGTGATAATTAGTCGATCACTTTATCTCTACCTTGGAGATAAAAATGTCTCACCTTGAAACACAGTGAACTCCTAGCTGCAGGATATCCATTGATTTAGCATCACCTGTACTACAAAAAACATGCCAAACATATGTACAAAAGCGAAAAAAACAAAACTCTTTTCTCAGTATCTAGGATTCCTTACAAAGCACTTTTCAGTAAAGTACTCTGATTGCAATGGAAAGGCCAAGTGCCTCGCTCTGAGGCAAAGAAAGAGGGAAACAATTCCTTGCATCCTTCACATTACACAGTTGTTAATCCAAAAGCAAAGCAAATAAAATGCACACCAACTTCTTGATGCGGTAGCATTTGCTCCAACCTCACTTTCATCGTAAGCAACTCACACAACCCTTCAACTCATCCATTATACCAAGTGATGTTCTGGCAGCTGAAAGAAAACATTTCCTAGCCCTCCCAGCCCCCTGCCCAAAATTGCCCTCCCTTACTTGTTCTGCTGCTCCATTTCTCAAAACTGCCTGTGCTATTTATTTCCTTATTAAAAAGCAGTTCAATGTCCTTCTGATTTTTCTACTATATTTGGGATCATCTTAAAATGTAAAATAACTCTCCAGTCAATGTACCAACACACCCCATGCATACATGCTCCTCATATCTAACCTCTGCAGAAGATCAAGTTCAAGCCAGCACCTAGTTTAGTCCTGACTAAACAGCAGCAGAGCTCAGAAGTAGCCCAGTAACCCGGGCTCCTATCTAGGGCAACAAACCAGCATCAGGCATTTCCACCCCCACCATTCATTCCTAACCTCTGTGTCATGCACATGGATAGGTCAATAATGTTCTGCACATCTGGCACATGATTAAAGGCTGTATCTTGATTACAAGTTGAGTTTATATGAAATATGAGATAGGAGCTGATAGTCCTAAGAAGAAGTGGGGCAGAAGTGCTGCAGTTTAAGTTCTGTCCAGTTTTTGTTCATCTCAGCCAAGCAGCTCAATGCAGATCACACCAGACACTGACTGCAGAAAAGAAAACTGAAACCACATGCAATTCTGGCAGCTGGCCAGAAGTCTTTCTCTTGGCAAGCACAAGTCTTATTCCATACGGCATCTAGTTCATGTTTGCCTAAAACAGGTGAAAACTTCTCTCTGCTCCAGCATATCCAGGATTAAGTAAAAGCTCTCCCCATCTACCATTCAGACCACAAACATCAGCCTATGAGAAAGGGCCCTGGCAGGCATCATGTTCACCAGAGATCATCACAGAACCCGTTGTACCACTTCCAGTCTGTTTTTACTTTCAGTGCCAGACAAGTCACTCGTGAGTGAGTGGCCACAGAAGAAACACCAGGGCTGCATCCAGCTTTTGTTGTTTTGTGCGCCCATCCAGAGTTAAGATTCTGGGGTAAAAGAGGCACTATGAATGTCAATGGATTAGGGACAATCCTGATTTCCCTCCTCCAGCCAAAAAAAGTACAGAAACAAAAGCATTAACAAACTACTAATAATTCCTATCCACTACAAAGCAATGCTCTATTACCAGAGAAGAAATACTTCAGGCTTTCCTTTAGGCCCTTCCATATAACTGGCCTATTCCACTATGCACCTTCCAAGTGGAAAGGAGACATAGAGCAAACCTTAATTACAGGGAAAAGAGGAGGTAACTTTGAGATGAATTTGAACACAGAAGCACTATCTAGCTGCTGCAGAATGCAGGAAAATGGCCAACTTTTGAGATGTGCCTTCCACAGCAAGGGTGGAAGACACTGCACCATCTAACAGACAATCCAATATGAATACATTGAACTAAATTATAAATTGTATTTCTCAGGAAACTGCTTCCCTCCTTTCATGAAACTTCTATCTCTTGAGAAAACTGTCCTGAGGCACAGTGACCACTGTGCTGGGCCAGTGACCACAGCTGCAGATACAGTTAAGAATTTCCTTAATTAACTTCAGCTCTTTTATTTTAGCTGAAGTAATTCCTTATTCAGAACAGTTTTCGTACAAACGAGCAGCCATTCATTTCTCATTTTAATTACCTAACTGCATGTAGTAATCATTAACTTCAGTAGGTTTGCATATTTACTTGGCTGAGGCTACTGCTTAGTATTTCACTTAGGTATTAACTTGATTTAAAGTTGTGTCAAGAGCTGTATTATTTTACTAGATATGTGTCAAAATACCATGCAGGATATATTTGTATCTAATGCTTTGCTGTTGTAATTATTCTTACAAGTGGGCTAGCATAAACTTAATGCATCATCCACTGAACACTGTAATTTATTACCCAGAAAACATATAGTTGATGACAAATGTTAGCTTAGTAAATCAGCAGATAATGGGGCAACACTGTCACTTGCTTGCCCGGTGTATGTTACAGTAAGCCTTAAAGGTAACGGAGGAGTCAAGTTTGCATGAAATGCAGATAACCAAATTACATCATAAAAACCTTACCACAAAGGAGTTATTTGGGGGAAATGTATTAGAACACAACTTTGTATCCATGCATGAAGAGCAAAAGAAAAAAAAAAAAAAAGAAACCAATGCTTCTGAAATTGGAACACTGCAAAAGCTATCTCTTGTTGGGAGAAAAGACTGAGATGGGAATTTGTTTAAAATGTAACAATTTTCACCTCTTAGGAAACAAGTAATCCATGTCTTTAATCATCACAGTTAGTCTGAGATGACAAATTGCAAAGATTCAAAGAGCAGAGTTTAACTAAAAGAAAAAAGATGCTTGTAATTCCTATTGATAGCTTTACTTGAAAATTTTTGCACTTCAAATGACAAGGCTATAAATGCAACTTCATCTATAACAGTACATGACTGTATTCAGTAAATGACTGTATTCATATAAGTAAGGGCAGGTATTATCTTTAACTTGACAATCATTTACCACTATCAGGTACTACAGCTGTCCACATACTCTATATAAAACAATTCTTAATTTGCACCAGGTTTCTCTGTAACTTCTACCTAATTTTCACGTGGACATGCAGTGACAACGGGTAATGGCTTTATTCTGAAAGAGTATATTTAGATTAGACATTAGGAAGAAAAGTTCTTCACTGTGAGGGTGATGAGGCAATGGAACAGGTTGCCCAGAGAAGATGTAGATGTCCCATCCCTGGAAGTGTACAAGGCCAGGCTGGATGGAGCTTTGAGCAACGTGTCTAGTGGAAGGTGTCCCCACCCCTGGCAGGAAGGCTAGAACAAAGTGATGTTTAAGGTCCCAGCCAAGCTAAACCACCTGCAGAGCATCCCCACTGGTGGGGAAAAAAAAAAAAAACAAAAAAAAAAACAAAAAAAAAACAAACCAAAAAACAATCCCAAAACCAAACTACAGCAAAAGGGAAAAAGTAAAAACAACAACAACAAAAAAAGGAAAATTAAAAAGAAAAGGGAAAAAGGAAAAAANGAAACAATTATGTTCCCACAACAGGGAATGTAGTAAAAAATAGTCCAAACGTTGGTGCGATTATCACACTAAAGCATTAGTTAAGTGGAGGTCTGTCCTCGGCCCATTCAGGGCCCGCTGGGGAGGCATGTGCACTCGCTTAGAAAATTAGCTTCAACGAAGCTTACACAAAGGATACAAAGATATTTTAGAGCACCGCAAAGTCAGGCTTATCTAGGAGACACACGAGAAAATATTCTTGCTCCACTTTCACAGGTGGCGTTATGATGTGAGATCGGAAAGCATGGCCTGCGCGTAGGGCTGAGCAATGAATCACGCTTTCCTGCGTTTCTGTGTCTGCTACATCAGCATCAGACCATATCCTGAGCCCAGCCTCCTTTTCTGCATCGGTAAGGAGGAGGCGGAGGGGCTCCGAGGGAGGAGATAAAACTGTTGATGTATTGGGCTGGCCCACGAAATCCGCTGGGGTCCCAGGAAAGCACAGAGGGGCAGTCAAGGATGCTGCTGAGGCACAAGGTGCTGCCGGCCAAAAGCAACACCGCTGGGGACAGTGCCGCTTCCTCCCGCTGCTCCTCATCCTTCCGGAGACCGGGAGAAGGATAGGGAAACGCGGGAGGAGGCGGTACTGGCCGGAGAGCTGCGCTCGGGAGCAGCTGGCGGGGAGGGGGATGCAGAGATGCTGAGCAGACGGAGCGGGGAGCAGCCCGCACAGAGGCTCCTGCGCGGGTTTATTCGGTTAACTATCCCGAGCCCTGCCACCTGCTCTCGGGCAGCGGCTGGTGCTGGCCCCCACCCTGGGCCTACCCCCATCGTGGTACCGAGCCCCGGAGCATACCCCCATCCCAGGCGCCCCTATGGCCGCAGCTCCAGGGCAGTTGGGAGGGCTATGACCCCACGTAAACCCCAGCTCTTTCCCTCAGCTGACCCAGCTGCCTCCGCCCCACCCCCGGCGGGGTCGGAGGACGGTCCGGAGGGGAGCAGCAGCCCCGCGCCCCCTCCCGTGCATGCGAGACGAACCCACCTGTCCCAGATGCTGTCAAGGGGCAACGCGAAGGCCTTCCCCGGGCCGGGCCGGGTGCGCTGCCGCCGTTACGCCGCGCAGAGACCGGTACCCGCAGACAGCGGTCCCCGCGCCTGTTCCTGCTGTTAAAATGGCTGAGACGCGCGGGGGGGGGTGGGGGGGGGGGAGGGAGGGAGAGCGGGGCGGGGCGAGCCCCCGCTGCCGGATCCGCCGCCCGATCCTCCCGCTCTGACGGAAGGGGCAGGGGCGGGGGCGGGCCCGCCGCGAGGCCAGAGCCAGGCGGGGGTGTGCAAGGGGGAGGTGGTCTGGGCAGTGCCGTTCTGCGCGAAGCTCGGCCCGCGACTCTTCCCTGTCCCTATTCCTGATGGAGGAAGGGGGTGTCAGAGGAAAGCAGGCTGCAGACGCGGTACGGGCAAAGCTTTGCTCTCCGCTCTCCTGTGCTGTTGGACTGTTTATTTCCTTAGTTTTCCAGTGACGCTTGGTCACACTGATGGGTACGTGGCAAAAGCCGCTCCAAGCCCCGTCCTCCCTATGCACAATCTCCTTGCTCACTCAGACTTCGATTGCGGGCAGTAATGCCTGCTCAAGATCTCCTAGGCTGGACTAGGCAGCACAGGGGTCTGTTAGCCACTTTTGCCTCCTGACAATCTGGAGGCCATCAAGCTGAGCTGGAAGCCCCTGCGGTGTCCACTCAGAGAACAAGAAGTGGGTTTTAGCATCAGCACTGACGAGAGCAACTGGGATTACTCACAGCACTGTTCAGAACGCCAGAGGCCACAAATACCCCGATGATTAATGCAAAAGTTTGCCAGATGGTTTTGCTACTTTTGGAATCTGAGGCTTCTTCAGAATCGATAGAGCACAAAATAACAGACTTTCGACAAGAGGCATAGCCACTTCCTAACAACATGGAAGGAAAGACGAATAAACATTTCATGCTCCATCAGTGTCAAGCAGAAGTCCAGCACAATCCTCCCCCATCCCATATGGAGTGGGAAAAAAAAGAGAAGCTACAAAATAAGCCACATCTATAGTTGGTGACAGGAATTTGCTGCTATAAAAGACAACACCTTTACAAGAGGCTAAAATGTGCTGGCAACAATTGCACATGCCATGTGAATGTTATATTTAATAGTTGTTGTTCTTAGAGGAGCAAAAAGCATGTCACTTCCCTGGATGGAGATTGAACCAAGTCACTGTGTAGTTTGGATTTGGCTTGGCCTGTGTGAATTTCAGGGCGGCCCTGAAATTGCTCTCACTTTGTTCTAATTTGTTTCAAACCTGATTGTTTTACTCCATGTCAAATCACCACTAATGAGAGGGGCTGGGTTGTGCAAGATGCCCAAAGGCACATCTCTTTTATGCAAGCTAAATATTTCTTTTGATCTAACCTCCTGTAGCTGAAAAAGGTTGAACAGACTAACTTGCTACAATTTTTTTTCCAAGTAAACCACTGACACGTGAGCCCATTTTCTAAATAGTTCTCATAAACAGAGAATATATTTTTAATTTGTTCCAGTTATTTTATACTTCTTGAAGTCTTACTGTGTGAATTAACTGAGCTTGGATTTACTATGGCATGTCCTGCTAGTGGGTAGGGGAGCTTGCTTCCTGTGTAAGCTGGAGCAATGGAATGGCCACAGTGGGTCAGAAACAGTGACCGAGTTAGCACACGGTGTGCTTTCCCCAGCTGTGGATGGTCATCTTCTGGGAAGATGGCAAATTCTGCTGCTCAGACTTGTAGATGAAAGTGGTCTGTTTCTGCTCTTGAAAAGATAAATTAGCAGGAAAAAAAACCAAAACCAACAACTGCTTTCTTAATCCATTCAAGATTCTGGCATATACAGCTAGATACAGTTTCACAGTTTAACTTCTTGCTGTGTGAAAACCACTTCCATGTATTTTGAGCCTTCTATCTGGTATTTCCATTTATGTCCTTTGACTCTTGTATTAACTAACCATGAATTACTATGCTCTCTTAACTGTTTCCACGCCACTCCTTGTTTTATAGATTTGTATCACTAATTCCTTGCATGACAACCTCATTCATCTCTCTTCCAGGCTGTCAAGTCTAGTGTTCACCAGGTGCGGTTTCATAGTACCTCCAACAAATTTAAATTTGAACTCTCACCTCTCCACCTCAGCTTGCATGTTCTTGCTCCCACTTGGATTTCAGGTGCTCTAGGCTGTGAGCTCCTGCTGAGTGCAACTCTTCCCTCACCAATTCCTTTGTGCCCTCCCTACTGGAGACCTCACCAAGCCATGGGATTTCCTCATTAAGCTCTTCTTGGCCTTGGACAAGCTGTCCTTGCATGTCATAGAGAGAAGTACAGTGGGGAATCCTGTTGCCTGTGGGGCTTGTTCACTCACAGCCCCAGGCTGGGCACCACTGA
Source organism: Tricholaema leucomelas (assembly GCA_013400475.1). Classification (NCBI taxonomy): domain Eukaryota; kingdom Metazoa; phylum Chordata; class Aves; order Piciformes; family Lybiidae; genus Tricholaema lacrymosa; species Tricholaema leucomelas. Next base: position 2,073,483 of record WAAF01005838.1, read on the forward strand.
ATAACACCTAGATTCAGTGGTGCCAGCTCTGCTCAACAAAACACTTTGTGTGTTTCAGAAGGATGAATATCTAAGTCACAGTAATGAGCAAAGCTGGAAACAATCTAAGAAAAAAAATACAACCTCTCAGATTATGCTTACAATAATGAGTCCTAAACTTGAACATACTGCAGAGAGAGTACTGAGTGAAGAATCAGATAGACCTTGCTCTGTGGAGGCCTTAGGAACAGCACCAAAGGAAACCTTTCCTGTAGCCACAGGTTTGCAAGTGCCTCCCTGAATTACATAGGATTTACTGATGGAGCAGCTGCTCTTTTCTTTGTTATAAAGAATAGTTCTGTTTAAACTGCTCTCTATAAATAAAGCTGTGCTCAACTAGCAATACCCTGAGGACAAGTGGAATACTTCCAAAGGCTTCAAAACAGGTAGCTAAGAAAAGCAAGACTATTGTCAGGAGGTTTACATTCATTACAAGAGCTCAGAAACTCCTTTGCAAATATTTCCGGAGTCTAGAAATGAAAAGATTACAACTGCTTTTATATAACAGTATGCCACATTGTCTTGAAATCTAACTCTGACTGTAAGCATTCTTGGTTTTTCTCCTGTTGCAACTGCTTTGTATCTTTCCAGTAAAGGAAGCCCAGCAATGATCTCTGTGATCAGTATAGCAGAACTTCCCAGACAGTGGAATTGTTCTGAAGCAATGCCAATTTTCATCCTCATCTCCAAGGTCAAAAAGGAGCAAGAGAAAACTGTCACGAATACGCCAAAGCAGTCTGTAAAGTCTCTGTTTTTCACCCATGATTCAGAGCACGCTTGCAAAGAATCAGCAGCTTCTCACCTCATTCCTGATAGCAGCAAAGGCATTGCATAATGTTAGCACTTTTAATCTAACTAGTAAATCAATATTTGGAACCGTGTGGGTTGTTTATTTATATTAGGGGCAGTAAGTGGTGAAATGAACTACTTCTTTGTTGCAATCCTATTTCTTCACAGTTAGAATCAAAACAGCAGAAAATAAATTTGGTACACATACATTGCCATTTTGTAAACTTTCCAACAATTTCTTTCTCAGGATGGTAAAGTTTTAGTGTTCCTTTTTATTTTCCTTTTTTTTTTTTTTTCCAATGGCATCCCTTCTATTTCTTAACAAACTCAGAGAACATAATTGAAAAAAAAGTTAGAAATCACCCAAGCCCAAAACTGAAGCGTGTTGGACCTTCTCGTTAACTCTGCTCATCAAGAGTACTTACTTTTGTTCAATCTAGATGTTTTTAAACTGACTCCTAAGTTTTAAAAGAAAACACAATAAACCAAACATAGCAGTCAGACTGACACATTTGGTGTCACAAAGGATTATTGATCCCTCCAAAGAAGGGCATTTCAAGGAGGAATTTCAAGTAGAGGGGGACTGAGGGATGGCCTATTGAACACGGAGCAGGGTTTTAAAAGAAGGGGCCTACTTTCACATGCATTAATTGCTTTATTCTTTGCTGCTTTTTGTTCATGCTAGTTTCCTTCCCTTCTTACTCTTATACATAAAACCAGACTGGGAAATTGTCTGCAAATCTGTTTATAACAGTTGTCATAAAGTAACCATTGTCTATATTTTTACATAAAGAATAAACCAATCTTTATTACATCTAGTATCTACAGCCAACATATCAGGCCTTTCAGGGAAAGCAGGAGCAAAGTTTGATAAAGCTTCTGACCTAAAAACGTTTAATCAATTTTGTTACCTTGATCTACAGAAATACGACTTCTCATTTGGAGTCATTATGTAGAAGAATATGCAAGCACTGAACATATACTTGCCTTACGTAATTAAATCTTTGTTTAAAGTCATATTCCATGCATGAAAGAGAAACATGTGTCTGCTTGCAGACATAACATTCGTATTCTGTAAAGCAGTCACAGTTGTTGCCTGCTCAGGTCCATGCAGAGCTATGTTCTTTTCCAGAGATAATATATGACAGTAATGTTCTGCCTGCTTAAGCGGCAAGAGAGACGCCTTGTAATGTTACCCAGATACCTGCAATGCCCCACAGCACCTCAGCATCTGCAGCAATTCAAAGACTGTTTCAGTTGGAAAAGAAGTCTAAGGTCATTGAGTCCAGCTATCAACCTAACACCACCATGGCTGTTAAACCATGTCCCAGAGTGTCACATCTATGTGCTTTTTGAGCATGTTCAGGGACATTGACTCCACCACCTCGCTGGGCAGCCTGTTTCAATGCCTGACCACTCTTATGGTAAAGACATTTTTCCTTATATCCAATCTAAGCCTCTCCTGGCACAACTTGAGGTCATTTCCTCTTGTCCTATCACTTGATACTAGGGAGAAGAGACAAACACCTGCCTCACTCCAGCCTCCATTCAGGGAGTTGTAGAGACCAATAAGGTCTCCCCTCAGACTCCTCTTTTACAGAATAAACAATCCCAGTTGCCTCAGCCACTCCTCATAAGACCTGTTCTTCGGGCTCTTGACCATCTTCATTGCCCTTCTTTGGACAGTGTATAGCCATGAGAGCACCCATATTCACATTTATGTGCTTGGATTTTGATTCTTTCATCCAAGCGAGCATCTAGTTTTTTCAAGATCTTGGGTCAAATTAGCACTTAATAGAAAGCAATGCTGAGACTGGCAGGCTTGCATGCTACAGAAATCCAAAGGAGATGCAGCTTCAGCATTGTCTTATATATTGTCAGTTTATGATAAAACTGAAAAGCCCTTTTAGGAGTAGAGGCAGAGTATTAGCTCCTTAACAGGAGCACGTTCATGGAATTCCTGGCTGAAGAATATACATGTTAAGAAAGGAAAGCAGCATCAACAGAGTTCTGATCCATACCACAAGAAATCTAGGGGAAAATTTGGCACTGTACATTTAATTTTGTTGGTGTAAACAGCTACATGTCTCATTAGCAGAACACAGGTAACTGTATGGTCACTAGATTGCTGTACAAAACAAAGTACCTAAAAATGACATTCTGGACTTTAGAAGGAACTTTGAACAGTCATTACAAGGAGGCCCTTGAGTACTTCTCAACTAATGAAGTATGTTCTACTGCTGCCTAGAGACATTCAAAAGAAAAAAAAAAAAGCTATAAAAATGAATTGATTTCCTGATTTTTCACAAGATCCTGTCTGAAATTCACAACCACAGTTAGAAATATCCCCACAGGCCAGGCTTGTTCTAAAGAACCCATATGATTAGGATAGATTATGGCGAAAAATATGGCTAAATAATTGTCTTCTTTCATCCTGTTCTGTTCTCTTGAGTTTTACAATTTCCATTAAGAGAATCAAAACATTTTAAACACTACAGTGCCCTACTTCAGTATGAAACTATTTGGAGACTTCATTAAAACAAAAACTAGAAGTCAGTGAGGACCTTGACCTCAATAGTTTGTCTATTCACATATACCGGGGCAGAAGTTTGTCTCGAAGAACCAACAGTTGGTGATAAATTGTCAATCCATGTATGCAAGTCTTAGAAAGCCTTCTTGTTACTGTGAACTCCCTTGTGTGATTTCTTAAAAACAAACTGTAACTAACTCATGAAACATCTCTTTCTACCTCTCTTTCATCAGATGTACTTTCTTTTTTGTTTCTGGGATTGCTGTGACCAGGGGATAAAATTAGAGTCACAATACAAAACCCAGCTCAAGGGCAGAGGTATTATATATGCTTTAAAACAAGCAGGTAGCTTTTCAATTTTAAAATATTCTATGCATCCTGACTAAATTGCAGCAAGCTGTCAGTCTGTCTTGACATGCTGCAGCAGTTCTGCTTCAGCTTGTTCTTGAACATGTAAGACAGTCCTTACAAGACAGTCTTGTGGCTTCCATCTTTTCTGTCATGATCTACAGGATGGCGTATCTGCAAGGATCTCATTTACCCTGCTTGTCAATATGTCAGGGTTTTGCTGGAATTCAAATTATATTAATTCTGTCTTTGCAGCAAAACTTTTAGCCATCTTGTTTTTTCTTGCACAGCTTCTTTCTTCAGAGACTGATGAACGATTTTTTTCTCACCAGTCCCAACAGAATCACCCTCATTGTGCATACAAATTCCTGGAGAAGACCCTTTAAAAATGTTATTGTGGGCAGTTTGCAGAAGTGATACAGATCCTCTCAAGCAAGTTCACATGTTACACTGAACAATATAGTACAGGTGTATGATTTCTTTTTTCTTGGTCATCTTTTTCAGACCCTTCAGAAGCCACCCACAAAAGATGCCTCACATACACTTTTATCTCACGTGGGCAGAGATGCCACAGTAACAAGTTTCTACATTCTTAGAATCATTTTTCAGTCAACAACCAAACATTTCCTTTGCACGGTTGCCTCACTGTCAAAATCTTTCAGTCTAAATTGATCCATTTCCATTCATAAACATCTGTGCTACACAAAATATCCATTTATGTCAAAACCAGGAATGATACACAAAGACGAGAAGTACACCTTTACATGATGTCTTTCAAAAATATTTAAATTCTTACCTTAAAAAAGTATTTCTCATGCAATCCAAGTTTTGCCTTAGCACTCAGATCTGGAAAGTAAAAGCACTTTTAATGACGATTCCAGGCAAACTCCAACCTTGAACATTGTGGTGAAGGTGCCAACACTGCTTTAAATGCTTGCACTTGTGACACTGACTTTCCTTTTGCCATGAAAACAGAAGAGAATTTTACTTACACAATCATCTCTCATGTGAGTAGCTGCTACCTACTCAGACGAGTTGTTTCTCAGGTTTACAAGTAATGTCATAACGTGCAAGAAACACTAATAGAGTATGCTTCATTTGCACACTAATGCTAATGTCTATGCTTTCATTTCTGCCCCTAGTTCTATTACAAATTGATCCCCAGAGTCACTTATTTAATTTATTCACATGAAACTATATGTGTAAATTGCTTACAAAACCACTTGTTATTGTCGTAAGAGTTAGAGAAGAAGGAAATGCTTGTGAATGAAACCTAGTTGTGAATATTTAGTGGAGCTGGGGAATGGCTGTATTCTGAGGTTTTCCCTGCTTCTGCTGGCCTTGTACTCAGAATTCAAAACTGCCTGTAAGTAGACACCATCACATTATCTGTAATGATATCTGGCTCCACAGGCCAGTCCAGGTATCAGCGTTACAAACAGCGGACAAATACCATGATAAAAGGTTCTTTTTATTTAGATGAGTAGTATCACTTACAGACCTATTTTCTTACTGGACAATGATAGTTAAGAAATATGATGCTGGGGGAGTTTCAGCTTTAGCCCATGTTGTCTAGATAATTTAACTTCCTCATTAATATACAATAGAAGCATCTTCGAACAGAAGACCTGTAGTAGCTTGAGAAACTTAGAAGATAGTGCAAAAACAGACAGGGTAACAAAAGGTACATTATAATCTCTAGGCAAAATAGGTGGCCTTTGTTGTTGGACACTCATGAAGACAAGTATTCAAATATCATCATGTTCAGTATGACATAGAAATAAATTAAGAAAAACAATGAGATTATTTGGATTGCCAAAATCCTCATGTTGAAGTTTACTTCTAGTATTTTGAGGGGTAAATTTGAAATAGTTTTGACGACTGAAAGTGGAGTGACATTGCTGACATGGCCAAACACTAATTTTCAATTAATTTTAATCTCATTTGCTTTTATTGTAGTTCTGTGCCATGCCAATACCCATCCCAACTATACTAGCATGAACTGTGCAACTGAGTTTGCTCATTCAGTCTCTCCACAGCAGTACCGATGGCAGCCAAACTTTAAACTATGTTTTCATAATGGTGCCTGCAATACCTTGTGATACTGGGTACCATCTTTTATTGAAATGCTTCTTAGCATTAGCACATGAAACAGAGAATGCAGAAATACCGAAGCATCTCTGACTTTTGTACCACAATTAGGAAGCCTGAAACTTCAGCTCGAGCAATTGACATGGTGCTGCTGAGAATTAAAAGCTATATCCTTATTCAATGTACACTGACATTCACATCCTTTCCCAGAAATGGCTGACCACAGGAGAGAAAGACTGAAGCACTGCAATGCAGAATAAGCAATTACTCCTATGAACTGCAAGTCTAATGAAACCTATCTGTTGCTTTGTTGGATTTTGTCTTTTTAAATAGATCCGAATCCCTTGCTCTTTTTCTTTCATGCATTCCTTGGCTGACATCTCATTGTATAGCTTCTGTTAATAAAGAAGATCATTCAACGTTATTCATGATAAAGCAGGTTGCCATGTTTTGACCCAGTAACAAATTCTTTTCCTAACAGCAAATGGATCTCAAGTTTAAAAAAACTCTCAGGCCTTCAACTGGCTAGGTCACATGTAGCTGTTGTACAGAAGTGATGTGATGAACTCAAAAGGTTAGATACAATAAGAAGCTTATAAAGTGGGATACCTTTTCCTTATAGAGCTTTTGTAGTCAAGTCTTTGGTTAGTCCTGCTTATCTTGTGAAAGAAGCTTTGTCCAATACCTCAGGTAGAATTTTCAGAAAATAAAAAAAAAAGCACTCTCCTTGTTCAAACTTACAAAATTAGATTTATAATCAATGCTGTGGTTTCTTCCTTTCCCAGTGTTATTCATTTTAAACATTAAATACTCCTATAATCCTCTCCAATGAGCTACAGCAGCAGTTGAAGTGCGTTAGTGTACTTGCAGTATAGAGGAAGCACTACAAACAGAAATGACACTCGAATTTTTAAACATATCCTTTTCCTTCTGCGACTCATGTCATAGTAAACTTATCATTTAATCAACTTCTGAGACTTCTATTAATTTTTTTCTCTCTCCTTTTTTTTTTTTTAATATATAGGAAACCCAGCAAATGCCACCTCAATACAACTACAGTGACTTTACTCCCCCTGTGCACAAAATTTAGGACTTTTCTGAATTCATCTTGCAAACAGACATAATTAAACATGGGGAAGTTATCACAGAAAGCAGAGGAACAAGGATACGTATTTCCATAAAAACAAGGCTTTGTGAGAGCTGAATCAGACATTGATTGAGATTCCATTGCCTTTAACAGTGTAGGGTTCTGTTCTTACGAAAAGTTCATCAACTTAGATGACTGAAATAGTATCAAGTATTATCAAATTAACCTCCAGTATAACCCCACTGCTTCTCTGGTGCTACACTCAGCAGAACTCTGGCCCACATGCTGTAGAAAGTGTTGGCACAAACAAAAGTGAGTTTAGAAAAAAACAGTAGAGGATTTGTGATAAATCAGAGGCTTAAACAGTTTTATACTAACCACTCAAGATTTAACTTTAGACTAATTATATTTCTATAATTAGTAACTTAATGTCAATTCCTCTTAATACTGTATTAAAAAGTTTCAAACTAGCAAGTCATATTCGACAGCACAGAAGGCCTATAGTAATAATGCCAATTAAGCTAAATAATCTCCTAAATCTGTAGCCCTAAGACATTCCCCTGGGTGTTAAGTGACACTTGAGCTAAATACTGAAATGTGTGATTCAGGCAAGTAAACAAATAAATAGTTTTAGCAGAGCATGACTAAAACACCTGCCATCAACCCCAGATAATCATAAATAAATGCTGTCATTTTTTAATCTAATGATCAATATATTGCCAAAGGATGTTTGTGTTTTCCCTCCCCCACAAGCTAGGTGAGGAGCTTGAGCAAGGATGTGTAAGTTAGATTTGTTGCTTCTTTTGACATTCTAGTGACACAACTCAACTATACAGCAAGCTGTATGACTAATTGCCAGTGAGTTGTGCTGCTTGCATCCTTTACTGCTGGGGATATTTTCTGTTTTGTTTTAATTTTGATTTTTTTCCCCCAAATAATCTTTTCCAAACTAAATCTGCCTATGTGGTATGGCATTAACCAGTGGCACAGGTAATTTCAATGTCTTTCCTAAAAATCGCTTGCTTCGAAGGCAGGCTCCCGTTTAACGGCAGTAACTGCAAGGCTGGAGCCTGAATTAGTTGCTCAGAGAGGCAAACCAGCAGGACCTGTGCTGCCACCTGCTGCAAATACTAGATCTTGCTCGCAATTTAAAATCGAAGCGATTTAGTGACAAAAGTGATACTGCAGAATGCAGATGTCTAGCCTGATTCCTCTAGTAAAAATGCTCTGAAGAGAATATAGACAATGTGGAAATGGAGAAAAATGTGCTTCGACACATATGTGCGTGTACTGGTGTTTACTTGTGGTGTTTTCATGCAAAGTCAAACAGGAGGCTGCCTCAGCCTGGAAGGGTGCACACATCTGCTCTGTGGCGTTAGTTAATGTGTGTGCTATCCTCATGTTTACAACCCAGTATACTTCAATCTCTACAAAATAAATAGTCTCGAAATATCAGTGACTGGTGACATTTAAACTGGTTTACAAAGTATGCACATGAATGTGTAAGAACTATTTTAACCCTACAGGTAACACAAAGTTTTGGCAAAGTGTCAGTCATACTAAACTGTACTCATCTGCTTGACAGAGTGGTTTTTCCCAGTTCTTATTTCTGAAAGGAAAACATATTTGTGGGTTTTCCTTACTCACAGAATAGCTAAGTTGATTCAGCTAAGAAATTTTCAGGTTGGCTATCTAAGGCCTCCCATCAGACTTCCTTCATCCCCTAGGTAAGTAGCCCACTATGGAAAAAAAAAAATTCTCTCTGAACTTTTCCACCCATCTGCTACTGGAATGCAAAGATCAAATTACCTAATGAATAAGAGGAATTACTTCACTTTGAAAAGCATTTTTAATTCCTCATGAGAATTATTCTAGAATGGTGCAACATATTAAATACTGTCTTAGGCTGGAGGCAGACCAAAATTGCTGACAATAAAACAGACTAGTAAAACCTAATCTGTTGAGAACTGTGCCCCTGTGCTCTCTACAACTATTATTAAAACTATTGAGGAAAAGATGGTGAGTTGGCTGAAATATTGACAAATTCTAACTGAAAAGCCCAAAGTGGGTACTCAGAAAACATTTGCAAGATCTCTGGAACAGAAAACTGAACCACCATATTCATAGCAGTAGATGTTTGTGGAGTGTGTTTTGTTGATGACATCTCAGTGACTGGGCATTTGCACTCCTAATGTCACCGCAAGACTCAAAGTCCTATTCAGAGCTCATCACCCCACCCACCCAAGACATGTTTAAATAGATCCTTTAACTAACCCCACTTGCTCATAACATTTCAAAGCACAAAAGCATGTCTAAAATAAGCTTTTTTTTTTTTTTTTTTTGTGGTCAGCATGACTGCTGAAGATTATATGCCAGTTCCTCTTCATGTCTTCCAGAGTTACAAACCCCACATTTCCAGCATGAACAAAGTCATTAATCCAAACTTTGATGTTTGATTTATATCTTGGGGCCAGGAATGTAGCTCTACCTAGATGCCTTTTCAAGCATTCCGTCTTGCTAAATGATCACTCTTGTCCTGGATCTTCTCACGAGAGTTTCCTACATCCAGATGACTTCTTTAGGCTTGTCTAGACCTCTTTTGCAGGAAAAGAAACTTTTTGGCAAGAGTGCACATACAAATATTTAGAACACTAATGTCAGGCATTATTCTTAATAAGGTCTATACTAAATATACACATTGCATTTACAGATGCAGTACCCCAAAATACAAGGCATATATTCCCTTCTTAAACCTTTTCTCAACTTAACTCCTGAGATAATATGCAAATAGCACTGCCTAACACGGAGTCTGTTTTCAGAGTCTTCTTTCAAAGAAGGTTTCAGAAGTTCAAACAGGCCTGCATGTTTCAGGTGACTGGTTTAAGCCATCATGCATTTTTTGCCTCATATTTTAATGGGAGCCAGAGCAGACTTGCCAGTTACCAAAACAGCAACCAAAAGGCAATAAAGAATTTTGGGAAGACATTAAGATCTCAAGACAGAAATCAGTACTTTGGTATGAATGTTGTGCTGTTAGAATTTACTCTACCAAAATGCTTTGAACTTGATCTTGCACCACTCGAATAATTTGTTTGCTTCCATCAGTTGTTTCAGGAACAAAGCCATATTCTTGTGTGTTACAAAATGGTTCTCAGAATACAGGAAATTATTTTGATAACAGAAATTAGACAGGCATTGACTGTGCTGCACTTCTTCCATATTAATATCACCTCCCTGACAAGTAACAGCAGGTAATGTTCTTTACTCACAAGACACCGGTGAAAATCCCTCACAGGTGGGAATACCAGCTCCATAGATACCAAGTACATTTGAAATAGAGCTTATTTCATTGGTGTAATGTGCAGGTGCCTCAGGACATTATGGGAACTGGAGAGGACCTGTACTGGTATTACAGTTAAGGTTTTAAAGAATTTTCTGATGAGAAAGCTGTACCTTAATCTGCCTGTGTGACTGAAGTCTAGAGTTTTCTTTGGTTATCTAGCTGACAGTTGTGCTCTTTGGACTTCATAAACAGCAGTGAACAGATCTGAAAAACATGAATAATTTGAAATCTTTCAAGCTGGGATATAAATATTTTTGTTACTTCTTTCCCACTTTACTGGCTAAGTTTTCAGGTACATGCTTCCAGAGGTCTGGCTGTTTCTTTGAGCATTGCACCTACAATACAGTTCCTTCTTATCCTTTTTTCTGTTTCTAGTAAAAAAGGTTTCAAGTAAATAACTAGAGTACATATTTTCTCTATTAGTCAGAGTTTCTAAACAGGACAATCTGTTACTGAGTCCAGTACGTTCTACTGGGTAGAACACCTGTACTGAATACCACAGCCCTGACCTTCTGTCTGGGCAGGAAAAGACTGTGTCAAGGTTCAGATTGTGGAAAAAGTCTTCCCAGCCATCAGTCAGAGGAGGAAGCAAAAGCAGCTATCTCTGAAGTGTGACACATACCATCAGCCAAACTGTAAAACACATCTACATAAGCCATGAATATACAGGAATGTAGAGAGCTTTGTGATAAATATTTCTGAGACTTAAGAAAGACACTAAAAGAGGGTGATCTATCTGGAAATTGCAGACACAAAAAAATCATTTTGCCTCCCCTGTTGCTGAAAACTGTTGGCAAGCATCCACAGATGTAGCCTGAATAAAGAAGCCATCAACTATAGTTTTCATCTGAATCTTGAGATGAGAACAGAAGCTGAGGTAGTACATCTGCATAAAATACCTATTTTACTGTTTCCTTCAAACACTGCATTACTGAAAAAGAAAAGCTGGCAGGTTTTATTGTATTAGTTAAGAGGACATTATAATGAGCATTTAAGAGGTGAACGACCACAAGAGGGCTCATTATTCCATATAGCCCTTTCAGCAAAATGGGTTATATCTTTCCATACCAAAGCACTTAAACATGACCTCTGTCTTGTGTGAGGCACCTACACTTTACGAAATACATAAACTTGCACAGAAAACATATAAGTATACCTGGTTTTCCTCAACAACTTCTTAAAACAGACCCTAAAGACATACTTCACCATGGTCTTCACTACAGGCTGCAGGGGAATCTCTGCTGCAGCGCCTGGAACATCTCCTTCTCCACTGACCTTGCATCCTGGTTTCACTGAGATGGAATCATAGGCCTGCCACAGTCCGCAGGCTGCGAGCAGTGTAATCTTACTGAGGATGAGGATTTCTCTCTATCCTGCTCCTGCTCATCCTTCTTTTCTTGCTACTTCTCCCCATCCCTAGAGCAGTTCACTCATCACTGCTCCCAAGAATTGTCTTTTCCTTTTTACTGTGACAGCTATACGTTTGCTGAGCTGAGTATAACTTTGTATGTTTCATATTGACATTGGAATTAGTTTTGCTGTGCTTTAAATTTGTTTTCATTTCAACTCATGGGCCTCCTCTCCTTTTCCTGATCCCTCTTCTTGGCTGGGGAGGGGTCATTAGGCAATAGAACAATTGCTGTAGTTTAGCCCAGGATACAGGCTAAATGTAAATACTTTGGTGCATGAAGAGTTACTTCTCTCACATATTATGCTACCAGCACTGGACAAGAAACAAAGCAAATGCCTTGAAGACTGGAAAATGGCTAAATATAGGGCCTAAACACAAAACAGAATGAACGTCATTGAGCAGTTTAAGGCATAAAATGTTTAGTAACTGATGTGTGAAAAGATCAATCATCGTCTCTGTGTTAGTTCTCAAGATAGTTCAAGTTTAAAAACAAATAAACGATACCTGAATGGAAACAAATTTTCTTAAGAACTTATTTTCATGTTTTATATGAAAATATTTTTTCTCAAGCTCCAAACAGCTCTGGGAAATGCTTTTACTCATTTAACCTACAAACCTACAAAGAAACATCACTATTTCCCTGATACGGCATCAACCTGTGTCACAGTTACTGACAGTACTTTTTGAGCTTTTAACCTTGACTGGGGTAGAGAAATTAGTATGAAGATGAACTGTTAACTATGATTTTCTTTATCTCAAAGCAAACCTTGTTCATTCATGATATTTCTTTATTTCTGCGTGCTTTTACATCCAACTGTTTTTATGCCTATAAATAATGCATCTTTTTATATAAGGGAAAAAATAACTCCAGTCCTGCAAACATGACAGAAATGTGATTCAACAAAAAGCTGATTCATACAGTTGTCATCTAATACGTTTCAGATGGTGTTTTATATCATTATTTTCAGTCCATCAAACTAAAAAAAAACAAAACATGAAAATGTGATATGCTTTATAAGCTCCTGTTTTGAATGTTTCAAGTTGACATTTACTTTTTTTTCAGTATTGTCTAGCATATGTTCTAGCTAAATTAGCTGACAGGGAGAGATGTGATAAATGCAACAGCCTTTTATCTTTCTCACAAGAAAATTCCTTGGGAGGAAATCAGCAATCAACTACCACAAGCCCTTCTTTATATTCATAAAAAATACATGGGAGCAACTGACTAAACAGCAGGAAGTCAGAATAACTGATGGAAGAATCTCTGTGAACCTAGATTTGGAGCGAAGTTAAAACCAGACAGCAAAGCAGCAACAAAAAAGCCACCCTGTACTAAGTGTCATGCCAGCTTAAATTTCCCTAGTTGGTTGCTGCAACCTAAAGGGACTTGTGGTAGCAAAAGCAGTTTTCAAAATGTGAACTGTAGAGAATTCAACAAGAAATAGTATAGTACCTATAATATCTATAAGATATAGGTATCTATAGATATCTGTAACATCTATATTATCTAGAAGAGAAAGCTATTTACTCTAGGGATCAACGACAATATAACTATCACCTCTTCATTATTTCACTTACTGGTATTGGCATGCAAGACGAAAGATACAGCCTTACTGATTTGCTGGGAGGCATCTTGTAGCCATTTAGGGAGTGCTGATCTTTTGAGGCAAAACTCGAGAATGAACCACCAACAGTTATGCTGAACATGGCTTGTTATACACAAAAACTAGAAGAGAAAAGAAACATATTTCTGAACTGGTATTTCTCCTCAATTCAAGCATGCTACATTCATAAAAACTGACTGGGAAGGAAATATTCATGGTTAGACATTTTTCCTAAATCAAACAGTTTTGGAGACTATAGTTAGTATTCTCTTGCCCTGTCACTGAAGTGCACCAAAATTGTTTAAAAATTAAAATCAAACCTGATCAGTCTACTGTAAAACAAAATGAGTAATCAGCACTTACTGTAATCAGTTATTAAGAGAAAGAACTTGCTTGGATTTTCTTCTAGTGTGTGTGGGTAGGGAAGGAAGGCAGCAGAAGTATACACTACATAAAATCCCTTTCACTGCCAACCATAAGGTGCTCAAGAAGGACCTTGTGTTTTGATTCTCTACATCCAGTTTTAAGACTATTCACACACTTTTACAGCTTATGTAACCTATTGGCTTTGGCCATGGCACCACTTGCTACCATTTGCTTCTATTTGTTCACACAAACATCCAGTGCAAGCATGCTTTATACATATTTATGAGCTGAATTTACACAGTTTTGTGGCAACTTCACCAGTTTCAGCCAGTTTGGTCTTGTTTCTCCTAACATCAGAGCCCCTTGTACAGGCACACTTTGGACTGGAGCAGAATAGTCTTTGTACAAATGAATATGAGCAAGACAAGTTGAGCATGATTGAGCAAAACAGCAGAATGTGATCCCTAAACCAAGTAAAACTAATATCATTAATATCAAGCTTCTAAATCGTTTCAGTTTGGGGGTAATAGAAGGATATAGATGTGACAACCAGTGCCGCCATTCCAGTAGTGGACCTTTTCAGGACCTTTCAGATCCTGTCTTAAATTTTATAATGAGGTTTTTAAGCTTTGCGGTTGGGCTTCTATTGGTTTATTGTTACCTATGAGACTTGAGACAGCAGCATCCTTCAAAATCCTCACACCCATGGCTGGCCTTAAGCAACGAATAATCTATAGCTGCTCTGTTTTCTAAGATTGCTTCTCTGTGCAAATGTCATTTGTCTTGTTGCAACAGAATCAAAGCAGATGTGGCATTCATAGCTTTTTCTCACATACAAGGCACCTTTGTCAGTTGAAGGTTGGTATCTAGTGCCCATGCAGGGACTTCCACTAGTCATGTGTGTAATAGTACTGCTTCCACTTTGCTCAACAGATTTGTCTTTGAATCACAGTTGGATAGAAGGGCCTGAGCTAGGCTCACTCCCTTTTGTGTTATACTTGGTTATCTCTTTTTAATAGGGACATAATAAGTCTTCCAAGTGTGCACAGACCAGTTTTTGGTGTATAACTATAGGCCTGGAGCTCACATCAGAAAACTCATGTTTTTGGAGATAGGTATCAGCAGAGTAATAGAAAACCTCTGTTGTATTGCAGATTAAGTCACTGTTGTTCAGATGTTCTGATGGGCAGCAGCATTAACCTATACATACATGGTCTAGTTGGAGTTATACCAAGAAGCTGAATCATGTAACATGCTGATTTGTTCACGTGGGCAATGTTGACACTTTTTCTGTACTGGGATGCTGACTGTGGGTTAGGTTCACCTTAAGGCAGGCAAGTTTGAGTTATGTATTAGTGACAGGGTTGTGCTCATGCCTATAAACCTTGTAGTTGGAACTTTCATGATATATGACCCACACTGTGCACAAAATTAATCTGAATTATTTAAGGAAGTCTTTACCTAGGTCAGTCTAATTAACCATCTAATTAACATTAGATATCACAATTTTTATATTTCAAGAACCTGCAGACAGAAAAATAAATCTCAGATTCAAGAACTATCTTTAGGCTCTTGTGAAAATATTTTAGGTACAGAAATTTATTGCTTTTGGAGAACCATTTCTACTGACATAGGAGATAAATTTGTTTGCAATGGATCTGAGTAAGAGCCTAAATTACTTAGTGAAAGGGTTGAGTAGAAACAGCTAACAAACAGAAGAGAGTGAGGGCTTAGTGTTCAGTCAATAATACTGAATCCTTATTCACAGATTTCAGACTGTGAAAGACTTTCAAAGAAGCTGAAGAAACTGAAAGAGAAAATGAAGGAATTGTGCCTAAGCCACCTGGTAGATCAGGATCAGAGAACCAGATTTTTGGATTTATAGTGGATCGCAATCCGAACATGAATTGATGATATTGTTCTCTTGCAAAGAAGTGTCAATCTGCCCAAGATGTCCAGTTTACACCAGCTATATTGCTTCTTTCTCATGAGTGGAAAAATCACACAAAACCAAGAAATCAGCAGGTCTGATCTAGCACCATGACCCAAGGTAGAATCAAATAGATCTGCAAAGAAGTTACAACTGCCTCTGGAGTTGTAACTGTGACGTTAATCAGCCTCCTCGTATAGCCAAACAACCAGCCTCAGAAAAACTTACACTGGTAGAAGAGTGTGCAAGACAAAATCAGTAGCAAGGGGAAAAGGAAAGGCAAGAGATCATCTATATCAGGTGGCTTATACCTGTATAATGTGCTGAACTATGATGCAATTTGATCTTACTGAATCACAGAACATTATGAATATAAATTAATACATTCTTCATTAAAAAACCCCAAACCCCATGTTTCTAAATGGTCAAGACTTTTCTAGAATTTAATTCTGTCCTCCTCAGCTTTGCATCACCCGAAAAATCAGTATGCTCCCTGATTTATTATTTATTAATGGCAGAAGGAAAAGTCAGAAGACAGGCTCAAGGAACCCAGCAATCTATTCTTTCCTTTTTTACTTTAATTACTGTTTGCTATCCAGTCACTTTTGTATAGACCTTATAACACATTTATTCAGATCATATATCTCCAACTTGTTAATGAAAATGTCATGTATGTGTCAAAATGCCCAATCAAACTGACAACAGGCTCTGTCCTATCCATGAGGTCTGTTCCTTACTGGAGAGAAAAGCAGGTTATCCAGTGTGATTTATTTCTGACAGATTCATGGTGACTACTATCATTCCCTGGTTATCATCTAGGTGTTAAAAGTATTTTAGGAGATTATTTATCCCAGGATTTTTCTGAGGATTTACATTACTTATGCAGATCAAGCTGTATTTCTCTGGCCACATCCTTCCTTTGATAAGAGGAAATACACAGTTGCCTCTTCTGCTTCGCAGGTTTGTTTTGTTTTGTTTTTTCCCACCAGTATCTCATTGACCTTAATGCGGTCAGTTCTTTAACTGTCTTCTGATCATATTCTCTGGACTCAAAACAATTTGAAAACATTTGGTTTGTCTGATTGCTCCTAATCTGTTCTTTACCTGCTCTGAACGGAGATAATTTTGTTCCTGGCATCACCAGCCCTCACTAGCTGCTTGCAGGTAATATTTTTTGGAAGTCTGATACAATGAGGGCACCAACCACTTCAGATTGCCATATAATTTGTGGACAAATTTTCTTCTCTGTTGAGCAGTTCATTACTGCTCAACACCCTGGAGGTGTTTAAGGTCAGGCTGGATGAAGCCTTGGGCGAGCTGCTCTAGTGGGAGGTGTCCCTGCCTGTGGCAGGGGGTTGGAGCTGGATGATCCTTGAGGTCCCTTCCAACCTAAACCATTCTATGATTCTATGATTCTATGATTTGTCTTCTATATAATATGAATATCTTTCCAGAGCAGTTTTTAACTGATAGGTCTCAATAGTTCAACTGTTTTGCAAGATGCCTTGTTTAGTCTTTCACTTTCTTAGTAATACATCCTGCTTTCCTTTATGTGGTCTTCCTGTGCTTAAGGTCAACAAGGACCTCATGATGCGGCCAAACTAGCATTACAATTATTTCTATTCTACTTACACCTGGGATAAATGAACCCTTTAATTTACTCTTCTAAAGCATCATTCCTTTTCTTAACTCCTTTCTTTAGACTTCCTTCTGATGAGATCTTAACCATTAATTGGTTAAGTTTTCATGACATCTGTTTTTATTTAGTTATTCTCTTTTCTTCCTCTTCTAGGGACAACAAACTGTCATTTTGCAAATCTTCTTTTTTGTGGGCAAATTACCGCAAAGATACCAAACCACCCAACCAAATCCTCATCTTGTAGGTAGTCCCTATTCTAAGGAAATTGCTTTATCCAAGGCACAAACATCTTGCTGTCCTGTGAAGAAGGGCAGCCCCATAATATGGAGGAAGGTGAATGTGACATGTTATGGGCAGAGTATGTAAAGTACAATCTGTAGTAGGACACAGCTCTCAGGGTATGTTTATTCATGGTTTTAACTACAGTAACATTCCCATAACCCACTACTTTGCCTAGAAGTCCACCTATCTTTGCATTTCAAATAGAAACAGTTACCTATCACGGAATGGTGGGGATTGGAAGGGACCTCTGGAGGTCATCTAGTCCAACACCCCTGCTAAAAGTAGGGTGACCCACACACTGCAGGTTGCCCAGGACCACAATATCCAGGCAAGTTAGGCTTCCCTCTAAAGAAGGAGACTCCACAACCTCTCTGGGCAGCCTGGTCCAGGCCTCCAGCACCTTCAAAGTAAAGTTTTTCTGCCTGTCCAGATAGAATTTCTTGTGTTCCACTTTGTGCCTGTTGCCCCCTGTGCTGACACTGGGCATCACTGAAGCCTCTAGTGACTGACTTGGTGGAGTGGGTGAAAACGGCTGGGCTTTATGATCTTGGAGGTCCTTTCCGGCCTGAATGATTCTGTGTTTCTGTGAAAGGAGTCTGGTCTCATTCTTTTGCTCCATACTCTTTAGTTCTTGCTGAGCATTGAGAAGATCCTCTCTCAGGCTGCTCTTCTCCAAGCTAAACAACCCCAGGTCTCTCAGCCTGTCCTGTATATACGGTACACCTGCTTCACAAACCCAAACCAGTAGCCTCCAGGAACCAAACATGCTTCTGCTGCCCAAGCCTGTTTTGCACACTGGACAGCGAATGGCTCACCCAGGCACACTAACTGCAGTGTCCCACACAAGAACACAGCTCGCTACTGGCACTTACCCGCCTTCAGCCTGGGGCTTAGCTGAGCTCCCTCTCTTGTATGGCATTGTAAAGGCACAGGCCACTGCCATTTCTTGGTCACTGCAGCAACAGCACTTGAGAAACTAGTTTATCAAGTTAATGCCGCTTGTTGCATCGGGTCGGCAAACAGCACTGCGACTATGGGCGTGCACTGCGGGCACGGCAGCCTCGCGGGCCGCAGCCCCAGCGGCGTGGGGAGGAGGAGGAAGACTACCGCCGGCTCTTGACTTCCTCCCTGCCAGCGGTATAGAGGGGAGCAGGGCGGGTGGTGACGCTAGGGCGAACTGCGAGCGGCTGCGAGGAGGAACAGGAACAGCCGGGATGGAGAAGAGGCAACAGGCAGGAGGAGGCCGAGGACAGAGAGCGTAAAAGAAAGGCGAGCGCAGCCCGCCGAGGAGGCAGCAGCCGCGGAGGCAGCGGGGAACGAAGGCAGCGGCGGGAGGCGGGAGCAGCCGAGGCGGAGGGAGGAGCGGGCGGCCGGGCGCAGCCAATTCAAGGGGGGCTCGTCCATTTTTTGGTGTGAGTCAGGCACGTCGGTGGGGTGATGCTACGGCACTAGGCAGGGAGAGCCAGGGAGCCGCCCGCTCGGTCTTGCACTCTTATCCGTGCCAACGCCGCCGCTGAGGGGAACGCCGCTTCCTTCTTCACCTCCCTCGCCAAGGCCGGCGCCATGGTTGGGGGCGCCGGGCCTGCCTCCTGGCCGCCTCGCCGTGCTCCCTAACGGAGCCCACGCGCGCTCCCGCCCCCCGAGGTACCGAGCCCTACACCGCGCGGCGGGAAAGACTGAGCGCGCGAGCAACGGCCGTGGGCGCGCGGTCGGTGGCCTTTGGGGCTGAGGCGTGGGCCGAGGCGCGCTCTGGGAGCGGGTGAGGGCCGGCGGTGGTCAGGCGGGAACGGGCGAAGAGCAGCCGCAAGGCTTCTCAGGTCAGAGTGCTGTCCTGAGGAGAAAGGCAGTCGTTGGGACGGCGGGGAGGGGACAGCGGGGAGCGTTGGCGCGGGTGGGCGGTTAGCAGCGGGCAGGGAAGGGGAGGTGTCCTGAGGCGAGGGACTTTCTCCGCTGCTCACAGGCTCCATTCATCTGTGTCTCCTCCCTTCCTCCTTGTAGGTCTTGTCCTGACATCAAGAGGAAAAGCTTTAAATTACTCTTTCCCCGAACTGAGTAGCTTGCTTCTCCTGAAGCTTGGGAAGGGAGGCGACTACAAAGGGGCTGTCCTTGCATTTCATGTTTCGTCAGCTCGACAGCATTTTGGCCTTGATTCCATCTTACTCCTACCTGTTCCTGGACAGTAACGGGGCAGAAGAGAGGCACCATCTCACCATGTCTCGTTACAGCCTCCATAATCTCCTGGACTGGATGTATGGGGGTGTGGACCCCAGCTTTGCTGGCAATGGGGGACCAGAATGTGCAGCATTTCTCTCTGGGCAGCAACGCTTTCTGGAGAGTGTGGTCTTTCTCATTGTCGGCGTCATGGAGATCCTTCTGTCCCTGTGGAAGCTCAGGCAGCCACATTTCAGGGAACTGGAGAGTTATCTGCTTCAGCAACCCCAGACTAAGCAAGAGAGCTTGGGCAAGAATGTGCTGCTGGTGGTGGTCTGTCTCATCTTTGGACTGGAGGTGGGGTTCAAGTTTGCCACCAGAACTGTCATTTACCTCCTAAATCCTTGTCATGTGGTCACTATGATTCAGGTAAGACTTGTGTACAGGTACCAGGAAGTTTGCTTTAGCGTTAGATTTGCAAGCTAGTGTTTTTCCTATAGTTGCCTTGTGGACCAAAAGTGCATAGCGATAGTACAAATGCTGGTAACTGATGTTGACATTTTGAAATTGACTTAGTCTTTAATCAGCTGAATAGAAACATATGAAGAAGACAAGTCAAACGAAAAGGTGAAAGAGCTCAAATCTCTGTTTGAAAATGCAGAAAATTAAGGCTGTCTCACCATTTAGTTTCACCTGAACCTTGTTTCAGGAGTAGAAAATGCTGTTTTGACTGACAGCAGTGATAAAATTTGTAGCAAATTTAACTTGAACAAGATTATTGCTGAACTGACTAGGGAATTTACATGCAATTTTTTTCAAGTGACTTTTAGAAGTGTGAATGTATTTGTGAAGGTGCTGAAGAAACAAACTATTCCTTATTTTATTCAGACAATGTTGGGTTGCCTTTGTGGTTTTGTAAACTAAGGAGTAACAAGTGTTGTGTGTGCCATCTGCACAGGGTGTGCAAACCATTCTGACTTAATACTTGTGAGTAAAGTATGTGATTTAATGGCTTGTGGCTTGGTTGTGGATGCATGCTGATGTGCGGTTTATGTAGTTTCCAAAATAATGGAAATACTAATGAACAGTTGCTGAACTGTGATACATAAAGCTCACAGTCTGTGTTTGTCAGTAGTCCTGTGCAGCTACTTAACTGTCGGCTTCACAAAGTTTGGTAAGAAAGACATCAAAGTTGTTGTTATTTTGTTAACACTGTATGCTCAACACTGGATAACGTGAAAAAAGTTAAGCTCAAGAATTAGTAGAAGAGTATCAGAAAGACTTGTAGAAAAGCTGCCATGGTAACAACATCTGTCCGAAGGCAATTAGGGGTGAAAATCAGACCAGTACTGTTGTAGATTTCCCTCTGCAGAACTCCTAGTGGTCTGGGCTGTGTCAGGTCAAGGTTAGCTTCATTTGTGGGGAGCATTGCCTCACTGGAATGGAAATCTCTTTGATGGTTGTACCAGAGGTTTGAGGGCAATGGGTATTAATTCGAGGAGGGGGTGCCAGCAATTTTCAAGACCTTTATAATAACTAACTTACAGTTCCAGAACTTAATTAGCAAGCTATGTAAATTCCTAAGTAGTGATGCAATGGTAGCTTGGTATTTTACACCGTAGGACACTTTCTTCCTGTGAAGTGGATAGCAATTGCTGTGCAATTAATTAGTCAGCACTGATAATGAAGGAGAAGGCAGAAAGCAATGAAGGAGAAGAGCAAGAGCTATAAAATAATATAGCCACATGCAGTTTCTTGGCTGTTAAGTTTTCTTACTTCACTGTTAAATTTTCCTTTCAGTTCTTGGGAAGAAAGTGAGACTGTGTTACATTATGATTTGAAAGTCTAGTTGTCTTGATATGATATTATAATATAGTGTTATTATGATAAGTACTCAGCAAAAGGAATGCTTAGACGTAAATGGGGAGGCTAATGTTGTTTGCCACGCCCCTTAATGCTCTCTCCCGGGAAGTAAGACTGACTTCTGTAGTAAGGCAGTTCTTAATCTCTTTTTGACCAGCTGCAAGTAACTCTGTGCTAATTACTTGTTAAAAATGGTGTTGGAGAAGTTGTGAAACTGTAAAGGTGGATATGCCAGCATGTGTTAGTTAATGCAGAGAATTAAAACAGCTCTAAAACCAACAGCTTTCAGCAAACAGGTTAAAGATGGTGACCTCTTTCAGCTGAGAACTGATACATAGTAGTTGAAATCTTGCAAATGTTGTTTTTCTGGCCTGAATTTGCAGAGGGCAGCAGATTGGCAAGATGAAATATATGGAAATACAATTTATCCTTCACTTCTGTTCTTACAGTAGTTTGTACTTAGTTCTGCTGCTGTGCCTAAACAGTAGGATGAAGAAAGTAGGAGGTGATGAGATGAAATGTGCTAACAGTCAAGATCGCTTCAGTGGGAAGCCAACAGTAGCTGTTGGTGAAGATCTCTTCTTTCATTCCATTTTTGTTTTCCTTTTCTTCTGATGAGCGTGTTTCACCTCAGAGGAACAAAAATACTTGGAACTGAAAATGATCCTTCAGGTTTTCTCTACCTAAGACCAAAAATCATGCTTTTAAAATATTGAAAGGAAATCACAAAATGAAGTGGGAATTATCCATTTGTAGTGCATTTGAGCAGACAAAAATGCCTAGTGTAGTGCATACTGAGTGCTTGATAAGGTGCTTTATTTCTGCCTATCACACCAATCTGTGTTCAACTCAAATCTGTGTTACTGAAAGGATGACGTGTCAATCAAATGAACATATTTAACTGTATAAACACTTCTCAGGGTTAATCAGATTTAGAGAATTTGTTGCCATCCTAGACCTAGCTCTATTATCTGGAAACAGTGCTACCCCTTTCCAGCCTAGTCTTGGGTTTGGCTTATCATAGCTTTTGGAGGAAGAAGTGCGATACTGTTTTCTTCACCCGTGATGCAACTGCTGCAGCATTGAGGGATCAGTACTTCAATTTTGAAAATTGTATGTATCTTTTAAACCAAAGATGAATGGAGACTAATGTGATTTCTTTAACAGCTGTCCAATGGGTTTGGGGGTGCATTTATGCAGTACCGTATTTCGTGTCTAGTGCAGTGGAGGGGGAAAGGCTATGAAGAGGTTCATACTAAGCTCTTTCTTTACATAAAGAATGGTCTTATTGAAAACTAGTTGAATACTATTATGGAAAAAAGAAAACATTATTTTTTTTAGGAGTGAGGATATGGTTGGACAAATGATACTGCTGTAAACCTGGCATGAAGTGGTCTCCTGAAAGAGAAACATCAAGCTGACTAGGGTGTTCTCTTTTGCATTGCAAGACAAAAATCAGCATGTATTTAGGGGACCAAGTGTTACATTTTCAGGACATTAATCTTGTATGTATTTTAGGAGCCATAATTAATGGAATTTCCATAAAAAAATGGAAGATATGAAGGAAATTTATTAAGTTTGTGATTTAGCAGTGTAAGAAGGAGAATTCACCCTTAACAAAACTATTGATTTAAAGTTTTGTAAAAGAGACTTTTAGCAGCATCCAGAGCATGGACATTGGGAAGTGCATACATATGTGTTGTCTTCCTGTGTGTGAGGTTCAGAATACTTACAGCATAGCTTTAGGGAGGTGAAGGGAAAGTTTCATTTTTTGCAATGTCAAACCCAGTTGTCTCAAACTCAATTTACTTACTTATACTTTAAAGCATAGAAAACAGATGTTTTAACTTTTCAATCTAAGTATTTGTATTCATGTAGCAGTTCTTCATTTTGGTTCAGTGGAGAAGCTGTTGGAATTCCCATCAAAAACACTGTATTCTTCATGATTTGCTTCTCTACCCCAATTGATAATTTGACAGACATCTTCCAAGCTATTATTATGGATGATGATGGTAGGGTGGAGCGATCTCAAAAGGTCCTGTCCAACCTGAATGGTGATGTGGTTTTATTTATTCTTTAAAATTGGAATTTTAGATTTATTGAGTTGAATCTTGAAGTTCATAGTTTTAATTTGGTTTGTTGGAGCTTCAATAAGACTGCTTAGTTCTGAAGGTTATGACTGACCAGTTTAAAAGAATGTGAGTTTTTTGGAACCTTGTTTAGTGAAGTGTCAGAAACACAACTGTCATGCCAAAATAACAGGAACAACTGCTTCTCTCTTACACTGTTACAGATGGTTAGTTTCCCCTATTCTGTTTGATTGCTTCAGTGATCCTTCTAGCCAGATAAGTAAACTAAGGGGGGAGTGCTAGGAGGAAAAAACGCAAAGGAGAGCAATATAAGGGAGTCCAGTTTTTATCAACTGGTCTTGATCTGATGTTTGCATAACTAAAACCAGTGCTAAGTCTATCTGCAGTTCTGTAAATACTAAACCCTGTGTTCATTATTTCCAGTTTTGTCTTCAGAGACCTGGATCCTTTCTGCCCTCTTCTGTCTCCTCCTGAAAAGAAACCAAACAAAAAACCTCCCACAAACAACTAACACAAAGCCTTGAAAAAAATGTGATTGTGTGGTCAGATGTAATTTTTCAAGTGTGATTCTGAATGTATTCATCAGAAACTGCTGCTAAATACTCTGTAATCTTTGCAAGAATTCAGTTAAGTTTGGTATGGTTTTCTATGTTCTGTCTTCAAAATGTTGAATTAAAATTAAAGGGGCGTTCATATCCTGTTATTTTGGGTGTGACTATGAAGAACCTTTGACTATAGAAATTCAATAAATTTTAATTACAGTCAATAATGTTATTAGGTTATGTGGGCAATGCTCTGCAAGTAAAAGTATATTGAGTTATTAATTTTTTAAGGAGTAGCAGTATTCTAAATTGAAGATGGTTATCAATAGCTTGATTCACTGCTTAATGTATTAAGATTGTTGGGGAAGATGTAGAGCAGCAAGGGCCCAAAGACATATGTGTAGTTCAAAATACAAGTCTTTAAATGTGAGCCTCTAAATCTTCTGTTTTGTGTATGTGTGTATTTTGCTTATCTACATAACTGTTGTGTATACCTCCCACATTCCAAAACCTGATACTGCTGCCAGCAGAACTTGTCAGTTTTAAAGCCCTAAGAAGACAGGAGTCATTTTAAGGAGATATGATGAAACTGAGATTTCATAGAATTTGCCATGTTAAGGACTGAAAAATATAGGTGAGAAAGAAAAGCTATATATTTGGAGTATGGTGTAATTTATTTCCAAATCAGTACATTTTGAAGATGCCTGAGGCTGTTGTAGAAAGGCCAACAGTTCTTTTGGTGCTGTGAAATGCTGCTTGGTGGGCAGAGAATCCATCACTTACGCCTAAGGGGAAGACATGCATGATCACAGCTCACAAACATAGCATATTATTAAGTATGGAAGCTTGATTGCTAGATGGCATAATACACTGGTCTTTACAACTACAAATTTAACTTGTGATACTTCCTCCTAAAGCTGATTGCTTCATCATAGTGTATGCTGAAGAAGGGTAGATGAAGAACAATTCAAGCTGAAAGTGCTGGTATTTCTTGGTGGCAAGCCTTATTTCTTGTCAAGGAGTGCAGTTTACTACTTGAGAGATGATAGCAGCTCAAGTGGCATAGATAGAAAATGATGGGTCATGGGACTCATCATCAGTTCTTCTATATTGGGTCTGGGATGCTCCAGAACTGTTACTGTGCTTTTCAAAAATTCTCTTGCTCACTTGTGCAGTTTAATTTGCCCTTGGATCCAATAATTGTAACTATTAAGAAAAGAAAATTACAGTAAATTCTTAAGCAATGATCTTAGTGTTTTAAAAACATCATCAGCTGAAGTTTAGAGGCTTTAACTGACACCATAATTAATGTAATAATTATTTATTGAGCTGAGGAAAAGCTTTTCTGTGATCATTTTAACAGTGTGTATAGTTTGTTTCACTGTTGTGCCGATTTTAGTATATCCCAGCATATATCAGAGAAACTGAGAAATGTCAGGGTGGGGCAAGGACTTTTATTCAGAAATAACAGAAATTTTAATTTAGTATAAAAATAGTAGCAAATGTGTCTTAAGGCTGCAAAGCACAGCTTTGTGTAAAAAGATTACAGTTCAGTCACTTCAGTTTAGACAAGATTTGGCTTTATCTTGAGCTGACAGTGTGAGTGCTTTAGTCAAGGTGGTGGGGAGCACTGTAATATGTTGTGCTACCAAGGAATGTTCTAGTTGAGGAATTGGAGGTCAAAGCTGTAGGTTAAGCCTTTGTCTTGAAGTTGCTAAATTCTGACAAGGCCTGCAGTGCTTGAGGACAGAATGCATGCTGAGGTCAGTCTCTCCTTTTGTTCTGTATTTTCTTTGGAGAAAAAAAAATACAAAATATAAGGAACTGACAAGAAGTAATCTTTCTGAAAGGCAGTAGGAAGTGAAAACTGGTAATTCTAGATTAAAATCCTTAACTGAATAATTAGGTAATCATATGTCGGTTTTTTTGATGACATCATTGCAGATGTAAAACAAATGTCAAAGTGTAAGATGTAGTTGAACAAATGTGACAGACAGAATTGTTCTTTTCTGTTCTTTTTTCCTCTTCTAATTTCTGGTTTTATTTTCCTTCCCTTTTTTATAGGGTAGTGGATTTATTTATTTATTTATTTATTTGAACTATGTAACGAGTCTCACATGCTGTTCCATGAAGGTTATTTGCTAGTAACTTAAACTGATGTTTTGGGAGTTACCTGCTTGAGACCCTTTAGTAGAGTTGTGGACTAAATGAAGTTGCAGAAGTAACCATGGTGGACACCTTCTAACTTCCAGGGATTGGGATGACTTTCATCTAATGATTTCCATTCCTTCCTCTGCTCACACTCTGGTCACAGATACTGAGTTTTACTGCAGTGGTTGTACATCAACTGTGGCAATTTGAGCTGTGTTGATGTTCACTGTGAACAAGTTCTGTACTGTGAATTTGAAACCTGCCAAGTGTGTAATGGGACTCATGTTTCTTCTGACACTTCCTCAAGGCTTTACATAGATGTGGAAAGGGTTTACATTTATTCAGATTGCCAAGTAAGTAGTGGGAAATGAATGTAATTGTTTATATTTTAATACTTTGATAATTAGTGGAATGCCAGCTTAAGTTGTCAGGAATGTGATGTTGTTATATGCAGTAGCTTTTTATAGATTGTGTTCCTGTTTCTTTGACAAAAATGATCAGTAATAATACAGCTCTTAGAGATTTATTATCCTATTTTTAATTATAACAAATTGAGTAATTAAGCTGTGACATGAAAAAGGCTTTGGTGACTTGAGGCAGAGTAGGACTTTTCTACAATTTTGCTACTTCTGTAGGAAACTGATATGAAAAATCATGTTTGGGGGGAAAAAGTAACAGAAGTGAATGTATATGAATGTGCCCCTGAGGATCATACTGTGAACTCAGGCAAGCTTTCAGTGTCACTGACAGATGTAAATGCAAGTCAATCCAAATTTAGTGCAGAGTTACTTTTCTTAGGAAATTGGACTTTAGAATTGATTTTATTTTTAAATGCAGCCTTTATTGCTCTTTTAACCTTTGGGTAAGTTTCCAACAGTAAATTTTTCTTAATCATTAAGCTAGAAATGCAGATAGTCATTTGAGAAAAGGAAGAAAAATAACCTCAGTGACTCTGTCTCTGAAATAGTAATTTCTAAGACAGGATAACTAATGCAACTATACACATAGAAATACCTGAGTCTTATGTTAATAATGAATCCTAATATATGAGAAGTCTAGAAATGTTTCACCTAAGACCAGAAATGGGAGGAAGGTGAGTAGAGGTTAGTCAAGTAAACAGGCAGTAGAAGAGGAGACTAATCTAGAACATTCCAATGAATGTATATAATTTTGTAAGACATTAGACTGTAGAGGATGGAAATTGTTCAACTAACTACACTTCTTTCTTCCCTGGGGAGAGGTTTCCTGGGAGGTTGGAAGGAGGGAATAGGCAACTTCTTATTTTCCCAGTCTAGTTTATATAACACAGAAGCTACTTCTATTGTAGCATTACTTAATGCTCTGCCAGCAATGGGGCATTCAATCAGGAGTACTATTAACACTAGATTAGCAGTTCCACAGGACACAAGAATTAAATCTCTGAACCTAACAGCTGCAGTAAGGCAGCTGTGATTTTTATTCTAAAACATTAAATACACTCAACTTGCTGCTGTTTAGCAATGAGAATATAACACCTTTTGGGCTCTATTCTCTGTTTGTTTGGTGGTCTGAACTTGGCAAACCACAGTTAGGTTTTTTTTTTAAGAATTACCTTTTATAAAGCAAACAGGTTGCTTTTAAGTGATGTGGCTGAATTCATAGCTTATACAAAGATTGTTGACATAAAACATTCCTAGATGCTGGATTAAAGCTATATAGTGGAACTGATAAGTTTTCTGATAAATGTTAGGTTGATCATTTTGAATTTACATAAAAAACTAATTTTGGAGTTAATTATCAGTCTTGGACATCTTTAAAATTACCTGTCTGCTTTCTTCCTAGTTTTTAGGATTGCTCAGAATGTTGCAAGTAGAAATTAAAATCTAACCTTGTGAAGTTTTTATTTTGAAATTCTGTGCAAAAATAATTGACCTATGATGTGGTTATCATGACTGGAATGTTTGAAAAGAAAGATGTTTCCAGTCAGCTGTGATGAGATACTAAATCAAACAGACAGCTCAGGGACAGACAAGCTGCTGTTTTGCAAGGTAAATGAGCCTGCCAAGCCACTCTCCATCATTTTTCAATAGTCATGGTTCAATGGAGAGATCCCTGACAACTGGAAGCTAGAAAATGTGGTACCCATCCACAAGAAGAGTCAGAAGGAGGACCCAGGAAATTACAGACCTGTCAGCCTGACCTCAGTGCCATGCAAGATAATGGAAAAGATAATCTTGAGTGCAGTCATAGGGCACCTACAGGATGGCCAAGAGGTCAGACCCAGCCAGCATGGATTTATGAGGGGCGGGTCCTGTTTGACCAACCTGATCTCTTTTTATGACCAGGTGACTCACCTGGTAGATGTGGGGAAGGCTGTGGATGTAGTCTACCTGAAATTCAGCAAGGGTTTTGTCACTGTCTGCCATAGCAAACTCCTAGCAAAGCTGGCAGCCTGTGGCTTGGACAGGGGCACTGTGCTGGGTTAAGAACTGGCTAGATGGCTGGGCACAGATAGTGGTGGTGAATGGTGCCACATCCAGTTGGCAGCCAGTCACTAGTGGTGTCCCTCAGGGGTCACTACTGGGCGGCCCAGTCCTGTTTATTATCTTCATTGATGATCTGGATGAGGGGATTGAGTCCATCATCAGTAAGTTTGCAGATGACACCAAGTTGGGAGCATATGTTGATCTATTAGAAGTTAGGAGGGCTCTGCAGAGTGACGTGGGCACAGTCCAATGCCATGAGTTTTAACATGTCCAAGTGCAAGGTTCTGCGCTTTGGCCACAACAACCCTCATGCAGTGTTACAGGCTGGGGACAGAGTGGAGAGCAGCCAGGCAGAAAGGGACCTGGGGGTACTGATTGACAGGTGAGTGAACATGAGCTGGAAGTGTGTCCAGATGGCCAAGAAAGCAAATGGCATCCTGGCTTGTATCAAGAATAGTATGACCAGCGGGACTAGAGAAGTCATTCTGCCCTTGTACTCAGCACTGGTTAGGCCACACCTTGCGTACTGTGTCCAGTTCTTGGCCCCTGAATTTAAGAAAGGTGTTGAGGTGCTCCAACATGTCCAGAGAAGGGCAACAAGGCTGGTGAGGGGGCTGGAGCACAAGCCATACAAGGAGAGGCTGGGGTAGCTGGGATTGCTTAGCTTGGAGAAGAGGAGGCTCAGGGGAGACCTTCTTGCTCTCTACAACTACGTGTAAAGAGGTTGTAGCCAGGTGAGGGTTGGTCTTTTCTCCCAGGCACTCAGTGACAGAACCAGAGGACACAGTCTCAAACTGCACCAGGGCAGATTTAGGCTGGATGTTAGGAAGACGTTCTTCACAGAAAGAGTGATTGACATTGCAATGGTCTGCCCATGGAGGTAGTGGAGTCACCATCCCTGCAGGTCTTTAAAAGGAGACTGGATGAGGCACTTAGTGCCATGGTTTAGTTAATTAGGTGATAGGTTGGACTTGATGATCTCAAAGTTTTTTTCCAACCTGGTTAATTCTGTGATTCTTAAAATGAAATCCATGTAGCATATATGATAGGAGGTAGTTTTACTTGTATACTTAGCTCTTTTGTGCCAGAAACAACTCCACTCCACATGTATAAGTGTTCCCATTGACATTTTAAGTGCCACTTCGTGTGAAGGAAACATTAGAGTTGTGTTGTTTTCTTCCTGACTGCCTTTTGAGTTGTCGTCTTTTGTCTTCGGTTTGTTTCTGATCGAACATGATCTTTGTTATTTGCGTTTCTGTCTCAGCAGGACTAAGACTGGTAGAAGAAAAGCCTTTAATGACAAGTTTTGATTGTGCTCTGCTTCAGTGTACTAACTGAAAAATTGTGTCATTAAAATATCACTGAAGAATGCTTTTTGGTGTAATACTTTGTAGAGGTTTGAATGTTTTGGAATAAAAAGCTCCATCCGACGTGGCCTTGAACACTTTCAGGAATGGGGCATCCACAGCCTCTCTGAGTAACCTGTTTCAGTGCCCCATCACCCTCACAATACATAAACTAATGCAATGTTACTTTCTAATTGTCATCAGAACAGTCCTTTGTACACGGACTCTTCCTTCTACTTGCTGCACTGACACAAATGAGTAATACAAACAGATTTAAGGGTATCTCCCATCAAATACTGCATGACAGGTTCACACACTGCTTGCAGAAATTTAAAAAAACATATTACTACAGGGAAAATAGTACCATCCTTTCCCTTCTGCCTTCCAGTATATCCCAGACCTGTAGATACTGTGTAAAGCTTTCTCTTCTTAGGGTATGATTAGAAGAAGGGAATGGTTTGCAGTCCAGTCCAGGGTTAGTTCAAAGCAGCTGTGAGGTCAGTCTCTTTAAGATCTTGTTGCCATGAAGAAATAGTTAAGCAGTGGAGTCCTGTATGTTAGTCTTCGATTTATAACAGCCCTGCTGATCATCATGTGTTGTGACCTTTGGATTTGGGCTTATGCAGGGCAGTGCTGGTTGTGCGGTTCCTCATGCCAGAAATATTTACTATGAGAACAGACAATATTTATGTTTTACAGAGCAATTGGGAATTACATTGTCAAACTTCCTGAATTCTGCTTTCATGTGGCTTCTCAAAGTGACACATGTTACAACTTTGTGAGAACAACTGTGGAATCTTCTGGTCCTTTGCTGATGAAAGTCTCCATCATCTTGACTCATGGTGTTGTTTCCCGTGGTGGAGGGGCTAGCTGTACGGTTCCTCAAGCCACATAGGGTTTTGTACCCTCATTCTCACATTCATTAGCCCATAGTCATTTCAGGTTGAAGATTGTTAATGTGTTGATCCGTGTGTGGAAGGTGTTCTAGGCTTTTTGATCATTGTTGTTGACCTCTGTAACTTTTCTAAATCTGTTTGTTTTGTAGTTTTGCTTTGTTTTTTGTTTTTTTTTTTTGGTTTTTTTTTTTTTTTTAGAAATGGGTGAAAAGGAAAGCGAATGATTGGAACTGTGTTTGGAATTCAGCATTCAGTCTGTGTTTTATAGCTTAACTTTTCCGTCCTTAAATAGCTAATTTTGTCCATTCTGGACTTCAAAGTAATTATTTTGTCCTCCTTCTTGTGTGTAACA
Source organism: Tricholaema leucomelas (assembly GCA_013400475.1). Classification (NCBI taxonomy): domain Eukaryota; kingdom Metazoa; phylum Chordata; class Aves; order Piciformes; family Lybiidae; genus Tricholaema lacrymosa; species Tricholaema leucomelas. The sequence continues at coordinate 2,104,798 of WAAF01005838.1, forward strand.
TGAATTTACAACAGGCTAAGAAGGGACATTAATTGTTGCTTCTAAAATGAGAGGCTAATTGCTCTGCCTTGAGAGGAGGAGCTCCTTCAGTGTGCTTTAAAATACACGCTGCCCTGTTTACGCTAGGACTCTACAATGTGCCGGTGAATTAGAGAACCATCTGTGCTAGTCTGAGTGTGTAAAACCTTGAGAGTAGAGTTGATGTAAAAATAAGCATCTATGAATCATGTTCATTTCTTTGCCTGTCTCCATGGTAATTATTTTAAATTGATTTGTCCATCTCAGTCTTTGTAACAATGCCATCTTTTAAAATACTAGCTGCTTTTTCTCCTCAGTGGTATTGATTCAAATGATATACAGACCTGTATTACAGTTTTTTCTCTACCATTTGGTAGTTGGAGCATTCTGTACTGTGTCAGAAAAAGAGATTACTGGTGCGATTAAAACATTTTTTGCTTAATTATTTTGTGCATATAAGGTTAGTTTAGTTATTTTTTCCTAGATTTTTTTTTTTTAAGTATTTGAAGAGCAGAATTTTATTCATGAAGGTGTTAGCTATCCTTCAAAAGTAACACATATCTTTGGTCAGGTCTCTGAATTTAAGGAAAGCATAAAATAATCTGAATGTAAAAGTCAGGATGAACTAGTGAGACTAAATGCATACCTCCTTCTGCAAATATTGTACATGAAGTATTTAAAAAGTTTGCCAAAGGCATGTGAGTAACATGGGACGTGTTTGGTATAGTAATATTAAATGTAGTGATTTTATAGAGTTGTCTGACTGTGGTACAGCTATTGGAATTTGAAATATGGGAGCATAAGCCATGGACAGGTGAAAGTGCATGAGCTCAGTAAGTGCTGAATTGAGATAAAGTGGAAGGTTGGAATGACCTTAGAGAATGGTGTAACAAATATGAACAGATGTAAGGCTGGAGTCTGTGGTTTTCCTCTATCTCTGCTGACAGACTGCTTAGACACAATATACATGTTGCTGAGAGAATGTGTCGAATGTCTACGCTAATTAGTAATTTCTAACTCAAGTACATGTAACCAATTGCAGTTTAATACAGTTTGTAGCCTTCTGATGAAAGGTATAAAAACACATGTTTGGAATGCAATAAACGGGATTTTGGATTTGGATTTGGATTGGCTTTTATCAAGCTTTCTCCCCGTTTCTTCTGATACCCATGGTATTGAGACTTGTGGCAGAGAAAAAGTGTTATTATAATGTAGTTTATATGTTTTAGGTAAAAATATCATAGAATAGTTTCCCTTATTTAAAGTTCATAAATACATAATGCACAATTTAAAGAACTATAGTTAGTAAACTAAGTTTATTGAAAAAACACATAATGATGGAATAGAGAAGCACAGTAAGGACTAGACATTTTCCTGAAGCCATATGGGTATTATTTGCGAGGTTACACATCGGCCTTTCATAAGGTCTTTTTTAGCATATGTTTTTTTCTTTTTTGTGTTTTTTAACCACATAAAAAAGCATCTATTAGTGGATTGTCATCATGTTTCTGCTGTGTTCATTTCCTCTCTAACTTGTTGTGATGAGATGAAATTACTTGCTTTTTAAATGCTAAACTTGAGAAAATCTTTGATTTGATTTAAACAGTATCCATTGAGAAAATGTCTTAAGGTACACCAAGTTGAATTTAATTGCTGCCTCTTCCTCACTGTGCCTTTATTAGAGTTCTGTATCACTTGAGAAAAACAATTTGTGTGTGTCTGTATATGTTGTAAACTCTTATTGAGGCTAAACGTAATTAAACATACAAATAAGGAGATCAGAGGACTAAGTGGTTGTATAATAAGAACTTGCACTGGAACTAAAATATTTGGAATTAGTGCATTTATTTGGGTTTCGCTGGCAGCAAGCCCCTCTTCTATGCTCAGTAGCATGATGCAGGCCTCAATATTCACTTGCTGTTGCTGCAGCAAGTACAAGCAATTAATCTGAATACACATCAGAGGCCTTTTCCCAGCCCTGCAACACCTCAAAGGAACATGTTTGGTGAATTGTGTAATCTGATTTGTCCACAAAGCAGATACGTTCTTCAAATGTTCTCATTCAGAGTGATTTGATGGCAATTTGTGTTGTATGGTGACAGTGAAATAATCTATTGTGAATTTGTCTTAGCAACAGGAGTAAGAAACATGATCCCGTTTTTTTTCCCTCCCATAATCCTTACTGGACAGTGGGCTAAAGTCTCTCCTTTGCAGTGGTGGACAATATAAAAAAAATAGGATTTTTATCACTGAACACTTGCGTAATAATCTCTTTATAGTAAGGCTTGCTGATAGGAAGTTTAAGTTGCTATGAGAGGTTTTGGACAGCCATAAGGTCCTGCACCTGGGTCGGTGCAATCCCAGGCACAGATACAGGCTGGGTGATGAATGGCTGGAGAGCAGCCCTGAGGAGAAGGACCTGGGGGTCTGGGTCGACGAGAAGCTCAACATGAGCCGGCAGTGTGCACATGCAGCCCAGACAGCCAACCGAGTGCTGGGCTGCATCAAGAGAAGTGTGGCCAGCAGGGCAAGGGAGGTGATTCTCCCCCTTTACTCTGCTCTCGTCAGACCCCACCTGGAGTACTGTGTGCAGTTCTGGAGCCCCCAATACAAGAAGGACATGGAACTGCTGGAGCGGGTCCAAAGGAGAGCCACGAAGATGATCAGAGGGCTGGAGCACCTCTGCTATGAGGACAGGCTGAGAGAGTTGGGGCTCTTCAGCCTGGAGAGGAGAAGGCTTCGAGGAGACCTTATAGTGGCCTTCCAGTATTTGAAGGGAGCCTACAGGAAAGCTGGGGAGGGACTATTTACACGGTCTAGTAATGTTAGGACGAGGGGGAATGGGTTTAAGCTGGAAGAGGGGAGATTTAGACTGGATGTTAGGAGGAAGTTCTTTACAGTGAGGGTGGTAAGGCACTGGAATGGGTTGCCCAGGGAGGTTGTGGATGCTTCCTCCCTGGAGGTGTTTAAGGTCAGGCTGGATGAGGCCTTGGGCGAGCTGCTCTAGTGGGAGGTGTCCCTGCCTGTGGCAGGGGGTTGGAGCTGGATGATCCTTGAGGTCCCTTCCAACCTAAACCATTCTATGATTCTATGATATCAAAAGATTATGGTTATCCTCTAATTTTAGATGGGGCACTGTTCCAAATCAACAATACTGTATTACAAAAATATGAATCAAATCCTGTTTATGGTAGGAGTATGGCCTGTAAAAAAAACTGAATGTGCTGCTCCACAAGTATTCAGTTACTTTCAGTTTTGTGAAACAGCTAGCTAATAATTGGTGAAATTATTGAGCATGGTAAGATGTAGTTAGACATGACTATTAAACTTATGCATAGAGCAGATACTATGGTAACTTTACTTTGGGAAATATTGAGAGGCTTTTATAAACAACCATTTTGCATGAGGATAAGGGGAGCTGCTGTAGTAAAATGGTAGGTAATGCAGTAATCTGGTTTATTAGAGACTTTTTATAATAAGAATATCACACAGGGTAGAATTTGACTTGTTTCCTAGGCACTGGCAGAAGCTGAAACCAAAATGCTACTCATGCTGCTCAAATCCTTTTGTGTGTGGGTAATGTGAAACCTTTTCATTTGTTCAAGGTTTTCCATACTTCTTAGCTCTGCTGAAAAGTAAACTCTTCTGGTTTGTTACGTACAGAATTGGAAAAGAAAGATACAGAAAATGAAGTTTAAAAGAGATTATATCATTAATTTAAATTTGTTTCTAACATTTCAGATTTTTCTTCTTGCCTGTCCTCCCTGTCGGACTGCAATGATTCTTTTCAGGTAATGCCTCTTCCGTACTAGATTTCTGCTGACTTGCCTGCCTAATGTGTTTTAGATATTAATCACAAGTGTAAGTCATTAAATATTAAAATGTATATCTAATTTGAAAGGCATATTGGTTGGATTGAAAAAATCATAGAATCATGGAATAGTTTGGGTTGGAAAGGATCTTTAAAGGTCATTGAGTCCAACTTCCTCCTCAGCAAGGACATCTTCAACTAGATCAGGTTAGTTCTGTTCAACCTGACCTGGAGTGTTCCCCAGGATGGGGCATCTACCACCTCTCCTGGGCAATCTGTGGTACAAAAAACGTTCTCCTTGTATCTATTCTAAATATCCCTCTTAGTTTAAAATCATCACCCCTTGTCCTGTCACAGCTGGCCATGCTAAAACGGTTGTCCCCAACTTTCTGGACAGCCCCTTTAGTACTGAAAGATCACAAGAACGTCTCCTCAGAGCCATCTCTTCTCCAGTTGAGAAACTTCAACTCTCTCATCTTTTCTTTGTGTGAGAGATGTTCCATCCTCTGATTTTTTTTTTTTTCTGCTTTCTGAACAGAGTAGGCCACAGTATTTGTTGTTTTTCAGAATGAGCATTTCTGTTTTCTAGCACCCTGACAGCATATAAACTGTCTGAAAAACTTCTGAAATTGTAATATCTTTATACCCCTACAAGTTACTTTTTATTCTTAAGGGTTTATGACAGGCATTGGTTGTAGACAGTTCTTTACTTGGTGTCTTATGTAAACTGAAACATTACAGTTACTATTTTTGTGTTCTTTTGGTGCAAGTAGTTCAGAATAAGATGACTGAAAGGTGTATAAAATGCAGTATTATAATACCACTTTCATGCCTTATTCTTTGCTTAAGACTTGCTGTTACATTTTAACAAATATAATTTGTTTATTTAAGAGACCTCTGCCAGATTTTTGAAGCTTTACAAACATGTATAGACAGGAGTAAGAACCTTTGTCAAATATGCTATTTTAATTTCTGAAAGACAAACAAACAGCAAAATTCCAACTGTTAATCAGCTTGCATCATGAACAGGGTTAACAAAAATGGACAGTCTAGGCTTTCTAGGAATCCAAAGCTTGTTACAGCAAATGGTCCTACTTTAGTAGATTATTTAAGTGTGTATTGGAAGACAGGTTTTTGTCCTGGTCAATTCACTTAACAGAGTCTTTATTCAAATTCAGGCCAAAATAACTTTCTTAAACCTCTTGCTACCTTTTATTGAAGAGATACATAAAATATGTGAAATCATTTCTGTGGGAATAATATCACATCCCTTTTTCTAAGGTTGCAGATGCATATGCTGAATGGGGCCCTCTTGGCATTGCTGTTTCCTGTAGTTAACACACGCCTGGTGAGTGTACTGCATTTTTCTTCCTCTTTTTTTTTTTAATCCGTTTCTCAAAGATTTTCTATGGCAATATGTTAGACTTTTACTTTACTTGGCCTTCTTACAGTTCATTTTACCAGGCTGTGGGTTCCTGGTACAGGTCACTACAGTAGAGCCAAAATACCAATCTTGGATTTTTTTTTTTGTGTGTTTATCAATCAGTGTGACAAGCTAACACTGCTGTATTCTAAGTGTTATCTACAAACTAGCCCTCAACTTAATGGCTTTGAAAAGGGCTTTCATGGGTTAGTGTTGTGGCCAGTAGTCAAAATCCAGTTTTGGAATTTTCAGATTTTATGCAGATTCTTCAGGCATGGAAAATGCTAAATGCTCTGTTTGCAAAGGTTGACTGTTTTAAGGTGAAGTATAAAAATCTGCATCTGTGCTGAACTTTATGCATGATGTGCTATGTTTATTGGCTAGGACACCTGAACACTGCCAGTTCTATTGTCAGTTTGGAAATAGTTTCTTTTTTTTCCCCTGCTTTTAAGCTGTGAAATTTTGCACCAAGACACAGTTTAGTTGCTAGAGGGAGGATAATACACTTGTAGGCTTTCACCTGTTAAGAATAATCTTCCACAAAGTATGTGGCACACACATAGACAGTCAGTTGGATCGTATTTTTTCAGATTTTAGTGGATTTAGTGGAATAATCTCAGAGTTCTTGTAAGATTTACAATGCCTTTCCTGATCTGATAATTACCTGTATTCTTTCCTATACTGTAAAGGCTTATGTGAAGCTTGCAATTAAGTTTTAATGGAACTTGGTATTGCTTGAAATGGCATCAAATGAACAAAACATGGATTTTTTATGGATAAGGAGAACTCTTTTTATTTTTGTATTTCAGACTATCCAGTTTTTAAGTAAATGTAAACTTCACCTCAACAAAATTAATTTTCTGGGTAACCATTTAAAAATGTTGAAATATTTAATAAATCATTGGCTTGTATTTTGTCTGTCGTTATCATAGCTCTCACTTATGTTAGGACAGTGGTGATTAACAGGAAAAAAAACCAGACTACTTAAAAAACTTTCTCCTGTAATTAGAGGTAGAGGAGCCAAATGATAATGTTGAAGAGCAAATATTTTTTGAATAAATATAGTATAGGATAGTTTTGGCCTAACAGCTGCTTGCTATGCTATTCTTTTTTCATTGTTTCTTCTGGCACCTGATAATGTGGGTAATGTTTTATAGCACTTCTGCTTTGACCCAGATTCTCTTGTGGTAGACACATTCTGCTCTGCAGCTGTCATTGTAGTTGTTTTCACTGACATTGGCCTGAAAGCATGAAATATCTCCTAAAAGTATTATGACTTTTTGAAGTTCCTACTAAGTTTTGTCCACACTATCTGCTCTGCTTTGTAATATCTAAGTGAAAAATTTTTGATTCAGTCAAGAATCGTTGTCTCCATGCCTTGACTTTTTTATTTCTGATTTATATTTTAAGTCATATATTTTAATGTGTACATTTCATACACAAATGTTGTCTACTTGGTTACATCTGTAAACAGTTGAAATATACGGTGTGTGGTGAAGAGCGTGAAAAACTTGGTATATAACCCAACAGTAATTTAGAAGTGAGGCGGGAGATGACGTCTGGGGCCAAGAGAGTTCTGAGGTGGGAGAAAATGAGGCCGCAGATGACTATTGTGTCTCATCGCTGAACGAGATTATACCAAATGGACATATTGCTGTAAGCAATGAAATGACTTGCAGTCACCTTGGTAGTGTGAAATGTGCATTATCTTTAACAGTTACTTAATGTACAGCTGGATGTTGTCTTGTAGGTAGTTGTCTCCTAAATCTCTCTTCCTGTTGAGGTGTCTATTAGTTATCCTACAGACAGCAGATGTTTTCTGTTGAGCTGTAGGCTCTGGAGAAGTCAACTAATAAATTTTTATAGAGACAAAAGCAGAGTGAAATGCAGGAAAAAGTATTAGATGTACAATTTTAATTTGTACATATCAATAATCTGAAAGGGCCAAAGGGCAGAAAATGCGTAATGAAAAATGACTAATCTGCCAACTGATGGATGTTTAGGAACTAGTGACTGTCAGGATTTTGGTTCTAAGTCTTGAACTGTTCAAGAGCATCTCTTAGTACACTTTGTGGTACAGTCTGTTAAAAGTAATGCTTTTGCTACCTGTTGTGTTACTTAATGCTTTGTAAGTGTTCTCTTTGTATATATGATATAAATTATCCTGATTTTTTTTTTTTAATGCTTCTACTGTAATTTGACGTTTTCCATTTTCTTATGAAGTATCTGCTAATTTTTTTTTAGAGCCTCAATAATTAAAAAAAAAATCTTAAATATTAGTCTGTTGCCAGTAGAAATGGAGAGTTGAGATATTAATTGAAATTGCAGCAGGAGGTTTCTACCATCTGTTGTTTTAACCCTTTAGTGACACTACTTATTAAAAACCTTATTGAACTGTAGTGGGCACCTGGGATACTGTTCAAAAAAGTGTAGCCTGAAAGATGAGGTCAGTTTATTTTTGTTCTTTGCAAGAAAATATTTTCCTGCCTTGGCATGAAGTTGAGGTGCCAGAAATTAACAGTCTTGAGCAACAGATGTACCCACTTGTATTTATTTGGCAACAAAATATTCTGGTTCTCTGCTACATTGTTTACCATGTGCTGACGAAATTAAATTTTGTGCATTGGAGCAGTCATTGGATACAGACAAAACGATTTGTTTCATATTCAGTTAATATTTTTGTGAGATCTTACCTTTCAGAAACAAAAGAGTTTTCATTTTCTCTTATAATTTCTTTTCTTTCTTATGATGTGAATCATTCTTGGTCAGCATTAACAATTCACAAGGAGCACAAGTGCTTGAAGAGTAACTGCTTTTGTTCGAACTTTCATATTGCATTAATCAAAATTTAAAGGAAACACTTTCCACTGGTTTAAGAGTGATGTTTTTTTCAAACTGATGTCCTGAAAACGTTGATATAGATAAAGTAAAATAGAGGACATGTCCCAGAGGTGTTGGACTTGCCATCTCTGCTCACATGGCTAAGATAGTGTCATTTTAGTGTTTTCGGAAGGTGCTGTATTCTATTATTAGAACTATTTGGCTTGAAGGGTATGCATTCTAAATCTGTTTTAAGATCAGACATACTCTGAGCAGTACCAGTGTTAAAACCTATGAATGGATGAAGCAGATTTTTTTGCCACAAGTAAGAATTTATTTGTATTTATTTACACTGCTAAAGAAGCCTGGAATATATGTTAGTAGAAGAAATAAGTAATTTGTCCTTTTGTTTTGTACCATTAGTTGCTGTAAGAGAAACAAGGTGAAATACAGGAAAAATGCTGCTGGCAGTAAGAGGTGAAGGAGACTAGTTTAGAAAAAAACCCAGCAGATAAATTGGCAATGAATGTCCAGAGTTCAGATGACTCTCTCTTGGTGATGAATATCCAGTGACTGAATCTCTGGGAATGGATGTGGTTGAAGACATGTACCATGAATGTTACTGATTTGTTACTAGTGAAACACTGAATGCTGCTCTTGAGGGTGGCTGCTTGTTTTCCACAGTGGCATGTCATGGAAGAGAAGAAGTCTAAGAATCACAGAATGATTTTGGTTGGAAAAGACCTTTAAAGTGCTTGAGTCTGGCCATTATCTAACTCTACCAAGTGTGGTGCTAAACCAGTTTCCTGATGAAGTGCTTACTATTTGCTCAGAGAGATTCTTTAAATTCTGGATTGATGGGTGATCCTTCCATATAAAAGGTACCTACATATCTGCTGTGAGTGACTGCTGCTGAAACAACTATTTTTAGTTACAGGCCGTTAGAGCTAGGTGAATCAATTCTTCTGTCTTTGTTCGTTTTCTGTTTGCTGTAGACTGACTCTACAACTTGGGTGCTTGGTTGTACAGAAGAGCTTTTGCAGCTCTATACTAGGAAATGCACTTGCATAATTAGCCCGGCTTCAGAACAAGCAAGCTTTTCTAATGAAAAAAGGATGTTTTGTTTTACACACAAAAAATATTGTCAAGACAACTGCAGGAAAACAAGTGTTACTCTGTTCTCAGAAGTGTCCTGAGGGTAGTGTTTGCGTAACTGACCCTCACAACTTTGCGAATGTAGAAGCCCTTATGAAACCAGACACTAAACAGAGAATGCTCCTTGGCAGGAGTGAGTCCTCACGTTGTGTTGTTTATATCAGGAGCTATTATTTCTGAAGTGTGCCTGTTCCAGCTGGGAGAGGTACAGCTTTTTCTCCAGTTAGGAAAAGTGCTTCAGCCTCTTTCAAAATAATCTTTATTCCCTCACTTTACCCTCTGTGCCTTTCAGCAAGGAGTCGAAAGGTTCAGATTCAGGAAATCTCACAACTTCTGTGATTTTTTTTTTGCTGTTGAAGACCATTATCTTGCTTGGTTTTATGCTCAGAATGCTTGGAATAAAAAGACCCAACAGATTGTATGGAGGTTTTTTTATCTTAGTCTCCCAAGAGTTGGCTGAACATCTTGGAGGTGGTAGTCAGGACACTGATAGTGTTCAACTGAGGAATGCCAGGACTAGCAGAAACCAGATGTTGCAGAAACCAGGTTTTAGTATCTTTTACAATCAAAATAGGATTTAAGAGGAGTTGATGAATTGCAAAGATGAAAATCTTAATGACTAGCTGTTTATTGAATGGTACTGTGGAAGAAAACCGAACTGTTTCAGCCTCTCCGCTTCTGTTGATGCAGGATTTTTTTGTACTCTTTCTGCTTTGGCACTGTGACTTCAGTGTTTCAGAATAATAATGGAAAAGGAGGGTGCTTTTTTTTGTTTTCATTATTTTAAGTGAGCTGCAACAAGAGGTTGAAATCAGAAGTTTAAACTTGAACATTTCCTGCTACTGTTCAATTATAAATGTGCTTTTAGGTTAACAAAGACAGACATTTACAGATGGGAATTACTTTAAAATACAGTGCATCACCTTTTCTGACTGATAAAGAGCTACGATTAGTTGAGTCTAGATTAAGAGGCTCAAATTAAACTCAAGAGTTGTGGTTCAAGTTATTTTTAGCACAGTCTAGCTGACCTCTAACACGAATTCAACTCTTAAACACACAGTTGACTAATAGTAACTTGCAAAAGTTGTCTGCAGGTGAGAAATACCTGATTTACTACTAAGTAGCCTGTTTACACACATCTTTCTGCAGCTTTTCTTTAAAACAAATTAGATACTGGTTATTTTATACTTGAAGTGTAGCAATTCAACATATGCATGCAGATTGCTGTTAGTTGGGTGTTTTGATTGTTTTTTTTCCCCACAAGCTTCCTCAGTAACTACTTTGACATATTTATTTATATGCTTACATATACAAGTTTATAGTGTTCTGTTATTTGCAAGATAGCCATTATCTTTTCTTCCTAAATAAGCAACTGTCATATGGATTATGTATAGTTTGTGGTTGGATTTCTTTAGGATTTCGTGTTGTTATTTGTAATTCTTACTAACTAAGGGAAAGTAGTGATCTTATATTATTTCTTCTTTGATGTACTACTGTCTAATTTTGAGAACTGTCTGCTTGCAGTACTGCATTGCCTTTGTGGCAGGAAGAGTGGCATGGGTGCAGTTAGCTGCACTTTCAAAGCAGTACCCATTAATGTAATCTCTTTAATATGCATAGGTGATTAAAATGGCTGAAGGGACTGTCACTCAGGACTTCTAACTCAGTTGTTAGTGATAAAAAATATTTACAAATATTTTCCTTATTCTACAGCTTCCATTTGAAATGGAAATCTATTACATCCAGCATGTGATGCTTTATGTTGTGCCCATCTACCTGCTGCAGAAAGGAGGTAGGTTGGCTATTTATTCTATACCTATTGAATTGGTCTCATGTAATTAAGTAGCTGTGCTTAATGGCTACCATAGGCTTTGCTCTTTTCTACCAATGTTCTCCATGTTGCTTAATAGTTTCTGGTGTTATGCTGGAGTTGTAATCCAGTAACAGACACTCTAATGGAAATGAAAAGATGGCCTTTTGCCCAAAAGGTTATCAAGAATGTACTGGCATAATCATCACCATCTTCTTGAGTAGCATCACTGGCATTTTGCAGTATTCTAACTTGTTTGTGGGACATGTTTTTAAGATGCTTGCCATCTTGGATGTCTCTTTCAAAGTACTGCAACTTAAAATGAGCTAAAAAAAACCTCATACTGTTGTATCCCCTTGTAAATATTAGTTAGCTAGTTAGATAAATCCCTGAAATTCTGAAGTTCTAATGAAATGTAGTGTCACATTTAAATGGAATGAACTAGTTTATTTGTTATCTCTTCCGGCAAGATTACAGTCTTGAAGTCATTTACGCCAGATGAGTTCACTAAGCCTGGGAATCCCACATTGTTCCATTGGCCGTTGTTAACATTGTTAACTGTGCTGTTTAGAAGGGAATGCTACATATATTCATGTGGTGTGATACTCTGCTCCCCTCTAGCGGTGACTTGACTCCAGCTGCATTTTCAAGTAGAACAGTTGTTTCACCTAGCAAATGAAAGATGATACAGTGTTTTAGTAGCCTTTGAAACCTCTATGATATGAATGGGATAGAAATTAGAAAACGCTAGTTCATCGTTTTGCCCTTTATTAGTTTACAAGTGTTTGGTGCCACCTAATGTTGGTGTGATAGCAGTGACATTTCCAGAAGAACTTTGTTGACTAAATATAAAAGTATCAGTTAATATTTTGTCATTTCATTTGTATCACTGTTTAAAGTAATTTCAGAGTAGATGATACCCTTTATCCCAGCTTGTGAAAATTGTGCTTTTTTTTGTCTTTAACATTGATCAGCATGCAGCTTGATTTCTGTGTTTGAAATAGAAATTTCCATCAGTGAATCTGTGATGGGGAGAAGTGAAGGGTAGTGAAATGGGAAAAATGAAAAAAGGATGGATTATATATGTAAAAATATACTACTTGAGTTGTTTGGAATCTGCCAGTATTATTGATGGCCCTACTAGCATCTCAGTCATAATATTAACATTTCACAAGGGAAGAATGAGCAGAGCACCCGAAGAAGACTTGATCTGAGGCTCATTCTGTACAAACAACATATCCAAGTTTGTCATGTTGCACTGGCCAGCATCACCTTTGCGTCCCCTCCCCGATGTAAGTATGGGGCTTTACCATACTTAGGACTGAGTCGATGGAGAGAGATATTCTGAACTCAGGCTTCAGTGTTGTAGAGGGAACTCACTGAAGTCTGAAGATGTATTAAGACCTTGTTCTCTCTTCCCTCTCCCTCCCCTCTTTACTGAGTTAATACCAATTTCTATACCTCTCTTTCTAATGTATTTTCTTTCCAAGTGTATTTATGCGTGTATACATATTGTGTGTGTGAAGCTAGACAAAATAAATGTTTATGCACTCTGGCTCAGCTTGCTCTTGGCTGCAGTAAGTGACTCGTGCTAAACAGGTGTAGTGCAGATACAACAGGCCAGCATGGAAGATTCTTAACTCAAGACAGTTCATCCACGAAGTGTATCTGCAGTTGGAAGCTTTTTTGCTGAAAGAATCTCACCTTGTATCACCTCTGAACCCTGCCAAAAATTATAATATGCATCTAGGCAGGACATGGTGTTCTTGAAATAGCTGGATGGGCTGAACCAGAGCTGTAGGTCATTATGTTGTCTTGTCCTCAGCAGTTGGATCTCCTGCCTCCCCGTCAGTAAAAAAAAAAGTGAATAGTTTTGTAACTTCTGGATTACTGCTGCATCATCTGAGTGCTGGGACTGGCAAAAGGGAGGTGCAGTTGATGCATTGTCAAGGTGAAAGGAAGAACACAGGAAACACAGCAGTGCAGATTTAGACTATGGAACCAACCTCTTCACTGAAAATCTCCTGAAACCACTTTCATCTACAGAGATGGTCATCTGAAGTGTATGAGTATGCTTAGATAATTATGCTTTATGAAGCTGGGACAGGTTGCTGGTAGAGAGCTTAGGGAGATAGTAGCTGGGGAAGTGTGATGTTTCGAACTGCCACAGCTATTACAACAGGGCATTAGCCTTACTGCCTAAGATAAATATTGGAGACCTTCACTACTTAATTTTTCTACTCTTTATGAAAAAAAAATCTTGTTTGCACTTCATCACCCTTGAAGACTGGGAGTTCTTGCATGTCTTGGTCCTTAAGCTGGCTTGCCCAGATTTTTTTGATAGATTTGACAAGATGATATGTGCACCTTATCTCAGGAAATAACAATTTCACTTTGATTAGACTTCAGTATGATTTGAAACTCTGAGTGCTGGGAGCAAATGATGTAATTCCACAACAGTTTGAAATAAGGGTCAATTTATAGCAGCTCTCTAGCAGAGGAGTTCAGGAGATAAGCCTTTTGTGTTTTGAGATTCCCAACATTATTTAGTTGCCTTGATAATTTAAGTGGAAAAAGATGTGGATGTTGAGGTTTTTTTTTTTCGGATTTTGTCATTCTAAGGAGCAATCTGATGTATGAACAGCTGCATTTGGGGTTCGGGATTACCACCCATGCTTCATCGGAGGCCTTGGTACTGGTGGCACTGCATAGTTGTGTGGTTCTGACACTGTAGCCTGCAGGGGGAGATAGTCTCCAGCATCTGCCCTGTCAAAATGGCTGTGCCAGTTCTTAAAATTCGCAACTCAAAGGCGGATTGTCGACATTGTGGAGACAGTAAATTGATTTGGTTGGTAGTTTTGCTGGAGATTTTTGTTTGTTTTTTATTTGGTTGGTTAGTGGTTGGCTGGTTGGTGGTTTTTTTGGGTTTTTTTTTTGGTGTTTGAGTTTCATTGTGGTGTGTTTTTGGCCCTCCCCCCTCCTTTTTGTTTTGAGATGGGAGGGTCTTCCTGTCAGCCCAAATTGACAGTAATGGACTTAAAAGTCCTGTGGTCTGGCCCTATGTATTTTAAGAGATGATTCACTATCATACAGCTGTGGTCAGGTGGACATATACACTCTAAATAATTAAGCATCTGAGTTGTTTGCTGTGAGTAGTCAGAATTTTCAGATTCTAAGACAAGTGCTGTATTTTTATAAGCGGTAAAGAAACGGTCTTGCTGATTCAAGTCATAAAGCCCTTTGCTTTTTTGATCTAAGTGTCTCAGTCGCATCAGATGACTTGAAGTTCTAGGGCACTGTCAGAAAACCAATAGAAGTTGTTGATTTGGTTTTTTCCCCTCTTGTGGAACATCCCTCCGTCGCACTGCAGAAGAGGGCAGACGGAGCTCTGTTAGCCAGCTGTCTTAAGCAGAGTGCAGTGTTTCTTAATGAGAAGCTGGGCTGAGTTGTAAGATGTAGAACACAGATACCGAGTACAGACAAAGGATCATTTTTCCTGTAGCTGTAAATTAGGAAAGTGCAATTAAAGCAACTGAGGATCCAAACTTGCTGGCATGAGTGAGAGATTACCATATTTAAAGACATTTCTAGCTGTTGTACCTTCCTCAGACACTTTCCCACTTTGTGACACTTACCTATATTTGGTTATATCTGTCTGTAGGTCCTTGACTCCTTTTAAATGGGGTTATAAAGCTGGCCTGATTATATACTTAAGCAGTAATCCAGGGAGAAAAAAATCACTATGTATTTGAGTGTAGTTAGGTGGTCATAAATCTACTTTATCTCCATCCTCATTGAAATAATGTGTGGTATGACTCTTTCACTGAAACTCTTAATTCTTGTGTGGTGTTATTCTGCTCTGCTGGCAGATTCCATGTTCCTATTCCAGCTTTTTTCCACCTTCTGAATCCCACACATTAGATGTAAGTGCTAATAGTGCTTGTATCTGACACGTCAAGCAGTGGGGTGGCTGGGGTACACTCTGCAGCTGGAGGTGTGTGCTGCTGTTGTGTCTGCAGTCTCTCTTGCAGCTTCATTATTTCAGGATAATCTTGTCTGATGCTCCGAGAGAGCTGGAGATGAAGCGGAGGCACGCATATCTGTCCTGTGACCCTCTGAGCTTTGTGCACTGAGCAGTTAGAGTTCTTTGGAAACTATGGTGGCCTATTATAAAACTTTTAAAAATAAGTAAAGAAGGTAATGTGGCCTTCTCTGAGTGGGCCTGAAGTCTGTTAAAGATTTCTCTGTAGGAGATTACATTTAGTACCAGTGTATGGAAGTACTACTACTGTGTGAAGGATGAGGACAAACTACTGCTGCTGCTTTTGGGAGGAAGTTCTTTACAGTGAGGGTGGTAAGACACTGGAACGGGTTGCCCAGGGAGATTGTGGATGCTTCCTCCCTGGAGGCGTTTAAGGCCAGGCTGGATGAGGCCTTGAGCAACCTGCTGTAGTGGGAGGTGTCCCTGCCTATGGCAGGGGGTTGGAGCTGGATGATCCTTGAGGTCCTTTCCAACCTAAACCATTCTATGATAATATAAAAAAATGGTTCCTGAGAGGATCAGGTCGTAGAAGACCACTGTCTGAGTGGTTTCTGATGAGAGTAGCTGGCATTGAAGGAAATGGAAATCTGGCATAAGGCAGTGTTTTGAAATCTACACAGTATCAGAACAGCTGTGGAGGGATACAGTAGGTTTCAGGGTCACCCTCTTGAGAATATATTTCCTATTTTCCTCTGGAAAGGAAGTTTCTAGCCTAACTCAATAGGACACATAACTAGGGTTAACTCTTTGATCAAAGGAAATAAAATGAGACTAAGTTTGCTGTAACATTAAGCTTGAAAATGAAGGAATTGTAACACTTGCTCTGATACTTGGATTAAGCAGAAACTGTAATTGTGAAACTACCGAAGGAGCATGTGCTGTGATGGAAAGCTAGTAAAGCTCTATCAAATGTTGTGGGAATTAAAGCAAGACATTAATTAGGAAAAATATTTTAACATCCTACAAAATTAAGTTTTACTATATTTAGGTTCTAATTCTCTAATTCAAACAGAGGAGTAGTGTTTTTCCTACATTGTTTTCACAGAAAATCAAAATGAGCATTACCTTCTGTGAAGTTGTGTTCAAACTTTTATAAGGCTATGTTTGGAGAACTCTAAATTAAAAAAATAGTTCATAAGAACACTAGAACTAGCACAAGATATTGGTGGAGGAAGCAGTAGAGGAAGAATTGATTCTATTTGACCTTTAGACTTCTAAAGATGTGCTTCCGTTTCCCAGATGGCATAACTAACCACTTGTCATGTTCAAGTCTACAAATTCTTGTTGCAGAAGTCGATGATGAACCCCAAGCTCGTCAAACTAAATGAAGTGCTTCCCATCAATGCTGTTGAGAGAATGACTATTTAAGCTGAAAAAAACCCCAAACCACTAAACACTGTAATGCTTTTGTAGCAGGAGCAAATACCTAACCTGTTTAAGTGACCCTTTATTTGGAAGGATCTCGACTCTCTGGGACATGAACATTTTTGAGATTGAGATTAGTGCCAGACTGGCAGTTGGATTAATTTCTTGAATGTGCTTAACATATAAGAATTGCTTGTGATCCTTAGTGAATAGAGATTTCCTATGTAAGCAGCAAGTAGCTTTCCAAAGCCAACACAAGCCATTCAAACAACCACTCAGCTGGGTTTCAATTTCCCTGTTTGTGTGTTTCTGTTAACAGATTGTGTTCTACAGAAAATAGAACACCCTACTCCCTGAAACAGTCATCTACTGCATAGCAGAACCAGAAAGTAATAAAAATCTGTAGTGATTATTTATCTATGAGAAATATGTAGAAACTGTCTCGGGTATAAACTTGAAATGTTTCTTATAGCACACTTGAGAACCCAGGGCTCTCTGAAATGCTTTTGTGTTGAGGTGTTTCTTTCATTTTTGTCTCTTGATGTTCAAATAATGATACTACTCAAAATTGCATTATTATTTTCAGAATTGTAAAGTCTAGCAAGAAAGTTTTGTGGTTTTGTTTTCTTTTTCTATTAGCAAGCAAGATCAAAAGTCCGTAATGGGTGAAAATTGCTAATGTATATTTAGAAGTTTCACAATAGAGAGAGGATGTAGCAGTAAGAAATTCCTTGCTGGGAACATTAACAGCTCTTCAAGTGTCTTCTGAAGCATGATTCCCTGAGTAGATTGGAGCTGGACAAAAGAAACTGGAATTCAAAGCCAAATTATGCCACTGATATCTTGTGTCATTTTATGCAATTTCTGAAGCCTTTTAATAAGTGCTTTTCCCCTCTGGTCTTGTTTTATAGCTGAGTTCTCTTCTCTTAGTGTTCATATTCTACTTGCACTGTAAGTCCCCCAGATATCCAGATCTCTGGATTCTAGCTCTTCTGAGTGTTTACCTCTTTAGATTACTAATATTGGTTCTCAGTATTTGTTGAACCCTTTCAAAATAAGACAGGCAACTACCAACCAGGCAAATTCATGTGAAAACAGATTTGCTATAGCAGTATTCTGCCTGTTCCTGGGAACAGTTTTAGATACCTTATTTCAATTTCATTCTGTATTTTGTGTCTAAGTTAAACATGCAGCTAGAACTGCAGAGACAATAGAAAAAGCTTTTGCAAGTCAAATGATGCTTTCCCTACTCTGCATCTGAGGAAGGAGACAAAGAGTTTCTGTATGGCTTGACCAGGTCACTTAAAGTTGGCACAGCCAAAAGTAGAGCCTCCTGAACAGCAAGGCTGGTTCCTTCTCTTCTTGCTCTCTAATGAAAAATTGTATTCAAGGTGATGTCATGTATCTGATATTTGTGGAGCTTAATCAATATCGTTGCTATTTAAGTGAAGTCTTTTTTACAGTGTTTTAAATATGATACCATGCTTACTTAAGTACATTTGAAGAGTTAGACTGTTGTGAATTTTCTCCCTTCATCTGTAGAGCACTGTACTGGGAGTACCTCATTTAGAGTTCACTCTTACAGTTGAATTTTGCTTGTAGTTCAGACACTTCTCCTGACATTCACTTAACAAGAGGATAAGAAATCTTATAAGGTGCCTTGTGCTTTCAGAGTAGCTTCTCATCTTGTTTGTTATGGCTGCACCAAGCCATAGCTTGCTTACTAAAATACTGTGTGTTGGTGCTCATTAAAGCCAGCAAGTGCTATATGGGATGCATATGTGCTGCTATCATTCAGATGCACAACCAGCTCCTTACTTGCTGTTGACTAGCACAGAGAGGCTGTGTTATATTGAAATGTGCAGTTTTAGACAGTTAAGTGTAGGCAAATTTTGTAGCATTCACAAAATATTTGAAGTAGACTAGTTCAGGTAACTATTGCAAATTCAGTCTGAGCTGGCATGGTGGGTACAAAGAATAGAACAAAACTCGGCAGAAAAGGGCATTAAATCTGAAACAGGATCCACCATTATATGGCAGTGTGGTAAAGCAAGTAACACAGTCATTTGCATTTGTCTACATATGATGCTATACATAGGCCATATACCAGCTTTAGTCTGGTGAGTTCTGGCCTAGTGTAATTATTGGAGTTCCCCATAGCCCCATAGAATGTATGCTGAAGTCTGTAATTACTCCCTGGTAATTACTGAATGTGCCAGCTAGCAAGCACTAACATGGATATTGCAGTATGGCTGTTAGCTGTCCTGTGACTGCTGGATACGTGTTCCAATGTTTAATGTCTAGTGGATAAGAGAGCAGACAAAGGCAGATTAAAAAATGCCAGTGCACTTTCATATTCATCTGAAGCTCCAACAACTTTTTGCAGCAGCTGAGTAGCATGACATAATGTGCTTCCTTCTCTTGCATCCCTAGCTTATTAAAGTCATAGGGAAAATAATATTTTGTTCCCATATCTTAAACTGAAATGTTCATGGCTGCTGGTAAGAGTCTTGAGAACCTTGTATTTTAGAGCTGATGTCCCTGGAACATTCTAGGTCATGTGACATTGTGTTCTGTCAGTAAATTGACAAAACCTAGTTTCAGGGGAAGAGAGAAAGGTGAACCCAGGAGTAATGTGGTATTTTCTACTTCATTTGAATGGGGAAAAAAAACCCTTTACAGTATCTGTGAAATCTACTGATTATAAAATTGTATATCTGAATATATCTCCACAGTAGTTTTCATTTAAAAGCAGAGTCTGTCATTACTGGATTGACTACTTTATACAATCTTTTTGTTCCTAGACATTATTGGTGCAAGTTACTACCTAATATTTATCAAACAACCATAAAATTAGGAATGACAGCAAGGCTATGCTTTAATACAGTGCAGTGCAGGAGCTGCCACTGCCTGGGTTAGTTCTGTCTGTGTGGAAGACATAACCACCATAAGAGGCAGGTTTTTGAAGATAAGTTGTATACCATTACAGTATTGAAAAATCGTTTAGTTCTGTGGTAGAAAGAAGAATGTGGTTAAAAATCCATGGTGCTGGTGAAAAACAGGCAAGCTTAACGAGGCAGCATGCTGTATATTTTACTGGTGGACCAGAAGGAGGGAGGAGACTGATCAGGAGGTGCCAGGTGAGAAATAAGGCTCTCAAATATTCATTAGTGTAATGGTATTGAGTAGGTTATCAGCTAAAGCCAGATGCCCTAACATCCACAGAGCAGAAGGGAAAATATTATTCATGAGTCTTTGATGGACACAGCAACTCAGCTGAATACTAATGTATTCCTTTCTCTTCAAGGTATCTACACTCCAGAACCACTCTGCAATTTCTGGTGGGCTCTATTATCCACGGGGTTTATGTTTGTATATCATTTTAGCATCTTGCAGATTCTGGGATTGGTAAGTAAACACAGGTTAATAAATGGATAGTTTGCAAGTACATTCAAAGTAAAAACACTGACTAGTTTCTGAAAGTGTCCAGAATTTTATTGATAAGATTGCTTGCATGCAGATTCTTAATTGCATGTTCCTATGAGCATTTGTATCTCAAGTAGGTAAAATAGTTCCTAAATTTGTTATGTACCTGCATAAATCCATCTATTAAATGCATACCTGAATTTGATCTGCTTTCCTTCTGAAAGCTGCCCTGCTTGTCTCGAACAAAGGAGTATCGCCTAAACATTGTTGATTATTATGGGGATTTCTTAATTACCATTTTAGGTGTCTGAATCAGTGAAACACAAAAATGTTGTTAATTTATAAATTTGTTGTCACTTTCTCAGGTTACAGAAGTGAATTTGAACAACATGTTGTGCCCAGCCATCTCAGATCCTTTTTATGGGCCCTGGTATCGAATCTGGGCATCTGGACATCAGACTATCATGACCATGACTCATGGGAAGCTTGTAATCCTACTCTTTTACAGTGCTGGCCCCATCTTTAAATGTAGCGTGGACTTCCTTAGACTCCCAGCTAAGAAAATAGACTGAAATGTCTCCCTATGGAGTACATACAGGAAGCAGATACTTATACTGGAAAACAGAGGAGGAATGAGAGGACATGTCTTTATACTTCTCCCCACAGTTTATTGTCTCAAATACCTCTGTGATCCGGTGAGGGGTTTTCTATGCTGTTTCTCACTGCCTATTGCCAACGGCAAAATTAGTGGCCTTATTCTGGAAAAAAGTATTTTATACATTTCATACAGATTCCAGGAGAACCTTGCTCAGCCACCATTTAAAATTAGGCCAGGATCTATCCACATTCCAGCAAAGACAGTTGCAGTGCTACCTCGTTTTGATTTATTCTCCCTTGCATGTAAGTCCACTTTTATAGGATAGGAATGAAAGCTGAATGACCACACTCCATTGTTGCGAAAGAACACAGGTTGAGGTGCATCATGCTGGTTTAACTCTCAGCTCTTTAATGTTGCAAAGTGGTCAGGATGAAAGGGATGTACATTTCATCTTCCAGACTTAAGTAAAGCAGTGAGGTTCTACTGTACTTTCTTTAAGTGGGTTGAAAATGTTGAGGAGCAAGAATTAATTCTTTTTTTAAAATTGACTACTTAATTTCTAAGCTGATGTGGGTAAATATCTGTCTGTCTAAGTCCCATTCAGATCTTGATGCTTTGGAGATACTTTTATTTGAGTGAGCAGAACACCACCATGTCAAAATAATGTCAAAAGACCATGTTACGCATAGGCTATGATGAGATATTTCATCCGCTCTTCTGACCTGACTTCGAACAAAATGTGGTTAGTTTTTTATTTTCCCCCTACTTAGCTCAGACTGGAGAGGGATTGGAGACACAAAGTCTAATATAAGCATCAGTTTTCTTTTGTTTGCTTCCTAGCTTTTGAAGCATTTCTTCTTTGCTTTCTATACTAATCCTCACTCAGTAGAGTGGCTAGTGAAGAAACAAAATGAAACTGTGTTCTCTCTCTAATCTGATTTTTAAAATGCAGATAGAAAAAGGAACATCAAATAAGTGCAGGCATCTTCCAGAAAGAAAGTGTACCAGTTTACTGGTACAACTAAATCCTCCTGTCAACACATCTTTTGGAGACAGAGCTGTAGATAGGAAGAATGCTAAACAGTAAACTATGAGTACCTGTTCAAATTTTCCAAGGCTAGAGGAGAAATTGTTGGGCAGAAAGATGGGAAATCTTGAGTGTGTTCCAAGAGACAGTTATTTGTGAGTCTGTCAGCACCATTTGTTGTTTCAAGGCTGCAGGAATTTTGTTGTATATGTCTGTTGCAATTCATAGATTCATTGTGTTGTTGAAGCTGTGACTTGTAAGTTAAAACCATTATACCTCCTCCAGTTGGATCATGTGAAGATACATTCTGAAATTAAGGTACAGTCATTTATACCTCAAGAAGAAAAATTAGGAATGAGAAGCAGTTGATTACTTTTTTTTTTCTTCCCCCTAAAGAAGAACTTTTTTAATTGACAAAAGACAAATGGCTACTTCAACTCTTTATTCTGTATGTTTGTGGTTTGGTTTTTTTTTTTTTTTAAAGTACAGTTCAATCAGAATTATATTGTCCCACACTCCAATTTACAAACTGGTTTATGGTTTTCCTCCATGCCTTGCTGTGTGCATAGAAACTAAGTACTGTCAACAACTGGAGAATGTGACATTACCTGACCTATCCATCAAACACATACAGCTAGTCTTAGTTATGCCAACTGTATGATTCCTTGTGTTTTTAATCAGAATTCAGCTTGAGAAACCTAAGCATCTGATAAGAACTACCAGATACAGCATTGATTGTCAGTTGTTGATCTTACTATGTCCAAGTGTCTAAGTAACCAAGTGGTCTTGCCACTGCCTCAGTAAAGCTGGGTACATGTGGACTAAGTATGTGTGGAATGAAGCCTAAAGAACAAATGTGCTAGTATTAAAGGCTTGAATCTGTCTGTGGCAGACCATTTAATGAGGTGTTGAAGTGACAGAAGTTCTTGCTATTTATTTCATCAGATTCAGTATTTCATGATGAAATGCAGGATGTTGCTAGGAAATGCTGAAATGCACAGTGCTGAATGTTAAAGCATTTCCCTTGCAATGTACTTCATCTCTTGTGAATAGCTGAGTGAAATATGCAGTGATTCTTCCCTCTCCATAGCTACTGTCAAGTATATCATGGTTTATTTATTCACTTAATCTGTCAAAATGCCTTATGTTGGATTCAGTCATGATTAGAAGAAATATTTGTTATCACAACAGAATGATCTACATTTTGCAAATGTTATTATCATTATTATTTGCTTTACTTTTTTAAGAATTCTTTTAGTTTTTCTTCAGATTTAAAAAAAGGAGTTATGTGAAAGTAGCAACCTTTTTTTAAACTAACAAAAAAGCCCAAACACACCCCACCACCATCTCCTTAAAACAAAAATACAACAAAGCAAGCAAACAAACCAACAAAACAGGATGGGGGAAAAAAAACAACAAAACAACAAAAAAACCCAAAACAACAAAACAGAACCCACCCACCCAAAACAGTCATGTCCTTTAGGGCATTCTGAACAAGTATAAAACTGCTGCTCTTTGTCACCAGTGACTTCCTCTGGTCAGTAAACTGTAGAAGCTCAGGTGTCTCACCTAGTGCAGGCTCTTTGGAATGCAAAATCTGTGAACTCTTCTGACTGACTTAAATATTAGTTACAGAAATGGCAGTGTTAAATACAACCAACAGGAGGGACATCCTTGGGGCAGTTTGGATGAAAGGATTCTTGAAGCAGTTTTACCACTTGTACCACTGACTTTGATAGCAGAGCTGCTGTGATTGCTCCAGCCTTCCCTCCATATTGTAGATGTCTTGTTCCTGTCATGGTGCTCTGACTTGCACATTTCCCTGTTACCCTGGTCCAGCTGGTTTCAGTCACTCCAGAAATTTCAGGCATAATTACACAACATGGAGTACGACAATAGGACACTCATATTCCCCTTGTGTGCCTTACCTGTACAGGTTCTGGAGCTTCGTGAACTCTTCCACAGCAATTTACGTTGCTAAAGTTCAGCAAAAAAAGCAGAGAAGCGAACAAACTACTACATACAGTAAGGATTCTAGATCATTGGGGCTGTTGTAAGAGTTAAATGGTGCAAATGGAGTCAGGCGGAAGGCAGTAGAACCTACACCTCTTCTTGAGCTGTTGCTTCTTTGCTTGCACACTCAATGATGTTCATTGCTTTAGGATAGCATCCTTTATGTTCTAAAAGACCATTAAGAGCATTGAGTCCAACTGTTAACCTAGCACTGCCAAGTCCACCACTACACTATACCCCTAAGTGACACAGCTACTTGTCTTTTAAATCCTTCTAGGAACAGTGAATCCACCACTTTCTTGAGCAGCTTGACAGCTTTTGGGGAAGAAAACTTTTCTAGTATCCAACCTAAACCTCCCCTGGTACAACTTGAGGACATTTCATTTTATCCTGTCACTTGTTACTTAGTAGAACAGACAAACACCTACCTTGCTACAACCTCTTTTCAGGGAAGAAAGTGAGAAGGTCTCCCTCAGGCTCCTTTTCTGCAGGCTAAACAAGCCCAGTTCTCTCAGCTGCTCCTCAGAAGACTTATGCTCTAGACCCTTTACCAACTTCATTGCCTTTGTTTGGACACGCTCCAGCACTCTACTATATTTGTTGTAGCGAGGAACTCAAAAGTGAAATTACTCCCTCCTCTCATTTGAAGGCTTTTTAAACCTTGTGTCTTATTTTGCTTTTTTTTTTTATGGTGCCACAAGAAACTCTCTTCGCATGGCTGGAAAAGAAGCTTCACAAAAGGTGAAGCACAGGTCAGAATGGGAACAGAAATGGAATGAACTTCTGAAGCTAATGTCATGGAACTTCACATCTTTTATTCCTTATCTGTCTCTGGTATCTCTTTGTAACATACGTCAGAGCTTGTTCAGTGTGCAGGACATTGATTTGATGGGAAAGCAGATTACTAAATCTCCATGTGGGGTAGTTATTCTCTTCCCTGTCACAAGATGATTTTCTTTTCCCTGAATAGTTTATTTTACAGGCAGTTATACTATATGGATGATTTTGTTGGTTGCTTTTAGGCTTATTTATGCTGTGAATTAAAAAGCAGAACTATACTGCTGTTCTTGAGAGTTAACTGTCGTTCTTGAGAGTTAACTGTCATTCTCTCCTGCGGTACTGTGTCCACCATCTATGACAAGATAACCTGAGGCTGTTGCCACCTGGTACCTTGGTGATGAGCTGTTTACATGGCAGCAATGCATTGTACAATTGAAAGTGTAGTCCCAGTCCTCTCTGGTCAAATGTTCCTAAATCTTGTGTCACAGTTATAAAAAGGCTGACAATAGCTATAGGACAGAGCAGGAGGGGACCATACACACAGATTATTCCTTCCAGCAGCAGCTTAAACTGACTGTAAAATCTTACCCTAAAGTGGGCTGATTTGCTGTCCACGAGCAATTAATTGTGCAGTGTCAATGCCTAGACCTCACACTGGTATGTAGTAAGGTGTCTGAGGAGTCAAAATGCGCAGGGAAATTAATCACTCTGCCAGTGAATGACTGCCAGCAAATCATTTACCTCCAAATGTACACGCACATGAAATTTGTTTATGCAGCCTTAGAGTAAGTGCCCCCTTTTCCAAAGCAGAAAAGCGTGTTCTGCACTCACTGTAGCATCTGGACATTCAGCTTGCGACTAGTGGGACCTTGCGCCAAGGCTCTAGCTGTCTAGGATACATGCTGTGCTACCTTCCCAGGATTCAGACACTGTATATGGTGTTTAAGCTCTGTTTCATTTCTTCCTATTTAAGCACCAAAGAAGAATTTGTCTTGTTTCTTTTGAAGGGTGAAATTCAGCAGCTCTTCTCCATGCTGATATAAATCAGTGAAAAGCCAGTTTATGACCATTCACTCCTGTACTTAGTTTTGGTTCTCCCTGCTTATCGGCAAAACCTGCTTGTACTTAAGCAGATGTTGCCTTGCTGAAGCTGGGAGACAGGACAAGTCCATCCACTTGTATACTTTAAGATTATGGAGTACCTCATTGTAGATTTATTCATCTGTTTCCAGCCACAATCGGGGGTTTGGCATTTCTGTGTATGTGATAGCTTTTTGTAAAACTCTGTTGTATTCTTCTTTCAGAAATAGCTGTTTGCAACTGTTAAATTACTTTTGTCTCTTAAGTTAGTCATGCATCTAAATTCCAGGCATTTGTTTGCTATGCATCTGGAACTAATGGAAAATATGGGTGTGCTTTTTCTTTTGTGCTTCCAGTTGTTTCACTAAAGGTGAATTCTTAGGAGTTAAATTAGCTCTGATAGTTAGCAACACCTTGAAAAGGCCAAAAAACAGGAGGAGGGCATATGTCAGCCTTTTCAGGAGGCAAAAGGTTTCCACAGGCAGGTCAACGTCGATGTTTTAAACAAGACTTGTTCTGTTCAATTTTGTGGTTTGTACTCAAAGTGATTTTGCTGTAAATCTGTCTCGCAGCTTTTAGAGTATCTTAGTCAAAGCCAAGCTGTTTTTTGAATGATTTTTTTCAGGGTCAATTTTGTACTTTCAAAAAATTATTTCTGCATTTACTGAGTCATTATTTCAGTGCTGCAGAGGACACAACAGGCAGAACAGTGAGCTTAAACCATACCACTATCACCAACCAAACTGTGTTGGGGAGCTGGACTGAATCACAAAGCAGTTCCAGTTACCCAAGCCCAGTGTTATCCAGGCACAGACTGGTATGGCAAGGGCAAGGAGGGATGGGGAGAGTCTCAACTGCTGCAAAATGCTGTTAGCTCTGAATAATTTGTAAGAGTGTCATAAATTTTGTAAACTTTCTAATGTGCTAAAACTTGGTTACAAGGTAACATTTACAAATAAGGGGTAGTTTATGTACTTGTTTTTGTATTTTGGTCTGATGGATTTTTCACTGTTGTGCCCTAAGTCCAGGGCAAATAGTTGTGAAACCTTTGAACTAAAACAAATAAATGGATTTTAATGGATCGTGTACAGTTTTGTTATCATTCTATTTGTGCCAGACTCCAGCTCTGTCTTGCTTAAGACTTTAAAACCAGGTAAGAAAACCAAAACTGACTTTCCATTTCAATTTGCAATACTAATAGTTGATTGCATAGGGGAATCCATATTCTTACCTGATTTGTTGATTTTCTGTCTTGGGCAGGCTGTATTCCCCGATGTAGCTTACCTTGCACAAAGCAGTTTCTGTATGTGAGAACAAGGATTACTGGGATTTCTGGAAGTTTGAAGCATTTAGGTGTGACCTATGCCTGTTACCTGTCAATCAACACAAGCCAAGCCTGAGTTCACTGACAGACCTTTCTGTAAGACAAACTCTTTAATTACCATTTAAATAGTCTCTGTGTAATTCCGTTAAGGAGCTCTGGAAACATAATTATAGTATTATGATGCTTTGTCTATGCTTCTTGCACTGTTCTTGCCCCAACTTCAGCAATGTCTTGTTTCCTGTTCTATGTCACTTCAGTAGAAGATGGCAGAACATGTACAATATCTTTCAGCTCAAAACTTTGTTCTGAAAGTGACTGTATTTAAGGTAATCAGACAATCTTACACCATATGTGGTGGCAAAGTACTTTTAATGTACTTCAGAAATGTTTCAGGCCCAATTTTAAAGTACATTTAAATAGACTGCAGTAACATTCTGACCCAGTACATGTCAGACAAGCAGATATTGCATTGTGTAAGGTTCCCAGCTAATGTTCCTGGAAAAAGAACATGCTGGTTGTGCCCAACCTGTATTCTACATGCATGGTAAGAGTTTTAAGTTTCCACAGAGCTAGGAACTAGAAAGAATTCTCCAATTTAATTTCTTTTCAACAGTATAAGGAATGATAAAACAGCTTAAGGAGGTTTCCAGCACTTCACACTAGATCTGAGATAAACTAAGCAAGTAATCATCAGTGCCTGAAAAAGGAAATTGTCTGCATCTCTCTCTGACTCTGATTCTAAGTCAACCTTCCATTGTTTAATACCAACATATATGTAAGAATAAGCAAGTTTCCACCTCTGAAACATCCTTAATACTCAAAACTGTTGAACTACTTTGATTTAGCAGTGGGTCACTACATAACTACATAGCTGTCTAAAGTAGCAAGAGTGAGAAACTGTTAGTAGAAGCTGTACATTTCTATGAGCTATGAGTGCCAGGTAGTGTTAGTCTCTGAGATACTAAAATAACAGAAGCTATTTACTCAGTGCATTGAAAATTTGGGTCAGGGACCAAAGGTCTTGCACGTCAGTTTTACCTATGTGGGTACTTTTGTGATCAGCGACACTGTGGATGCTTTGCTTCACAGGAACATGCTTCTTCCATTCTCAAACAACTTCTTGGGATCAGCACAGTTATCCATACCAACAAAGCTGTTTGCCAAGGCTTCATCACTCAGGAAGCTCTGCCACCAAGCCACAATTACTGCAGTGACACTTAAAACTGCTGCTATTGGTTAAGGCTGTATTCCAGGTTCTGGTGTGCTGTTCTCTCTGCGCAAAACAATTTAAGTGGCCCCACTGTGTTAAAAAAGCTTTTGGGGAAAGGACAGAGCTTTTTTCCTGGCCTCCCATTCTTTGTAGGCACCTCCTAAGTTACTGCACACTCTACATTGTACACTTTTTCCCCATAACATTTGGTCAGGGTGACAATCTATGTATTAGCTAGATGTGACATGCAAGATAAAGCCCTCGTGGCAAAGCTTGACCTAGATATTCATAAAACTCACACCTTCTAGTGCAAGTGTAGTATGAGGCATACTGAAATTACTTGAATCTGATCACTACTTTGCCTACAGTACACAGCAAAACGTGTTTTACACCAGTGTAACTGGTTCTGCAACAAAGTTTTGCTTCAAAAGGTAGAAACAAATAATTTCTGCCTCTCAGAGAGTAAGGAGACCAAGCCTAGACAAAACTCCATCTATAAAATCATAGAATCAACCAGGTTGGAAGAGACCTCCAAGATCATCCAGTCCAACCTGTCACCCAGCCCTATCCACTCGTCTAGACCATGGCACTGAGTGCCCAATCCTGTCTTTTCTTGAACAGCTCCAGGGATGGTGACTCCACCACCTCCCTGGGCAGCCCCTTCAACGGCAAATCACTCTCTTTGTGAAGAACTTCCTCCTAACATCCAGCCTATACTTCCCCCAGCACAACTTCAGCCTGAAGACAAAGAGCACAAAACTGAGCCAATAACTGATATAAATACTAACAAAATCATATAACTGCTGTAACTGATATAAATGCTGATTTATCTTGGTGTTTCAGTGACTAAGTTTTGAATTGGCCTGAAAGCTGCAGGCACCTGTCCACAGTCTGCTCTGACAGTAGGCAAAATGAGAAGGCAGGATTAATCACAGGGAAATATTTTTAACACGTCATTAGCCTTTAGCAGCACCACTAAGGACAAATGCCTAAATAAAAACTGACCAAGCCGCAAAATTAAGCAGAGAAACATAAAAAGAAGTGGTGATTCTTTTTCCTTATTTTATTGGGTAAAATGACTTAAAAGGTAATAACAATAGTGTTAAAACTACTACAATATCTTTCCACAGCCATTTCTCACAGACCCACAGATAACCTTCTATATACTTTTTTTTAAAACTTTTTTCCTCATTTTTCTGTTTTTTAAGCCGTACTTATATTAAAATGCCCATTTCAACAGTTTCTTCACACTAATAGCAATTAAATGTGGAAGGAAGGAGGATCTAGTTATAAAGGAAGGAGGGATCAGGTAATGTGTGATATTATCATAATCAATCAAGTTACTAAGAAAGGAAGAAGACAGAGGCCTTACAAGCTACGCCAGGTAGCTCTAAGCCCATTGCATGTCACCATTGCATTAAAGATAACTCAAGATGCTGGTGAACAATGTAAAGTTTTGTTTTTGGTGGTTTGTTGTTTTTTTTTTTTTTTTTTTTTTTTTTTTTTGTAACATATAAAACACTAAAATAACTTAGAAACTAGATCCAAATATCTTGAAAAGAATCAACTTTGATATACAAAAACAGTCATAAGTTGTTACAAAAGTTCCAAACAAAAGTTTGTTTTCTCAGTGCGTTTATGTACCAGCACAATTACTGGGTCCAGAGCAAAGAAAGAGGTTTTTATTTTTTATTTAACAGTAATAAAAAAACAAAGAAAACATATCTTTGTATATAAAGAATCATTGCTGGTCTTAAGAGTAAATGTAACCAGAAACCCTTAAATCTGAGAGGCACACATTGGGTTTCTCTTTTTTATTTTTTCCTCCATTTTATTTTTCTAAAACATAAAAGCAAAGTCACCAGTTTATTTAAATGGGGAATTTCATACTCCCCAAATAAACAATTCAGTTAACATCACTAGCAAAAATCAGTTAGAAACTGTACAAAAATAAAAAAGTTAACACATTTAATCCTGCAGGGTTTTTGTAAGGATTGGAAGGCAGGCTTTAGGAGCAGCATTTGGGCATGGCTGGAGGCTTCTTTGGTTCGATCTAACACACATAAGAGATGTAACCTACTCCAGACAACAATTTTAAAAACCCGCACATTTGAAGACAGTAAAGAGGTCTGTATACAAACGCCAGGGTGTGCAAAGCCATTCAACTGCCTAGATTTAATAGTGTATCTGAGGTCAGAACTCCAGTGTGCCCTCCTCCTGCTATGACCAGTGGTGGGGTTGAGATGGTGAAAGGTCAGTGCTACAGCAGTCTAGGCAGAAGGAAGGCCACTTGAAGCGTGACTAAGTAATAAGTTCATTTAGAGTCTATGGTTTTGTTGTCTAACTCAGCTTACAGAATAGGGGTTTTAGGAACATTAAGCAAAAAGAACTTAAAAAACCCCAACCCCAACAGTCTGTTTAATGAATAAGGCAAACTGAGTAGTACTCATTTTTAAAAAAAGGAGCATTCCAACTTAACAGTGACATAAGCTACTTGGTTGTATGTTAACTTCTAATAAAGTAGCCCAAATAAAAAGAAAAATCTGTATCTAAACCCATCAATCTATCCAAAAGGGTACTAAACAGAACTATCAGAGAAGGACATTTAATGAAAGTAACGGTTGATCAGCTTTAAGCAAACAGACCTATTCTGTCCCAGCGCATGTCACAGTGAACACCATGTTTTGTACAAATAAACCCACAATTACACAGAAACAATCCGTAGCATTTTCAGCACTTGCATGCTGAGGAGGTAGGTGCCCTAGGAACACTGCAGATAGACTGATTATACTAATCTTGTAAAGAAATATCGTACAATCTGATTGACCACAGACTCTGTAACAGTTTTTTAATTAGTGATACAAAACTCTGGTCCAGAAGGGTCTGGTATTACCTCATTTCAAAAGCACACCTTTACAGTTTGTATAACACCTTTTTAACTATATTTGTAAGCAACAGCTACTAAGAGATAGACAAAAATGCATTGTGCATTATGCTGTATACAAAAAGGAGACAAAATTATCCTTTTCTCCCCCAAGCCATGATGGGAAGTATTGCTGACCTTGTCCTTAAAAACCTGCAGGATTGTTTATTCATCCTTATTACACTGGTAAGAAATTCTGTATAACATCTGCATATATCGAAGATCTTTTAAAAAATCTGATATGATTTTAGATCCGCATGACCAGTCACGTGACCTGCTTGAGGTTGATTAGCACCTTTCAATACATATATATTTTAATATATAATAGAACTTTTTAAAAAACTTCTAACAATGAGCTCATACACATGAGCATGCTGTAACGAGATGACAGATAAAGATGGGGTTGGATGACTTTTCTTCTTGGTTTTTTTTTCTATTTTGTTTTTATTTTCCTTTTTTTTTTTTCCTTTTCTTTTTTTTTTTTTTCAGCAGAACAATTTCATTTTGTGCTCAGTTTCCCTATAAGGGCAAGAAAAGAAACCAACACAATTCTATCAGGTAGCCACTTGTTTGCTATTTCCACTCGAAGACTAAGCCATTTAAAAGTGTTCCCCAAGTAGAAACACGACAACAGTATCATTCAAAATAGCCTCTGTATAAACATCTATTAATTGTTGCAGCTTCTGGCTGGCATCTCTTGGCTCCTGAAACTTCAGGCCCTCTGCTTGTAATTAAGGCATCATAACTGAAAAAGTTATATTTGGACATCAGATGCTGTGGATGAAGGAATATTAAGACCTTCCATAAGAATCTTCATAGAAATTAAGTCGCAAAGCCAATCTCACATAAGGGATGAGCATAGTTTATCCATATCTGGGGTTTTGAAACATTACTGAAATATTTTTACTTTCTGTTTTTTTAAACAACTGATTTTAACTGGTGTTACCTATTTGAATTGTATCTATCCATATATTTACAAACATTCATTAATCACTGGGATTTCTGCTTACTGTGGTTTACTCACTCCTATTAGGAAGGTCTTTTCAGTAATAGGTGGCATGTATTGTCCCCTAAAATACACAATGAACTATAGCAGGTATCAGTGGGAGTTCTGCAGGCACATAAGCAAGGAACTGGAGCTTGCAAATATACCATGCATACCTTTTACTAATTCCTATCTTTACAGCAGGATAAAGTTCCAATCGATTTTCTTTCTTCTACCATGTGGAGGGGTATCAGAATTATTATACAGTACTCATCTTGAGTACTGTTCCTGTAATAGATGAAAATGTGAAATTATGGCATACTTGTCCTGTGCTCTTTTGCAAGTATTTTTTTTTTTTCAATGATAATTACCTTTATCTAGCTATTGATGACTTGATAAAACTCAACAAGTTCAGAAGCAGAAGAAAGAACAAAACAGGGATTTTTCCTTTTCCAAAACAGGTTTGCTATATAAGAAAAAAAAAAAATCTCACTTTAAAAAATACCCCCAAACCTGATGCCAGAGCAGACTCAATATAGTTTGCTAGAATGTCTGGCAGATTTGCTATATTTTTTTCTATGAATCTTATATATAAAGTATATAGTTATGTTATAGTCAAAGGCACTAAAATCTAAATCCATTTTCTTCCTAATATGACATCTGCTACTCACCAACCTGCTTGTAAAAACAAGTGTCACTTCTAATATGAGATCATCAGAAAGGCATCATCTCATTACAAATGCATTTTTATGATGAGTCTTGACAGAGCTGGATCGCCCTTGATTCCCAGCACAGCATGAGAGACAAAGGTACCTGGTAGCCCACTGGATTATGTCATGCCCTATCAATTAGACCACTGGGTTCTGAAAAGGCTGCAATGTTAACATCACTTCTCATTGTACCTGTAATTGCTTCTCTTCATTTTTGTGTGTCAGCCTTCAGATTTGGGCTGTATATGCTGGATCTGAAGATCAGGTACATAGCTACACGAAATCTTTACCATGACAGTGAGATATTGTACACACAACATTGTTACAAACATTATGAAAATGCAATTGTCTAGTGTAATACCTGAATCTGATATGTTTCATTCCCTGTCACACCTAGTAATGCAAAAGCCATGAATGCCTATTTGCTAAGCAAAGAATCCCTAACTGTAATCATTAAACTCTTCCTTCCATCCACAGTCACAGAAAGCCTTGACTGATATAATTCAATGTTAATGAAGTAGAAATTTTAAATTCCATAAAAAACCCCAAGGGCTATATAGGCTGCAAAAAAATCTGCAGTGACTCAATAATAAAAAAAGTATGGGTTCTTTGTAGTAATGTAGTTTTCCCACCCGTTGCCATGATGAGCTTAACCAGGAAGCCTCAACATGGCAACGGAAACTATCATCATAAAATGGTACAGTAATAGAGATAGCTAGACCAAGAAGGGGCAGGGTCTCCTGGGAAGAGGTCTGCAGAGAGGTCCAGTGACTGGTCATGCGGCTCAGTGTCAGGAATAATGGTTGTACGGTGGAAGGGGGTGTCCAATACCATTTTGGAAGTGATGATGCTGACGATGGGCAAGGTACTCTGTGTAGCTCATCGTCATCTTCTCACTACGGTACCTAGAAAATAGCAAAGAAGCAAATTCAAGAACTATTACCAGGAAACTGTAAGTTGCACTAAAAATATTGCAGTTGTGGTATGTTCAATGGTAACAGCTCTGTACTTCTGATGTTGGGAATAAGACTGTCTTCAGTTGCACAAGGGAGGGTACTGCTATGGCTGTCAGGGTTCTTGAATCACATGACAAATCGCATTATAAGTGCTTATGAAACAGAACTGTTAAAAACCATTGCCTACTATGTTGCTTGAAGTAGAGAGAACAGAAACTCATGGTGATTTATTGAGAATGTGTCATATCTTCAGCCAGCTCTCTACATAAAACCCAGGAGAAAAACTGTGAACAAGCACCACAGATTCTGGGCTGGTTTTAAGTAATGTTTAAGCATTGTCTGCCAAATTCTGCTTTTAAAACAATCCCAGCTACATTAAAGGGAGTTACATTCTTTTTAGAATAGAATCATAGAATATCTGAAGTTGGAAGAGATCCATAAGAACCATCGAGTCCAACTCCCTCCTCCTCACAGGACTACCTAAAACTAAACCATATGTCTAAGAACACTGTGCAGATGCTCTGAACTCTTTGCCAGCTTGATGCCATGACCACTTCCCTTGGGACTCTGTTCCAGTGACTGCCCCTCTTAATGAAGAGCTTTTTCTTAATGCCCAGTCTGAGCATCCCCCAATGCAGCTTCATTCCATTTCCTTGTGTCCTGTCACAGTGGGTCACCAGAGAGAGATCAGCACTTCCCGCTCCTCTGACCCCTTGAGGAAACTGTAGACTGTGATGACATCCCTCCTAAGTGATGAGGTCACCCCTCAGCTTTCTCCTCCAAGCTGAAGAAACCAAATGACCTCAGCTGCTCCTCCCAGGTCTTGTCCTTGAGGCTTTTCACCATCTTAGAGTGTCCAGAGGGGCCACACTAGTGCAGTACAGTGGGATGGACAGTTATCTCCCTCAACTACCTAGTGATGCTCTGCTTGATGAATCCTGGGACACACCTGGCCCTTTTTGCTGCCAGAGCACAGCAAAATTGTTGTGCTCATATTTGCTTATATGTTGACTCATATTTGACTTGCCATCAACCCAACACCCCAGATCCCTTTCCTTAAGGCTGCTCTCCAGCCTTTCATTCCCCAATTCATATATGTGTAACCAAGGATATCCTGTCCCAGGTAGATTACTTGGTATGTGCTCTTGTTATATTTCAAGCTCTCTAGTCTATGCAGATCTCTCTGTAAGGCCTTTCTGCCCTCAAGAGAGTCCACAGCTCTTCCTAGTTTCATATCACCAGCAAATGGAAGATACTCCTGGGTCTAGGTCATTTATACAGACATTAAAGAGCAGTGGCTTTAAAACTGAGCCCTGGGGAGCTGCACTGATGACTGGTCACCAGCCTGATATACCCCATCTATTAAAATTCTGAATCTGACCTGTCAGCCAGTTGCCCACACAACATTAGGAGGGACTTGCTCAGCTGTAATCTGGACATTTTGTCCTGAAGGATACCATGAGAGACAGTATCAAAAGCTTTGCTACAATAAAAACACTCCACATCTACTGGCTTCCTTTGATCAACTAGACAGGTGACCCTGGCATAAAAGGAAATTAAGGTAGTTAAGGAAGATGTTCCCCTTATGAACCTGTGCTGGTTACAATCAATGACTCCATTATCTCTCAAGTGGTTTTCAGTAGTTCCCAGAATAACCTTCTCCATAATTTTACCAGGCATTCAAGTGAGACTGATGGGACAGTAATTACCACAGTTCTTCCTTCCTATCCGTCTTGAAAAATGGGACAACATTTGCCAGTTCCACTCAACTGGGAGCTCTCCAGACTCCCAAAACTGTTGAAAAATAATGGAGTGAGGTCCCACAATAATATCAGCCAGCTCTGTATGACTAAAAGCAGAATATTGTTTGACAACAAGGAATGTATCACCACAGTTACACTTATCTGTAAAATCTACACAAAAACACTATTCCACTTTTCCACAAATGTCACTTAGAAAGACCTTGCATAAGAGATCTTACAGATGGGTTTTAATGAGTCCAGCTACTGTGATATAAAATATTTCCACCTCTCCTTTACATCTCATTTTTCTTCTGGAGCTGCTCTGGTTGTCCTCGCATCTCTGAGTGAGGTCTGAAAAAACCACAACAGATGGCTCAACTGCTTGCACTTACAACCCAGAACAAAAGTTTAAACTACTATGGAGTTTCCCACTGCAGTAATTAAGGTGGCAAACACATTTGCTTCTAGTGCCACTTTGCCAGAGGAATAGAGCAGAATACTTTACACTGTTTGCCTCGGAAGTGTTTCATGAGCACCAAAGATGCCCACACCTGCCTGATTCAAGAGTGTTTATTACTGGTGCACTAATTTAACAAATGGCCACTGGTCCTTGCTGAGAGATTAGCAGAGTTCTTCCTGAGCTGATGTGAATGATCTGTGACACTCTGCACTTGCCGAGTAAGCTGTTCTGTGAATGAAATCCCCTGCCACTGGGAAACTAAACCATAAGCCTGGCAGTTAATGAAGCTGGTTGTAAGTGGGTTAAGGCAGGCCAAAGGCTTTCTGGCTGGAATCACATCTGCTCATTTAAGCATATGGAAGAGAAAATGCAGTTGCTGTCCTTATACATCCTAGGACTCTAGAATTGGCATGCTTCTTTCAACTCTACTATTTTTCAACTCTGTTCTTCAAAACGTGGCTAGAACTTCTGAGTATTAACTTGGTTTTGTGGACTGCCAACTATCTTCACTACAAGAGTAGTCTATCTGAATATTTTTAGAACTAATCTTGTGAGTCGAGTTCTTAGAAGTTGATAAGAGATAGAAAGGATAACAGTTTTGGACAAAGGATTCTAACTTTGTTATTTTTGTTGATAGCATGTCAAGTGTGGCCTCCCTGAAGAGGATGAAGAGTCTTATGAACTTCCTTATGATGTAAGATTTTAAAAATTCTTATTTCTCTGAGCATAGAAAAGATGAGAGTTTAGCAGTCATTTTGTACCGCAAGCTAATGAAAACGTATTGCTTTAGAGGGTGTTCATATGAGAGGCGTTCACATAGACATTTACTCCTCCACCCTTCACCGTAACACTGTGCTATTATGGGCAGAATATCTGCTGCTAATTCTAAAATACTTTTGCTCCCACTCACGAGGAAGTCCTCAAGAACACATTTTATTAAATTAGAAAAATCAAAATATACTAGTGTCTGAGAGTGACAGAGTATGAAATAAAACACTAAATTCATGGATCCACCCCTGAGAATACCTTGACACTGTTTAACGAGTGCACTGACTGTCAGATCTGCTACCTAGTTTGCATACCCAGCACCTGGTAAGAGAAGGGAAACCTGAACTACACAGGAGAGAGAAAAGACCCAACACTTTCTCTGACAGCTGAACAGATCACTAGCTCTGAGGGGCCTCCATGACTTCACAGTAGCAGATCCACAGTGTACCATCTGCTCAAATACACATTGACAACGGCAAGAAATCTTGTTAATAGCCCCTGATGATCTGTTACAGACAATGAAGAACCTGTAAAAAGCAAGAGTTAATAAAGTCCTAATACTTTTCAGAGTTATGAAAGAAAATATGCAGGTTCCCTGAAATATATTTAGGCTGATTATTGAACAACAGCCTTTTCTTTCTTGCTTAGTGTCACTAATCTCTATGCAAGGCACAGATATTCTTCAAAGTCTGCACTGCTCTTAGGAAAAGAAAGAAATCATTTATCATATATACAGGAAAGCTTGCTATCAACATACAAAATAAGCACTTACCAGGAGTGAACACATCACAGTATCACAAAACCTGCAGTATCCCTTGATGCATACCTGGTTAGCTTTATTGTTTTCCTGAATTCATTAGTAATTGGAGCTTTGTAGCCTCCTTTCCTCAATAAGGAATCTATGGTTTGAATGTGGTCCCATCCTGTTGAATTTTAGAGTAGTAAAAATTAGTGAGAAACACGGCAATAAGAATAGCTATTGCAATAACACAATGCAGTGTGTAGTGTTACTGATAATGGAAGTGCTCTGCTGAAATTCTGTATAAAACACAGGTTGTTCTTCCCTACTTGAGAACAGATGAAGGAAATATGACATACAAGATTTCTTTACACACAAAGTGTGTTAAGAAACAACAACATATTTTGATCTTGTAGCTGAAAAAATTTAGAAGTGGACACATTACCTTCAGGTGTCCCAGACTGAGGGCAAGACCCAAAATTCAGCTTTTCTGAAATGTTCAAGTATGATCATGGATCACAGTCACTTTATTCATGATAAATAGCAACGACACCATGAAAAATTAAACTTCTCTATAAAACAAAATTTTAAAGAACGAGTAGTTGAATGTGTGCAGAGCACTTTGGAGGTTAGACTTCTTCATAAATATCACTTAACTTTACAGGGATATGTCTAATTTCAGAACTACTATATTGTGCTATAGTGTGCCTGGGTAATAAAAAAGTGATGGATCAAAGAATACAGATTCATTACTCTTCTCAATAAAATCTTCATGCTATTCAAAACTCCCTCTTATCGATTTAAAAAGACGAATATTTTAAGTGAGCATTAGACATATCTATTCCAAAAGATACAATTACATTAGTCACATTGCTACATTTAAAGCAAAAAAAAAAAGGGGGGGGTGTAATTCTGGGTAGTTTTGGGTACTTTAAAGAGCCAGATTGCAGTGCCTGGTCTACTAAAACGATCCAGAAATTTGAACACCACCGCCCACCACCTCCACACCCTTAAATTGACTGAAACAGTCACTAAAGTAGAGCTTGGAGAGATTCCAAAGTAACTATTTTGGTAACAGAATTATTAATTAAATAATTTGATCTTCAGTGAAGTTTTCTTCCCATTCCTTCATAGACCAACTCAAATATGAAAAGGGGGAAAAGAAAAATTAAAAACAAACAAGGCAGCAGCAATGCAAAATGTAAAAGACTGAGACAAACTGTCACCTTGGAAGGAAAAACCAGTGAGTCAGCCACTTTGTCCAAAAGATTACTATTCAACAAAATATACTCTAGAATTTTTAATTCACAAACTTACTGTGCCTTTATTAAAAGGGACTTTAACAACATTATTTTGGACTTTCATACTGGAAGTACTTCCCTTCTGCACCTCAGGAAGCCAGTGTTCATTTGAGGAATTAAGATTAGCAGAAAGTACCTAACTGAAAAGCACCCTAAATAAACAGATAACTTGATCATTGCAAATCTAGGACTAAATCAGCTGTTAATTGACCAGACATCATGCCACTTAACAGAGTTAACAACTACATGAAAACTGGCATCTCTGAAAAGTTGGCTGACAGCATTGTACCACCCCTCTATATTTTGCCTCTCTACAGCTACACTGCATTTGCAAGTTCTCTAGAAAACAGCTACAGTTTCATAGAATCATAGAATGGTTTAGGTTGGAAGGGACCTCAAGGATCATCCAGCTCCAACCCCCTGCCACAGGCAGGGACACCTCCCACTAGAGCAGGTTGCTCAAGGCCTCATCCAGCCTGGCCTTAAACGCCTCCAGGGAAGAAGCATCCACAACCTCCCTGGGCAACCTAAATCCTTATGAGGGGACCGATACAGGCAGGTAGTTGGCATCTGATACAAGAGTCTTCTTACAATTAAGTACTGCTCCATCATCTGACATCAGTGCAAGGTCAAATATTGCATTTTAGGTTTATATGTATGTTTAAATTCTTCACCAGACCATATGTAATAAAGTGCAACAATGACCTTGCTCCTTTGCAACCTCCGGTAAGTAGGTGGCGGTGCGTTTTGATCCTTTTTCATTGATGAATTCTATTCTAATGCCATGTACACCCACCTGCAAGAAATTGGCAGCTTATTAGTACATATGAAAAAAATAAAGATACGAGAGATTTCTAACATGATAAAAACCAACGTGGGACCCTTTCACTGCTTAATACTATTTTGCAGTTTCAAGAGCTGGTACTGACTTAAATGTATTCTCAAAAGGAAAGCCATCTGAGCTGCAAAAGTAATTCTGTCTCTGGGCTTACTTTATCCCTCTGATGCTGTCAGCAATGTTGTTGCTGATAAAAGCACCTGGCCTCCAGATGCTATTTGCAGGCAACGAAACAGCTGGCAAATCTAATGATGCTTTAATTAAGAGCATTAATTTAGTTCAAAGTAACAACTGAACAATGAAAGATTTGTAACCCTATGAACTCAAGCCTGGAGCCCTCTAAAGTTCTGTTTGCTAATGTATGATGAGAAGGAGATATTCCAAAGCATTCTGCCTCAAACTTCTATTTCCATGCTAGTAAGTACTCCAATAAACCAGTACAGCAACTAAAATTACTAATATGAAGGAGTTAAAAGTCTATAGAGTTGAACTGCCAAAAACAAAAAAGAGAGAGAGAACTAAACATCATAAAAAGAAGCTAGGCACCTTTCCAGGGCATTGTTTAAACAGTCTTGTTTTCAAGGTACAGTAATTCTGTCAAGAGTACCTGCACTTGGATCAGGCATGCCATAAAAGATATTCCATTGCCAGTAAATTTTCACTTATTTCTGAGTTCTGTGTATAAACACAAAGCATTAGTAGATGGATATTTTTATTTTCATGCCCATATAACTATGGTGTTATTTCCATTTAAAGCCAAAAGTTCCCAGCATTGTATGTGGACATGAAGAATTTATGTTTCAAAGGGTATCATGTTATTTGGTATGCAACTTCTTTTTGGACAGAAAATTGACTAAGGAATGTAACCATTTCTCCAGTGACAATCTATTTTACTGTAGCTGCATGATGGGGGGGGGGNACAAACCCTAGCATGTGTTCAATTAACATTTTTGCTTATATTAAGACTATTTTTCATTCTTTATAATCATACATGATATAAGCATGGAGAGACAGGAGGAGTCTTTGAGACAAACAAATTTAAGTCACTGCAGATTTAAATGTGATAATTTCATTACTAAACACAGCTAAACCTAACTTTTGTAACACAGATATATAATCACTAGAGAGCTCAAATTTGTATACTCAGATGATGTAATTATGAACCCAAAGGACCTGAAAGTAAAATGAAATAATGTTAGAAGCAAAACTGACCCTACCAAGTTTTTTCCCCAAGAGCTGAGTAAGTTTTTGCAGCTGCTGACCTTGTGGCTGTCAATATTCAATTGTCTTAGCACTAAAATAAAATATTTTCCGGTTTTGCACACCATCTGATCCTGCAGAGAATATTAGATATATTAGAATCTAAATGCAATACAACTGTTCTGCAGAAGGGTGATCATGCAGCATTCATGAGAAACTAACTAGAAGCTCTAGTGGTGTATTAAATACAATGCAACACTCAAGCAGTAGGTAATTGCATTGCCCTGGATGTTTCCCATTAACCATTTTAATGGAATTTTAGGCCCATCTCTGAAGAAGAAAGATATGTACAGCCAAATGGATAAGGCAACACAACTGCACCCACAGTTCCTCTGTTTGGGAAGATTTCATAGCATTCTGTGAAGCATAAATTCCAGCTGCATAGCTGAGCAGAACTCCGACTCCAGTACAAATTACTTTTCATTGTTTAGCTCCAGTTAATCAAAAAAAGGCCTGAGTTCAGCAAATGGAAGCCACACAAAGGCAAAATAAGAATGATCCATGCCAAGACTGGCATGGACACAATTAGGAATTTATTTTTATTTCCTCAAGAGAACAGTGTTCCTCCATTAATGAAAACTTCTGTGAAATTTCCCCAAATATTCCTAAATTGGGAGGTAAGGGATAGGTATGCATTTGGAAGGCATTAACTGGACTGTAACTGGTTTGCTTTACCAGGCTCAGCACAGAACTTTCACAGAATCACACAATCACTGAAGTTGTAGAAGACCTTTAAGATGATCAAGCCCAAGTGTCGGCATGCTTCTCACTCTAAAAGCACTGCTATGCTACAGGTAAGGTTTTGTAGAATGACATTGTCTGTGTAGTTCAGAAAAACCAACCAATCTCCTTGTGCAGATGGACTTGAAGTTCTGTCTCACCTATTACCATTTATTAGGGAAATTACTACAGACAGATATCCTTCTGAACTGCAAACAGATCACACTAGTGCCCCGACAGCCTCCCAAACAAACAGCAATCTATTTAAGACTGCTGCTACTGGGAGGAGAAAACGAGATATGGAGAGAGACTTAGAAAAAGCAGCAAACCAATCTCCAAAAGAAACTTCTGTAGGGTTTTAGAACATAAAATACTATAGATTAGGTATCCAGTACTCGTGGATTTGGGCTTTTTGGCTCACTGTACACGTGGACAGGGGCTGCTTAAAACTAGGTCCAGTTGCATTATGAATTAAAAACCACAGACCTTTCACCAAATCTAGGGATTGCATTAAACCACGTTTTTACTTTTAATGCTGAAGTGACCTCAATGGAAGTTGAGACTTTGTTGTGTATTTATACATATTCTTTTTTTCAAACAAATAATTTATGTACATAGATCTCAGGATGGGGGAAAACATACATGCACCACATCTATTGTTCCAGGCACTTCCAGCACTTGCTAGATTTCTGCACATTATACCTCACACTCTTAGCTGGGCTCTGATAAAATTGTTCCAAATCCACACCAAACTGAAGTTCAAGCAATTCTCATGCTCATCTGTTCTGACTCAAAGCTCTACACAAATTTGTTCCTCTGAACCTCCAACCATACCGGGAGAAAGAAATAACATTGTTCTCATTAATCAA
The DNA here is from genome assembly GCA_013400475.1 of Tricholaema leucomelas. NCBI lineage: Eukaryota > Metazoa > Chordata > Aves > Piciformes > Lybiidae > Tricholaema lacrymosa > Tricholaema leucomelas. The sequence continues at coordinate 2,146,971 of WAAF01005838.1, forward strand.
CATGGAATTTGGATAAGCATCTAAAACATCAGACCTTGTTGAAATGTAAGCTTCTAGTTCACTGTGGAGTAAATTATCATCAAATAATCATTGTGATAGTTTTATCTACTGCACTGAAATCTGTAAGAGATTTGCAAGCAATTATGACTAGTTAGTTCAAGATGAGTTAATTGTAAACATTTTTTCAGAAATCCATTCAAGCAGATAACAAAGAATTTGGTACAAAAAATCCACACAGAATACCTCAGTGCTGAAGTAGTGCAGCACCTCCTTGGTGTTAGAAATAAGTGTCTGGCTGTTGCTTAAGTTCACTCCTTATCTGCTGTTCTCTACTTAAGGCTAGAGATATGGCTGGATGCACAGCCTCTGAAACTGCCACAGACTGTTGTTGGCCTCTTGGTTCTACCAGCAGAAGCACTCACAAAACCACATGATGAACCACATTGGGCTGCTCTGGGCTATGGCTCATCATTCTTTGATTTACAGTTCAGTCTTTACCAGTGACAAGCTCTAAATATTTTCAAACAAACAAGCTGGCCTGCCACTTGTACAGTGTTCCTTATGACACCAAAGCATGCAACTTTCCACTTTATTTGCCTAACTGGTACTTTGGAAACAGCAGACACAAACTTGTCTGAAAGTGGAATGCTTTGGGTTAAGTGACTTGCTAACTATTAGAAGCTGCACCCACTTTTTACTAGCTGAATTCTACATCTTTTTAGCCCCACATTCATAGCAAATACACTGGCTTCTTTCTGATCATCTTGAGTAGGGCTCAAATATCACATTCTGATATAACAATGGAAGCAGAAGACTACTCAGGACATACATTCTCCATGACAAGCATTCTTTTTCAGTTAATCATTCATTTATATATATGGTATCACTGAATATCACCCAAAGAGAATGAAATACTGAGAGCAAGACTCTGCTTTCTGTTCTAAGGAATATAAGAGCTGCTGGTGCCACTGCACTTGCAGGAAGGAAAGAATTTTCACAACTCTCAAATGTACTCACTTCATCAACAATGAAAAGCCACCTTTCAGTCAATGTTACTGGCTGCAGCACTTTGAGCTAATATTTAAGCGAGTGCACACAGACTAGAAGCCTTTTGTATCAACACTGCATGCCTGTACAGTTCTGCAGATTTTACTTTACTGAAGAACAGCAACTTCAGGGCAAAGATCTCTTTCAAGGTATTTTAAGAAAGAGCTGTTGCTCAATTCTAGTTATTTATTAACCTGCTGAAGTACAATACTTGCCATAATGTTTCATCTTGCAATTGCACACAATCATGTTTCAGACGTTTTAATGAAAAAAATGGGGAGTAGGTCTGAATTAGCAAGTTGGGCTTTACCTTCTAGCAAAAACCCCACAGATTCTTAATTAATGAGAAAAAAAAAAAAAGATATATATATATATATATATTTGTTCCCTATAACATGAAATCAAGAGGGAGTGACTGAAGGCACTTGGCTTTTCTCTTCTGTATTTCTAGGAAAAAAATACACAGGGGATAGGTTAAATAATTTGCCATAGTCACATACCTTGCAGCCATACTCACTGGAAAAGGCAGATCCTTGTAGCACCAAAGCTGGAATTGCAAGACCTACAACATGATCACACCTTCTGTGTGCCATTTCTGGGATGGGAATCCACTCACAGGACCTCCCAAGTACAGACTTAAAAGCTTCACAAACCAAAGAGAAGCTCTTTCTAAAAGACCCAAAGCATTGACACTTCACAGCAATCTATTCAAACTCATTTACATTCATTTTGGGGTGCTTCTAACTACACAGGTCCCAGTGCAAATGAAGATTGCAAGTGTATTGCCATTAAGAATCACCATCCAAAGTGGAGGCAGCCTGAGGCAGAAATTCAAATTTGTGCAGAAGAGAAAAAGACTAGCTAGAAAGACAGATCAAAAAGGTGAGGCTCAGAGAGACTGGAAATGCTGATCACGTGGGGATTTATGTGAGGAAGGAATGACTGCGATCAATATCAAATGTGTTTAATGGGTCTTTGTGACCTGTCTCCCGAGTAGCCCTTTGGCATCTGATCTTTAAGGAGTAATGTTATCAAAAAAATAACATATCTCAGAATTTCTCACATTGCTTGTTTCTTTGAGACAGAAAAGTTGTGAAACTCCACCCAGCAGCAAGTGGCCCACTACAATATTTCAAAAGCCCTACATCTGTTCAACTACTGCAGTGAACTGAAATTCATGTAGCGTCACATGAAAGTAGGAATGCTCAGGTTTTTGGAAGTATCCTCATGAACCATGGCATTGATGTTGTCCTTTAAAGGTTTCTACTTTCTCTTACTACTCTTACAAAAGGTGAAAATGGCAGCAATTTGAAAAAATCAGATGGGAGTTAACAGCAGTTGATTTGCTCTGATCTTCTGTTTACTTGAAGTTTCTGCTGCAAAGCCATCTCCCATTGCTTTTTAAAACTGAGATATTAATTTATTTAATTTGGGAAGATAATTAATTAATGAAAGAAAACAAGATCTATTGCTCCTGAGCCATGTCTTGAAATGCTCTTGTCTTTAAGCCCTCAGAGCATTGAGAGTTGTCTGAACTGGCAATTCTGAAATACTGTGACCTCTGTTAGCAAATTGCTGAATTGGCTCCCAAACATGCCCACAGAAGGAAGGCCTCCTAACTAGGCTGATGTTTTTCAGAATGATCTGGAAATCAGCATTACACAGAATGAATCTCTCTTTGCGTCACATTCCAGACATCTTGAAATGTCTTTTTGCCATTAATATTGCATAAGTGCAGCTCCCTTACACAAAAACACAGCTGACGTAAGCTGTCTTCACTGAGGGGCACAAACAGTGGTGAATCATTCTTTTAAGGACTCAGAATTACAAATTTTGTTTCTCATATTTGTTTTTGCATGAAAAGTTTGTGGACCATCCACAAGTATATATGATACAATCTCTTGAGAAGTATGTTTAACTTACAGGAAAAAAAAACAAACAACTAACCCAAGCCATGGAACCTAGTTTGTGACCCTTGAGTTCCTAGGAATTTGCTATGAGTTTTTAAAACCTACAATTAAAAAAAAAAAACAAACTGGGATGGAACATCTAAGTAAATGGATATCAAGAGGATAACAATTGTATTCTTGATTCTTCCATGCTTTCCTCTTCAGTCAGGACTTGCCATTAAGAATTGTGACAGTTCATAAAATCAGTCAGACCATAGCTCTGCATTAAACTCATTTACACTGCTATTGGAAGTCTCAAGGATTTGGCAACAAGATATAGAAAGTAAAAGCCTGCTTTGTTTCACACAAGCATTAAAGTTATGAACTGGAAGTCTCCTAAGGAGAAGAAGGGATTTCTGAACTCAGACTTCCATTTGAGCTTCTCTTTAAGTATGAATATTTTGGTCATCTCAGGAATTTACTATTGAGAGGAACTTTAAAAAGCATCTAACAATATTTATAGAATACTACATGGAAAGAGCTAAATGCTATTATGTTATGCACTTCACACAAGACATTTTCAGAGTGCATCCATACTCTGATTATTAATAAATTATAATAAATGAAGTTAAATTGGTAACATGACACTGGTTAGTACCAGAAGTCAACCTACTAAAGCAGAAAAATTCTACCGGTTTTGATTTTGACTTCTAGCTTGGTTTCGTATTAGAAGTCCTTACAGTTTTGATTACTTGAAAACATTGTTTAAAGTATTCTCAAAGTCTCAGTGACAAGACAGACTACTCTGAAAAAAAAAAATCTTGTGGAGAATGCACACACAGCTAAGATTTATTTTTTTGTCTGACAGTACATAAAAAAATGAATAATTCTGATTATGGTGAAAATGCTGATGAGCCCCAAAGGAAACTTGCATCCATCTCATTCAGCACTACCTATCAGAAGGCATTGAGCCCTTGTCATTGAGATCAACAGGAAATGCATTTTTATTAGACTTGCAGCTACTGGAGAATTTGTAATGCCAAGGTTGCTTTTGGATACCACTATTCCAATACAGTATCACAGTATCACCAAGGTTGGAAGAGACCTCACAGACCATCAAGTCCAAGCCGTTACCACAGAGCTCAAGGCTAGACCATGGCACCAAGTGCCACGTCCAATCCTGCCTTGAACAGCTCCAGGGATGGCGACTCCACCACCTCCCTGGGCAGCCCATTCCAGTAGCCAATGACTGACTCAGTGAAGAATTTTCTCCTCACCTCAAGCCTGAATTTCTGCTGGCACAGCTTGAGGCTGTGTCCTCTTATTCTGGTGCTGGCTGCCTGAGAGAAGAGAGCAACCTCCTCCTGGCTACAACCCCCCTCGGGTAGTTGTAGACAGCAATAAGGTCTCCCCTGAGCCTCCTCTTCTCCAGGCTAAACAATCCCAGCTCCCTCAGCCTCTCCTCGTAGGGATTGTGCTTGAGGCCTCTCACCAGCCTCGTCGCCCTTCTCTGGACACGTTCAAGCATCTCAATGTCCCTCTTAGACTGGGGGGCCCAGTTTAAGTACATCTCTTATATTTTAATAGCAAATGAAATTTCTGTTCACTATACATCTGTTGTGTATGAATGCAACAGAAAGCCTTTTTTTCATTTTAGGAAATCCTAGATATTTAGTAGAGCTAAGTCATTACTGTCACTTGTGTGGTGTCTCTGGTGTCTGCTATCATATATGAGAACTTACGTCTACTCATCTATAGGCTCAAAAAGCAACACAACAGTCATACTGACTGAGATGAGATCTGAAGTCAAGTAACTTGTTTTTTTGCAAATAATTAGTAAAAAGCAAAAGAATGCAGAATAACATTTTCTTTAGATTACCTCCCCAGAAATAATTCTGAAAGCAGCAATTGCTTCTTCATCTCTTTTCTACTGCTGTTCCAAGAAAATGCATGCAAGTTTCCTAAAACCTAACAATTAAATTAGATTTAGCTCCATAGATAACTAGCAAAGGAAAACAAGAGTAATTATTTACTTGGCCTCATTCTCTAGCAAGGCTGTACAGGTTGCTTGCTCTGAATGCAAAGAAAGTTTTAGCAGTGATAAATGGCTCACTCCTACAACCTAAAAAAGCCTTGTGTTGAAAGTGCTTTTTTCTGCAGTGCTTGTTTCCAGGAGCATACATCAGACTATTAACTTTCATATGGGAACATCCTCTTTCCAGAATCAGTGGACTGATCTACCATGTTCCTGTAGTTGGCTGTGCTACAAAAGAAGTCTCAGGACACCACCACTCAGACAATGCCTTGCTTGATGAAGTCTTAGACGTAAGTACAGCTGTGCAGGCCATGCTGACTTTGAGTGCCTCATTGGCACTCAAATACAGATTCATTCCATTTTCATGGCTCAAACTTTTAAGATGATGGCAGTCCTATCACATAGGATCTCTTAAATTTGTACACAAAACAACATGTAGAGTGAAAAACAGTGACAAGAACACTAAACCCACACATAATTCAAATGGTGTGACTTCTGCTATAAATGTTCATGGTATCAAAAAGCGATTTTCATAACAGATATGTGAGGTCCTTACCTCCCAGTCCATGTAGTCACATACATCTTCAAAGTTAGTGAGTAGAGACACTGAGCAGAAAAGCCGTGGCAGCTCATCCCTCGTCATTGGGGGGAAACGACTATCTTTAAGGGCACTGTTGAAGACAAAACAGAATTTCAAGAGGATTTTTCATTTGCTTAGTTGGGGTCTTTAAGTTCAAGGATCTAATGAATCAACTGAGAAGTGTAAAGCACAAAAAAAAATCCTGATGAAATGATGACCAGGTGGATAATCCAGTTGCCAGTGTAACACACTGGTCGGCATTCCCAACTTTCTACTTGGACATTTGTTTCAGCCCTTGGGTGGCCAGTTGGGTGGTGTTCTGAGGGTCATTCCTTACCGAGCTGATTTTGCCACTGTGACAATCTTATTAATGAAGCAGCAGAATGTTTTTGGGAGAAGTTACAAAAGCAGTGGCTCTTTGACTTGCAATTTAGAGAATCCCTTTTAGAAGGGATTAAACTGTACAACTCAGAGGGGAAATGCTACAGTCTGTAATAATCAAACACATAATACAGTAATCAAACTCTTGAATTATTCAGTGAAAAAAAATCCAAACAAGAAAAGTAGTATCTTAAACACAAAAAAAAAAAAAAAAAAAAAAGAAGAAAGTAATATTCACATTTACTGGCAAAGGGGAATAAAAAAAGGTAAAAACATCCAAGGGCTCTACAGGCCTGTAAACCTACAGAACTTGAAGCTGTTCTGCAAAGCAGAGATGATGATTAGTAACAGGGAAGCATGCTAACAGCTAAGATAATCCTCTGGCTAATGTACTTGTTCTAGAGACATCTAATGGTAAAATTCAACACAGAGGAGCAATCTGTACACATTCTAGCACGCTTTGGAGAACAAAGCAGTTAACAGACAGGAAGCAGTACCATGAGTAAGAACATCTGTAAAAACCTACTTGCATATGTTTGGTTACGAACCGGTTAAATTGCAAAGGGAAGGTTAAAGTGAGGATATTTCAGATTTTTTTTATTTAAGGTTTGAAATACAAATAATAAGGTTTAGATGAATACAAACTTGCTCATCTCCAACAAAAACAGTGATCTGCTACAGAAGCCATTAGATGAGTAAGGAGAATTCAAGATAAGAGGCTTGCTAAAGTACTTCGGAATTCTTCATGTGGCTCATTGTTTCATCCAGCAATTCGGATCATTATTCCTTTTACCTGGCGTACAGCTAAGGGTTACCGTTACTGCTATAGTTACAGCCATAGCCAAGGATCACAATAGTAGAATTTAGAGTAGAAGTTCTTCTCCAGAATTGGGTATTTTTACATTACAATAGGACATAAATTTTGATTTTAATTATAAAGGCAAATTCATTATGTAATTAACAGCCAGCAGACCTATGCTACCCATAATTTTCAGGCAACTCCAGACAAAGTTGCCCCTTAGATGGGAGAGATGCTGGGACTGTAACTAGCTCATGTTTATGCTAGGATAGACCTGTGAAGAACACAGAACACTTTGGAGATTCAAATCATAACACTTGTGATACTTAACCAGTGACTTTCACTGAAAATGTATTAAAAGATGGTATTCTCCAAGGTTTTGTTGATGGCATTTGCAAAGTTAGCTTTGTAACAGCTGGCAACCAAGCAAAATTACCACCCTCCAATACCTGATGTTTCGGAGCAACCTGAGAGATCAACTCATTTTGCCACAGCATAAGGGCAACATATGAGAATATGAACAGCTAATTCAGCCTTTGCGTCCCTCCATGTCAGGGCAGGGAGACAATCAAACCACATATAGAAGGGAAGATACTAACAACAGGGACAGCTCAGACCAGAATTGCATCTAGTGTGGTATTAATAACCAACAGCAGCTGTAAAATCAGTGAATGTAAGCACACAGTCCTGGGGTACTTTCTTGGAATACTCTCTAGGAATTCAGCTATTTATAGTGGAGCCAGAGATGCTATCTCTGAACTTAAAAGCTCTCATGGGTTTATTTAACAAGTCCACAGATATACACTTTTAATGTTTCACCCCATCTTTTACTAAAAACAACAAAAAAAATATGTCCAGAAACCTCAATCCTCTGAAAATCTTCAAGTTCGCTTATATGCAAATGTCTCATTTCCCTGAGGTGTGCTGTACCTCTGTCATATAACCAATATATTTGAATTCACTACTGAAAAGCACCCAGAGACAGATATTACTGCATTAACAACCAACAAATTCAGTTACCTTAGGAAACAGTTACATGCATAGCTATTGCCAATACTTGTTTAAACCTGGTTTTCTAAATTACGCAATCATCTCACCATGCAAAACATTTCCCATATCGTAAGAATGTACAACCTTCAGACCCCAACCCCACCCTGCCTTTTTTTTTTTTTGCACAACTCGATCCTAGGAGTTTATTGAACTTTGTTTCATTTCCTACAGCTGCCAAAATTGCAACTTTCTGAGGCAAAGGTTGCCTGCTATGGGTATACACCCAGCCCCAGTAATGCTAGCTGTAGAAGTCTAAGGCAAATTACCACTTCACAGTCTGCAGCACTGGCATCACTTAGATGAGAATCCATCCTTAATTTGACATGCTCTAGGTTGTACAGAAACACCATACAGTGCATGTGCAAACCATGTCTCAGCCTGCCTGCTTGAATGCTGAGGTAATAACCTGAAATAAGATGGGTGACTCATGACAAATTTGAATATTGATAACAAGCTCAGATATGAAGCCTTCACCTGAAGCAGAAATGCAAAGGCACAAAAGCCTCAGGTATACACAACAAACAAAGTGGTTCAGATTTAGTGACAGCAGAGTAATGCAGTGAACACTGCACTTACACAGAGCAAGCCAAGGTGGCTAATTCCATTATTTAGTAACACAACACCAGCACAAATCTCTTGCTTGCATGTAACTACCTCATGATAATTAAAATACTGTAGCTCAGATGGCAGTGCCATTTCAACTGCTCCTAGTTCCTTCCAAACTGCTAGATGCTATTGTTTCTTTACAGCCCAAAAAGTTGATAAACACCTCCATTATACACTTCTGTGCAGGTGTCCCGTATCAGCATTTGTTCTGAAGGGACTGAGATTTGAGTAAGTCTGACATCACTGAGACTGATCAGTACACAATACTGCTGCTATTCTATTTCTCCTTTCCCTGTCTGCAGATTTCATATTACAATTTGTTTTCATCTTTCAAAAAAGCTTTGTCTCCATTGTTATATAAGTTAAGCCAAAGTTCACCTGGGTAAATTTGTGTAGACAAGCCATCAGCCATGGGAACAAAGCCTCCTGAAGGGAGATGCCAATAAGAACGCATTCATTTATCCTGTCTGCTAATGCAAGTTATGAAACTGAAATAGTCCAGTAATTCTATGAGGTGTCAGTTTTAGAAGAATTAGCTTAAAACTTAATAATCCTGCCTTGAAGAGGTTGATCTAGGTGTGTCATATACTGCTCTAAACCTGGGAAGCGTCTGCCTTTAACTGTAACGTACACGTACTTAAGAGTATCATCTTCTCTGTCACTTTTTTTTATTACTACCAGAGTTGAAACTCTGAAGTACCAGATACCTTTTGAAAACCTTAAAGAAAAGCAGCTCCATATCATCACTTCACAGATTAACTGTTTTGGTTTCTTCATTTTAAAATGCTTGCTTAGCAGGACACATCATTAGAGATGCTTTCCTTCAGAATTCAACTATTATCCTTAAGCCTAAACTTAAGCTCTGTGGGTAGTGAATAAATCACCATCTACTCACTGTTCTGATGATGTCAGTAAAACAAGTGGATGGTATCCTGTAGAGTTCCTCATCGGCAGCTGTCTACAGTGCACAAACCTAAGCTCTCAATGGCATCACCCTCAGAGATGTCAGCAGATCTCAACATTTACAAGGTCAAAAAAGCTTGCATGAGCTTTTCCTTCTTTTGCTCCTGTTCTGGGAAGAAAGAATATGAGTTTCTAGAGGCAGCAGTTTGGCACTTACCATACAATTCATATGCTCCACAAAGCTGTGTGTGTGTGTAAATTCAGACTTCTGCCTCGCTTGCCACATCTGTGTGTCTCTTGGTGACCAATTCAAAGCAAGCGTAAAGTACAGACAAGATAGAGTCTGTTGCTTTTCCTCAGAACCTTGTCACTGCTCTGAGCTGTTCAGAATGTCTCTGTATAACTGTGTGTGGGCAATCTTGATGAGCAGAAGAGACTTTGTGCTGTTTATTTGATGGAAGCAATATTTTTGTAGTATTAGAAGGTAATTTTAGTCTCATTCAAAGACATTTTCTTCTCTTAATTCTGCCATTAGACAAAAGGATCCTTATAGAACCAAAGCTGGCATATTAGATACTAGGTTTAAAAAAAAGTATTAACTCCATCATTTTTCAGTTGAACTTACAATTAAGGAAAGGTTAGTTCAAAACTACTTCAAAAGAAAAAGAATTCTAATTCTAAAAAGCATTTTCTTCCTCAGCTGTTCCTTATTCCTTAATGGCCAGAGCTAATTTACATATATTGCTGCAGACTAAATGGCAGAACATGGTAGTGATGAGTTGAAAAGCAGCAGTGCAAGGGGAATTCTAGCTGGCCAATTAAAGGACATTAGTTTTTCCATATGGAGTTCTGCTCCATGTTAAAAGTGAAGCAGCAAAGTCAAAATTGAATCCTCTTCAAAGAAAACTATTTTTAGACACAAAATGCATGCAACACACGCACAGCCTTTTGAGTTAAATATTTATGCAGTCTTGGGTGTCCTAATAAGATCAAGGAAAAAAGCCACAAACTAAACAAAACAACTCTAAAAAAAAAACAAACAAATGAAACAAAAAACCCAAATAAAAAACAAACCACAAACCAACAAAAAACCCAACACAAAACAAAGTGTTGCTCAACTATCAAGTTTCTTTTCGGCAGAGCTATGCTATACAAATCTCAGCTTCTCAAATGAAGTTTATTTGGCCAGAAGCTCTCAAGAAAGGTTGTTCAATTTCATTTCCCATGTGCCACTCCTTCTTGTATCTGGGATATAAAAAACCTGCAAACACTTTGAAGACACTGAAAAGATTTGAGGAAAATAAAACTGTTCAAAGTCTCTTGAGTTACCATGACAAATGGCATGAAGTTTAACAAAAGTAAAATTAAGGTTTGTAGTCCTTAAGACTACATCTTAGTTTTATAAAATACCACCAGAGAACATCTTAAGAATCATGCAAAGTAATAGTATGAGTAGGTGAGCAAAAATGCAGCATTTCAGTGTGTTGCCCATCTGTAATTTCTGTAGGCTATAAAAATGCATTAAAAAGAGTAATTTCCATTCCTAAGAACCTATAGTTCCCACACGTGATGCAGCAGATGGGTAACAAACTGCAGGACACAAAATGTGGCAATAGGAAATACTAACAGAACTACATTACTCACTTTAGAAGTGCCTGAACAGTCTTTGTGATGGAATTTAAAAGATCCTTTAAAAGTCTGATAACTTAAAAGCAGCCAAAATACTGAAAGAGGATTTAGGTGCAAATGACTGAGGGCATGGAATTAAATTCTTGATTTGTTTTTTTGTTTGTGTTGTTATTTAATGACAATTATTAACAAATTTCTCACCAAACCTGTTTTTGTGGACACTCACATCTACAGACCCAAACTGGAGAGTTTAGGCAACACTGCATACAATTTTTTACATCACTGAAAATTACTTCACAGGCTTAAACATGACAGAGGGGAAGGAGATGCAAAGGAAGCTGTCAAACAGTGTGCATGATATAAGTAATACTCACTTTTATAGGAAGTGTAAATGAGGCAGAGACTTGAAGTGACTCATTTAGGCTTGCACAGTGATTCAGTGACAGAATCAAGAATAGAATCCAAGATCCCCAGCTCCTAAAAATCTGCTTTTTATGACAGCCTCTCCTTCACAATCTGCTCAGCCCACCATGTGGAAACAGCTCCCAGAGGATTCTTCAGAGTACAACTGATACATTTAATTGAATTAATCCAATTAAAAAAAGACCTGTCCCTTTACATTCTCAATTTTCTCTTAACCAGTTTCTGTTATTGAACAGAATTAAACCAAACTAATTTTATTTTGACATCTGAAGAATTCTTCAACTATCATCATCAGTGCTACAGGAAACAGCCTAAAAGATCTAATTTTACAAACTATTACCCTCTGCTGACAAACAGTGCACTGACACTACTTTTAGGTGATAGGCAAAGGACAGAAATTCCATCTGCTCTGAAAACTCTTCATCTACCTCAGCAAGAACAACCCTGAGTCTGGATTCTTTCACTGAGTAAAAGCAGAATTACCTTAGAAAACACACTGAACAAAGAAATGGCCCTGTGTCAATAAGCTGAGCCCAAAGGGCCTCGATATTGTTCTTCAGTTAATTCAAAACATCCTGAAATTAATGAGTGGCAAACTCACTGGATCCTGGATAACCGCAGAGAGATGACAGCAACAAGAGACACTTGGTGCCAGGGTTTCAGGAAAGGGGGGGTGGGGGAAGCCAGTATTTATTGTTTTTCCATTTCTGGGTTACTGATTAGTGAAGATTTTTTACTTCTGCATTCAGTAGCTTCATTCAGGAAGAAATTAAGGAACACTTAAGAAGATCCCCCACTATTTTCCTAATGAAAATCAGCTTCATAACTCAGTTTGGCAGAGATCAGAAAAAAAGTAGCTTCCAAGTCACGATCTGCAATTAATTTTTAAGCCAGAAAAGCAGGGCAGAGTGTGCTTTTCAGAAATTGAAATGGTTTTCTCCTAGCTGTTTGAGATCAGACAGCCTAACACAACCCACATGACAGCCTTCTAACCACTTTATTTATGACTAGTGGAGTTTTGCCAACTTAAATGGAGATTTCAAGGAGTGATTTACATACATCATCAAAACACTTCAATGCAAGGAAAAATAAATTTATTTATGTTGTCTTTTTTCACTTTTTGGTCAGACTGGAAAAACTTCCAGGAAACAAAAACTGTGAATGACGTGTTTTTCCTGAACCCTCCCTTACATTTGGGAGACAGAAAGGGAAAGAACAACATTTATATTTCCTGCACATTATGTTGCTAAGTGGCAGTCAGAGGGTAAAAAAAGAAATACACATTTGTTGACATTTGGCACAAAAATACCTCTGAAGTTCTTAGCCTAAATCATGAGCACAGTGCAGGTAATAACAACTGTGGTTCAGGGTGGGAGAAATAAAATATTCTTTTGGCACTCTGGCCTTCCATTTTTTTTTTTTTTTCACTCTCCCAATCTCTGTGTGGAACCAGACATGCAGTTTAACAGGAAGAAGGAATATTCTGATACTCTAATTCAGACAACTATTTTTGCTTTAAAAGAATATCCTTAAAAGGCAACTCAAAGCATGTACATAAACTGCTTGGAAACACTCACCTGAAAAGGCAACCTCTGTTCACTGACTACATAAAGCAATTAAGTTGTTATTTTAGGCAGCCAGGGGTACATCAAATAAGCTGACTGTATATCCTCTAAAATGCCTTATTTCTTTAGGAAGTGTGGAAATTGTAATTGTTAGCAGTGTGGAAATTGTCAGTGGGTTACTACGAGCAAGGCTGCAGAGACAGGACATCATACACTAAGCCAGAAACACACCTGCTTGGTTTGCATGTGTCAAGAGTCATTCAGCTGTGCAGGACTGGATATTGTCAGAATTCTTTGAAAGGTAAGAGGGCTGGAGTGTCTTTCCTATGAAGACATGCTGAGACAGTCAAGGGTGTTCAGCCTGGAGAAGAAAAGGCTCCAGAGACCATATTGCAGCCTTCCAGTACCTGAAGAGGGCTGGAGAGGAACTTTTTATAAGGGCATGAAGTGACAAGATGAGGAGTGATGGCTTCAAACTGTAAGAAGCTCAATTTAGATTAGACATTAAGAAAAAATTCTTCCCACTGAGGGTGGTGAGGCACTGGAACATCTTGCACAGAGAAACTCTGGAGGCTCCAACCCCAAAAGTGCATTAAACCACACTGCATGAAGCACTGAGCAACCTGGTCTAATAGGAGTTGTCCCTGCCTACGTCAGAGGGGTTAGAACTAGATGATCTCTAAGGTACCTTCCAATCTAAACCATTCTATGATTCTGTGATTCTCGCAGATGTCGTTAACAACGCCGTATAAGACATTCATGTACTACACTGATTAGAAACATACATCTCTATCAAGAGAAGATCTAGAAACTGGAAGAGATAACAAAAAGTTTAGTGTTCTGTTTCAAACATTTGCCTAAGAGAACACTTCTGTTCACAATATCCTGAAGCACAAACCAATATACTGAGGTTTCAATACTAGGTTCAAACTGCTGAGTGACAAGGAAGAAAAGAACGTCTGGGCAAAAGAACCATCATCTACCAAAGAGAGAGAAACTGTTACTTGCTCACTTCAGTGGCTTCCTAGGCTCCTCTCCCAGATAGGTAATAGAAGTAACAGGGACAAGAATAACTACATCTCAAAAATCTTTTCTGAGTTCAGATGTCAGATACCCTAAAAATTTCATCTTGGGGCAGTTTGATAAAGTCAAGACACCTGAACTTCCTGGTTGGTAAAATTACTCACCTTCATGCTATGCTATTAAAAAGAAATGATCCTTGAGGTCCCTTCCAACCTAAACCATTCTATGATTCTATGAAAGAAAGAAAAGAAAGAAAAGAAAGAAAAGAAAGAAAAGAAAGAAAAGAAAGAAAAGAAAGAAAAGAAAGAAAAGAAAGAAAAGAAAGAAAAAGAAAAGAAAGAAAAGAAAGAAAAGAAAGAAAGAAAAGAAAGAAAAGAAAGAGAAAGAAAGAGAAAGAAAGAGAAAGAAAGAGAAAGAGAAAGAAAGAAAAGAAAGAGAAAGAAAGAAAAGAAAGAGAAAGAAAGAAAAGAAAGAGAAAGAAAGAAAAGAAAGAGAAAGAAAGAAAAGAAAGAGAAAGAAAGAAAAGAAAGAGAAAGAAAGAAAAGAAAGAGAAAGAAAGAAAAGAAAGAGAAAGAAAGAAAAGAAAGAGAAAGAAAGAAAAGAAAGAGAAAGAAAGAAAAGAAAGAGAAAGAAAGAAAAGAAAGAGAAAGAAAGAAAAGAAAGAGAAAGAAAGAAAAGAAAGAGAAAGAAAGAAAAGAAAGAGAAAGAAAGAAAAGAAAGAGAAAGAAAGAGAGAAAAAAGAAAAAGTGGCAAGGCTCTGACTCAACGCTGCTGCTCCCTGCAGAATACAGCCCCAGTAATTCACATCTCCCCATGCGAGAGATTCTGTATTCTCCGACAGAGGTGCCCAGCTGTGGCTGTGGTCTGTGCTAATACCAGTGCTGTGCAAACCATGCTCATGTTCTGGTACAAAACAGAACTTGCTGCTATGCCAGAACCCAGCAAAACCTTACCAATCTTCACTTAATGGGACTGCTTTCAAGAAGCTGTCTTAAGGAAAAAAAAAAAACAAAACACAACAAAAATAAAAAAAAAATTGTAACAAAAGTAGTATGAAAAATGTTATGCATTTATGGCTGAAAAGCAGAGATTTGTTTCAACCACCACTGAGCTGGAAAGCTTTGAAAGATGTATTTATAAAAATATTAACGATTACTCAAATACACATGGAGAACAAAAAACTATTTCAGGTGTTTTGTTTGGAGTACTCTTGAAACCTTAACAGAGACAAAATTAGGATATGCAGCCTTCAGATGCTTCCCCATCACTATTTGCTTCAGTTGTGCATGAAGTATTTCTCATCACCTGCTCCTTGTACTGTATCACCTTACTGATTCTGCATTTGTGCAGAAAGATTTCCACTGGACAGCAGGCAATACAACAGTCACTACAGCATCAGTGCATACAGGTAAAGAGCTTTGGAAATCTTAAAACATTTCTTTAATACACTCAGATTTGATATTGACAGCAAGTGGAAAATCATTTAATGCCTTCAATTAACAGTATTTTTATCTCATGTGCCTATTGTGCCACTACAACACAGTTAAAAGCAAATTATACTGATAGTGCTGATAAGGTTCTGGATCCTTGTTGTTTTTCCCCAAACAAGTTCAGTAGTTGTTTAAATCAACAAAAGAGGTATTTAGAGAGGGAGTACTTAAAACTTCCAGATAAAGCCTTCCTTTAACCTCAAGAAATATTCCATGGCACTCTGCATTCTTTCACATAAACCTGGTTTATCTTTATGCCACAATCACATTACTACTACAGGGACATATGCCTGAAATTAACTTCTTTTTTAATTACTACAACAAATAATCAGGGAAAGAATGAAGGCTTGTATGAAGAGTTCTTAAGTCTAGGAGAATTTTATGTATGTGCAGTTATGATCTTTGAATGGAAAAGCATGTTTGCTAAAGTCACAGCTCCTGCAGTCTGCTTCTGTCAGAAAGGTTAATGCAGCAAGAACAACAACAAAAATCCACAATGTAATATTCTAGTGTCTTGGTTACATTAGTAACAGTCAAGTTTCGATAGCCTCAAGTTTTTATTGTTTCCTGAAGGCAGAAATCTTACACTATATGGATTTTTTTGGTTCTAAAAGACTTGCTCTTCTCCTTGAACATGAAGAAACAGCAAACCAGTTACAGACTCTCCATTTTTCTCAGTGTTTCATTCCTGTAGGTTGAGGGGGGATCACTGTGCATGACTACAGAACATGCCCTATCACACTGGAAAAAGACCATACCCAAACAAAACACTACATCACACTAAGCTGTAGCAGAGCCTCGACACCAGTTCAGAAGTACGAGTGCACAAAGGTATGCTAAATCCAAAGTCTTCACGTAACAGGCCAGTGAGAGGTGCAGCTCACAGGACATTACAGCACAAAGCATGCAGTTACTGTGCGTGGCCCAAGTGCAGCAGAACTGCCCTAAGTGCTGTGTTCCATACGCTCCATTCTTCCAGAATTGAGCTAAGTCAGTTCGGAATATCCGTGCAAAATGATCGTCTGTATTCTGAACTGCTCAGCATAGAGCTGGAGCAGGACTTTCTGACTACAGGGGAGCACAAGGTAAAGCATCTGTGTGCAGCAGCTTCTTCCTAGGTGGGAGCTTTTTTGCTTTTTCCCATGTTGTCCTTTACCCTTCCCTGCATCATACTGGGAGGCAAGGATGAAGCAATTCAAAAAGGCATTACAATTTCTTTGTCACACTGGTGCAAACATTCAGGAAGATGGAAGGTGCCAATTGCCATGGTCTGACACATAAAAAGAAAATCCATGGCACTTAAAACAACCTCACAACATAACACAGTAAGCTCTTCACAGTCATTCCAGATGCTTGTTTAAAAAACTGCCTAACAAAACTGACCAGGGTTTGGTGTGTAGGTTTTTGTTTGGTGAACACATGATAACAGACTAGTCACAAAACTCTAATTGAGCTCTCACTGGACTAAATTATAATGTCACTAAAAGGCTCTCCAGCAGATGGCAAAGTTTAGATAATTAACAAAAATGAACTGCTCAATTACATTTAGAACTGTACAGCCTGAACATACTAACCAAATCCCTAGGAGCATAGAAAGAAGTCTCTAGAATTCACTTTATCTTCAGCAGGTCTCTCAATATTGACCTAACATCACCATTTTACCCCTAATAGTGAAGACAAAAAAAATCATATAATGTCAACTTTATTGCTGAATTCAACCCTCATTTAATCAATTCACAAACCATTACTTCTCTCCAAAGATGCATTCATGTCAATTTAAGAACACAAGTTATCACAACATATTTGTAATTCTTTATGACGTTTTAAAAGCGTCATTTTAAGCATGTATAGAAAAATATGTGCCCAAACATCTCAGTGATGCAGTGATCTACACATATATGTGATTGGAACACTTACCCATTTAATTTCCTAAAGCTCTAAAAAGGGTTTATTTTTGTTATACTGTTGAAAGTCTGGAACAAGAGAGCACTTAATTTTCCTCAGTATTTCTTTCCTCACCAACAATGCTATAAACTATATATAAAATGCAGTGTAGTTAAATTGTTATTGTCAATACAATTCACTTTAAAAACAACCAAGACAGTACATGCTGGGAATGAACGTTTACAATTACAATCCATTTGATACTGTTTGTCACAAATACAAAACCTTTTTTTATGATCAAGACTTTGAACCAAAGTGATGGAGAAATTAAACAAAAAAGCACAGCAGAATATGCAATAACTGAGTTAGAAGAAAAAAAAATCATATTTGCTTACTTGAGTTGCTGCATTTAACTTTTTCGTAGAAAAAATATTACAACAATAAAAAAACCTGAGGTAGGAAGGTATTAATAAATGCAATCTGCCAAATTAAAGGTGACAGAATCCAGTCTTGAAACTCTTTGAACAAGTGCCTAAATTAAGAATAATCCAAGATCCACACTGTCTCACAGACTGGATATGGCCACTCATAATACAGAGCACTGAGTAACAGCCTGGCTTGCTTCCCAAGATACACGTTTCATCAATATCACAATTCAGCTTGGATTATGTTGAAGCCAGCTGTTTTTTATCTTACACATACTACATCTGCAAAGAGATGCAAATCTGAGTGCTGTCAGCATAAAGGCTGGTGTATGAGCTCATGGCATTTTACTAATTCTCAGAGTTGTTATAAATGCAGCAAAAAAGGCACAAGATTAATCCTTTGTGGCACATCATATGTAACAAGACCTCAGGGGAAGAAAGAGCCACTCCTTATTTCATGAGAATTGTGGTTTCTGGACATTTAATCCTGCTGTCATGGAGCCATCATAGAATGCAGGCATGAGATTTGCTGCATGCATACAAAACTTCATTCCTTATCTAAGGCAACAAACAAGGCTTTTCAACTTTCTTCCCCCCCCCCCCACTTTTAATTTTGTGCCTGTAGGTTTTTTTCTTTACACATGAATCTCATCAACAGATTAAGCTGTGATTGTTCAATGCCTTCGCAAATCATCAATTAAACCCAGACTGTTTAGATATGTAAACACGTTCTATACAGCTGGGAGTTTTGCTTTCTGCATTTCCTTACCTTAATCTTCACACACTGATGTCTGTAAGCCATTCTTATTCTCCTTTTAGCACTCCTCTTATCCCTCATGAGAGCAGGTCACCATTTCATCCCTTTATTCCTTCTAGTTTTCTACCACAAGTCTGTCTACTTAGGGTGGCACATTTAGTGCCATCTCCAACTTACTCACCTTACAGAAGCAATGGAATGGGCCATTCCCTAATCATTGTATCTAAGGTCAAGATGCCTGATCAACAGACACATTTGCAAGCTTAGCTGTCACTCTGTGTATGTTTTCCACTCTAAAACAGTCTGAGTAGCAAGTAAAAACAGCTGAAGTGGAATGCAAAGGAAGTTATGAAATGAGAGGCAAAAAGTTCAGGTTAGGCTCCATCTGTCATAGCCTCAAAAACTGTAACTTAAGTATTCAAGGAAGGCAATTAACAGCATTTCATGGACTCTACAGGTCTGCTCACCTGCAGGATAAAGACTGTTACAGACCATGAAAGTATAAACACACAATGTTTGACTATAAGATAAACTGAAATGTGAAATTTGTAGTTACTAAGTATTTTATATCGTACCTTTGTATGCCACCTCTTGAAGATGGCAGGAGTTTCCCCTTCACAGCAGTAAACCCTAAACCAGCCAATGACTCTGCTCTGTTCTTAGCTCTCAGCTGACATTGCTACACGTTTAACTGAAGGAGTTACAACACCTGAAGCCTGATTATTCAATGGTAAATTATAATACATCGTGGACACACAAAGAACTGGTTTATTCATACTTCTGCCCACTAGAGCTATGATTCAACACATCTATTTAAGATGTTTAATGCTTGAATAGAAAGAAGTTTCATCACCTTCCTAAAAAGCAACTCCTGAATATCAGGAAGGCTTTAGTCAAACAGAGTTTTGTGAAATTGTATTTAACAGCTCTTGAAAACCTACATTATTGGTGGGGGAAAAAAATTATGCATTGTAGACTTCCATGAAACTGAAGAGCATTTTCTGAGCAAGAAAACAGAAAGTCGCCCTTTCAGTAATTGAAAAAGCAGAACACACAAAGAGAGGGTTGCTCTACCAAATGAGGCTGCGTGCAGTGCAGAGCCCTCCACAGACAAAGCCCAGCTGCTGCTCTTTGCAATGAGGGATTAGCAGTCTAGGTCAAAGGAAAAAAAAAAGCCTCTCTATAGCTAAGTGAGCAAACTGCAAAATGCATCCTCAGCAGAGATGAGAAAGGACCATCTACCCAGCTTGCAAATCGTACAGAAGCTTCTGCGTACAGAAACAAACGCAGCATGGATTTCTTGACAGAACACATAACCCCGTTTCTGGTGAGAAGCACCGATGCCCTGGCAGAGGGCTGGGGTTGCAATGACCTTTCAGTTATTTCAAAATTACACCGCCCCTTTTCCCTTCTTTGTGTCCATATATGTAGCAGGCATTTTTTCGTCAGAGCAAAACCAGCATGTTATCTGCAAGGGCTTTACCAATAGCATCTGGAAGAAACTATCCTAGAGAGAGCAGAAGCAGCTCTTTTAGTTGTCGTTCATAAGAACTGAAGCTGTTAAAAATATGCATATGTGTACAGAACTTGGTTTTTAAATGCAGACATTCAAATCTCTTTCGACCTTCAAACAGTTAAGTCGAATGATATTTTGGCTTCACATTGACCCTTCAGATCAATGGGATAAGTGCCAATATTTGAAGAAAATTAATTACTTAACTTTTTATTATATACCAAACAGATTTTTATTCCAAATCATTCACTTCAATAACTTCAGAATGACTAGCCCCTTAAACTGAGAAATCCTGTTTGAACGTACCAGTGTGAATGTCTTTCTAATCTGGCTTTTCTTTATAAATAAAACACTGG
Source organism: Tricholaema leucomelas (assembly GCA_013400475.1). NCBI lineage: Eukaryota > Metazoa > Chordata > Aves > Piciformes > Lybiidae > Tricholaema lacrymosa > Tricholaema leucomelas. The sequence goes on from WAAF01005838.1 coordinate 2,167,326, forward strand.
CAATTAGGCTGGTATCTGAAGTGGTGAATTAATTGCATGTCACAGGTAGCTTGGGACCTATTTCAGTTTATGGTATTATGGAAGTATAAGTAATTTAAATTACTTGAATTAGAAGTATGAAAAAAGTGACATCAAAGATCCAAGAGCTTTCTTTCTCTTCTCCTGTCAAGTCAAACCAAATTAAAGCTACGTAAAACTTACACAACCGAAAAATTCAGTAAAGATAAAAAGGTGTAACGTTAGTCATTTCAGCCAAAGTCCCATTTCTTCACTGGTAGAAGGCTGATATTCCTGATTCTATACACTGGCTTGCACAACTGTAAGTGCCATCACCACAAAGGCCCGTCTCAGTGAAGTTAGGGTTGCAGCTCATGACAGATAAGGAAGTTCCCAGGAGCTGTGCCCAGGCTCATCAGAGTACTCCAGAACATCTGTACAAGTTACCCAGGTTCTTGTGGGAGTTCTCTGTATGCTGTACTCCAGCCTAGAGACTGCTTGGCTGACTACTGACCCTTTAGCACAAGTGATCTGCACTCAGAAGAAAAAAAAGATACTCCTACTGTATCAGAACAGCAAACCTACATTTAAGTATGTGAGCTGACAGACTTCAGTTGGAGCCTGGATATATTTAAAACAGATGCACGTCACCATCCACTCCCAGTCCTCAATATCTTTGCTTTAAGGACTGAGTGTTATCAGTCCTACTGAAATTGGTATTGATGACTAGAAAAAAGCTCCTCTCCACTATGGTCAAAAGACTATTCTCTGCCTGTTAATTGCAACTGCATTTAGGAAAGGTTTAATTAAAAGCTTTGAAAATTGACAATAAAGAAGGCATCTCTGAGGGTAGAAACAGGGTTTTTATGATCCACATCAACTGTTTATTTATATACATCAAAGTGTTTTGTAAACTATATCAATACTTTGGTATTTATATAGCTAAGGAATCAAGGGATGGTCAGCTTCTGAAATAAAGGCTATGACCAACACATGCTTTTATGGAGGATATATATATATATATCACTCCATACACTTTCATGGAGTACAGCTGAAAATGGCAGAATTTGAGAAGCAAATCAACAATCCAAAGAGAAGGACAAGCCTGGAGTGGTTTTGTCCCCAATGTTCTATTTTCGAATTATGTCAGAAAACAACCCTAAAGATTTTAAAAACCTAACTGAATATTTCCCTCCTACAATGCATCAAATGAATAGTAAGACTTCTTTCATTTGTAAGTGGTGACACTGAAGACAGAGCAGCTTTCTCCCACCCCTGAGATCACAAGCTCACAAACACATTCATGAGAGCACTGGAGCCTACAAGACTTTTGGACAACCTCAGAATCTGAAGTGTGTTTAGGCTTTGAAGTCTTCAGACATTCCTCAGCATTTTATATGGCTCGTATGTCCCATCCGAGGTGGACACGCTACTCATCTTCTTTTCTATCCTCTCATCGGTACAATTTTGTAAAGGAGATGACTTCTTTCTTCCTGGCATCAAATGGAACAAGTTTGAAACCTGTATCTCTTGGTACTAGTTTAAAATACCAGAAAATTCTGCTGCAATTTACAAGAGCATTTTAATTCTTATTACTCTGGTCTATGGAAAATGGTAAATCCAACTTACAACCCTTCAAGGTCTTTATGTTCAGGTGAATAGAGATAACGAAGGCATTGGAAGCCTGGCATCCTACACCCATTTTGTGCTATTTCTTCTTTAAACAGTCGTAAGGAAGCATCAGAAAACACCTAAATGGAGGAGGTGCTGACAGACTGAAAACTTTAATTGAGACTCCTTTCCCACAGTGCCTCCCACACAAAGCTGCAGTCTAAAGATTTTAGCATTATAAGCATGAGACAATTCTTTTTCCTTTGACCTTGCTTAATCCCTTGCATTAAAACAGTGGATTTCACAAAAAATTAGCTCCTTGAGCCAAACAAAGCCTTTAAGCCTTCTTCTGAGTGAGGCATCCAATATACCACTGCTGCACCTCCATTTCCAGTGTCTTAGGAAGCAAAAGACAAAGCCCAACAGCAGCCTTCTGGTCAGTAAGACAAGTATGAAGCTTTCTCTACCATCCTTCTTGCCTTAGCAATAAATTGGTGGGAAATGTCCCTTACTCTGTATTAAAAATTAACATCTACTGCAAAGATGTGAACAGACAGAGGAACTTGCCCAGAAGCAGGTCACTTCTATGCCAACTTCTTCCGTCCTGTCCTAGCTAAGTCCTTTCAAATACGCAAGCCCTTTCCTTTGCAACACAAGTGTTCCAAGGCACACCTGATCTACACCTCCCTATGTGAGCACACAGCCCTGTCTTGTGTTTTTCAGCACTACCTATAACGCACTCTGTCTTTGTAGTACTTAAGAGATCAAGTCACCAATAGTCTGAAGTGAAAGCAAATTCCATTCTAAAAGATTTGTAGAAAACATTTTGAAGACCCTTTAAAAGTATCATACAAAAAGATCAAGTTGACCAAAAACTACAGAGTTCCAACAACTCTCCATAGTAATAATGGAAAAGTAAAGAGGTCTGGGAAAGTAGAGCTTTGCCAGGAAAATCAGAGTGGCCAGTTCCCTTGCCTCAGCCTTCCCTCCCAAATGCTTATGTCAAGGTAATATTCAAAGACAAATACAAATCTGACTTCCAACCAAACTAGCATTTCAACTCAGCCAGCACTCTGCCTTTGAACTAACAGGGTGTGCGCTGCTTTCTTAGTGTAACGGAAGGAGACTGTGTGGGAGAAGCATGAAATGAAAGAGCAAGGTGGGAAAGACTGGAGTCACAAGCGACATGGCTCCTCCCTGAAATGCATCTGGCAAGTCTGCTGGATGGATTTGCATTCAGTCAAATTTGAGCAACATCTGATTTGTTCCAAATGCCACAAACTACATCAACTAACACAAGTTATTTTGCTTGACCATGACTTTTTCAAAGTGTGCAGAAGCGTGGTTTTGAAATTCCTGATTTTAAATGCATCTCTTCTTTTTTGTAAATTAAATCATGAAATAACTGTTGTAATTCCGGACAGTTCTGTCCAAATTCTACTGCTGAGAACTCATTTTCCCAGCAAAACAGTAAAATGGTTATCAATACTTGATAAACCTGGATCTGTTTAAAAAGCTTTGGTTGGACATCATTATGTGCTCCTCCTTTCATAAAGACTAAGGACATCTAAGGACTGTCCTTCCATTTCTGGTGCTTTCCTTTGCCTGCTTTCAGGAAGTGTTGCTAAGGAAACAGACTATCATCTATCATTAGGTTCAAAGGTCTAGAAAGGTTTTTCTCAGGAAAAAATAGACCAAAAATTACAAATCCTTTTATTTTTCAATAAATGGAAGGGAAAAAAAAGGATTAAGGCAGCACTGTTACATCCCCAACACACGTAATGTACAAGACATGCATATTCATTAGGGCATGCTGCTTATCCCTCCTAAAAACATTTTCTTTTCATTTCAGAATGAAATAAGGAGAAACACTTAACTCATCATTAAAGCAGAAGTTTGAGTTTTCTTCCACTTCTACAGCCAGTATTTAGCTTGCCCTTTGAGAAAAGGCAGTAGACAGTTCTTTTAAGCAACAGTTCTCTGAAATAACAACCTGGCACTGTGTGCACAAAATCATTACAGACCTACTTACTGAACTGACTCACAGAGAGGAACTAAGCCTGGCTCAATAAATTCAAATTTGTATACTTCAATTAAAGTTTCTAGTACTGTAAATTTACATCAAAATCCATTTTACTATTAAATAATTATATTCCACTAAAATAGATCTGAGGATTTACCCAAACAAAAGCATTGTTATTTGTAAAATTAATGTCCACAGTAGTTTAGCAATAAGCTTTTTCAGCTTAGATGAAATTTAGGAATAAGAAGAGCTCCAAGTTTCAGTAAAATCTCATCTCTGTACAGGTGATATGGCTTTGTCTCAGGCTCCTTTCTTTTGCTAAGGAGGTTAGTGACTGGAGATTGCTACAAAGCAATGAGAATCACTTAAAATCACTCTGCAGCTGACTACATGACAAGAAGAATCTGCCTTATGCTAGGCACTGGAAGATGTCTATGTCAACTACCAATCTTTCATTGGGTACAAATTAACAGAGAAGCAGAACTAACTTCTTCAGCGTCTTTGAACCTTCCACAGGGCCAGAGACCCAGCTCTGAGCTGAGGGAAAGTACTCAGTACACTAGTCTGTCAGTTTGGTACCTCTCTTCCTACCTTCCCTGGGAAGCAGGATGCTCTGAAATCACTCCTAACTGCAGCCTCTCTAGGACAGAGCCTTATCACTCAGCAAAGGGATGTGACAGTGCAAGTGAAGGACATGTGCTGTGACCACCTGAGGAGCCCGAGATGCCTGCAGTCATGCTGGCTCCAAAGGCTTTGACAGCATCTGTGGCACTTTCAGCTTAGTGGATTTTTTTAAGTTGAAACCCCACTAAAAACTTAACAACTAACTGGAGTCATAAGGGGTGAATGGAATTAGGTGTTACACATTCCAGATGGCTATTGCCACTGACTTCTCACACTCAGTGGGACCCACTGATTATCCATCCATGCAGGTAGACATGAAACACGCTGCCACATATCTCCCTAAGCACCTGTTCTCACCATGACATCCTGTCTCTCTTGCTGGTCATCCTTTAGTAAGGGCAAAATTTCTGCCTTCCATCTTCATAAGAGAACCCTGAAAACTCAGAAGGCAACCAACAGATACCTGCTTTTTATGGAAGCGTACAAATGGAGCAGCAGTAACATGATGCTTCCTGGCTTTAAAGACAATGTTAAGCACACAAGAACAGCACAACATTGGTGAGTTCAGGCTACATTGCTCTCTGCAGAGTTTAATTTGGAAAGTGACAGTGTAAGCTTCATCTCGCAATTATCAGGCATTTTTCATTGGTGGCCACCAAACACAGAGCAGTAAGAGAGTGAAAAAGAAGCTGACTTGCAGCCATGGCATACTATAAATCAAAGCCACAAAATAAGACAGGCTGCAAAGCATTATGTGAGCACACAGACACAACAACGTGCTCTGAAATATTACATGAAATGCTATTTGCAGTAATTAACTCAGACCATGATTTCTGTGAACAGTGAAGGTCACAACAAATGTCAGAAACATAATTCCAAAGTGGCAGTCAGATACATAAGTAGGCTTCACCCCAGATCAACAGCAATGACTCCCTTTACCCATAGCAGCTTTGCCTGATGACCATAAGAGGTTGTGGGAAGTTAGCACAGAGCTGTAGAGGCTGATTACAGAGAAGGTTGAACAAGTCTATGATTACTAAGAAAACAGGAATTAAAGTAACAACCTCAGCTGGACACAGAGGAAAGCTGCCCCATCTGCACAAATACTTGCCTCTAGTCTTTAGTAAATAAGGCCAACATCAATAGTAATGTGATCAGTCATTCAATATTTTTCAATTTTGCCCCTTAAATAGCTGTGCCATACTGTAATCTTGCAGCTGGATGGTTAATTTTATCATGATAGGATGAAAGGGTCAATATTTTTCACACAAACCAGGCAAGTGATACAGCAGTGACAAGGACTTGAAGCTGCTGACAAATACAGAGCAGTACTTGATGCCACTGGTAGCCAAATCCTACACTCAAATTCAGATATGAGAAAGTTGGGTTGTAGGTTTTATTTCCTTCAGTCTTGTGCTTCCTATCTCAAGTTTCCCTTTTTTGTTTTCTTGATCAACCACATCTAAGGTGAATGTCACATTTCTCCCAGGTGAAGTAGAGCACACAATAAGAAGACTGATTACATCATACAATCAGTAGAGAGAGGTCTATGCTAGTTAAGGAAGGTGGGCTACATACTACTTGAAAATTTAAATCCAGTTTTCAGACGTTGTGCTAATGCACTTAAGGCCTGGACTCCTCCCAGTTTTCTTCACTGCATACTTCTATGACAGAAGGCTCCATCATGTAATGTATCCCTTTATCCACTGCTTTTCTATTATCCCTCCCCAGATACACATTCTCATCTTGAGCAGATAAGCCAATGCAGAGTTTAAATTTAATTTATACACTTGCTACACCCACTAGGTATAAAATATGACTCCAAATTATGTGAGGAGGAAAAAAATAAACTCAAATGAATAAACAAAATAAATTTACTCAGTATCTCAAGTGTAGAAGTTCAGTGCCAAACCTTAAGTTTCACTGCTGAAAAGAATACATGAAAAAGTAATTTATCAACCTGTTATGAAATTCTGTGGTAACCTGCTTCCAAGTTCAGTGTATTTTCTTGAAGGAGCTGTAAAACACAAGGTGTTCTTCATAATCTGGGTTGGTTTAAACTTACACATTCAGTTGGGACATTCAATTAACACATTCAGTCTAAAGGACTGTTTTGCCTACACAACATCCAAAACTGTAAAACATTTTGGACAAGGTTAGAGGGTTATATTTTTATCAAATCAATTCCCAAGTAAAATTATATTTTTTAATAGCAGCACTAAATCTGCATCTATCTTTTCATACAGTTCTGGAGAAGTTTTTAATAATCTACTTCATTTCCCCTGTGGTTCACTGATATGACTGCAGAGAAAATTGAAGTGTGACACACAGATTTTATTAGGAATACAGTACTAGTAGTTTCAACTGTGAGTATTCTCATCCCTCCTCACGACTCACGTAGATGCATCCAATTATTGATTGCGTAAAACATACTGGCACTACCAGCATAACATCCTACAGAGTTCAAAATAGGGAGGAGATACTCACTAGGTCACACAGCACCACCATTTTTGTTTACAGTCCCCAAAACAGTGTTTTATTTGGGGAGTGCATGTGTGCAAGAATGAAAACTGTTCACTTGTGATTCCTGGTTGAACTATCATTGTGCTGTTTTCAAAGAAACTATTGCATAGATGGAGATGTGCACTACACAGTACAACACGCAACTGAAGATCACTACTGGAATTAAGAAAGGTTTGTTTGTGACCCTAAGCACTACTCAGCATATCTGTAATAAATTCATGTCTGAAGGAAGCTGTGGATATGTTGATTGCTACAGCACTGGGGCACTTAAGAACAGCTGTTCTGTACTGTTTTACTCACTGAAGGTTAGACCACAGTTCCACAAAAGGTGTTGAAAAAGATAAGAACGAACCAGACAAACAACCTGGTTCTGTTTATTCACCCTGTATCTTCAGAGTAACTGAGGAAAAGTGCCTGCCAGTGTCAAAGTAAAATAAAGCCAGAAAAATGTTTGCCTCTATCCTCGACTGAACTCTTTTGGTCAAATTCCACTTTCTGGAGAGTCTATTCTCACTCTACCTACTTTGTTGTTTAATTTTTGCCTCCCCTGAAGAAGTTTTTGTTTTCACTTTCAGGAACTGTCGTATCTTCTGCAGGAGCCTGTTGCCCGTGTACTGCTGGGTCAAGCCATAATGTCCTAGTTTCTGATCCCTCCTAGGAAGGCCTGTGGAGCTCCAAATGAAAGTTCACAGATGTTTCAAAGGTGCTTCTGTTATTCCTCAAATGCTCTCCTCCGGAAGCTCTGTAGCTGAAAAGACTAACACCATGAAGAAAACTGATCACAGGTACCCTTCATTTTCTGTTTTAAGTAACTGATAGAAGAGAGCCACTTTTTCATACATTCAGATATGAAATTTACATTACAGTGGTCAGAGCTGATGTTTGTTGCCCTTAAAAGGCAATAAAATCAAATATTTCACTAAATATTAATTCCCTGTTTTAAAATAACTGATGATCTCACAAAGATTTCTGTAGAGTAAGTTGGTAGAGTTTCTCTTCTCTTATTTGAAAATCACTGATTGACCCTTTGCACAGCACAGTATCAACATCCCTAGCATGTGGCCATCATTTAAATACCACACTGAAAATGTTTCTGTTCCCTTTCATTTGCATCACTCTTCGTACATTTGGACTTCAGCATTCAGATTTAGAATGCAGTGACAAGACTCTTAAGGGCATTTTTAAAGGTGTGCAGGATTTCAGGCCTAGGTGATTTCTAAGAATGGAAACATCTATGGGCAACAAAGACTACTACTTTGGCTATCACCTTCTCCCTAGTCTTAGGAGGTAATTTTCTGTACAAGCTCATTGTTCTCAGTCAGGCACTATAAAGTACACATATATATGAAACACTCTCCAGTGCAGGGGGCAAGTTGATTTTCCTCCAGTCTGGCTCCCTAACAGTTGAAATTTTAAGGTTTTTAACCTGCAACAGAGAAATTGCTTTGAATTTTATTACAAGCATCTTTTCATTGACTATTTTGATTGTTGAGGTTTTAAAGGACACAACCTGAAGCATTCCATATTACATAATATATAAAACCAACACAATAAAGGCAACTACATCTTTCAGAAGTCTGTAAGGACTCCAGGAGATGAGCAGTTGATTTCTTCGAGCTGAGCAGAGAAGCATGAAATGAACTTCAGCTTGCAACAAAGTAGGGAGACATGTAAGAGAAGACATGTCCTATTTTGATGTTACTTAATACTAGGATTGACAAGGTGTTTTAACAGCAAAGAGGGAGACTCTGTAATGAAGGAAGGCCTCAAAATCTAAAGTGATCTGGAGGCACCAATCATTTTAAGTGATGGCAATTATAGAGATCTACACATGCCAGAATGTAGTTTCTATTTTAAAGCACTATAAATGGTCTATTGTAACCAAGTGGAACAAAATTCCATTGATTCTTTAGAAAACAAACTTAAGAAAACTCTTAGAAAATACAAGTAGAAAGCTTGCTACTAGCTCTAGTGATAATCTTATTAGTTTTCACTCTATGCAAAGGAAATGGAACAATATTAAGGTGAATGAATTTAGGTGTAGCTCAAAAAATGAAAGATTATGCTGCCAGGGAGTGAAGGATTATCATCACTTACCTCCCTCATCCAGAAGCTTCCCACTCAGGGGCTGAGATGTATCTGAAGAGTAACATGTAATGGAAATTTGTAGCATTAAATTAACTGCAGCTGATTGGAACGACCTGATGGAGAAGAGGTGAGAATACCTGCTGTTTTAGGAGTGTGAATAGGATAATCCCCAAACCTGACTTTCTGGTCTTCTACTCTAGCATTAACTATTTATGGCTAAAATCTGTCTGAACACTGGAGAAAATACTATAATAGCCAGTTACAGTAAGTTACTGAGGAGTAGTTTTCCAGATCAATAAAAAGAAAATAGGCTCCAGTCACAGTTTTTAACTGAAACCATAGCCTCTTGACACCAGCAGTCAACTAACCAGGCACTTAGCATCCAAAGAAGATACAAGTTTTCATTGATCAGTGACAGCCAAATAACCCAGACACACCAAAGCACACCAATCATCTCTTCAGCAGACTAGTTAAATACGTCAGTTAAGGCTGTGGAAAGAAAAGTCTTACCTAGTAAGTGTGTACTCCCTGAGTCCTGAATGCAGGTTCATGGCAGAAAAAGTACCTATGCATCCACGCAATCGTTTATCTCGACCGATCTTCCACGTTACAAACAGTGGGCTGTGTTAGAGAAGAAAAAAAGAGACGTGATCACAGAAGCAATACCGACAGTGTGACACTGGCAACTATGCCCTGCCATTTCAGGCAGATGTCTCAAATAACTGCATCTGAGCAGGACATAGCATTTACAAGTGTCCCTTGCAATTCTTCTGACTCTTCTGAAAACACTGCTCATGCGATACAGTAGAAAATAAGATTAGTGGAAGAGTCAATGGATGCCGTGAAATTGCGCGGGATATGTTCAGTGTCCCTCACTCCTGTGAAAAGCCTTGCCCAAGACATCCATCCGTACATTCGGAAGCCTATACAGAACAGAAAAATAGCCCTGTTGTACTAGGCACCTCCCTCCTCAATACAAATACTTTAGTCCTTAACACAAACTACCAGAAATCCTTGCAGGACAAGAAAATTTAGGAACACTCTCCTGAAAGAAACTTAAAGAACTGCCTGAAGAAAGGATATTTTCTCCATCAAGCCCAAGTTAGTATTTAAGAACATCAAAAATGACCAGGAGTGAAGTAAATTCTCAGTAAGTTAACACCTCAATTATGAGTGGGAGTTACAAATAAATACTATCAGACAACTTTGTACCAACCTATACACTAAGTTAACAAGAAATAGATAAACCATACAGCTTTTTAGGGATTAAAGTTCTCCTTGCAGTTCTAGAGCACTGCATCAGTACATGAGCAACAGAGAACTACACAAGCTTGGACTTCTGAAGGGAGTGCATGTGACTCCTGGACACTCAGACCTCTCAACTCTAAGAAAGATACCTAATCCTGAGATGAACAAGGACAGAGAAGGAAAGCAGAAAAAAATGTACTCTTTCCAGAAAGCAGACAACTAAAAAAAATGGATTATACAACCAAGACTTCCCTTCCCTTACTGTTAGGGAAAAAATAATTTTTTAAAAAGCACATCAGCTAAACAGCTTGGCACAGACTACTCTTGGTCACAAACAAGTTCACAGTTCTGCCTAACAAACCCCAACATGCTCTCCCCAAATACAGAGCACTTCCCCTTTAAATCCTGAAGTAAACCTGGTGTTAATTTTTGTGGCAAGTCACCATTCAGGCATAAACACGTACTGTTCTTTGCAGCCATGCTGCACTCAAGCTGGCAGAAGCAAGGTGCATCTCTGACATCAAGCACCTGTGACCACCACACGCACACTTAGGGATGCACAACTGATTTCTCTCCACAGCTATTTGATCAGGACCCACTCATGTGTACAAACCATCAGGCTGAATTCATCTTGTTTTTCTTGAGAGCTATTTCCTACATATTGTCCTTATCATATAGTCCATAGCCACTGCTATCAAGATGTCCAACATGAGGTAACCTACTTCATGCTAACATCTGAGAAGCAGATTACCAAGCAAACATAATTACCACATGTGCCTTGAAAGAGGGAAGCAGATTGAGAAGCACAGACACAGTGAAACAAAAAAATATCACAAGAAAACAAGTTGGCTACATTATAAAATAGGAATCTTTTTTTTTGTTACTACTATCAGCTGTAAATAATGAGCACATTTACAACAGTGCACTGTAAGATTAACAATACTGCAGTACAAGACAGTTTTTGATAACTGGGTCTTGACTGACTCCTCACCTAAAGGATCAGTAAAAATATAATCTGCAAATTTCTCTGTAGTGTAACAGAACCTCCCGTTCTAGACATGCTGAGCTTCTTAACAGATGCTGAGACTAAGCTTTCTGAGCTGCTTAGTCATTACAAAACTGCAGTGTAACAGAGATGCATGTTAACTGTGCTGGTGGCATAGGTACATGGGGTTTGGGCTCCCAGGTAATAATAGCCCACATTCCTTTTCCTCTTTCCGTCTCATTTGCCATGGCACAAGATACTCTTCATCATGTGGTGGCAGAGGATATGCCTTAGTCTTACAGAACCAATGCAGCACACCTAGTCCTCTCCTAACTTTCCAAACCAGTTGTTATTGTCTGCTGGTAAGAGCAGCTTCCTCCTAATTTGATTAAGCTGGACAAGTTCCCTTCTTTCAATAACGATGAATAGAAGAGGAAGCTGAAGTCATCTCTTCCCTTGGGATTTCCTTTTATTTCCTTGCCCCTCCCCCTTTCATCTTTTTTTAAACAGTTTGATAAAAACTGAAGAGCATGCAGGGCCTAGTACCTACCATTTAGTAGCAGACAGGCTATTACACTGTTTTCTGGTGAGATCAGCAAATGGCATTTCACTTATTTCTTCAAGAAAGGGACCTCAGGTCCCCTGCAAGATATCAACACAATTATTAGATCATAGTGGCACTGAAGACTCTCTACGCCTGCATAGAAACAAGCCTGAATAAGATTCAAATTGGACTTTAGGATTATTCTCTTGACCTTTATCTTTGGATTATGAGATTTATTAACTGTAATACACTTAGTGGAGGGCTGTAATTCAGAGGGAAATATACGCATTTACTTTCTTGTCAAAATGGAATTACTTCGAGGATGCATGGTTACTGCTGCTTTAAAAGAACAATGGAAGAAAATGTCCAGAGACCATCACTGAATGTCAAAGAGATTACTGAACATTTGCATATTCTTTGAAGGTCTCTGTCAATGAGCACCAACAGCAAAAGTAAAGGTTATATACATATATTTTTATACTAGTGGTAGTATTAGTATTAATCTACAGATTGGAGCAACGTAAACCTCTCACCACTGTGTAAATGAACCACCAATGGCAGCCATGAGTGCTATGCATCACAGAACTTGACTCAAGAGCTTTTCCCAATCTTTTGAGTTCTGTATTCCCTCACATTTGCCTCCCTGTTTCCCAGGAGCCACTAAAGGTATCACAGCATGTCTGTACTGAAGTTTACCAAACAGAATTACTTTGCTTAATTACCATCACAGATGTCTTCAAAGGGTAATATGGACCAAAGCTTCAGTACGTGCAGTGACCCTGAAGAATTCTAACCCTTAAGATCAAGAAATAAGGCTGAACCTTCAAGGCTCATAAGGAATAATTACATTATATAATTCTGTTCACAAATTCATCTTATTCTCCATCTTAAAAATTGCTAGAAATAAAGGGGACAAACCCCCCAAAATGAGAAGTGTGAGAAGGTTGCCTCACTACTTCACTGAAGTTCAGAGTCTCTGGAAACACTCTGATTTCCTGCCGTTTTCCCAGTCAGCTTGGACCTAGCTATTCTTGTGCCAACATTGTCCTTTAGTTTAAATAGTTCTATTCCCTTCCTGGTTATTATTCTCTAAAATATTTATAGAAAGAATTTGTATGCCTCTTCAGACCTAACTTTGCTGAACTAAACAGGTTGTGTTCATTCAGTTTCCTCTCAAAAGGGACTGTTCCATTCTGACCATCACAGCTCTTCTCTATGCCTTTGTCCAGTTTAAATTTATCACTTGAAGGTCAGTCTCCAGAGGTGTGTGCAGAATTACAGAGGAGGGGCTTGCACCTGCATTAAGGTTTCCCTCTCTGAAACAGAAACACTGATTGCTACATTTGAGAATTAATTCTCACAGCCTAACACGAAGTCCAGGCCTCCCATTCCAAACTTCACAGAGCACTTCTAGTCTTACACAAAAACAATAGAAAACCGCCTCCTAGAACCTAGACAAACTCTGCAAAGAATGTTTCCTTCTAGTGAATTGCTTTTTCTTGGCATTCTTAGTTTCAGCTGTTGGCCCATCTTCTCCACAAAAAAAAGCTGCTCTTGTAACCCACAAATAAACTTGCCATCTAACATAACTACAAATCTGAGATCTGGGGCTAAATGCCAAACTCCACAGATACCAAAGTCAGCAACAGCTAAGTAAATATATACATTTTCAACATGGAAAAAAAACCCAAACCTTGTTTTCATCTGTTATCTGTTTTTCTTGCAATGAAAGGAGAGTTTTCTTAAGCAATTCACTGTTAGACCTAAAACAAAAGTTAGCATTTCTGGGCACTTGAAAGAAAACAGAAAACAACAATGAAAAGAAGATCATCAGAAAAAGCAAAAGAGGTGGCAGATGTGATGCTGCTCCTTTTTATACAGTGGCATACAGCAAGGATACAGATCACATGCTGGTGATTCAAGTCCTCTTTTTGCCTGGAGAAGTTTGAGCTCATATCCCACTAGAGTGGGAGTGCACACTAGGGTGGATTGTGCTCACCTTTCTGACTCTGTGATTCCCTAGGAGGGCTCTTAACAACTTCAGACACTTCTCTTATTCAATTTAGGATGAAGCCTCCTCTGGAAGAGCAAAACAGTTCCAGGCTTACGAGTGAGCCCCCTTGAACTAATAGGCTCAGAAATTTTCTTGTCCGATAGATTACTCAAGCTTCTGATCATGGTGCCAGGAACCTCTGGTAGATCTTGCTGACAATGTTAATGGGAGTGATGCAGAGCACCCTGAAGAGTCAGTGTTTGAAAGCTGAAGGAAGATGCTTCAAACTGTACAGAAGCAGAAGAGACTAAATCCAGAGTCTTGGAAATATCTGTACATGTCATAATCATTCCGCTTTCATAAGGGTCTTCAGTCTGATTTTTCACTTGTTTGCGAGCCACACTGAAAAAGCATTTTCATCTAAAACTGTTTACAGAAGCCACAGCAAATTCACAAGCCTCCTAAAGACTACTGTATTTTCCATCCAACCACTGCCTAATTTACTGTTTATTGGGAAGTCTTGCCCAGATCTAATCTAAACAGCAGGCAACTGTTTCAGTTCTCTGCTACAGAAGTTGTCAGGCTCTACTCCATGCAAACCAGCTGATCATACATATTGGTTTTCCTTTCTTTCAGCTGCAAAACTGAATTAAAGAGACAGCTGCAATGCAGCAGGAGTTTGAACTAATACTGCTTCCTTATATACAACTGCTGTCATTAAAATGGGCATGCATATGTAGTCTGTCTTCTTGACAGGCTCCTGAAATATATGCCTGTACCCAACACCCTAAACACTGACCTTAAAGGCCAGCCAGAAAATGTGTGGCTGAGGCATGGGACCATGGGTCACTCGATCAGAGTTCTGACCCATGTGTCACTTCAGCTACTATTACACTGTTTTTATTAATGAAGAAACTAAGACAGCCCTGTACTTTACTTGAGCATTAATCTGTTAGAGCTTCCGGAGAAATGGAACACTTCACATGAAGGGCACAAGGTATAAATTCTATAAACATTGAAAGTATCATAATAATCCCTTATGAGCACACTCAGTGCCCCGAGCATACTTCTTATTCACATTCTACAATGAAAATTACCAAACCAATTATTGGCCTGCTTGCTATATGTTACTGAAATTATTTAGACTGAAAGCAGAAGTGTGCAAGCCATTTTAGCAGTCAGTCAGCTATCACAGCAAGAGTCAGCATGCCAGTAACTTACACTGACATCATGCAGAACGCACTGTTAAAAATATCCCCTTTTAATATAAAGCAACACTGGATACAAGCTGCCTTTTATTTACCAGTACACTGAATAAAAAATGGAAGGGATGCTTTAAGCTGGGCCATGGGGAAGAAGCTAATATGTGTGAACGTGGTCTTTTGGTACTGTTAGAAGCAGCATGAAAAGTTTCCTTTTTATGGACAGGGAGGAAAACAAAAGGGAGATAGGTGGGAGGAACATGGGAAAAGACGACAACAGATCAAGCATATTTGTTTACTTCACAAAAGATCAGCAAGAACTTTGTTTCACTTGCAGACTTCCAAAAAACCTTGGAGGATTTTAAAGTGAAAAGGATTAAGCTTGATGAACTGAGAGGTAAAATTATATTTAGACATACATTTTAACTATAGTTCTTTAACCTACCATCTTCCATAGTCAGAGAAGGGAACTAAGGCTCTACAACCCTAATGTTACTTGACACCCAGGGCTGTAGGATCATATGCTTTTCAGAGTCAGCACACTTATCCTTTTGTAAGACCAAAGTGCTTCCAGTTGAGCTCCACGATTCGCCAAGCAACAACACACCCTGAAAGCACTCTGAACAAGCAAAGCCGCAACGGCAGCGTTTGCCTTTTTGTGTTGCACAAGTGAACAAGCTATTGTTCCCAAATTCTAGAAATTTAAACCTTTAGATTTTTTAACATAAAGCTTTCTCCATCTCGTTCAGAATTGTGCCACACCTTCAAATAATGCCGAGCCCTTAACTATTTCAAACCAGAAGCAACTGAAGAAAGAGAAAATGAAGTTTATCATGACAACAGTACCCTGTGATCCCTTGCACAAGCAATGCCAGCCTTATCCAGAATCCCAGAAAGCAGCTTCCTGATAAGTGATCCACACTACACTCTGTTATACTCCAGGCTGTAGCATTCCCAGATTTCACAGTTCAAGGAGTTCATTTGTACTGCTCAATCCAAGAGGACACAGCTTAGTCATGAAGAAGGCAGGAACACATACGCCAGAGCTTTTACCGAGTTTTATGCTGAGGGTGGCGAGGCACTGTCCCAGACTGCCCAGCGGGGTAGTAGATGCCCCATTACTGGAAGAATTCCAGCTCAGGTTGGATGGGACTGAGCAACCTGCTCTAATTGCAGACATCCGTGCTTACTGCAGAAGGGTTGGACTAGATGAACTTTAATGTCCCTTCCAACCCAAACCAGTCTGTGAGCTTTAACGAGGGCACCTGTAGATACACTCCGATGCTTTCAAGGGGGCAGATTGTGATTAAAGGGGAAACTTGATGGATGGTGTTACAGAATTGGTCAATGACAACAAAATCTGGTAAGTGCCTTTCTGTAACCACCACACAAACACACAACATGTTACGAAAACATTTCAGTTTACTAGATACATTCTAGAAAAAAGTCTGGTAAGGCACAAGGAAGTCAAGGCAAGTGTTCAGGAACCTCCGCAACACAATAGGGGAGAATGGCAACCTGCCCTGTGCCCCCTACACCCCACAGAGGTATGAAGGCAGAATTTGGTAAATGTAGACAGTTAACGCATCAGATTTTCTGCAAGAGGAGTAAGAAAAAAAATCAGGAACTCCTCAGAAGAAAGGAAATTTTTTCCTCAAAGGAAACAGATACACTTGCAGAAACTGAAAATGAATCAGATTATTGAAAAGAAAGACAGAAACCCAGCGAAGCACAAGGGAAAGAGGCACAATGAATACAATCTGCAACAGGAGATATGAATATTAATGAGTATAAGGGAAAACAACTATCATTTACGAGAAAAAGCAGAAAGACAAGGAAATTGCTGGCCAGCTACTTAACTCAGACTTCAGGGAACATCTGGCAATAGAAGATACTAAGATGATCAAACTGTAAAATGTTAAAGTAAAAAAATCCTAATGATAGGAAACACGAATGCTGGAACTGCCAGCCTGGGAGGACCTACAGCTGCCACCCCTCAGTGTATTCTCAAACTTCCAAAACCAGGCCACTGTTGCAAATACCATAAATATATTTGATTCTACCCCTTAATGAGAGACCAAATGGCCTCCTGATATTTACTGCAGGCTCCTCTTCTGATTTTGTAGGCTGCAGTGTAAGAGAGAAAAGGGACAATTCATATGCAAAACTATCTGTTAAATTGTGGGAGAGACAACTGTCATTACAAACCTCCAGGATTTAAAAATCTGAGCAAATCCACATTCATCTTACATTTCTGTATGATTTGCTCTATATAGCAGTATTACAGAACTGAGAGAGATATGTAACATTAACTGTATCCTGAAGATCACAAAACATTCATTTGTTGCTTCAAAGAACATAAGACTGAGTAGCTTCAGAGAGACTTAAGGTACTTTTCGACATTTACTTGAGCATGTAATCACTTTCTATATAGAAGAATACAAGTCACTTTCCTCAGCAGGTTACCTACAAGTTCAAATTGAGCTCTGAAGTGAGCCTTGATGAGATTTCTCCTATTCTGAGAGCCAATATAAAGAGCCTTTTGGGGCTAGAGGCAAACAAAAAGCTGGTTTCCCCACTACAGTGCTACTTAACATGTATTTTGACATGAGTTTAAAAAGCACTACTCGCTTGACTATTTTTACACATTTGGAAAAAGAATTAGCTCCTGAGGAAAAGTGTTAGAAATCCATTAGCCTGCCTGCATCCATTGACACACATACAGAGGACACCCCAACTCTACCCAGCAGAGTGACTTCATCTAGCCAAAGTCATAAAGACAGGAACACATTAAAAAGAAAAAAAAGGCATAGATTTCCCTGAACACGAAAAAATTTATTCTGTGATAACATTCTTCTTCCTTGTGGGAAATATAATGAGATATTGCATTACTTCTTCAATGCAGTTAGTCAGTGACAAGTTTCATCATTACCTATACGCGACAGTCTGAAGCTTCAGAAGCTAGAAATGAGATCTGCAATTTTGTAGCTTAGAATACAACATAACTACTGAAAAAGCTATTAAATACTTCTGAGGGCACAGCATATTCTTTCAGCCATTCTCAAGACTGAATGATCAAATAAACAACTATTTCAACTACTGCATTTCACAGAATCATAGAACTGTTTCAGCTGAAAGGGCCCTCTATGATCATTGAGTCTAACCACTGATCTAACACCACCATGCCCCACTAAACCATGTTTCAAAATGCCATGTCTGTAGAAAGCAGTGAGGTCTCCCCTCAGCCTTCTTTTCTCCAGACTAAAGAAGCCCACTTCCCTCAGCCTCTCCTCATAAGACCTGTTCTCCAGACCCTTCACCAGCTTCATTGCCCTTCTCTGGAGATGCTCCAGCACCTCAGTGTCCTTGTTATAGTGAAGAGCCCAAAACTGAAACCAGTACCCAAGGTGCAGCCTCACCAGTGCTAAGTACAGGAGGACAATTACTTCCCTACTCTTGCTGGTCACACTATTCCTGATCCAGGCCAGTAATAGTGGCCTTCTTAGCCACGTAGGCACATGCTAGCTCATGTTCAACTGCTGTCAGCCAGCACCCCAGGTCCTTTTCTGCAAGGCAGTTTCCAGCTATTCTGCCCCAAACCTAGAGCATTCATTCAACTGAAGCGCAGAGCCTGGCATCTGTCCTTGTTAAACCTCATAAAACTGACCTTGGCCCACGGACTCAGGCTGGCCAGGTTTCTTTGCAGAGCTGTCCTACCATTGAGCAGATCAACAATCCCAGCCCCACCCATCCAGGTCACTGATAAAGATACTACTAAAGAGAACCGGCCATAACACCGAGCCCTTGGGAACACCACCTGTGATCAGCCGACAGCTGGATTTAACTCCATTCCCCACCACTCTTTGGGCCCAACCATCCAGCCTATTCCAGCAAAGAGTAGGCCCCTCCAAGCCAAGAGCAGCCTGTTTCTGCAGGAGGATGCTGTGGGAGACATTGTGAAATGCTTTACTCAAGTTCAGGAAAACAACATCCACAGACTTTTCCTCATTCATTAAGCAGGTTACCTTGTCGTATAAGATCAGTTTGTCAAGCAGGATATGCCCTTCTGCAACCCAGGCTGGCTGGGCCTGATCACCTGGGTGCCCTGCATATGCTGCATAATGGCACTCAAGATGATCAGCTCTATGACCTTCTCTGGCACCAGGGTCAGTCTGACAGGTCTGTCATTCCCCAGATCCTTCTGGCCCTTCTTGTAGACAGGCATCATGTCTTTCCAGTCTGTAGTCAGCTGGGCCCTCCCGAGTTAGCCACAACTGCTGGTAAATGATGGAAAATGGCTTGGTGAGCACTTCCACCAGCTCCCTCACTATCCTCAGGTGTATGGCATCTAGCCCCACAGACTCTGTGTCTAAGCAGTGCAGCAGGTCACTAACTGTCTCCTCCTGGAACTTCAGAAGCACACATTTGGAGCTTTCTTTCCTCAGCCACATAGCAGAGCAGTGCAGTGCATTTGGTGGTTTTCCTGAAATCATTACATGGCCTAAAGAGATCAGCTTCACAGTCAAAACCAGAGTTGCTAGGTGTGAATTTGTTAGCAAGTTCTGTTTAGCTAAGCAGCTAATCCTAAGAAAGGTCAGAAAGCAGCTACTATTTAAAGAAAATCTAAACAACAGCATAATCAGGGTTAAAAATAAGAGGACTGACTGCTTACTGATAGGTCATTTTCTAAAGGGAACCTACTACATCTTAAATAACACTGCATTCAATAGATTATGTCCATTAAAAAAATTAATTTTAGAGTCACATGCACAGCCAGAGCATGTGGCTTTCACACAGCTGCAGGACCAGGGCTGCTGGTTTTGGACACAGTGTTGGATAAGCTGAGGAGATACAGTGGCATTCCAGAAAAGAGAACGTCGAAGTAACAAATTATGCAGAGAAGGCAATGACATTCAGGTATGCCCAGACAGGACACTCATTCAGACACAGCTCAGTATTTACTAAGTTTTCATTTGCACCCTCTGCCTTCGATGCTCACAAGACAATCCGTCAACCTCATGAAAAGAATTGAATTTCTATGACATATGGTCTTAAGTTCGCTGTTCACTTTGCTAAAATAAATATTTACATGTTACAAAATCCAGAACTACTCAGAAATCACACAACTTGGTTATATAGGCTTATTTAGCATTGCTAAAAAAAGATTTGAATATTTCCAGTCCCTCAGATACAAAACTGACAGTGTAAGTGATGTTCTACACAAAGCACAGAATCACAGCTCAGGACAAAAGCAGCTTTACCAGTTTCTGTACTCAAGACAATTTTACTGTTGCCAGCCCTCAACTGCCCGTGACATAAGTGCGCTTTGAACAACCTTCAACATCTTAACATCTCCCACAGAGGTGCTCCTCAGGGCAGTACGGATGGTCACGACTGAGCACTTGGTCTGCAGCAGCACAGGTCACCTGGAAATTCCTCAGGGTGGCCCTTTCCACACAGGTCATCTCATTACTTGCCTTATTGCTCTGTGTCACTGATAGATCTGCAAGTCTATATTTCTTGTCTGAGGGTTAGACAATTGAATTTTCCTCCAAAATGGAAGGTTTCTTCCCCACATTGCCATAGTGCCAACCTCGTGTGGGTACAAATGGAGCTTATCCAAGGGACTGACACGTCACAGTGTCTGCACAGACACACGCAGCTGAGTATTTATACACTAACCCAGAGGACAGACCGGTTAATCAGCTCACACTGCTTCAAATTACAGTGCTCCAACTGCAGTTCTTGTTCACCACAAGATCATGAAGCAGCATTACAACTTTTTTATACCCTGGTCAGTGGATATGAGGCTTATAAATCTGGATAGCTACTAAAGCATCAAGTTAAATTAAGTCATCTAGAACTGACTGTCTTCTGAACATTCAATCCCAAGGGTTGTACTTCAGATGCTATAGTAATTTATATTCCCAAGATGCTAAGATCAAGTTTAAGTGAGGATCCAACACTGATCCCATACAGTTAGGCCTGAAGTGGTATAGTTATGGCTGTATCTTTTAATTCATAGAATCACAGAAGCAACCAGGTTAAATAAAAACCAAATAAATTAAACCTTAAAAATATTCCTAACCCATACAGCTGTGGAGACAGTTTTCCAAGTATGACCCAAGTATTACCCAATGCAGTATCATAAGATCCCTCCAGCACCTTGGCCGCTGATCTTAGCAACAGCAAAGTTAACACAGCCTTAATGTTTACTATTTCTTGTCAGAATCATGCCTGCAAGAGGGGAAACCATTAGTCATTCCAAATTTAAAATACTTGCAATAATGAAGAACAGTGGCACGAAGCCGTCACCCACACAAAAGAGGGAGGGGAAGGCATAATTTGAGAGTAGACATGAGGAAGGAAAAAGCAAAAATAAAACTGAAAATTCACAGCTCCCTCAGAAGACTATGGAAGCAAAGAAACAGTGAGGGAAGAGGAGTTTGTTCATCTTCCTCTGAATGCAGAGTAGGACAAACCCGTCAGTGTCAAATAATAAAAGTTAACAACATAAAAAGGAACTACCAGAATGGAACAAGGGGGTACATCCTCTTTAAAACACAGCAATGGTGATGCCAAGGCTCCTCACCAGGGTATTATCACAGCACTTTCTGTGATCATGCACACCATGATCCCCTGCTTTCCATATTTACCTCTGGCTAGTCGGTTTAGCCTTCTGGCCTGTAAACTTCTACTAATCCTATCCAAGTCCTGACCAGCAAGGTAAATTACTAACACGCTCCACAGAACCAACCAACCAAATATTTCTGTTTCAACACCAAAAAAATCTCTAAAGACAATAATCAGCTTTGCTTTCTTTAAAGGCTTATTGGTTTATATATATATTCCTTCCATTAAAGGTGCCTACAAATCTCTCGGCAGACACTGAGGTGGAGCAATGCAGCTTGAAGAGAGACATCCCTCAGCTACCTCCAGGCAAGCATGTTTATCAGAGAGGTACAGCACTGTACATGCAAAAGCAGATAGGATGGCTCTGCTCTTAGTCTAGTTGATTTTTGGCTCTCATTAAGCACTAGATCAGAAATTTGAACTGTATATTGTTTTGTAACAAAGCCATAACCACATAACACCCTTCTGGATCAGCAGCTACCTGCCTCACACTGTACACAAGGTATTACAGAATGGGAATACATGACCAAAAATCAAAATGTATTCAATGAACACCAAAGAAATAAATGGCAGAGATGGAGAAGCCACAGAAGCCCATTTCTGCATAGCTCCACATAAGATGTAGGAGGGCACTTGTGTAGCCTCAATGTCAGGTATCACTGGCATACACAAACAAAAAATATTTGCTTGTTTGGGACCTGGCTACTAAACTGTGTACTCCTCCTTCATCAGATAGTGACCTTCTAATGCTTCAAAATTCATTATTCTGCCCACTGTGCTCATTTCACTATTTCAGGTATCTCTTCTCTCCCTTCCCCTTTTCCTTCCATCTCCTCTCCCATTTCTGTCCCCACATCTTTCTCATGCTTATTCTAACTTCCTTTATGAACAGCTTTTGAAAATGAAGGAGAAGAAATAAAGTTATACTCGAATTATTGCATTCCACACAGCTGTTACAAGTCAGCGAGGGTTGAAGCTTTCTTGCTAAGCAGGTTGCTATTTGCTTCCATAAATTCTGAACTCTCCTTTCGAGCATTCAGCACATTCCCCAAAACTCAGTAAAAAGTGGAAAAGTGGATTTTGGAATGCAAACATAAAGACTAAACTCCTCTTATCAAATAATGCTTAATCTTTCAAGACAGCACACATATGCTTATTAATGATTCTTAATGCATGCAGAGTAAGGAGTGGACCTCCAGATAAACTTGTGCTCTAGTATCAAAAGCAACCAAGTGTCAGCATATTCTAGGTAGTTAACACACCATAATTTCTAACATTTACTTACATTATGTAACAATATGTATATTTACATTATAAAACTGGTCACGTTTATGCTCTGACCTACTTAAGCAAATTGTTTTTCCCCAATTGCACAATTATGAACCAGAGCAGAAAAAATAGACTTTATGAAGTTAATAAATCAATTCCCTGTCATTACAAATTATTAACATTATTACTTCAGAGTTTGCAGTCACCTGATTATAACTTTCTATTTCAGTATTTCTAAGAAACATTATTTTGTTTGCCAACACCTTTATTACTACTCATACATTAAACTTCTTTTAATCAATTCTAACTTCAGATTATACATTGAAACTACTGTCTCCCTTAACAGAAACTATTCACAAAATCCACTAAAGCAAAACTGATGTTTTCTCCATGCCTACTTCTACCTTTCTCATACCCCAGAAGACATTACATGATTTTATGTTCCCTTTCATGGCAGCAGATAGAAAACCCAGGAAAATGCTGCTTTTGAGCCAATAAATAGTTTGCATCAAGTAACTTTGGCTACATGAAATGTTCTGAACTGGCTAGGCCCCAGCCAAAAAAACACCTCCCCACCCCACTTTCAAAGGAAGTGAGCAACTTAAAACCAGATGCTGCTCCCATATCTAAAAATGAGCTCAAAACTCATCTACCCTGTGTTCAGATGTACACAGATTAACAAACATGTTAAGAAATTAACAAGGGTTCAAATTAACAAGCACTTAAAAGGACTTTGCTACTTACCCTCCCTGAGGAACACTATGCAATCTTCCCTCAAAGGAGCAAATAGTTCTGAGTTAGAACTACGAATGCCAAAGAAAAGCAGTTCAAAGGATGCAACACAAACGCCCTAAAAACATATAATTGGAAGCTTTGCAAGTCAAAGTTAAAACTATTTCAGTACCAAAGATCTTGTATATAATTTATGATCAGTCTACTTACAAACTGGACTTGAGACAAAATATTTTTGCAATTAATACTTTGAAAGTATTCAGCAGAACCCTTTCTTAAAATTCCATGAAGTAAAATATATCCAAAACCAAATGTTTTAAGAACACCACATCCAAAGTGATTTAGAATGCTGCATAAGGTCTCCAGAACTTCTACCCTGTAAAGGAATAGCAAAGACAATGCTAAGGAGATCAGATAAGAATAGCTCCAGCTCCTACATTCATTCTTTCCAAAGAAGTCAGTATAGCAGGAATGCAGCAGACGTTAGTTTTGAGGTGTTGGTATAATATTACCTCTTCTAGACGAGCAGCATCTTTCAGGCACAAAATTATTTTTGAGGGTTGATAGAGAAAAAGCATTCTGTAGGCACTGAAAGTCTGGAAGGTCAGTGTCACAGCACTGTCTGCATTCTTGAAAGAGAGCAAGCAATACCATGCTCTCTTGGAAATGCTGCATATTAAATACAAGCCAAAAGCCAGAGAACATTGTTTTGCATAGATTTCAGATGGCAGCTTAACACATACGTCTTAACTTAAGAGTCTACACATACTACCTTAAAAGAAAGTCTGTTCTCATTGCCAGTGGAGATGCTACATTTTTCATTCTGATAGCTTGACAGTTCTACACAAAATGCAGTGACCACTAGCAATGGCTTCTCATATATTGTTGTTGTTATGCTGAATTACCTGAAGCAGTTAGTCAAGACATCAGAGAGTTGTAGTTTTTAAAAGGTCACACAAAATTTTATTAGAGCTATAACTGGGATTCTCCTGCTACAGATAAATCATAGCTGAAATTCATCAAAACACAAGTTAACTGTGAGACATGATGTTCCTTCAAAATATTAGATAAATGAGTAGAAGCAGGTAGAAATGTATGCAATTTGTTCTGGAAAATAACTTTAATTAAATTCACACATGAGACACTAGACATACAGTCACAAAGGCATCCATTTGGACTTCTGAAATGCTTTTTGTTCATTGCCAAATACACAATGCGTGCTGAGACATAAGAACCTAGGGGCACAACATAAACAGCTGAACAAAAAAATTCTGCCAATAACTGAGAATTTCCCAAGCCTGTGAGAAATTAACACACAGGAGGTTTCAGCTTAAGTGGAACGTAGTTCAAAGGAAAGAGAAATGCTTAAAGAAATCTAAGAAAATCTGGAACCACACAGGATTTTTTTTTTTTAATAGCAGTAATACATTACACAACTTACACATCAAGGTATCAGTTACCAGGAGACTGCAATGCAGCCAAACATTCAAAACTAGGCCTTTAAAAATCATTGATCCCTCTTTATGTTAAACTACATATTCTAAAGGGCCACGGCACAGCAGCTGCTGCCAAGAGACTTGAAACTCAAGCTTTACAATAACAAGGTACATTAGAGTATACTTGAATAGTTTTTAAATGGATAACTTTGAAAAATTAATAAGCACACAATTATTTTGGTACTGGTGCAAGGAGCTCACAATAATGCTGCAAGACCAGCTGAAAACCAAATCTCAGCA
Organism: Tricholaema leucomelas; assembly: GCA_013400475.1. Classification (NCBI taxonomy): domain Eukaryota; kingdom Metazoa; phylum Chordata; class Aves; order Piciformes; family Lybiidae; genus Tricholaema lacrymosa; species Tricholaema leucomelas. Next base: position 2,192,534 of record WAAF01005838.1, read on the forward strand.
GAATTTGAATTCGCCTTCTAATTCAGACTTACTAACTCTACAGCTGGAATACATTAATCTGTTGGATCACAAAAATTACTCTTAAATTGCTGCACTGCAGATTGCACTATTTGTGCAGAACTAGTCATATAACTTAACCTGTGAGACAGCAGTTCAAAGGCAGGCTGAACACAGTGCTGAATTACAGCCAAATGGGATTTGTATTTTTGCCATGGAAAAGATACAGTAAAGACAGCAGTTTTAAGACTGAAGAGGATCAGGGAGTTCTCACTAGTACAAAAGTAATGTCTGAAAGTATTGCCTTCTACTGGAGACTGAATGCTTTTAAATAATACAGACACCTGTCAGTCAGTATAGCTATAAAAGAGAGAGCTGTCATACTTTCAGATGAACTAGATGATCTCTCAATGTCAGCCTTAAATCACAAATGACTGCATAGGTGGTTGAGTAAGAGCGAAGTTCAGAGTTGTTGCTTAAATAAAAACAGCCTCACCCAACCTTCGCATCCCCAGACAGATTGCCTCCTTTCTTCTTCTGGAACAAACATGTGGGATTGTGGAACTGATCTGGTTAAAAATACATCTCTCTCCTTTTTGCCAATTTAAGTTAGACCAAGCTCGTTTCTCTGTTCTGTTTCACTGTGCAGAAGCATGTCTGGAGACACCAGCTCAGAGAAGGAAGAGGCAAAAGGGGCAGTCAAAATGGGCAAGGACAATGACTGCTTACATCAGCACTCCGCAAGAAGTGGTGCATGCAACTTGAACAAAAGGAACAGCGGTAAGATTTTAACAGAAAAATAATTACTATGAAAAGAACGGTCTATGTTGCTGGGAACAGCAGTGCAGCTTTCAGACACATGGCTGCATTAGCAGATCAGGTGAAGCACAGGAGAGAACAAAACTGCTCAGAATGTAAACATAATCATGCTAACCTTGAACACGAAAAGCACTTGGGATTCAGGCAACAGAGCTATAGTGACAAGCCAGAGGAGCAGTCAGTGGTTTCTTTGGAGGAGGGATAAACTGCATTTAGTGATAGAATGATGCATCATGTCTAATGCCATCTCAAGCATTCATGTGGTCACAAGTTGGGTCACAGATAATCACTTGAAGCTATCCACCCTCCAGTTGCTATTACCATATCCTGTTGAACTAGGGAGCCTCCTTGTAGCAAACAGACTTGAAGACTAAAGCAGCAGCAGGTAGGAGTATCAGACACCTTTACTAGACACACAGCTAGCTGTATTTGTGACATCTGACAATCGGTTGGCACACTGCCCATCAGATATAAGGGCTGCAACCTTACAGGGCATCTACATTGACTACTTGGTGATTCAGCAAAGAAAATAGCAGTCCATGAGATACATGTTAGTAACAGTAGTGTAGGGAAGAATAGGACAGGAGCTCTGGAGAACAAGTTCAGGTCATTAGGCAGGAGACTTACATTCAGAAATTTCATGGTGTTATTTTCTGAAAAGCTGCCAGTTTGACATGCAAGGCCAGAGGAGGAGGGTAGAACAGGAAGCCCGTGATACAGAGGGAAAAGATCTAGGCATGATGGGAACAGGAAGAACTTGTTAGGCATGCCCATTAGTCATGCTGGTGTCAGCCAGACTGGCATGCTAATCAGAGTTTTGGAACTTAAAAACACCTACACTACTGCTAGAAATTTCACAAGTAACACAGAGGAAGCCCAAATGTTTGGCCTCACCTGACACCCTCAAAGTAACAAGCATCTCCAGGGCTTGATGGAAGTAGGACAAATCAATACAGGATAATACTGATAGGCTACCAGCTTACTCAGCAATTCCAACAGGAACAAACAACATCTGGTGGGGAATGGCACTGTATGTGAAGGACACAAACATTCAATGCCATAAAGTATTACAGGAGAAGAGGAACCAAATAAACATGGTAGAAAGCACAGAGACACAATCAAGTAATAAAGACATATCAACTGTGCTACCAGTTCACGGAGATACAGAGTTGCAACCTTAGAGAAGGTTTTAACAGTGGGTAACCAAAATCTCCCAATATAAATTAGACCTCATGCCTCATCAGAACGAGATGCAGAGGATTTTTTTCTTCTACCTAGCTAATGACTCCTTCCTTAGAAACTAGTGCTTGGAAAGGTGCCTTTTTTGGTTTGGTTTTGAGTGGCACACAAGACTTAAAGGATATCAACAGGAAATCTGCTCTGTAACTGTGCCTGCACTGCAATTGTGTTTCAGCATTGTAGTTGACCACAACAGGCCATAAAAATATTCAGCACACAGATAATTAATTTCAAGTAAAAAAAAAAAGTAGTAATCAGTAATCCTCTCAAACCATTCCCACTCAAAAAAACCCAAACCAAACAAATCAATCATCCTAAACACACAACCCTGAAAGGAATGATCCAAACAGCAAAAAGACTTTCACAGCTTGGAGGTTAAAAACAAACACACAACCAACAACAAACAAAGCAGACAGAATTCAGTATTACCATACTTGGTAAAACATTCACCACAGTTAGAAGAGAAAACAAAAGCAGTCAAAAAAAATCTCAGCCCCTGCAACAAAAGCCTACACCTTGCATGACTGACTAAGGAAGGTAAGGAGAGCATCAGAGAGAGGTCACCTTTTGAAAACAAAGTTTGACTAATGGGAACAGAAGAGATTATCAAATACATGGTAGTCAAAAGTAAACAGTAAGTAAGGAACCGAAAAATGTTTGGGCAGCACCTTGAAAAGTTACTGAACTACATCAAAAGCAGGAAAACAACTAGAGAACCCAGGGGCTGTCTTGCAAACCAAGCTGAAAAAGCAATACAGGGGTTATGGCACCAATGCACAGGAGCTCACTGAACCTCACTGAACACCCTTTTCCCAGTCTTTACTGGTGAAGAAACTGGCGAGACTTTCAGGCTGTCTTCATAGTACACAGATCAGAGGGCCTAGGTCAGTTTGGATTGTGTATAGGGGAGGGGTGTATTGCATGGACAAATTAGAGGTAGTTCACTTAAAACAGGCATTTACAGGACAGTTCCAAACCTGAAACTGGAGAACTGCTAGGCTACTGGCTGCCAGCATTAACTCCAGTGCACATAAATGACTCTGAAGGGACCGGCACTATAAAAAAGCAAATATGATTTCAAGTCCTGCAAAGTGTATGCATGGCTTCTGCAAAAGGAAAACCTACCAAAACCACACCACTGACCTCCAGTTGAAGCCAGTGTATAGAAACCTCTCCATCTGGGGGCTGAGCTGTTGAACTGACTGCATTTCTGGGTTGAACACTGGATAGTCTTATGGAAGGGATCAATCAGGATTATTTTGTAAAAAAACTTGTGTCAACTTATGTCACTCAAGAGAGGCTCAAGACTTATTGTGACAGCCTGCATCTTCTGCTCCTACACACTGCAGACTCCTGGCAAACCTCATGATCATAAAATCATGATGAACAGGTTTGCTGTACCTTGCAATGTTTGCAACTACGTGCTTAAAAGCACCATGATGCACCCAGATGAACTCAGCAGGGAGGGGGAAAAATCCCATTACCTTGTTTAGCCTTATATTGGAGCCTGTAAGCTTTGCTCTGATGACTGGGGAATTGGATGTAGGGCAAACAACTGGCAATACTGTTAACAGCAGATACACGAAAGAAAGCTTGTCAGATGTGATTGCTTTTTTCCCCCCCATAGCTTCTGGATGCACTTGCAGGCACCAGTCTACCTGCTGATGATGCAAAAGCTGCAAAAAGTCACTGGGAGCGGTTCATAAAAATGAAGTTGAAACTCCAGCATTTCCAGAGGTATCTCTAGCACTGCTGCAGACAATTGCAGGCAAATGGTATCACCCAGGAGAGCAGTCACATTCTCAGATCAGGAAACAAATCCAGGTTAACGCAACTTAAGCTGCAGTTCTTGGCAGCCTAAAATTAATAAAGGCTGGTAGCAAAGGCCCTATCTCTTCCCAGACTGCAAGGGAAGACCCAATCCCTTAAGCCCACTCGGGCATTTAGCATGCTGAAAGACTCAGCAAAAAGCATTACAACTCAGCAAAAAAATAACCTAACAAAAACTGGTAGAGTATCTGCTGCTGACTTATCAAGCTGAAACAGCACAGCAAGCACACACTGATCAATGCAAGTAGTACAAGTGAGGGTGTGGGGCACACACATGAGGATGTTTTGTTTGCCACAAACATGCAGTCTCATCCAAAAGTTGCATTTACTTCACATTAGTTCCTCAAACCAGCAGACTATAGTCACACCATTAATTATGCCTGCAGCAGATCTGGTATGCGAGTGAAGTCAGAGTGTGAAACTACAGACCAGTTCTGTAATGTCATTTGAGTGGCTCACAGGATACAAAGACATGGCATAAAACAGCTATTCCACATGAACAACATCCAAGGAAAACAAAATTCTGAAGGACCTGGAATTAACCTCAAGCAAAGAGACATCAGTGTTACCACAGCAAAGCTTAAACACTTCTTTCTTAAATATAAGTATTCTTTCAAACATCACATGAGATACAATCTCTCATAACTCTGTACAGCAGACCTTCAGTAAGATCCCTTCACATGTCAAAACTGAATTTCAAAACCCAGCCCATCAGCCTGGAAACACTGGAAAATAATCAAGGTGCATTTTAATTTTGATGCATGGAAACCTTTGTGTTCATCTTTTGTTTTGTTTTTCTTCACTAGATACCATTTTATGAAAGCAATAAGCTAATTACATCTCCAAATCAATCTTGGAAATTATGCAACATTTCTGAAGCTATCTACACAGAATTACAGCTGCACTGGGCACCAGCAAGACACGCACAGCCTTTCCAAAGTAGTACCAGAGCTCTCTGAAAATACTGTGTGTGGCATCTCTGTCACACAAATATGTGGTATAAAAATGTCATTTTTGTTAAAGATAGTGATGCTGATTTACTACCAAACATCCACAAGAGTTCACTATCCATGAGCAGGTTCGCACAATCATAATTCAGTTATTATTCTGAGACTTAACTGAAAAAAAAACCAACCAAACAAAAACAAACCCAAACCAACAAATGGCTGTGGACATCACTGACCTGAAGGGCAGTATTATTTTGTTATTAAATCCATACATTGGTCAGCCAATGAGGTTTCTAAAGGCCAAGCCACTCAAGGTGTATCTTTATTCCAGAAGACTAAAGATTCAACCATTCTACTGCCTATTTGCTTTAAAAAAAAAAAAAAAAAAATCAACACAATTAAAACAGTGGATGGCTTTTGAAGGACTTGAAAACAGCAGAGATATTGAAGTTGGTCCTTTTTGGATTTCTTAGTGCAATGCTTTAATGTGCAAGGCCTCCTATTTTCACTTCTTCCAAGGCAGAGGAATTCAACTATCATCTCAGTCACTGACCAGACTCATGCCACAATTATTTACCAGACCTGACAGGTGGCAGTTGGCACCTGCTTTTGTTTTGGTAACCTGTGACGGGTGGGTCTACTGCAAGAGAGTTCTACTAAAATTAAAGGAAGGATTTACATGCTGGACTTTGCTCAGGTACAGCCACTGGTGTAGCATCCATGCCATCCGAAGGACTCAGCTCTGTTCCAGATGATACAGGTGAACAGGACATGGCATGTTCCATCTCAGCAGTTTACCTCATGGTGTGAGGTCAAACACTTCCTTTGACCATCACTCCCAGTTTCATCTCCTTAGAAGCTGCCACTCTCCCAACCACATCCAAGCCCAAAACACAGGTAGCAGTGGCCAATCTTCAAGTGACAGGGGAAACCTCAGCTAAGGTAAGGGGAAATAAAAGAACAACCATTTGAAAACACTGATAAACAATAAAGACCTTGACAGCTGCTGAAGCAATAATCACCTACCATCTCACACTGCTGGCCTGGGGGTGCTTGGTCTAAAAACAATCACCAACCAACCAAAACTCAGCTTTGCTCAAAAAGTTGTTCCTATATAACAATTCCAAAATCTATCAATTTCAAGTTTCCTGACATCTCTAAGTAAATATGTAAGCTTTGACCTCTCCAAATACCTCAGGGTGAACCTGTCACTTCAGCTCCCTGTTACTCCATTTCCTAGAACCTGTGCTCCTAAACAGCTCCATTTCTTTGCTGTCATGAACTGCTGTCCAAACAAAACCCATTTTGTTAGCTGGCTAAAGTCAGTAGTAAAGTCACCAATATTGCTAGTTTTAAAAAATTACTGCTTAACAAATACTTGGTTTGTCACTGGACTTGTCATTTCCTTGGGTTTTATTTTGGCAATGCTTCTTATTAACTGCAGCAATACTGTGTTCAGAAAAGCAATATCCTTGTTCAACATGAACCATTACTGAGATATGTTTCAGTTCCAATTCAGTGAAAAATTATTTATACCTGTAACGTTCTCCAAATTCATTACCTGTACAGAGCTCAATTATTGACCAATGTTTGCCTCTAATCACCTCCACCTCAAGAATGCCATAAATCTTACTCAAGACAAAGGCAAAGTGGAAAGAACAGTAAAGGTTTCTCTGCCAAAATGAAACAGTTTATTAGAAAACAAACCCTAGTGACTAAGTCAGCAATCCTGCTAGACCTGAATGGGTCACAAAGACCCAGCTTGTCTCTGAACTCATACTGAAACAATCTGCTTCAAGTCAGTTATTCTGCTTTTTATCAGAAGCTGCATACAGAGAGTTCATCTATCAGTTCTTAGAGGTAGGATGCTAAACTTCACCTATCACTACTATTCTCCAATAGTAATAGTTCCCTTAAAGAAAAGCATCACAGTCACACTTCAGAAGACCAATCTCCATATTCAGAGACAGAATCCACCAGCGACAGAACTGAACTCTTCTATCAGAACTATCTGTGGATCATTACTAACTTCTATGACTGTACCAGAAGACATGAACAAGTTACTAACTTCTGCAAATGTCAATTTAAAAAAAGGGGGGAGGGGGAAGGAATTTTTAAGCTAGAAATAAACTGACAACATGATATGGAGAAGATACGCTTTGTCACAGTAGCCTGATAACTGGAGACTTTCAGTAACAAAAATAACATTTTTATTCTTGACCTTTATCACCAGATTTCTCAATCTAGAACACATTACCAAAGCAGAAGCCTTTAGGGGTCCAGGATTATTGCCATCCATGATTACCCTTCCACAGCAAAGCCACAAGAAGGAAAAAAAAAACCCACAGTGATGCCTAAAAGCCCAGATCTGATGCAATGAACTCAGGGAGAATGGGGGAACTTTTTCAACTATCAGAACTATTATGCTCATTCCCAAAGGCAATGCACCATATATTTATGTGATCAAGACCTATCCAAACTATTCCGATTGCTTGTCCCTACTAATCCTATTAAGGGTTACTATAAAGCCATAGTGCTTCAGTAAGTAGAAACTTTACACTCTTAAAACTTATTCAGAGTCATTCTGTGTGCCTTTATTTTTGTGGCAGTACTAGTATCCAGATTAAACAGTTAATTTGTGGTCCAACCTTGCATGATTACAATTCCTTTACAACCTACTCCTTGTTGGGAAGGGTGGGGTGGATGGTGGATTACTGACAAAGTACATCACATCTAAAGATATCCCAAACTACAAGTTGCCAGAAAAATATCTGGGAAATTATTATTACACAGTCAGTGCTTGTACCTTCCTTGCCATCCTACCTTCTCTTTCTGCTCATTTTAATTTTTCAATATTCAGTGAATCAAGAAATCTGGTTTCACTACAGAACCATAGTTTGCTGGCTCTACCAGTGCAGTAAATGCCTATCTATACCCTTCTCTCAGGTCTAAAATAATAGTGTACATGTGATTAAAATGAACAGCATGTCTGGAGCAGAAATAATTACACAATATGATTTTGGAAGGTCTTGTCTTTAACTTGCACTAGTAGATTTAACTGTCTGTTCTCAGAAAGGATGTGCTGAACAGTAGCCTAATGATACAAAGGAGGGTACTGAGACTAACAGTTTCCTCCTCAAAAGTGGTAAACTATCCTGAAAAAAAAAAATCCATTGACCATTCTGTGACTTCATTGAGAAGCAACAATAGCATACGAAGGATTCCAGCTAACATAAATACGACTGTGATTCACTTCAGATATAATGGACACTAGTTAAAAACAACAAGTTGCCAATTTAGGCAAAAATATCCTAAGTTTAGTCTGCAGAGCTTCCTGGCAGAGTAATCCAGTCAAGGGAAAGAACAATTGCAACAATTACCAATTTCTCTCACTAGTAACTTACAGAACAGCAGGCTGAAGTACCTTATTGTTTTCAGTAAGAATACATAGTAGAGAGACTGAGGGTCTAGTACAGGTTTGCCCACCATAATGACATAATCACGAACAAACCACAAGTCTTCCATGCCTCGCTGCAGTGATTTATCGTCCAAGTCACACTTTCCTTCTCTAACAACCTGCATATAGAGAAGTTGGACAGAACCTGCAAAACCCTAGAGACACTGAGAAGTCCAATGGCTATTCAGTATTTTTATGACAGATTACGTTTCTTTTTAGACTAATCCAATCACTTACAACTAAATAGAGACCTTATCTGCAGAACCATGTGACAATTACTGATTTCTCTGTAATGGCCTCTTCCAAGAAATTTCTGGCATCTCCAAAAGCCTAAAGAGTCACAATGTTAGAAACCACACTGGACTGCTTTAATTTTCTCCTCCAAGGCAATTTCCACTAAACAGTCTACATAAAATGACAACCAAGAAATTAAATTATGCTTATGTTGCCTAACTTTTGGATGTCTGTGATCCATACATTTCGATGAGTGCTGCCCAGAGGAGCAGTTAATACCTTCCACCTCCAAATTGCAGCGTATGGCCTTTTTAAGGTGAAACCACATGTAAGCATATCTTCATGACTGAGCACTTTTCCTTGGAAAAACACAACCAAACAAAAAAAAAAAAAAAACAAACAAAAAAAAACAAACACCAAAGCACACACAAGAACATTTTTTAAACCAAGACAAAATGTCAGGGAAAACTTCAGAAAGAATCAGACCTAAAGCCTCCATTATTCAATTCATGAACCCTGACAGTCTCAAGTGGGCTGCAAAAATTTACAGCAATTGTGCGAGGAACCGTTCAGGATCAGTTCATTTATTTAGAGCAGACAAAAGTTCTTCATTTCAATCACTTAGAATAAAACACATTGCAGCAGCAGAATGCTCATCACTTTCTGACCTCATCTATCCTGTCTAGTGTAACTACGTTCAGCTTATGACAAATAAGACCCGCCTGCTGCAGAGCACCTCTGACACATTTAAAGGGGAAGGAAAGACGCTTAAGTTCACAGAACAGAATTGGGCAGTAAGCAGTCTTTGAGAAGGTTACTCCAACATACTGACATTACATACATTAAAAAAAACCCACAAACTTTGAAAAACAACCACAATGGTAAGTGTAGATGGGAATATTTCATAAAATCATAGAATCAACCAGGTTGGAAGAGACCTCCAAGATCATCCATCCCAACCTATCACCCAGCCCTGTCCAATCAACTAGACCATGGCACTAAGTGCCTCATCCAGTCTTCTCTTGAACACCTCCAGAGACAGTGACTCCACCACCTCCCTGGGCAGCCCACTCCAATGGCAAATCACTCTCTCTGTGAAGAACTTCCTCCTAATATCAAGCCTAGACCTCCCCTGGCACAACTTGAGACTGTGTCCCCTTGTTCTGTTGCTGATTGCCTGGGAGAAGAAACTGACCCCCACCTGGCTACAACCTCCCTTTAGGTAGTTGTAGACAGCAATGAGGTCACCCCTGAGCTTCCTCTTCCCCAGGCCAAACAACCCCAGCTCCCTCAACCTATCCTCACAGGGCTGTGCACCAGGCCCCTCACCAGCTTCATCGCTTTTCTATGAATCCATTCCGATACCTCAGCATCTCTCTTGAATTGAGGGCTCCAGAACTGGACACAGTACTCAAGGTGTGGGCTGACCATTGCTGAGTACAGGGGCAGAATAACCTCCCTCGTCCTGCTGGCCACACTGGTCCTGATCCAGGCCAGGATGCCATTGGCTCTCCTGGCCACCTGGGCACACTGCTGGCTCACGTTCAGCTACTCTCTATCAGTACTGCCAGGTCCCTTTCTGCTTGGCTGCTCTCCAGCCACTCTGTCCCTGGTCTGTAGCACTGCTTGGTGGTGTTGTGGCCACAGTGTAGAACCCTGCACTTAGCGTTGTCGCATCTCATCCCATTAGCCTCTGCCCACCCATCCAGCCCATCAAGGTCCCTCTACGTTTATCTCACTTGAATCTTTTTCTTCTATGAAATAAGAGAAAGATAATTTGCATTCTATTTATCTCTCTTTAGAACTATTTGGTTTTAATGCTCAGTTTTATCCAGCATTCCTTGCAAATGAAAAGCACAATTTTCACCTTCTTTGAAATTCTATTCCTGGTATTTTACAGGAATCCAGATATTATGGTGGGAAGCATCCCACATGAGATTTTTGCCACCTGTCTCTTCTCTGTATGTTTACTTTCTCGTTACAGATGAATTGAACCAAAGGCAGAATTATGCCCCTATTTCTTAAGGAAGAGCAAGTCTAATCACTACAATTTCACATTCCATCAGCATGTTAATACGGATTAGTTTCAATATCACATTTCCATTTGGGTAACTGCTTGTACAACAATGCACTGAAAGATCTTGCCTTCTGTTGTCTTGCTTGCAGGTTTTTTATCCCAGCCACTGGCTTGCTGAAGTTTTGTTCCCCTCATGCATAAGGGATGCATCAGTTGCAGTAATCTTCTTCCTTCAGGCACCGCTAGCAGTCTTTGAAGAGGGTTTCTTTCGTTACTACAACTATACCTTTGCTATGGGTTATTCACCCACCTCCTCAGCCTCCAGTATTGTCTCTGCAAAAAGACTACTTAAAGAAGGCTGGTGCAACACTCTTCTGACTGGCATTCACTGCCTGTTTAATGTGGCAGTCGAAGTACTGAGGACTAGTTTTTTTTTTTTTCTTCTGAGAAAGCTTAGATGCAACCTCTACACCTAGCACATCATCTTCCCAAAGAGTCAATCTTTTAGCACATCTATTTATACAGGAAAGAACTGCCTTGCCACTTGTCATTCACTGGCAGCTGAATTTCTTTTGCTCCCTTACTGGATAAGGAAAATGGTGTGGTACTCAGCCCTTCTACTCTTAGTCACCTGAAAATGGGGCCAGATTTACTTAGCTGGCCCATACTGTCACCCATCCGTGGAGAATCACTTGTTTAGTACCACCTTTCTCAATACACCAAAACTCATGAACTGTACAACTTCATCAATACAACTCTTAACTCTGCGCAAGATGCCACATGGAAAACAAGGGAAGTGAGTTAACTCTGTGGAAAGGATGAAGCAGAAGTAATTCTGGTGCTGATTAGAAGAGGGTTGTGACCAGCACCTTTCCTTCTTTTCTCTTTCAAGAAGAAAAGTAAAGAATGCACTGTGACAGATACTGGAATCAATCAGTGTACCAGCAAAGTCTGGAGAGGAGGTGTTTTTGCGAGGAGAGGGGCAAAGGATACATTACTAGAGTGTGTCTATGGCTCACATACTAAAAACACCACAGCCCTTATGCAAGACTGCCAAAAGTGCCAGGGTTCAAGCTCATGGAAAGAAAAGCTTAAAATGAGATTTTCTGTGGTGCTACAGTTTGTGAGGACTTGCTCCCTACAAAACAGGCATGAGTGCTCTGGGAAGATGTATACTGCTCCACACAGCTGCTGTCCCAGTGACCTTGCCACAACTCAGCAGAGCTGTTCTGCATTCTGTAAGATGTCATTCTCATGAAATTAGCACTTTAATAACCTTGGCTGCAAGTACTCAGTGTGGCAAAGCATAACCACGTACTCACAACAAGCAATGCCTTCCAGGAAGCTATCAAAGCCGAGTCAGATCACAAAAATTTAAGGCATATCCTATGAGACACATAAACATACATGCAGTCTGCAAGAAGAACAGCAGGAGTGAAGAGATGTAATGAATACAACAAATACCTCACCGAATAAATGTTTATAGCCAGTGGAGCAGGGGGTATCACACTAAACAAATAAAGCCCTTGACACTGATCTCTTCTGTCAAGACCCCAGTAATGAAAGTTAAGAGCTTTTTTAAAAGGTCATACAAGCAATCTAGAAAAAGATACCCACTGTTGTTTACAGTCCTGGACTGAGAAACACCACTGCTTGCAGTCAGTCAGCATCTACCACAGCACTAACAAACAGTAATCTAGACAATGTATCAATCCAAATTAACCATCTGAACTCACCACCATCACCAATTTAACGGCTCCATTCCATTGCTCCCTCTCTAGCATGCTTTGTTATTAGGACATGGCTTTGAGAATTTTTGAATTAACTACAGTAAAGCTGCCCCATCTTGTTATCCAAATACTAACCCTGCAATGCTAAACTGAGCATCAATATAACACCCCACTCCTTAGGAGCATAAACATCATAAGAAAAGGTCAAGTATTTTCATAATGGTTTGCTAGTGAGGGTCAAGGCCTGACCAAACTTGGTTTTGCCTCCAGCCTAGCAACAGTTTCTGTATTGTCCAAACTCTGCCATGTCTACTATTATTTTTAAATAATAGGCATCTTTCCTGCCTTCATTCAGACTTTTACCAAACAAACCACCAAGATCTGACTCAGAAAACTTCTGTATTAATATACTAGCACTTCTGCTTCTGAAGACAATAATTTCATGCTATGGGAAACCTGCAGTTAACTGCAAACAAGTAATTAATGTAAAAATAGACAGCTTGGCATACTGAGCTGGTTCCCTTAATTATACCATGAGTCTTGAGAGAACCAAAAACTACGGACTGGATAATGCATTTCATTCATTCATTGGTCACAGCAAGGTCAGCTAGCCTGGTCTTCCACACTATTATTTGGTTGTCTCCTACTTATCAACAACAGCAACTACTTGCCATCTTTCTGGAGATGAGCAGTTCAAAAGGAAGTTTAGGGCTCATTAACAGAACTGTCCATACACTTAGATAATATCAACCTGTTTCTTAACAGATATGACAAAGCAAGTGGCAACATTCAATTTCTCCTGGTTTAGCCTTCAACGCAAGGTAACATTACATTTAGAAATACATTTAACTCACACATCAACAAGAGGCAGAGCTTTGCACTTTTTAATAACTCTAAATAGTTTAAGAGCACAAATTTTAAGTTCTCAACAATTTCTAACAAAGAATATTAGAATTAGATGTACACATGAAGTAAATCAAATCCAGATCCAAACCGTATTTTTCTCATAGACAGACAAGCTAAACAAGGACATGTAAAAAATAATAATTAAAAAAAAAAACAAACAGTTAAAATTTAATCTGCAATATCCACAGAAATCTGTGTCAGGAAATTATCTTCATAAAATAGAATAAAATAATGTAACAAAAAACATGAACATAACTAAAACAAAGGAGGCAATGAAAATGAATGACCAAACTGATGGCACAGGGAGAGGTGGCTGCTGACTCCTCACCCTACATGGGGCATGAGAACAATTAACTTCTGCAAAACCAGGACTGCAGTGAATCAGAGCATTTATTGTAACTCTGTGGTGACCACTTCTAGCCAAAAAAACAGCCAGGCTCCATCCATAAGACTGTCTATGATGTCATCTCATCTACTAATAGAAACTACCTCATTTGGACACATGAACAGCTCACTGAAATGAGCTTATGAAGAAAAAAAGACCTCCAATTATAGTTAACCTAATTTGGAGTTCATCAGAGCAGTATTTTCACCATTCATGAATGGTATCAGAAGATAAACCCACTGGCACAGGTAAAGCTCTTTCTGAAGCCACGCAGCTTCACGCTTTTTTCCCCTCTGCTGTCCAAGACACATTCACTACTCCTGCTTTCAAATATGCTGGGAATTCCCTGCTGAGCCAACACCAGCCAAAATACACATTTTCTGCTGCACTGTATTTTAAAAGCATCTACCACAGAATGCCTCTGAAAGAACCACCACTTTGTACTCCAACATTTAATATTCAACAGTAAAGACCATGTTAAGTCAGAAAAAAATACTGAAGCTTATACAAAACCACATGACATACACATGAAAAGCAGAATTAAGTCAGACACACAGACATGCAAGAACACTTCCCTGTCTGCACGTTTCATTGCTGTGTTTTTTGGTTTGTGACTGGTGTTGATCTTTAGCCATGACCAAGCAATCATTAGAGCTGTTGTGTAATGCGGCTGAGTGTGACAATAAATATACATTATTTCACAGAGTCTACCACACGAGTCAGTGTCTACTGCCACACAACTAAGCTCTCCAGAGAAAACAACAAAATCTCCAAGTTCTGATATCAGGATTAGCTGAGCAGGGACTGTGGAAGAAGGGTGCAAGACAACATGAAATTCATGCTTTGGTAAGCTTCCAGGCAAATATTCACAAAAATGCCTGTAAAGAAAGTAAAGCAGGAAGACAAGACTGCAGCCAAGAAATGAGAAAGAGAGCATGTAATCCCGTGAAGGTGCAAACCATAACACTTTTATTTACATGTACGTGTAAGCGTGCCTACAGACAAGCCTAATCTTTCTTCAATGTCTTAAAAAACAAGCATCAGACAGTAATTTAACACTTTGGGCAAAAAATAGCTTTGCAACTGTACAGGAAGATTTAAAACTATTTCAATCTAAATTCCTACCAAATCACCACCATTAGTGACAAAACAGTATCAAGGCACTGTAACCAAGTCAAAATATTGGATAGTCAGTAACAAGTCCTCAAACCACTTTTCTACTACAGAGTCAAGATACATTCACTCAGAGCAGTCACAAATTTGAGAATGTGAAAACGTCACTGCTGTCTACAACTACCTAAAAGGAGGTTGTAGCCAGGTGGGGGCCAGTCTCTTCTCCCAGGCAACCAGCAACAGAACAAGGGGACACAGTCTCAAGTTGTGCCAGGGGAGGTCTAGGCCTGATATTAGGAGGAAGTTCTTCACAGAGAGAGTGATTTGCCATTGGAATGGGCTGCCCAGGGAGGTGGTGGAGTCACTGTCCCTGGAGGTGTTCAAGAGAAGACTGGATGAGGCACTTAGTGCCATGGTCTAGTTGATTGGACAGGGCTGGATGATAGGTTGGACTGGATGATCTTGGAGGTCTCTTCCAACCTGGTTGATTCTGTTCTGTTTTAAAACTACTAGGCACAAGATTAGCTCATTCCACATTTTTAAATGGTATTGAATTTAAATGCCTCCAAACCTCAATAACAAAGACATAAGGCAATGTAGTACTGCCATCCCATACCATGCTACAGTGTGTAAATTGTCAGATCTTGGACCTGAAAGCAATGAAATACAAAGGTCAGGCACATCAACACTACTGCATATCTGTATCTCTGCAGCTTACAGCCAAATGGAACAGCTGCTGCAAAATACTAGGTCATCAATGAAGAAAGGAACTGATGCAATTCCAAGCTAACAGACTGGATATCACCTACAAAGTATTTCAATGCAGAGGCCTTCAATCACAGAAGGTAGTCAAACCATACAGATTATTCTTGTGGCAAAGAACACAGTTGCCAGCACCACTTCTGTCTGAGGGCTGGAGTCTCCACACATGCACGTGGCTGGCAGCCTGTGCAGGCACAGCAGTCCTGATGCTTCCCTACAGCACCAGCTCCACCACAAATACTCAGATCAGCTACACACACCATTTTATACCTCTGGCACAGTTCCTTCTGGCAGGTGAGGAGGACGTGAGCAAGCCATCATCTAGGAATTTATGGTACTTCCAAATGGAAGCATGACTATTCTTTGAGTGTTTTACCCCTTCCTCCTCTCTACATCTAATTCCTTTCCTTCCAAAAGGGGAAAAGGGGAAGGCATCCTATTAATAATAATCTTGCTTCCATTTGGAAGTTAGAAGAAAAACTTGAACAATAAATAAAAGGTATTTAAGGTTAAGAGGAGTTACAAAAAAGTATAGGGAAGGGAAACAAGATACAAAAACATATATACAACCAGACTGATGGCAATGGATGGAGGTAGATCCAGGAGGTGGTTGTCCCACCATGTGGTAAGATGACCAAGTGGCAAAAGCAGGAGCAGCAGGAACCAGTGTGCTGCTGACAGGCAGGCCAAAGAGAAAGAGGAAGTTCCTCTGTTTTTACACGGGGTCTAGACAGGAAATGGGAGTGGGCTAACCACTACACCTGGTGTCAGGCAGAGATCACCCCCAGGAAGGAGTCAGATCACCCCTAGGGAGGGTTAATCCTTTACACAAGGGCAGAACAAAATTTCCCTTACAAATTTTGTCAAGAATGGGTGGTCACTGCAAAAATAATCCTGTTTGTTAGCAGGTGACCCTCAGGAAGGGACTATCAGAAACAAATGTTTAGCAAATAAGTTAACTTGCTGGATTGCCAGATAGTGTCTTCCTCATGAAGATGCCAACATTAAAATTAAGGACATTAGAAGACAGGATGAAGAGCTTGAGGCTGATGCTGTATAGGATCAAAAATTTGCAAAAGTGATTTCTGTGTGCCAAGGGAAATCTTTACAGTGAGCAAAGATGTGAGAATCTTCAAGAAAGAGAGTTCTCCTTGTTGCCCACAGCACAGCTACAACTAAACTCTTCACACTCATCCTTCCCATCCTGTCACAACCTCCTTTGCTCACACTTGCACTTTCACTCAAACCCTGTCCTACTAGAAGAAAAGCACTATTGAGTAGTATGAACCTTGATCCCTTTCACATTGGTTCTACAATAGAAGGCAGGACAGGGTATCGTCTCCACTGATCAGAGGCACAGGGTGCATTGCACAAGACCAAACCAGAAAGGAAGTAAAAGGGCACGAGTTACTTGTCAGAAAGGTAAAAAACACAGGGGAAAAAAGGCTACTCTGTTTTCCTTCTCCCTAAATGAGTAGGGTAAAATGTTTTTACAGTTCTCCCTGAATCTCCTTATGATTTATTTCTGTTGCTACTTCTAAAAACCCTGCTTTTAATGGATTGCAGTGTTCCAAAATTTTCCTCATCAAACTGAGTTTCAGGAACAGTGTCAGAATAGCATGTTAAACTCACAATTTCTGTCTGGGGCAGCATTTTTCAAGCTTTGCATCAATGTCCACTCCTCCAGGATCATTTTCACACTAGTCTGAGAGCCACCATGGGCAAGAGGAAAGCACATTCCCTGCAGAATACAGCCCAACAGAAGAAAGAAGTGAGTAGCTTAGAGAGCAACTCAAAGTGAATGGAAATAAGGAGAAGAAAATTCTTCAATTAAGATAGCGATAGAATAAAATGTTGGCAGATCAGTGGAAGCTTGCAAGAGCAGAGGAAGGCTGTGGCTGGAAGGATCGGCTGAATCTATTCTCACTAAGACAGTGCTGGACAGATTCAGTATCTTCCAGCTATCTTGGCTCCATGAGTCACTCTCTCCAACCCTCCAGCTCCCCAGCAATACCCCTGACCAACACCCCATATCCTGTGCTTCAGGAACTACAATCAGAGATATGAAAATGCCAACTATTCCATCCATGCATGGGCTGTGCTGGAGTTCAAATCCTGCACCCTTTCAAAACAGGCATTTTGTCTCATTCCTACCAACTGAAATGCCTTCCTTTCAAGTGCTGCTGTGTCCTCATGTTGGCATCAAAAAGTTACAAAAATCTAGAGGTGTCACAAGCAGGTTTTGTTCAAATAGACATCACAGCAGAACCCCTTGTCCAAGTGATTCAGCTACCTGCTTTTCTTTGAACATGCCCAGTTTCACATTTCAAAGACCTGCAAGGAATATGAGTCACACTTGTCTGAGCATACCTGCTCACAGGTCTTTCATCCTCCTTTTAATTAATGCAATTTAAAAGAAAATATTTATAGAATTTATAGACTTATTTCAGATTGCTACTCTCAGAACAGGTATTTTGGTCTACAGAGAAAAACCTCCAAAAGCATTCCAGGCAGAAGGCTGCAACATACATTCACTGGAATATGCCGGTTCTCAGTCTTTTTCTCTGCGCAGAATGAAGCTCGGCTTCAAAGACACCACCATAACTTTGTGCACCACAGTTATCAATGGCACTGCCTGCAATTCTTTCATAGGCTAGAAGTCCTGCTGCCTCTGAACATCTAGCAGGGGCGATTTATTCACCGACCTAGAATATTACGTGTAACACCTAACAACTTTTCCACAGTTGTTTCCCCAACTGCACAAACATAATCAGTTCACAAGGCTGCTGAAGGCAGCAGTTCTGCCATCTGTCTGCTTATTCCCACCTCACACTTGTGCAGGCACAAGTGTTTGTGAAGCCATGCAACCATCTAGAGGGAACCAAGCTCTGTGAAAAGTAACTAGGGGAAAAAAAATATTATTAGATCATTTCTCAATCTGTAGAGCCATGAATGCTGACACAAGCATGGGAACGAGCAGAAAAGATAGCACCAGTTTTAATAGCAGCACCATTTTCAGAAGTCCACTGACATAACTTTTCACCAACTACATCCAAGAACACTAAGCACACATTTGAATTTCAGAAAAATACAATCATTTTGCTTAATCTGCTATTGTGTTCTTGTTCAAGTAAGAAGTAAAAGAAAGATTAAGTGATCTACTGGTTACTTAGAGGAATCACAGTGCTAACTGGAGAACACTCCAGTGGCGAGACCTTCACCCCTGCCTCAGTTTCCTCCACTAGTAAAACAGACATCAGCACTTATCTGCTCAACAAAACACTATGCAATACAATTGAAAACCATAACAACATGGTACTGCTGTCAGAGACACAGACAGAATTCAGCTCCCTTACAGCAATGAAAGAGTGAAACAGCACAAAGCTGATGCTGTAACCTATAGCAGTCTGGGATGGAGAACAGACACAGGACAATGCAAAGCAAAATGGCTACTCAAAGCAGCAGTTCCTAAACAGTTGGTTTCTACAAAAGGACAGACATGGATTTTACAAAAGACCTGGGTAAAGAAACTCACAGTGGAGTCTCCCTGCCCTCCTTTCATTATTGGTACTCTGACGTAATCACATAGGAGTTATGAAGAGCATATAGGGAAGACTTGCTGGGGTGGCAGGTTAAGTAGGAATCCACAGAGCTGGGTTGTCATGACAGCAGCTGAAAGTATGCAAGAGATGTATAGATCCTGGGTGTTAGAACAGCAAGGACTCCAAATAAGATCATTAATACATTACAGTATCTTCAGCACTGCAAAGCATACACATCCCATTCATGAAACACGGACTGCATGGTCACCATACGCATTGGTGAGGGTGCATGAGAGTCTAGGAAATCCAAGACACACACACAAAGACCTGTATTCACTAAGTACCAACAAAGTATGGGGTCTCATAGAGCTGACTGTCATGCCATACATAGGAGGGAACAAGCAACATGCACTCTGGTGGACCAATGCCCTCAAGTCTCAGCTGAAGCCTGGAAACTCACCACATGAGCTCCATCCCATTTGAAAGCAGAGTAAAACAGTGGAAACTTAATTTCAAAAGCCCCTTATGTTCACTTTGCATTCAAACACACTAGGGAGCATGCAGCGACTTAGTAACTCATCCCAGATGAAAGGAAGTAACTTCCTGTAAGAGAGAAGTTACTCCCTGAAGTGTCTGAACTCCTGCAATCGCACACCCAGTTCCCCGGCGCAGGCAGGCTACAAGTGCGGACATGCTGGGCAATGCTATCCTGGCGCGTCACTTCCAAAGGCGGGAGGGCAGAGAGTTCAAGACAAACCCTGAACAAGAGCGGCCAGGGACAGGAATGAAGCAGGCCCTTGGTGGACACTCTTGCAAGGAGAAGGATGGGAGTAACAGGTGTCTGTGTGATCTGTTCAAAACTCTGGGAGTTTAATGTGGTGGATTACTCAGGGACTCGGGATGTCTAACGCTAGGTGATCTTCAGGGGTTGTTGCAAAAGCAAGGACTCTGTACAGTTAGAGATCAGAGTAGTGTTACGAGTGCCTGGCACAAGGAACGTAACCGGTGCTCACAAATAGCACAACAGGTCTCTTATACTGGGTACTCACCATCCAACACTGGTGAAGCAGAGGCCCGACCTCATGCAGAACCGATGGACTGCTTAGTGAAGGGGTCCCAGTAAGAGCTACTGGTGGAATAAGCGTGGAGTAGTCTATTCAGACACCTCTGCACACAGGCAAGGAGCGGGGAAAGGGCACTGACACAGGGCATGGTGTGAAGCACCCGCAGTCAGACGAAGTCAGGGCACCGTGGAGCCCAACACGACTTGCTCGCACAAAGGCAGAGGGCTCGAGGCAGGGCTCTGCAGGGTCAGGTACCACATGGCCCGGCCAGAGGTGTCAGAGAACTGGGAGATGATGCCGCTCGGGAATCCCGGGCACGCCGGGCCAAGCTGGACTCGGCAGGGTCTAACAGTGGGACCGGGCACCAGAGTGCTTCACGAAGCGAACCGGGCTAGGGCGGACAACGCGGGCCCCCAGGGCACACACCGGGGAGCCCGGCTGGCGCCCGCACAGCTGCGGAGCGGGGGCGCCCGCGGGCCAGGCCCCAGGACGGGCGAGCGGAGCGGGGCCAAGCGAGGACAGGGGCCGGGCAGCGGCGGGGAAGGTGCTGCGCGAGGAGGCGGGTGCCGGCAGAGCGCCCAGGCGGAGGGGAACCGCTTGGGACGGGCGCACACGAGGCGCCCACGAGGGCGGGCTCGGGGCACGGCGGTCCAGAGCACGGCGGCGGCGATACTCACTAGGGGTCGTTGGTGAAGCGGGGGCTCCGCGGGGGCTGGTAGCCGTATAGGTGACAGTAGAGCACATCGAAGCAGAAGCAGCACATCTCGGCCGACACCACCATCTTCCTGCAGCCGGGCCCGCCAGAGCCGGCGCCGGGGGAGGAAAGCAGCGAGGCGGCGGCCGGCGGTGAGAGGCCGGCGGGGCCCCCGCCGCAGCTGGGCGGCAGCGGCGAGGAGAGAGCGCACCCGGCGGCGCCCCCCGCCAGCGCCCCAAGGCCGTTGAGGCGCGGGCCCCCTGACGGGGGCAACGTCCCCGGCTCGCCCCCCGCCGCCGCCGCCCCGCCGCAGTGGGAGCTGTTGCTGCCACCTCCCGCGCCGGCCGAGCCCGAGGGAGGGGAACTGGAGAGTTTCTGCTTCTTCACCCCGCAGCAACCCGCCGCCATCTTGGAGCCGTCTCCCCCCACGCAGCGCTTCCGACCCATGGCGGGGGGGCCGGCCGACCGGCCGGGGGACGTGCGGCGGCCCGCTCCGCCTCCTGCCGGGCCCGCTCCGCCTGCAACGGGGAGGGGGCGGGAAGGAGGCGGCGGGAAAGGGGGAAGAATGAATGGGGAACAGGAGAGAGAGGAAGATGAAGAAGGAGAGAGACAGAGAGAGCTGTTAGAGCGATCCGGTGAGTGGCCCCGGCTGGCAGGGCCGGGTTGAGGGGCCAGTGCGGCCCGCAGGTGTGGCGGCCGCGGCGGGGCCTGGCAGCCTTTCCCCTCCTCTCCACACACCGAGCCACCCCTTTCGCCTTCCCCCCTGTGCTTTTTCTCCTCCTTCTGCCAGGGAAGTGGAGCAACTCCACCCCGTGTACGAAAAAAAAGGATAAAACCCACAAACCCTAGCTCCACAGGAGCCGCACAGCAGAAGCAAAGCCCTTGAGATGGTTAGAAACACCCCGCTAAATAATTCAAGTGACCTGAGATGCCTTTCTCCTGGGAAGAGAAGGGGAAAAGTGTTGGAGTCGACAGGCTGGCAGCCTGGAGAGAGTGCTTGGATGCACCTATTAAACATTCAATCGTGATGGCTAAAAGCCATGGACTTTATATAGAATATATTTCTTTTTTAATTAGAGCTTTGGCAATCACATCAATAAGTAGCACCTCAGAGCACAGGCCCTCAGCTAAAGGGCAAGCAGCTGTGACCTCGTGAGACCATGGCCCTAGGTGCCTGCAACACACATAGGCTTCTTCCTCACTGCGAGACCTCTGCTGAGTCCAGTGGGAAAAAGACGAGTCCCTGTACTGCTCCAGTCGTCTGAAGTTAAGCTTGCCAAGCTATGCTGGTAGGAAGGGAAATGTGTTTTAGCCTCTCATGTAGATAATCTGTATGTATGAAGAGACTTGCAAAGGGCCATAGACTACTTTAAAAAACGTGTGTGTGTTAATGTAGAAAATAACACCTCATCAGTCAGGGCTATGCAGCTATCTCTGGCATGGGATGTAACAGCTGTTTTACACAGTATAGCAACAATACGATATCAAGGAAGACAAGGGAGTAAGAACGGCTACAAAGAATTAAAGTAGTATCACAAGTTTAGAGACAATTGACATTATCCAAGGTAAAGTGCAGTCTACAGGAAGTTTCCATAGTCACAAGCTACTTAAAAGACTCAGTTTTATGTTCCATATTGGAAATGGTTTCTCCAGCATTCTCAAGGTCCTAATTCTGGAACTATCATGGTTTTGAAGAGAAAATCTCAAGTTATTACAGCTCTAATACTAACGGGTTAAAAAGCCTTTTGAAGGTTTCTGTCCAAATACAGGCTTAATCTTCTCTTGCTTTGACTGTGAATCATTGACTTAGATGATGCAGAGAGTAATAGCAAACAGGAGAATAATTAAATGATGTAAAAGAATCTCTTCCAATTTTACTGTTTATGTTTGGAGCTGGAGAATACTTGAAGGGAATCCAGCTCCTCTCTCTCAAACAACTTTCAAGTTTCTCTCAAAACAAAGGCAGTGTTTTCCACTTAGGGGATTCATTTGTTTAAAACCAGTTAGCAGTGACACCTTCTGTTGCTTTTGGGAAAATAGTTTCTCCAGGTATTGAATTCTGGCGTTTTCTGTGTTTTTAACCATCCTGCATTATTGAGCACCAACATTTACAAAAAACATCAATTAACTGCATAAGATTACAATATAGACACAAATACAAATCCTTCACTCCACTGTGACAGATTATTTGTAAGGTTTGTATTATGTCTCAGAGCTAGGAGCTCAGAGCTACTGCATATCCTTATGCAGTATCAAGACTACTGCTAGTGCACAACAATTTTTTTTTGTTTAGTTTGCATTTCAGTGATCCCTGAAAAAAAAGATAAGTTGAATACGTTACTTCATCATCACCTTACTTTATTCACCTCTACAGATGTTCTTCGCTGTATTTACCTAGAGTTGTGCTCCTATTTTACCTCACTGCAGTGTAGTGTAAACATACCTCTCTGTTATAAAGACAATAGCAAAATACACAAACCCAATTGTGGAAATTATTTTTTAGTGGAATCAGAAAGACACAGTTGTATTATCAAATACTCTTGTCAGTTTCTCAAAGTGGGCAGAAGTGCAGACTCACAGAACATTTTTTTAGAGCTGAATGGAAAATTTCCATCTATATTTGAAGAAGAGTTTATTCTTTGGCTAAGACGGCTTAAGTTAACTGCAGCATCTGTTTCATTGGCCCTTTGCTCAGTCTCAAGGACCCCTGCGTTTCTCGTTACCCTGAATATGTTAAGTTCCTTCAGATATATAGTACTTCTGTGTTTTGCTAACTGTAGCAGATTTTCTCCTGTTGGCTGATGACTGTGCTGTGCCTCACAGGCAGTCAAATGTACTATGTGAACTCAATATAAAAGCCACACTGAACAGTACAAACAGAGTCAGTATGGTTGTGCAATTAGATCAGCTTAATTTAGGTGTGGTGTAGCTCTCCTTTATGACTCCAGATGTTTAGCACTATTGCTCACCTCAAGTCCTAAAGCCTCAGTGATTTAGAATTGTTACTTGTCACAAGTGAGAGATTGAATTTTTTTAATTAATTAAAAATCACAGCTGGTGATTCTTGAAGAGCTGTTAGAGAACCAATAGCATGAAAACCAGAATTATTTGCAGAAATATATTTCTCACTGATCCAAAGCTGCTCTTGGATTGCTTTTCTTAAACAAAAAAATCAGAATGGCTAATATCTGGGGGAAATATCTTAACAGACATGGTCCAGTTCCTTTTGAATCTGAGGCATAATTTACATTGACTGTAGGAGAAGTCAGATTGTTCTCAGTGTGGGCCAGAAGATTTATGGTTTTTAGTAGCTTATAATCTAATTATGAGACAAGAACAACCAGATCAAGGAAACAATGAGCCAAAATTGGGCTTCGTCAGTAAGCAGGAGTGATATAATCCTCGCCTTTTTAGTATCAATTCTTTTAATAGGCACTGTGACAGGTGAGGGATTTAAAAGGGTACTTAAAATAGCATGGTTAGGCTGTGGCTCCATGTGCATTTCTGCAATAGTAACGTTGGTTTAAGCAGCTCTATCTCAGTTAATTGTTCTCTTTCCTGTCCCACCCATTCTGTTGTGTTCATGCAGCTGTTTGTGCAGATGTGAGGCAGAAGATCAAACTGAAACCTAGTTATTGTTTTCCTTTGTTTATTTTTCAGCCAAATAATTTCTCCAATCTGGTTTATCGGAGGGCTGCACAAAAATCAGTACTGGCCTATTGGAGTAGCCATACAAAATTGAGAGTTAATGTTTGGTCAGATTAAACAGTATTGGTGAAAGATGAGAAGATGAAGCAAGTGTCATTGCACATATTTATGGGAAAGCTGTCAGAAATCACAGAAGTGTCTGAATATTAAATGACAGGTGAAGAAAACCAGTTGAGGAAAGATGGGAAATACTACAGGGTGGATAAAAGACCTTGAAAGTGAAGGGAAGTAGTTTATGCTTGAGACTGTAGAAAAATCAGAGCTAGAGAATGGAAGAAAAGGAACCCAAATGGCTCTCTTTGCAAAATATGTCACTTCTCACTTTCTCAGAACTAAAGGAAACTAATGTCAGCACTTCTGTGAAGTTGTCAGTTATTTTTCTAGTTAGTTACTACTCTAGAAAGAGTCTGTACCTACTTCTCCTCATATTCAAAGGTTAAATTCTATCTTTGTGTCTTCCCTTCATGGTGATCTCTTTTGGATGGGCCTGCCATAACCTGGAAAGTTTGCATGCTGAGAATTCCTTTGGTCTGAGGAGTTTCCATCCGTGGAGGAGACAGTCTAGACAGCTCTTCCCTTGCCCTGCAGCATACAAGGCATTATGGGTGTAGCTGGGGAGAAAGTGAGTTTGCCTGTGTTGCTTTCTCACATTATTGCCAAACTGGTCTATCATGTTCTTGAGGCTCATGTGAGTATTCCTGAGTATATTCTGCTTAGACAGAATAGTTTCTGTTTCTCATTTAGTGTGTTCTCTGTCCCCAGAAGAAATTAGGTGCACCTTAGAATCTTGGAGTCTAGGCCTTAAGTGTGCACAAAATCAGCTAAAGTTAACGCAAGTTAACTTGCACATGTCTGAGAACAGTAATTGTTCCTACCCATTAGAGGCCGTATCCTGTCATTGTTCCATATATCAAGCCTCTATTGAAGTCTCTTCTAAAAAATCTTGTACAAAAAGTCATCTCAGGATGTGATACCAGGCAGCAGACAAAAGGTCCTCACATGTTGTGTTACTGGAATCCTGGCCCTGTTTCATATTCTGAGCTATGTTATAATTTCACCATACTGTAATACAATCTGAGTTATTTTAAAATTAACATTGTTTTACAGACATATTTTTCCTCTCAAAGAAATTTAGAGTTTGGTTCTGTTAAGCCATCTGTGCATGGAGCTTGCACCACAAAACTGGACATTGCTTTGTTAAAAAAGAACCACAACAAAACACCCAAAACAAAATGCCCCCACCAAAAGACATAAACCCCCTCCCACAAATAAATAAGAAAAACTCCAAACCATTGCATACTCTAAAATGTTATTTTTCAAACTAAGTGCCTTGGATTGGAGAGTTTGGTAACTAGATGTAAAAACATTAAATGTGTCAGTGGAATCAGAGAACTTATTTAATTAAAAACCTAATGATCAAAGGACTTGCAATAAATGAAAGGTGAGGCTAGCAGGAGCCTTTTAATGGAATTCTTTTCTCTTAATTCAGTGAGTTGGAATCTCCTCAAATACTATGTTAATGCAGTATCCTATCCTTTTAAAATACCTTTTTCCATTGTACAGTGGTAAAAGAAGATGTAGCTTACGTAGCCATATTCTCAGTGTGAATTCACCATGGTTTCATTGAGGTCAGTGGCGCTACAGTGATTTACGCTAGCTGATACATTAATAATAAGCCTTAGGACATATTTTTTGACATGGCTGTTTGTAGTTGGTCTCCTTCATAAAATGTTTTCCCCTACTGTACAGTAACCATGTTTGTTAACATTCCTCCTTTTTGACCACTCTTAGGTTCTAGTTTTAAGTTAATATATTTAGAAGAATATGTAGGTGTCTGTTTATCCAGTGCAGTCGTACAGCAATCCCTAATGAAACCCAAGAACAATCTAATAGGACACAACAATTGAGGTGTATTAGGAAAAAAACAAACAACATTAATTTCCAAAGGAATGAGTAACCTAGGTGGGTGGTATGCAGTTGCTGAGAATTAAAGTCTGGTCAGGGCACTGCAATTACATGCCTGTTTGTTTCTAAGAATTGCACTAGATCTTTAATCATCCCAAGTGGTCAGTATGTGATTTAATATTTCATTTAAAAATACCAAGATGAAACTTTTAGTTAACGCAAGGAGCAGAAATTTCAGCAAAGAGGGGAATGTTAGCAATGTTAATTGATTGCTACCAGTGTTAATTGATTAGGATGACAGAATGCTTCCACGTAAGGAAGCTAACAGGCATAAATTTTCGTCTTCCTTTTGATATATGACTGTGTTGAGCTTCCTTTTTCTAGGTCTTATTTAATTTTCTTGTGAAATGATTTAATTTCTTCTATTTCCTGCTTTTATTGTCATTCTGCACATGTTATCTAGCTTTTGGTGCAAAAGAATTCCACCTCTATGTCTCTAGTGGTCACTTCTGAACTTCAGTTCATGCTCTCTAGCTCTGGTATTTTACTTTGCTCAGACAGCATTGAAGCTGGCATCTGTCTTCCTTTCAGAGAAGTGAGATACACTTTTCTCCAAAGACTGAATAACTTTTTCTTCAATCTTTGTGAGCAGAAAAAAAATCGGTGAATCCTTCTGCTTGCCCTTTACCATTCTCACTCAATTCTATAAAAGAACCTGTTAATCTTAAAACAGACAAAAATTGCTTCCACCGTTCCAGGTGGGACCATCTAATCACTTTATATTGGATGGTTTTAGTCATACCTTGTGAAATATTTTGGCTACTGTTTTGAAAGAGTAGTCATTAGCTGCATTAGACTATTGCAACTTACAAAGATATGCATGTCAGTCCTAAGTACTTCTCTTTCTTCAGTATGTAACATATTATTATCAAATGTATTGTTTTTCCTTTTCCCTAGAAGTATTAGCATTCTTTATACTCAATGCCTAAATTACTTAACCTTCTCTGTTACAGTGCTTCTGATCTGTAGTGGTCATCCTGAATGTCATGTCAATCCTCCTTTCTGTGACTAGCTTTATAAAATCACCCTTTATGCCACTTTCTTGCACTTACCTTTCTCTTTTCCTGCTCAAAGGAAAAATGACATGTGCTAGTGTATTGCCATAAAGGTCATGGTGCTTCACTGTTATCAACCTCTAGCTGCTAAAAGCACTACATTCATTGTCTTAAAAGAGCCTAGAGATATAAATAGAATGTTAATTAATAGCAGATGTTGCCCTTTGTGGTGAAAAGCCAGCAGGGTCCCAGCAAAACCCTTCTCATTGCAGCAGTTAATTTCGTCGTCGGCACTTTGTGAGTGCAGCCTCAGTCAGGCTGCGCCTCACAGCACTTTGGAGTCACGTCTCATCCTCACTCCTATCTGCTTTTACCTGTTCAGTCCTGCAGATTCTTCTGGATTTTTTTGTCTTTTGAGTGTGGCAGCAAAAGCCAAACAACTCATGTGTACTGCATCCATAATTTTATTGTGTCCTCAAGGCTTTAGACAAGACTAATAAGCCTGAGCCTCAAGTCCAGCAAGTTCCTTAATCAAATAGAATCTGTGAGAATTGGTAACATTCAGTACCTCAGTTACTCATAGTTACTTATTCATTGGTTTTATCACTTCCTTTCTGTAGAATTCATGTTCTCCAGCATGATATTTTCTAATATACTTTCTATTGCAGAAGTCAGTTTTCCTTTCAGACATGTATAAATCAAATTACTCCAATGAAGTCAATAGAATTTCTCCATTATGAAATGATGAGTTCCAAATCAGGCCTTTCAAACATGTGGGTTCTCTTGTAAATGGGTGAATGTTTTGTTTGTTCCTAGGTCTTCTGAGCTTTCCTCTGCTTTCAAGGTAATTGATATAGATACACATCATAACATAAATTTCAGTAAACAAAACTATATGTCTTCTCTTTTTCTTATCTTCTAGATTTGTATTCTCATTCTAGGGGAGGGCCTTCAGACTGCCCAATGGAGGTGATAATTTTGGTTGCTGTTATTTAATGTACAAAAACCTCATTATAATAATTTTCAGTTAAAAGCAACTGATAAATGTGCAAGCTTTAACAAAGTTTTGCTCAGTTCTTGGCACAGTAGCATTAGACCTTTTCTTCACTCTTCCTTTAATTCACTATTTCTGGCATTCCAATTTTCTCAATACCTATATAACTGAGTCCCTCCCATCTGACATTGCAGCAGTTAAAGACAGGCCTTTTTTTTTTAACATGATCATTATTTAAATTACAAAACATGAAGTTGCAATCTATGTCATATAGAAGTATTTGCGACCATCAAAGCTTGCATCTGAGCTTTGGTTTGCATACTTCTTTTTTTCTCAATGCTTTCTTCCTGGTTAATATTCTGATAACCTGCTGACTGACATAGATTGCACTAGGGTAATGTATTTTGATTTGAGGAAATGACCATTTCCATACTGAGAAAAAGTAACTGAGATAAAAACATATCCTCCTGTTACTTCACTTGAAAAAAAAAAGTCCTTTCCTAGTGTATTTTAAACCAAGCTATAATGATATTAATCTAGTGGTTCTGACTGCAAATAGGATTCTGGATTTGTTACCATCTCCCTTATAAATATGTCTTTATAATAATCCATTCATTTTGGTTAGCATTTCTAAAGGGCATGTCAAGACTGGAAAAGTCACTGTGACGTACTTGAGGAGAAGTCTGACACAGCCTCACAGTTCTAAGGAACTAGTGCTGAAATATTTCAGGGCTATCATGGTAAAGCTAAGTCCTTACAGTTTTGATTAGGGAGTTAGAAGAATTTTGAAAATAACTTAATGATCTCCCTCATATATTTAACTCTCTGAAAAAATCACAACACACGCAGAGAAAAACATCAAAGTCTGATTTCTGTTTTCCTTTTACAGGATCACACGATGTGAGGGGTTGGAAGGGACTCAAAGAGATCATTGAGTCCAACACCCCTGCCAGAGCAGGACCATACAATCTAGCTCAGGTCATAGATGAACACACCCAGACAGGCCTTGAATGTCTCCAGAGAAGGAGACTTCACAACCTCTCTGGAAAGCCTTTTCCAGTGTTCTGTGACTCACAGTCAAGAAGTTCCCCCTTGTGTTGAGGTGGAACCTCCTGTGCTGCAGCTTGTATCCATTGCTCCTTGTCCTATCCCAGGGAGCAAGTGAGCAGAGCCTGTCCCCTGCTCCTGACCCCCAGCCCTCCGATATTTATAAACATTTATTAAATCCCCTCTCAGTCTTCTCCAGACGAAAAAGCCCCAGGTCCCTCAGCCTCTCCTCATAAGGCAGTGTTCCAGTCCCCTAATCATCCTCATAGCCCTTCGCTGGACGGTCTCAGACAGATCCTTGTCCCTCTTAAACTGGGGAGCCCAAAACTGAATGCAGTATTCAAGATGAGGTCTCACCAGGGCAGAGCAGAGCAGGAGGAGAGCCTCCCTTGATCTGCTGGATGCACTCTTCTGTATATACCCCAGGATCCCATTGGCCTTCTTGGCCATAAGGGCACATTGCTGTCCCATGGATAACTTGTTATCCACCAGCACTCCCAGGTCCCTCTCCACAGGGCTGCTCTCCATCAGATCACTTACCAGCCTGGACTGGTCCGGTTTTTGTTTGGTTCATGTTTATTTTCACAGGTCCAAGTCCCACTGTCCAATGTCATCATATTCAAATCCTTTGGTGACCTGTATCACACCTCTACAATTTCTCTTGCAGCAGAACAGCTGCATGAAAACTTGTGATCACCTCATGAATACCAAAGATGTGTCTTTCACTGAACTATCTATTGGTGTACAGTTTATGTTGTTAGATGCATGTGGTGCAAGCATGTGTGCTTACAGTATTACATCTACATTTTAAAATACTACCTCATGATAATCTCATTCATTGCATTTTAAATAGAAGACTTGGAGCTTATCAAATCTACTTATAACTGTTTCTAAAGCTACCCTTACTTTATACCTAGTTCTTTACCTGGTTAAATCAGAACTGAAACTTATCAAAGAAATACGTTACATTTGCCCTTTGATGAACAATTACTAAGCGTTACATGTTCAGAGTGAAAAATGGAGAGCATTTTACTTTATGAGTCCACTAACTAATAGTGAATTAGAATAAAACTCCTGTGGGAACGTATTTGACATTCACATGAATAACAGATGAGTTCATTATGATCCCCTGCTTATAAAAAGAATGGCAAATGAATTCATAATTATTGAGCATTTAAAAATAACACATTCCCCCAAAAGATAAAATTCTACATTAAACACTCCGCTGTAGTTCAGCTGCAGGGCTGAAGAACCTGAAATGGTAGTGCAGCATATTACTGAAACTGAATGGCAGACTCATGATCTGGTCACTTGCTGCATTCTTTAACTGCTTGGTAGCCAAAATAATGAAGATTCATATTCTATTTAATGGTTTTGAATTAATTGTGAATTTTTTAGATTAGTCTTGCTTCCAAAGGCTAGAATGAAGATTAGATATATGGTGCATGAGGGGATTATGCTGGGCATATGTATAAAGACGAGGATTACAGCACATATGGCTCCTGACATGTCCTCATGTTATAAGTGCCTGTGGGCATCTCATTTGAAATATATATTGGAGCTGGATTGCAGGGCTTTTTTGTGGATGGCTATGTGGTTGTATCTATGACATTCAGAACTGTTATTTTTCTAGGAGTGACATTCTCAAATACTTGCCAAGCTGTCATATTAGCATAGTACTCACAGCCTGACAGGAGACAGCCCTTCCATGCGTTGTGACCTCTGTCCTGTGGTGACACTAAGAGAAAAAGGGTAGCAAAGATTGCCTTGTCTGACAGGCAGAGAGGAAAGTAAGAGATGCCAAGAACAAAGTTCAGAGAACAACGCAGAGGAGGTGAAGGGGAATAAGGAAAATCCTGTTCTTTGAACTATCTGCACCAAGGACAGAAACAGAAAAGGGATCAGAAAGAGATCAAATTAAGATTGTTTTAAGTACTGTCAGGACCTAGAGGTGTAGAACTTTTGTCTTCCCAAATCTTACACGTGATTTTGATAGCCTCTATGAGGGTGGAGTGAAGAAGATTGAGATTTTTTTGTATGAATTCTGATCCCATGAGTAGTTTTTCTTGGTTATCTAAGGAATAAAGAGGTAATGCCATATGTGACTTCTGTATTCCTCTTCCCAGTGGAGAGATAAGGAGATGTGTGCAAGGCCTTGTGTGCATATAAAGTCCCATTGCTAACATGTTTTCCTGAGTTCTCTTCTCTTTAGCAGCAGCCTAGGCTCTATGTTGCCATCAGCTATGTTGTCATACTGATATCAGAAGGAAAATGTGATCATGCTTCTATATCAGACAGAGATCTAAAGCTGCAGTCCATCATGAGATAGACTGTAAGATCAACTTAGCTGGTGTACTTGAGGAAAAGGACTGTAAAAACAAAAAATTGTAGAGTAGGAAGTAGAGAGAGAAGAGTCTCAGGATTGCAGAGGATGAGGGCCATGCTGTACAGCCATGATCATGAAGATTAGAAACTCACTGTCACCAGACACAAAATTCAGTAACATGATAGCATACTTTTCTACTTAAATAGTTTGGAAAAATAAATCAAAATACCAGAAAGCCATTTGTGCTATACAAAGTTTGTGAATTATTTGAGAAACTGATAAATGAATATAAAATTATTTCCTTCTGGTTCAGAACAAGACTCATCAGGTGGGCTTTAGGGGTTGCACAGTTCTTCATAGTGGAAGAATCTGATTTATACATGCCAAATTACATTGCTTGTAATTTTAATGGTCTGTTTGTATTATCTGATTTAACTTCTAACTCTGGTGGGTAAGAGTTTGGATGCATGTCCAGACAACTCAGTCTGACCTGATGCTTCAGAGGGAGGTGAAAAATGCCCAAACCTAAATCCAGTAGATAAAACTAATCATTTATCAGGGTGCATTGTTTATAATGGTGCATCAGGGAAAAAACAAACTCCTTACTGAGTCCTGTGGATTGCTGGCTAAAGTATGTGACTTGATTACACTTCTGTCTTAATGCAAAGTTTCAGTTATAATGGGCCCCATGAGGACAGTGCAGGAAACCTGTGATGTATGGAGTGGTAGGAACCGCTGTGTTTATCCATTCACAGATTCCAAGAACAAGGGTATAATAATAACTGTTTGTATGCATATTCTTTTTTTTTTCTTCCTCCCCAGAAAGATAATTAAAAGTTTGGAGATTTGTTTGGGGCTTGTTTTGCAAAGCTGGTGCATTATTAATGCATTTCTTGTGAAACTTCTAAAGTTTCTGTTTTAAAACATTTAACATCTGCTGGGAGGATAGTTTTTTTTTATACAGCCTTTAATGTTACAATAAATGTGTGGTTGCCAATATTTGAAGTAATTGTTAGTGTAAACAAGTGCACGAGGACAGAAGTGCTTTGCTAGCTCTCCAGCTGATGACAGTGGAAAATGTCTGTGTTTTCTACTTATCAAATCTGATGGCGTTATCTTACTATAACCACTTAGAAGTTAGGACATCAAAACATAGTCTACTTGTAAAATATTGGGTAAGACACTAAAGTCAGTGTCACATAATCACTGGTCATCAGTATCTCAACCATATACTTTCTCAGCAAGGCCACTGCTGGTCATCATCCAGCATCAGTGTGCAAAATGTTATCATGAGAAACACTATCAGATAGCTTCCTGTTCATTACCAAAACATTAGATTCCAAGTTAAGTTATTTCAGTGTTTGCTTTTAAATTGCTGGGTGGAACAAGGTGTCCTGTTGCATTGGCCTTCTGTGGAAAAAGGGAATACACTCCACAAAGCTTGGTGACTTGACAAAATCAGACAACTGTAGTCACTAAGATTCCTTTTGGAAAATTAGGAAAGTAAAAGTGTTAGAAAGAAATTAAGACTTGGAATAGATGAGTCCTGACGAAGCAAATCAGTGGATCAGCCATCTCTGAGAAGGAAGGGAAAAATTTTTACAAGATTTACTTTGTTTTTTAAGGGAAACAGATATAGTTGTCAGGAGATTGGAAAATTTTATATTAGGATTTAAGTCTTGGCTTCAGAATGTGCTTGCAGTAAGACAAATCTCACTCTGCATCACCTCAATTTGTGATATGATGTCTTGCAGCAGACAGCAAAACATGGTTGTTCAAAATCTTACGAAACAATAATTATAGTAAGTAAAGGCAATTGGCAGTGATTGAAATACTAATAATACACTGCTTTTCAAACAGTTGTTTAAAGTGACCTTAGCCTGTTATTTTACTGCTAGGGAGCAAACCTCTCTCAAATTTCATTTGTCTACCCCTGAAATGCACTGTGAGGATACGCTACCCAAATTAAGGCTAATTGCTAATAATTTATTCACCAGAAGGTTTGTTATTATCAGCTTTGTTTATGTGAAACAAAAATTTTAAAATAGTTTATTTGCTTGCAAACTGTTGTGCAGATTTCGTCTTATTAGATGTCATTATCTCATAGGAACGATACAAGATGCCTCTCAGAACAGGGAATAAAGAAAACCAAATACATTTTTGGAGTTTAGTTGGCAGAATGCTATTTATATATGTGCTAAATCTGTAATGTGTGTTCTAATCTCTATGTTCTACTTCCAAGTAGTTACCAAAAACAAAACAAAAAAAATCATGGCAAGAAAGGCACAAAGCTTGTGAGCATCATGTGTATCTACCACATATTTAGCAGAAAACATGTACAGAATGTTTTTTTTTTTTCTTTAAATTTTTTTCATTACCCCATCTTATGTCCCAGTGCTTTTGACACTCTGATTCAAAATGTCAAGAATCATTGGTTTGGGCTGGAAGGAACCTTAAAGATCATCTAGTTCTACCCCACTGCGATGGGCAGGGATACCTCCTACTAGACCAGGTTGCTCGAGGCCCCATCCAACCTGGTTTTGAACATTTCCAGACTTGGAGCCTCCACAGCTTCTCTGGACAACCTGTTCCAGTGCCTCACCAACCTCATGGAAAATTTCCTCCTATATCTGATCTAAATCTAAGAACTTGGAGATAGGTTCCTCAGCAAAACATACATATCTACTGCAGTCTCTACACTTGTATTGAATAATGTAAAATCACATCTTAGCTCTTGTGAGGATGTGCTGTATGAAATTTCAAAGACATTACAGTATTATACTAAGAACTGTTCCTTTTAGCTACAATTTCTATAATTATCATTTTCTTTTACAAGATGCATCACTGATTTGCAGTTGTATTTATTTCAAAAGATGAGAACATCTCTTAAAGTAAGTGGTAGTTTTACTTAGCAAATGTAAAAGAATGAAAAAGATAAAACCTCTTCATCATGAAGTTCAAGCTACCCGATGGCCTTTGGATGTAAGCCTCTCCTTTTTCATATTGTTGCCCTTTCTTAGTGCTAGGGAACGCACAAAATGCTACTCATAGCCAACAGACAGGATGAGTAGAATCCAATTAATTCCTTACCCACTGTAATGTAGGAATTATATTCACTATATGATTAGAATTCAGCTGTATATAGCATTATATTTATTAACACAGGAACACATTTGAATTTCTTATTTATGGGCTTGCACATCACTGCCTGTTCACCAGTGGTCAAGGAGAATGTGAG
Organism: Tricholaema leucomelas; assembly: GCA_013400475.1. Taxonomy (NCBI): domain Eukaryota; kingdom Metazoa; phylum Chordata; class Aves; order Piciformes; family Lybiidae; genus Tricholaema lacrymosa; species Tricholaema leucomelas. Next base: position 2,227,543 of record WAAF01005838.1, read on the forward strand.
TTTATGTTAGTTTATAATGAATTTATTCTTGCTTGCAAGAATGGGAAATGTGCAGTGCAACACTCACTGCAAGAGAATTTTAAAATCCAAGTAGTTTATTTTAGTAGGCTGCTTGGAAACATTTGCTCTATGTTTTCATTCTGGCAGATTTTTTCTGGTTTTCCTTCTCTATGAAAACTAAATGCAGAGGTTTAATGTCTTAGATCATGTTCCTTCAAGCACCTGCACATATACCTCTACGTGTTAATCACTGGGTAACTACACTGCCTTTTTTCAAAGCACGGAGGAAATGGGCATTCCTTTTCCAGAGGTAATGATTGTAGGGTTTTGATTCTATTTGGTTGTTACTTTGCAGAGATAATTGGTTAGAGTTTTATCCAAGGATTTTGGAAATCAGTGGAAAGGCTTTGGATTGAGGTCTCACTGTGGAAGAATAGATTCTTCTGTGTCAGAACCAGCTGAAAAAGAAGGGGAAAAGATTGTAGTTGTTCATAGTTCAGCTATGCATGGTTGATCTGAGCATGGGTTAGAGATGTTTAGTGGCAGTATGAGAGTGAAGATCAGAGCATGGAATTCTGCCATAACCATCCCATTTTCCCATCATCATTATGCCAGGACAAGTGTGAAGTGGTAGATGCAGGAGCCAAACCAAACATTTTCCTTCCTCTGGCAAGCTGCAAGTGCAGTCTGTCCTGTACTGCCTAAACTGTGCAAACTGGACAGATGTGGTGCCCACCTGAGCAGAGAGCCAGCTCCTGGTTGGTTGGTCTTGGTGGTGGCAACCTTTTCCAAGGAGTGTGAAGGGCTGCAGAAGGGCAGAGCTCCTCCTGCTGTTCAGTTCCCTTTATTGTCAAACACTGTCAGAGCCTGGTACAAACCGGTGCTGCATGTCAGTGCCTATACTGCATAACTTCTAGTTGACTGGAGAGATAAAAATAATCCCTGACATAAATCAACTTCATTCTGCCTCAGGACATGATTTAAATACCTTCTCCTGGGTGTTCTTCCCTCTTTATAAAAGCAGCAAGTTCACTTTCTAGCCTTCACACTCTAATTGCAGAAAATGTTTAATGAGGGACTGTGCCTTGGTGAGGGCAGAGCTACCACCGCACAAGGAGATGAGCAATAGCTAGGGACACTGTGTCAGGAAACAGAAAGCTATTTTAGAAAAGCTTTGGAGTATTTCCTTTCCCAAGACTGTAGGGCCAAAATGTTGCTTGAATTTATGAATAGAGCTGGAAACATTTTTTGAAGGATTTTTAAATTCCTAGAATAACAGAGGTCTGAAAGGACTGGGGGCATTTTTATTGTTTTTTTCTGAGATTAGGTTGAAGCAGAGAGATAATTTCAAGTGAAATAATAGGGAAAATGTGAAAACATTTTCTCATTTTTAAAGGAAATACTTTAACACACTTAAAACGAAATTCGTCGTCTATTGAAACTGAAATACCATTTTCTACTGCAATATTAGACTAAACAAACAAAAAAAGTAAAGCAGCTTTTAAAAGACAATGTCATGAAACATTTTATTTAGACTTAAATCTAGTATTTGAGGTTTACCTCAAAGTAAAATGATTAGTTCTGTTTATTTTGTAGGGAAAGAGTATTCTGCATGCGCTCTGTGAAATATGCTTTCTGCTTGCTTCTTTCTAACTTTTTGGCTATTGAACCAGAGAAAACTTCCCTTGCTCAGCTTTATTTATGAAATCTTCACACCGTCCTGATTATTTTGATATGACCTGTGAAAAGATACTTGCTTACACCACTGTCAGTGTGGAAGGACAGTAGTTCTTCCCTTGTGCTGTATCAGTGTTAGACCTTGAACCTTGCTGCAGATTACCTGTGCTGTGCTCGTATTTTTTGAGATGAAAATGTAGTCTGTGAGGGTTTGTGATTTCAGCAGGCTAAATGCAAGCAGGGGGGTATCTCTCTTCTTGTGTGATTGTGGGATACCAACCTAATGCATCATTAGTTTAGTGCACACTGAGTAAAAGAGACCTTATCCATCACAGATCTTTCTCGTACTCCACAGATCTTTCTCATACTTCATGTTCCTATTCTTCTCTTTCAGGTTCCTGTTCTTCTCTTTGTTCCTTGTTCTCTTGTCAGCCACCAGTTCATTTCAAATAAATACGACATTTCTATTTTTCATGTACAGTTACAGAGCAGGAGATGGGAACAGCTAGACTGTTTTTTTTTCTCAGGCTGATCTGGGCAACTCAAAGGCTAAATCTTCAGATCTGAGGTTCTTCTGTCATTATTTGTAGTGACCCTATGTGACTGGACTTCCATAAGGGAAGTGAAGTAAATAATAAATTCTGGTGCTATGCCTGCATTTGGAACACATATGTGAGCATGTGTGTGACTACAAGTTTGTGTGTAGGGTTCCTGTCTGTCATATGGTATTTGTTTGGGTATTAAGGTTTTGTTTGGGGGCTTTTTTTAATGTATTACAACAAATATTTGCTAGAATTGATTTAGTAACTAAAATCTCCATCAAGAGTGTAACATTATGGACAGTGAAAAACTATTACCAAGTGCTAGCCTTATACTCAAAACAGCTAAAAGGAGTTTGCAATCTAAACAGACAAAAAAAGAGCAAAAAGAGAGAGGAAGGGAGCACTGTCAGTGCAGTTTTACAGATGGAGAAGGGGCCAAGCCTTGATTCAGTAAAGTATGGAGGCAGAACCTGATTTTTAGCATTCCCAAATGTGTACATTTAGACATATTCTGTTTGATACTGGCAATGCTTTATGCCTACGCATTTCTAATTTTAACTGTTCTGATTTTTTTTTTTTACTATCAAAGAGAGGAACTTTTATAGTTTCTCTTTAAGTTGATTTCTTAAATACAGCAGAACATCTCCATTCTCAGCACAACAGCAGATTTTTGGACTTTGCATAGGTCTGTGGTTTTTTCCCCTCAAATTTAACTGCAGAGACAGAAGCAGGGAAGGACAGATTTACATACATTGACTGGGTGTGTTGACTTTTCAATACAAAATACCAGGGTTATTGTGTTGCATCAAAGTAAGAGTCTTAGCCTGGAAGGGATATTTCATTGACATTGACCTGAAAACGCAGGCACAGAGTAATGGATCTTAAAATTGGCTGGATTGGACTGTTTCTGGATGCCTGTGTTGTTCAGAATTCATATAAAAACCCTATGCCCAGCATAAGTAGGTTAATGGGGTGAGAGTTTTTCTCGGTGTATAACCTTTAAGACGTGCTAGCAGTCAATCAGGAAATCAGAAAAATTGTTCATTAAAGCTGCTTGTCTTTGTCCAGTGCTCTGTTAATAGTTTGGATTAAAGGATGCTGAGGTTGAAGAGGTTTTATCCTAGCATATGCCTCGACACACTCTAGTGGTAGAAACTTGCAGTGCCACTGAGGCTGTGGAGCCCAACCGTTTTGGTTTTTTGGGTGTTTTCTGATGCAAAAATATAGATACAGTGGAGAAAATTGAGGTGATCTTTATTTAAAGTAACCTGGCTGTTCCAAAACTCCTGTTCAAGCTCTGTGCTCTAAGAAAACTGATTTCACTTGTTCAGTGTTTGTAGAGAGTTTTGAGCAGCACACTCTGACCTGACTGAATCATTGACGTATAGCTACAATATTTATGCAATATGTCCAAGTCAATAGACAGCACCTAACCACAAGTCTTGGACACTTATCCTTTAGTGGTGATGGATACAGATCTTGGGCAACTCATCTTTTAACCAACTATCATTAAATAGTAAATCAATAACCACATCTAAAAACCGGTATTTATAGATAAACTCGAAACCGAGTGGTTTTGCTTATCGGACTAATCATAAACGACTCACTGTTTCGTCTTCTGAGCAGACATAATGGACCATTTGGCTGCCTAAGTTATTTTCATTTTTCCCTTCACAGAGCTACTCTGTGGTAAAATCCCTCAGATAATGCAGTCAAATATCTAAGTATATACTTTTTTGGTACAGCAAGTACAAAGATAGCTCAGCCTATGTTCAAGTGTTTTCTCCAGGATCGGGAATTTTCTATTGCAGTACTTCTGGTTGTGCCATGGGCTACTTCATGTTGCTAGATTCATTGCAGTCACAGTTTGAGTTGCAATAGGGTGGAGTATCTTTCTGTGATTTACTGCAATTACACACTAACTAAAGTATTTTGCATAGCACAACTCAAAATTTCCCTTCCTCATGAAATTTTGCTGTTTTGAAACTCTTACTTGGTTGCATCCTAAGGAAAACAAAATCCTGTTTCCCGCAAAACAGAAAAAGTAGAAATGTTTCATTTTTCTTTAATGTTTGAATTTATGACCGTTGCTTACACAACCCAAGCAGATTACATGCCTCTAAGGCTCCGCCTGTTCTTTCTTCCTTCTTATTCTTTATTGCAAGGACTACTTCTATTCTTTCCTTAGCTTAACGTGACTGAATATTTCCTCTGCAGTAAACCTGTCTGCTAGTCAAGGTAGTGTTGGGGAGCTCTGTGTACTCAAAGTTCTCAGTATCTTTCATTCTCTTTTCGCTGAGGATTTGTACCTTTTCCCATCTGATATTCAGAGCCCTTGCCATGGAACTGTATGTTAGACTTCCTTGTGTTCAGCCATTAAGCAACTTTCAAGCCTTGCTGTTTGGTTATCTGGATATAAAAGAATCACATAGATAGTTTAGACTGACTCTTGCTGCTCTGTCTCTGAGGATTTTTAATTTTATATTTTGTAAGAACTTTTTGTCTTTATATGGGTAAGTTACTCCAACAACAGTAAATCTAAATGTTCTGTCTAAATGCAGATACATGAAAATATGCCTTTCCCTCAGCTCCCCGGAGATGCTTGCTTTGGGTTTATGAGTGAAAATTTTTTAGCTTTTCCAGTCCTAAAATCAGACCTAAAATCAGAATTGGGGTGAACAAGTAAATCTCTCATTGAAGTCATCGGAACGCTGCCAGTTTACACAGGGAATGAATTAGACCTTGGGTTTTTGCATCCTCATTCGAACTGGCATCCTAAAAATATCATTGTCAGACTAGATATATCATACATTTGTAGCTATGTCATAATAATTATGTCATTATTAGTGATCACATCAGCTTTAAAGTTTTTTATCCTTGTCCTATTGCCATGTTCCATGAGGACTTAAGCTGTGAGTTAAACTGGAGCTCTGAATTTATTTTTTTGGTGGAATGAACAAAGTACTTTCAACATCAGGCATCTGTTTTTCATTTGTACATATCTATGCGCAGCCCTGTTTGGGTCATACATTATTTTTCCTTACTGTTCTGCAGTGGTATAATTAGAAATGGAACAGCATTTACCGGTCTCTGGGGGCTGTGCTGTCTGGAGTTCCATGATTTGGGTTAGCATAGCTGAGAGGGCCTAACTCTGAGGAACAACTCACTGTCCAGTTAAAGGCAATACTGTTCAACATCTCACATAGCCCAGGATTACAAACATTCCTTTACATTGTTGTCTGTTCATTTCGAGCTGGACTCTAGTCCAAGCAGAGAATAAATCAAGTCATTAAAAATACGACAGTGATGGATGAGCAAGCATCCAGGAGTATCACCTTGAAAGATTCAGTCACTTGTGTCTAATGAGGCATCAGTAATTAGCCTGAAGTCTGGACTTTGTAAAGCTGCAGCATTGAAGATTATTTCCTGGCATTCACTGATGCAGTAATCAGCATTGAACTATTCAACTTTTGATAATGAATGTGCTTTCTTTGTCCATCTTTGCATTTTAAGCTAAGGTCAGATGACTCCATAATTTATTTTAGTATCTACTTTATGTTCCCATTATCAATAAATGAACATTTGGGTATTGCGTGTCAATGCTTTGAAATTCCCCTCAGGGGCTTCCTTGATGAGAGGGGAGGTCTTCCTCTCTTTAAGGCAGAAAGGGTCAAACTTGAAGCAGAGAAGTTAAAATCTAGAGAAAATTTGAATTGTTTCAATGGACAACAGGAAAAAGAAAAAGAAACATCAAACTAACTCGAGTACCTTTGGACAAGTCATCTCAGCTACGCTGAGTATTTATGTCCTCTGGTGCAGTCAAAGGAGTCTTGCACTCAGAGCTACTCTGGATTCCAAAATCATACAGCTCTTTTCATTGCTAGTTGAGATCGGTTGACAGATTCTTCCATCTGAAATGCCCAGCCCATACTTTACAGTGCAGATTTTACTAACCATATATCTGTTATTTCTTTGCATAGTGAGAAATTAAGATTCCTTCTTTAATCCCTTTCACATGGACAGTGAAGAGCTTTCTTAAAAGCATTAGATAAAGATATTTTTGGTTATAAGACTACAAACTTTGTTCTGTAGCTACCATTCCATTCTTTTGCTGCAAAGTACTGATAGTAGGAGGCTTAGTTTAGAAATTTTAAATAGTCTTTCCTTATGTTTAAACAGTTTGGTTGCCTTTGTGAAAAAGACAAGTTTATGTTAAAATTCAGGAAATGTATTATGGAAGTGCACAGGAATCATAAAGGAAACCAGTGTATTGTGACCTAAAAACTCTTGTGAAGTTGCTCATTTATTTGCTCCATGACTCTGTAAAGTCACTAGATAGACAAATGCATTATGCAGATAGAGAACTGCAGACAGAGGTTATGTGATGCCCAAGGCCATTCAATGAGTCAAAGCAGAGCCACGGTGAAGTTCCCATTTTAGTGTGCCTATTAATAACACTAGCACAGACAAACTGTGTGAAAGAACTAAATTTGGGGGCTGTGTGATGTCAGCTTGCTCTGAAAGAATGAAATATCATTTGTTTCTGTATGACTCTAAAATGGTGAAATTTAGACATAAATATGTCTAGTTCAAGGTCTCATCGGAAGGCCTTCTCATACAGATTATAATAATCTCTTTCCTATTTCCCAGATGAGGCTTTTCGGTTTTCCTTTGCAAAGAGAAAAATGATTAATGCCATTAGTTTTACACCTTTAGATTTTGAGGACTGACAGCTGAATACTGTGGCTGGCATCAAAAAAGACATAGTCACAGCATAAATAATTTAGAGATAAATGGGAGACATTGTTAATGAGAGCTGAATTTTGTCACTTTTGTTGTCTTTGTTACAATTAGTATTGACATTTAGCAGGCCACTGCTGCATTGATGTATTGTGTTCTTTGAGTTTATGTACTTTTTTACCTTTAGTTACAGTTAGTGACTTCAGCTACTAATGGGACGTGGCAGAGGAAATTCTATTGCATAGTGAGAAGTTGGAGTTAGAATCTGCCGTATGTCGTTGGTATGTGTCAGTGATTTCCTGTGACTTAGCCTTAGGTGCCTTTGCTAGTGGTTCTCCTTCTTATGGTTCCTGGCCTGGTCATTGCATGTACAAAACCCAAAGTCAATCAAGAATAAGAAAGAGTAGAGAAATATCCGCTGGGACTGGCTAAAGAAACATTGACAGATTTGGTGGGGAAGATTAAGGACTCTATTGCAGTTGTGTTTCACTGGAGCCAATGTCTAGAAAGCCAGAAATGGTATCAGGGATTGTGTCTGTCTGTCTTGCAAACTACAAAGCATTATCACTGAAATTAATGAATTCATGAAATCAATGCAATGATGTGTTTTCCCAGTTAGTTTTAAGGAAGATCATTAAGCAATTCAGCTAAGTCAGTCTTTATATAACATTTTGAAGTATCCAGCTTACCTGCTTCAGAAATTTTGCTTAAAATTTGGCAACAGATCAGGTCACTTAGATGCCAGAATTCCTGTATTTTTATCCAAAGGATTTATTTCTTTTCGGTGCAGCTAAGGCAAGATCACCGAGTGATTGCAGTTGAACTGTTCCTCTGTTTTCTCTAGCCTCAGACATGTCACCTTTAAAGAGATTTCCGATACATCGTATCCCCTGTTGCTGCTCTGAGAGCTCCCTGCCTTTCTCGAGGGAATTTAAATACTTGAAAATGCAGTGATTGAATCCGGTTTTAAGGATGGAATTTCAGTCCTAGATTTTGCAAGGATCTCTTTCAGAACTGAATTTGACAGAATAGCCATTAATTTCTAAATGTTAATTGCAACAGAAATACTGATTTCTGTTGAAGGCTACTTAGTCTTCTCTTCTTTAATAATACAACAGCCTGTGAAAAGACTTCTAAAATGTACAAGTCAAACATACCCTAATCTACATGGCAGTTGTAGAATCTGTACAGAAGTGGAGTTACAGTGCTCTGACATGTTTTTGGCAGAAATTTTAGCCTTTATGCATGAAATATGTGCTTTGATGTCAAACAGATCAGTCCAGACCTATACTGTACTCTCTGTCTCACATCCTTGTGGCATTCAGTTTCATTTTCTTTTGGGGAAAAGCAACCAAGAGCCTCATGCCCTCATACTTCCTGGCCCTCCACAGTAAGAACATCTTGGTGGACTACCAGATTGAAATGGATTTAGAGCAAAAGAGGATAAATCTTAACATGAAAAAAACTTGTTGTTACTTGTTTACTCTTAAAATAAATTCAGTATACCCTAATCTGTCCAGCATTGTAATGGATTTCTTAGATTCTTCAGAAAATCAGCAAGAGCCAAATTTGCTCCATCCATTCTTTTCTAAAAAAGTGTGGCAGTTTCATTTTTATGTTTTAAAGAGGTTGGTATTATTGCATTGATGTTATCTTAGTCTTTGTACATAAATAGAACTGATGGCAAAAGCAGCAACATCTGCTAAAGTAAATTATAGCACCTATCTATTCATCCATGCATTACATCCAGGAACTGATTCTTTTCTCACTTTGGTTAATGTATATCACAGCAACCCAGAAAACAGTCCTGGAGTGATTACAGTGTTGCTGCAACTTGCAAAAATTTTGGTATTGATCATGATCCATCTTTAAAAAATGAAAATTATAGGATTCTTGCTCCCATCTCTCTGCTCAGTGTCTTTTCCTACTTCTCTGCTTGTTCTTGGGCAAACATTGTCATACATCTTAAACAATTAATTTTACTGACCATATCTTTATGACTAGCACTCATATTCCTGGCTCACTGTTCTGATACAGACAGATCTTGCAGGACAAAGAGTATATAATATCCAAATAGGGAATCATCAGCACTATAGTGTCTCTAGTAGTGTCTTTATCTTTAATGCCACTCTGTAACATGTATTTGTCTTTTTCTGAACTGTATCACGTCAGAAGGCTTTGGGTGAAAGTCGTTGCACTTTACTGTCTCTTTGTCTCTTCCCACACTCCTCCCAAGATGTCCTGTTACATCTCCGTTCCTGTGTCACTCCCACCCTGCTGTCCAGGCTTTGTAGCCCCAGTATCATCCTTCCCAGGCACTCCTTCTACTTCCCTATGCTTCTCTGTTAGCAAAGGCAGATGCTGAGGTTGAAGTAAAAGCCAGAAGCAGGCTAAGACATAGTCCTGCTGTGGTTTGAAGAGGGAAGGAAAGAACATGGGAAGACAGGAAGGAAACGGGCTGCAGAGCATCATTTTTGTGCTTCTGCTGCCACCTGGGAGAAGACTGGGAACCGCTAGTGCTGGCGGGGGTCAGCAGCCACAGTGAAGACAAAGATGAGCTGCTGGGACTAGACAAGCAGTGCCTACGTTCTCACAGACTTGTGTAGCTTGCCACTCTAGGCTGCTCACTTATCTGTTTACTCCAGCCTCTGATAAGCCTTACATTTCCACTATATTTCTCCTACACTCCAATACTCCTCCTCTGGATCAATGCAGCCTCTCAACTTATCACCATTAAAATCTGTCTGGTTTTTGTTGCAGAGCCTCACTCAGAGACATTATTAGTATTCAGACCTAGTTCTTGAGAATTCTTGTACTATTCACTTTTTGTTGATTCCTCTTTGAATGCAGTCTCTCAACTGGATTTAATAGAATTAGTCTGGTGCAAAGGGACAACCAGGAAAAATAAAACCATTCCTTCAATTTTAATGAAGGGCTTAGGCATTTGATCGTGTTGTTGCAGTGCAGTGAGTTCCTGCATGTCAATAGAGCCAGTGAGGCTATAGACACTTTCAGTCTTGCTGCTTACAGAGGAGTGCAGGGCCAATTAAACTTTATTTTTTTTTTTTTTTAATGAATGTAAGCTAAAATTGTAAAGAGCAAACAAACAAATTAACAAAATAGCCAGGTGGAGAGACTGTAAGTGGGCTTTTACCATAGCTGGGCTCACGTACAGTAACTCAGTTATTGTAACTTTACCATGTGAGGATGTTAAAATTGGAGACACCCACTTCTGTGGTTGTTCAAGTGAAGGAATAATTGTGGGGTTTATTAATTTTCTGACTCTGCATCAAGTTCTACTGTCTGTCAGCATGTGTTTCACTTTAGCTATTACTCTTATTGATAGCCATTAGCCCTTTATACGTACTTGTCTCTAGGCAAGGAACATTAGGTGTGAGTTATGGGGTGCCTGGCATCATAGCTGCTGACTTATAAATCAGTACTTTTATAGTCAGTTCATCATTAATATCTTGTGTGTGGCTGATTTAATGTACAGCCACACACACACACATAAAGGTGTATGAGTGTATGAGCATGAGCGTATTCAAAGTTGGGAACATCTCTGGAGAGTTGTTAATCCCCAAGGTCTATATTCCTTCTCTAACAAATCCAGGATTTTCAACTTCCAGAGAGCTCCTGTGTACAGGAGTTCATTTCAAAAATAAGAAGTTAGTATATGCTTCTTCATTCCTGAGATTATTTCCTTTCTGCACATATTGTGAAATAACACACATTGCCTTTCTAGTAATAATTTTGAGCAATGACATTTTCTACACTGAGCTCAAGCAGGCATCACTTGAGTGGTTATCTGTACGTGTGTATCACTGTGTTGAGTTTTACCTCACCAGCTTCCTAGAACTCTTCATTCTGCACAAACCTGTCCTCTTGGTAGAACTCCCTTCAGTCACTTCTGTTTGTATTGAGAGTAACTTTTTTTTTGAGAGAGAGAAACAGAAAGAAATACAGGATCTAGATTTCCATGCATGCCTTGTAATTTGTCTAATGACGTACTAGTTCCTCTGTTAGCAATAAACAATCAAATGCTTTTCTAACTTCTAGCAAAACACATCTAACTACAATAATTTCTTTCCTCCTGCAGTCTCCAGGGTATGTGTCAAATCTCAAGATCTCCAGCAAGCTGAGCGCTAACATGTGGGACTGAGTTTAAAGATAAAGGTAAGGACTAAAGGATTGATTAGTATTTTTCATTAAGCTAAGTCAGTATCAGTGACTTCAGTGAAACTGAAGCAGAGATGCACCATTGGGAGGAGAAAGCCAGACTCAGAGATCGGTTTTATGTTCAGAAGCCGCAAAGACAGTATCATAAAGGCTTTCACAACCAAAAATACCACAGTCAGAGCCTGAGATTAAATCTGTTGATACCATCTGAAGTTTTCACTTTTTGCTACTAGTGCTCTGAGCTGTAAGTCTCTATATCCTGCATGGGTTTTATTTTTGAAAGTTCTCTTCTCACACTAAATATTAAACTTTAAAAACCATTCAATTCATGGGCACATATAACATTTCTCCCATCCTTCCAGCTGCTTTTGTAAGTCACTCAACAAACATTTGCAAAAATGAAAGGTGAAGTTTGAGTGAGTTCCTGAAATACTGTTTCAAAGGCTCTGCTAACTTTTCTTTCTGCTGTGGACTGTAATGTCAAAGCATTTTGATAGGAAATATTATGGGGCTACAGCAGATACAGGTAGCTTTCTATTGCTTAGTCTATCTGAGGGCCTCCCTATCTCTGCTCTGAAGTCAAGCTTTCTAAAACCTCTCCTAACTGGACAACAAACACCAAGTTGCAGTCAAATATTTAGATGATGTACATTAAGCCTGGGGAAAATCTCTGTTTGAAATCATCTGTTACTGAACATGAAAGGATAAAACATAACACAATTCCAGTTTTTCTGAAAAGTCTGAAGTATAGGAAAGGACCAAAAGAATCCCTTTCCATTACCTGTCTCTAGAGATTCCCAGAATTTGGTCTGTACATTCATTAGACATGAACTATGTTCATCTTCCTGTGTTAGTATGTCTAAGTAAAATGTCCCTGAGGATCTTAAAGCTATTTTTACAGTATTTCAATAAAATAGTATGTCCTATAAAATTGGAATCTCACCATTCTTGCAGAGCTGACTCAGTGCATTTCTGTGAGCATATATCAAAAGAGCTGCATGGTAAAACCTGCTCATTTTGAGTATAGCTCAGTCTGCTGCATTGGTTTTACGCTTTATATGTCTTTGTAGTGTTAGTGCACTGCTCTGTGACAGCTTAAAGGTAAAATAGCAGAGTCAGGACACAAGACAAGCAAGCTGTGCCTATAGCTGTAAATCAGCAGGAACAGGTCTTCTTTCTAATATTTCCATCTCCTGTACATAAAATCATTCCCTGATCTGAATAATTTTCTGAGCTAAATAATGAGGCTAACAATATACCTAAAATAGGGAATATCAGGCAAAAGAAATACCTACAGTTTCAATCAGGATTACAAATTACAGCTCTTCAAAAGATGCTATAATATAAGGAAAAAAAAAAATCCAAGCCCTGGAACTGATCAAAATTAGTGTCAGTCATTTATTTCTAGAACACACAAAGACATGGTGAGTATAAATGTGTTACTTACAAGTGCTGAGGATTTTAGGGAATGAAAATGGAGACCAGGAGCTGGAGACTGCCTGCCATGCCAGCAGTGGTGATTTGGAAGTGATGGACACAAATAAACGTTCAGCAAAGCTTAAAAAGCTGCAATGAAAGGCTAGCCAAAAGTGTCCATGTCCTTACCGTGCTGTGGCTGGCAGGCAATCCGTGTCTGGGAGCCTTCAGTCCCTCTAATCAGGCTCCGGGGATTTTGTTTGCAAGAGAGATTGTCCTTTAAGTGATCAGTGCAGGAAAACAGAGAAATAAAGAGAAATGAGCAAATTGTACAAGGCAAATAGCTGCAGGTCTTTAGCATGCTCCCTGCGTTTTCCTGAGCTGCATCTGCAGTAGAGAAAATATCCCAAAAATAGCTCAGGCTGCCAATGACTTGCTGAAACCTGAGAAAGAATTGCTGAATTTAAAGATCTGGGTTGCTGTGGGTGTGTGATTAAAGTGAGAAATTGCTGGCAGGAAGAACCTAAGATGAAACCACATGCTTAAGGAGTAACTGTGAGTTCAGTGATATCAGAACGGGAGCTGACCTCTGATTTCCCCCTCCTCCACTAAACGCCAGTTAACCCTTAAGAGTTCAGCATGGAAGAAAATTCTGCAATAGCAGATGGAAGGACCAAAAAAAGAAAAAATCTTTTCACCTGTAGGTCTGTGAGGTAGTGACAACACTTTACTGCAGTGCCCTACTTGCTAAGTTTCAAAGTAGTCATGCAAACCAATGTTTTGCTGAGGTCTTGGAAATGGCACAGTTTGAACTTCTGAAAAGCTCTCACTCTTGTGTAGAGTTTCAAAACCCCTTTCAGTCATATGTGGTCCACAGAGTGAAGGGGATTTCAGGTGAAGTTTTGAGGAAGGAAGGATAAAATGACAATTTAGGAAATTTTCTGCAAACATTGCCTTAGGGACAAAATATCAAGAACTGCCAGAGTATTTGACACAGCCTTGGAGGAGACACTGGTGTCTCTATACAGCACCCAGAAGAAATTACAGTAGCTTAAGAACTACTCCAAGTTATTCTGGATCCTGTGTGCTTACACAGATCACTGGAGTGTAGCCTACTTTAGCTTCAGTCCTCATCTTGCTCTTTGGCATTTTTCTATGTTACTTCCCTGATTTAGAAAAGACTGAGAAGCAGTTGGCACAAGGCTGAGTACATTGGCTTCACATCAGTTAAGTTTCCCAAGTAGTGCCAAAAGTAACCCTCAGTAACCTATTTAGGACAGTATTAAAGCTGCCAGAGCATGGACTAGGACCTAGTCCCCAGCTTGCTTTGTGCTGACACTGAAAAGAGAGAAAACTTCAAGTACTACAACTAGGTTAGGTTTGAGCCATGTGGGGCTGGTTTATGAGAAGATGCTGCTTTGGGAAGCATCTGAGAAAAGGGATGAATATTGCCCTTATTTCAGAATGTGCTTGTGATCTAGCATCAGCTTTTAAAGTTGTGCCAGGCAATAATGGGACACCAAATCATTTAATGTTCTTCAACCATAATGGTGTGTGTTCACTTAATCACTCTGATAGGAGTGTCAACTTTGTGCCACAAAGAGTATCTGAGTGTTTTATCTTGAGTGTATTTATTATACACTAGTTGCTGTAGTTTCACACTCACAGAGATGTTCACTGAGGCTAAGGAGTTAAACATTTGACCTAAAAAAATGAATAGGTGTTTAAGCTGCACATGTATAAACTGACAATGTCCCACTATGACCTTCCCTTTTGTAGGTGCTTTGCAGAAAAAAGCCAGTTTTGGGTCTTTTGGTCTATCTGCAGTTGTAAATCTTCTGATCCTGTGTATTGCTCTAGGAGCTAGAAGAGTAGATGATACCTGAAATAGGCTGGTTATTTCATTTGTATTTATACCTCAGCAGGTACTTTCTGAAGGATTTCTGTTGGCCAAAAGGAAAATGTAGAAAATTAGAACTCCTGAGCTAAATAAATAATGACTCATGTTGCAGCATTCACTCTCAGACAGAAGGCAGTAAACACAGATATCTAGTGTTGGTATACATTGTCTCATAAATTTCATGGTGAGTTCAAGAAGTCTGATGACTAATCTAAAAACTCCTAATGCAAACCTCTGTTCATGTCTTAGAAGCAGAAAGTGATAATACAAAAGACTTTGTAGGCACCTTTTTTGTGAGTTAATAAAACCTAAACTCAGTAAAAATGACAGCTAGTGGGCAATTAATCATGTATGGTACACTGCTAGTGATGTGTCAGCATAAGGGCACCAATAGAGGCTAGTGTCTGTGCGTTAGCAGATGAACTATGCATTTAAAAATGAGAATTATTTTTCTCCACAAATGAGACCATTGATTCAAACACTCTTTTTGTCTCTCCCTGTTATGAAGAAGTAGCTAATGCAACACAATAAGAAAGTGCTTTGTCTCCAACAATTGGAAACCTGGTAGTCTGAGCCATTCTCCTGTTCCAGTCTCCTTTGTTGAATTTCATTAGTACTGAGATTCCAGAACATAAATTATAGATATGAGATAATGCATATTTTTGTATTTTTTAAAGTAAATATACCATAGAGCAAAAATAAAGGGAAAAGAGCATGTCAGAATTCTGAACAGAGAGCAGATGGGTGGTTTGGCATGGGAACAAAGATGTTAGCATATGTTCATCGTTCTTATAGTAAGAACTAATGGTTATGGTGCCTATCAAATAGATGTATGGAGAATGAACATCCTCCACTGAGCATGATGCTTCATATTACGATGCCTCTAAATTATCTAATATGCTCTTGTTCTTCATTTCTTCAAATCATTCATTTCTTTAATACTGTGTAATTTGTGCTTTGCCCGGTTTAAGCTGAGTACTGGCTTTCATCTTGATTTCCCTGGAAAGAAAGGGAGAATTACCTGAAACTGCTGTTATCTCACTGTCACCTTAAAAACCAGGCCTTAAGCCTGTTTCATTGCTCTGAGTTTACATTCCTCAACCTCGAATTTCAAAAGGCTTCAGCCTCACATTTCAAAAATGAGGTTTTGTCTCCCAACAGGTCACTACCTGTTTTAGAATATCTAGAAAGGTTCCCACAAGCTGTAGAATCAGATTGTTTGTTGGATGTGCTGTTTTCAATCTTTTTCTTTGGTCAGTAGGTAAGTTAAACATGGATGAGAAACAGAGTTATGGTCTTAAATGTGTGAGAATGACCTTGTGAGAGGGGCCCTAAGCTATCTGCACAGGCACAGGTGGCCGAACACTCCACGGACGTGTGATAGGTAGGAGGAATAATTGTATTTGGTAGGTGTGACGTTGTGCAAACTGCCATATAAATAACTGTGAAGACTGCCGCGGGATCCCCCCTACATTTTGGTCAGCCATCCCACAAGAGGTGCCTCTTTAGTGCTAACCATATGGAAAAGACACTTCTTGGCTAAGAAGTTTTTCGATTCTGGTGTCACCACCAGGATTGACTTATCCATGAGCTCACTGAATAGTCTTGTGTGATCGGTAAATCATCTGCTATGTGTCCATAGATACACCGGGAGATGGACTTCAGCTTCCAGTAAGGTTTGAGAGTCCTTGCCTGTAGGTTTCAGCTAATCTGGAGAAACAAAATCCTGTTTCTACCAATGTAATCAAGTCACCAGGCTAATGTGGTTGTGCATGAGAACTCTACTACAAAAACACTGAGCAAAATAAACCAAGAAATGTGAATGTTTCACACACTTCACCGGGGCAGACTATCAACAACTAGTAAGAGAGCTCTTTGGAGTGTGAACTTCAAAATAGTGTCTGGCACACATGAATCACAGAAGTAGAAGAATTCCCAGTGGTTTGAGAGATAGTTGGCTTTTTATGACAATGTTAGGATTTGCACAAAACCAACATTTTGCATTATCCAAAACTGTGACCATGATTTGCAAATGAAGGGCCTCAAGTGCCAATCCTGGTAAGATCAGTGGTAAGAGAAAAGACACAGTAGCTTACACTGCAGTATGGAAACCTGGGGGATTAATTTATCTGAAGAAAGTTGGAGTTAAAAAGGCCAAAATTCATATGAGAGCTTTCTGAACAATATAATGATTAAATTAACATAATACCTTGAGCTAACAGATTGTAGAAGATTCTTGTTTTAATAACATGAGGGAACATTTACAAATCTTGATCCCATCGAAATCAGTAGAAGAACTCCTTTGGATTCAAGGTGCCAGATGTGGTCTTAATGTAAGTAGTAAACTTACAGAAGATTTGCTTGAAGTGCCTGTTAATGGTGAAATTATTAATGGCCTTGAGAATAAAGTTGTACATTAGGCTTTCATGAATTGCTAGAAATGTAATGCCCATCTCAAGAGCTATGTATTACCCACAGAGGCAGCTATCTTCTCTTTATCTGTACCCTGTTAGGTGTTACTAGTTGTGCTGAATATGTGTAGCTTCTATAAATCCTTTGTTAAAACAGCTAAGGTAGAGAGTAGAGCTTAATCATGAATCATTGTTGGAAACAGTTATAGGCATAATCTCAGTTCTTCACTGAGAATGTGGATTTAACTGTCTAAAATGTGTGAGGTATTTCCTTTCCATATGAAGTAATTTGCAATGTTGCATGATAGAACTAAAGAAGCAAAATTAGTAAACACTGATATTTTATTTGATGAAACATTATTTTTCTGAACTTAGAACTGAAAAATGTCAGTGTTCAGAGCACTTTTCCTGGGTTTTACTAGGTTATCACTGAATCACACCAAAATATTTCCCCCAAAGTTTAACAGTGTGAGGTTAAACTGGATCTACTTAATAAAAAACATTGAAAGTTCCTTAGGGTATTTAAAAGGTTTTCCTCATTTCATTTAAGATATCAAATTAACCTTCTTCTGTGATACCTTTCATGTCCTATGATTCTAGATGCTGTGTTTGATATTAAATGAAAATTCAAACCCAGTAGTTTGGAAAATACCAATCTCTAAAAGCCTAAATGGATCTCGGATTAAACAAACATCTGAGTGGAATGGCAGTGATTCTCAGAGTGTGTGTTAGTTTCAATATGGAGGTTTTTTTGCTTTCTGTCATGTCCCTGGTGGCATCACTGGTGTCCTAGGGCATATCATAAGAATGAGCATCCATGCTTTGAAGAATGCGAATTGTTTCAACAATAAATGTCTGGGTTTGATAGGACAGGGCAATCTGAGGTTAATGGCTTTGATCACTACAACTGCCCTTTCCTTGTTTCAGTACAGCCATCCCTAGGCAGTGTGCAAAAAAACATTTCATTTTATGACAAGAACCTGAGAAGTCAGGCTCCTTCTTGTGCCTGACAGCTGATTCACACAGGCATGCTGCGATGTATTTCTCCTGTTCTGGCTAAGGCTAATTAGGCACAGTCATTTGCTCTTATCTATCAGAAGCTCTTCACTCACACTTTCTTTACTCTCTATTATTTCTGCCCCTGTGTGGGACTTCCTCCTTTGTGTTTAAAACCCACTTTTAATCTCCATTTTCCATGCCAAGCACATTATAACTGTGGCTCGTCCTACCCTACTCTCTTTCAGACACATACTGTTACCGTGTATTTTGTTTTCTTCCTTGGCTGGAAACCTGCTGTTGGGATGGATAAGTCTCATCCTGTATAACTAGAGGAAAGGTGCCAGCATAATAGAAACTGTTTGTAAAATTGATTTTCTTTTCTACAGAGGATCGTCTGGAAGATTTTTCAAGATCAGATAAAGATTCTGTAACAGTCAGTGAAAAAGAAAATATGAAACCTAAAACCAGAGGAAAGCCACAGTGCTGCCTTCCCCTCTAGGCATTGAGTTTCTCATCAGTTGTCATTGCAAATTTCGACAACTGCTTTTGGCACCGTCTCAAAAATTCTAACTCTGTGCTAGGCTTTGTTTGATTAATGACTAGTTCCAGAGATTTTCTTGCTGATCCTCACATGAGACATAAAGAATCACCAATTGCCTCAGCCATGTCTGGGAGCAGAGTATGTGAAGGATATAGTTGGCTTCCCTGAGTTTATAATGAAACATCTTATTGTGTTCCCTGCCTTAAGGTACTAATTTGCTACGTTCTGCATCTGATTGGCCTGAGCACTGCAGATTGTCCTTAGCAAAGTGAGAGAATATAAAAAGAAATTGCTATTAACAACCACTAAACCCACAGTTATCCCCATGCTATGAAGCCTTCAGTTTGGTCTTCAGTTTTATGTATATACAACAGTTAAAACCAAAATACTCCAAAGCAGCTGACTCCTGGATACTAACAACTCCATTACCAAGTTTTAATATAAACCCTAGGAAAAATAGTAAGCAAAATGGTCATGGTTCTGCTCGGTTATCCAGCTGGAAATCCAAGTAATTCTTTCTAAACTTAGATATTTCAGATCAGTGTAGAAGTTGAGTTTGATAATTAGTACATCCTTTCTTGAGATGAGCTTCATGGTGACAAAAAGGAAAGGTATTGTTATCTCACAGATATGATTATCTCAGTTTCTAAATGCATGGACTTCTGTGAAAAGAATTGCAGCTTTGTTGTTGGGCTTGGTTTTCCTCTGGAGTGTACAAATCAGAAGAGGATCTATTAAAAGTCAGTTGCAGCCTGAAGCCCATCAGTGTTATTCTGTCTGATATGTTGACTGTGGGGAAGATTTGCTATTGCAGTTGCCGCATTGCCTTTCCTTTCTCTTACCATCATTATCTGTCTCCGGTGCAGTGATTGTGTTTTAAGATGGCTTACGAGGTTCCTCTTTTTTAAACACACTTTTTATATCTCTGCTGCCTGCAGTCAAATGATATAAATATCCTGGGAAAGTTTGCAGAGCGAAATAGTAGTCCTTTGAGGTAGGGTAGTGATTCTATAACAAAGAAATGGAGGAAAGAAGTTAAATGACTTGTCAAGAGTTGCACAGGAAGAATATGTCAGGATCCAGACTGCAGCCCAAGAATGTACCTTTTTTTTTTCCTTCTTCAGTCTATAGCTTATTTGTGGTACATTTTGAAATGGGAAATATGGAAGTATCCAAAGCCAGTTAGAAATTTAAAAAACAAACAAACAAAACCCCCACACAAAACCAAAACCTAAAAGAATAAAATGAAGTAAGGTTTCACAGTGTGTACTATCATGCCAAAATTCCTCATCCCTTCAGACTTGTATCTTTTTTGTCCCTTGGGGCTCTTTGCTCTGCATCTTTGGGGCAGTAGTATTTTTATTAGCTCATGGTGTTTTTCCTATGAGCAAAGATGTCAAATGCCATTTGTGGCTATATGTACTCCTGAAGTTTTGTGTTTCTCAGTTTAGATGGCACTTTCTGTAGGAAGCACTGTGTTCACTGACACCTAGAATCAGGAAAGCTCTGAAGCATGTACCTGAAGATAAGTTTGCATTGCAGTAGGACTATGTAGAACTATGTATTTAGGGCTGTATTTAACCATTCTTTTGATTAAGTGTAATTTTCATATCCAAAGTACTTCAGTACTATTCTGAGGTATCTTCAGCCCCAGGTCTTTCTCATCTCCCCCTACATAGGCAAACTTTTGATTTCCAGAGACAAGATTTGCAGTAGTTGAATCAGAAGTCTAATTGGTTGTCCTGGGTTAGGGTAGATCCCTCCCTCAGTAGAGTAAACTCACTACAACACCGATTTTTGGAAAGTCAGGAAAAATTAAGTAGTATTTCTTTAATTTAAACTAAATATAACAGTATAAGGAGTATAAAGTGCTAGAGAAATACTACCTTAAGGAAGATGGAGAAGGAGTCATGTGGTGGGCAAAGCAGCAAAAGCAGCAGCCAGAACAGCGACAGGGGAAGATAGCAGTGGGCGCAGCAGAAGCAGCAAGGGGAAGGTACAAGCTGTGCTTCCAGACATGAAGCTCTTGATGCTCCAGTGAAATTATATTAACTTATCCATTGTTGCTATTATATGACCTATCCCTAGAATGTTCACCTCTCCACTCAGAACTTCCACTTCTAAGTTTCTCTATTCTGATTTTTTTTTTATGGCTGATCTAGAAGTCTAGCTCAAACAGTCACACTGGTTAAGATAGTTCTTCCCTTCCTGCCCAAATAGCCTGCCAGTCCCAACACCACTTTATCTGACCTGTAAACTAGCCATGGCTTCATACAATTATTCTTTTCCTTCAACACTTGGTCTTTTTTCAGTAAAAATTGTATGACTATGGTAGGAATTCTGCCTGAGGCCTGTAAAATTCTGCCCAAGTTTTAACTGTGCTATTTTCAATTATTGGTTATAAAACACTGAAAAATTTACCAGTATGAATCCCTAGTGGATCTAATTCTGACCTCTCAGCAAAATGAGTGTGGACAAGAAGCTGAATATTTCAAAAAGTGTTATAATTAATATTAAGCAAAAGAAACTATTTGATGGCATTTTAATAATGTCACATTGGTTAATGAAAAAGAGAAGCCCAAAATTACTATTTAAAAGCAGTTCCACATAAGTTCTTCACTGAGAGAGTCATTGGCCACTGGAATGGGCTGCCCAGGGAGGTGGTGGAGTCGCCGTCCCTGGAGCTGTTCAAGGCAGGATTGGACGTGGCACTTGGTGCCATGGTCTAGCCTTGAGCTCTGTGGTGAAGGGTTGGACTTGATGATCTGTGAGGTCTCTTCCAACCCTGATGATACTATGATACTATGATAATCAGCTTCAAAGACTATGGTACAGGATTCTTGTGTTATGGCTAATGGAAAAGAATGTTTGTTTGGATGACTAAAGGTGGAGGTTTTAATCTGATGATTTGTTCCATGCAGCCCATTTTTCCACTACCACACCATGCTTTCAATATTGTCAACTGTAAATCCCTCCCAAGATTTAAATTTGTGGGGAAAAGGTTAGTAGAAGTGCTTTAGGTTTAATATGAAGTTCTCATCAGATGCAAAATAACAGCTTACTGTAAAGAGAAATTTCAGTACCCTGGTGTCCCTAGGGCAGATTGCTATGCTTTCACCTCTCGTATGTTTGATATTTCACAGTCAAGAGGTCATTACAGTCCTATTTGGGCTGTACAGAAGCCTCCTCAAATACACAGCTGAGATTTTCTAGTGTGTATGTGCTATTCCTGGTAGTCACACCCGTCCCATTTGGATTGTCTACAAAAGACACTGAAAAGAAAGAGGAGAAGAAGGACACATAGGTCGGTATGGCCATCTTTAGCCTGTGGGTGCCCGAGCCTGTGGCAGTCTAAATCATCTTGGAGTAATGGCAGGGAGAGAAGTAAGGAATCAAATGTTCTCTAAGTGCTTCCTCAGCTCAGCTGAATTCACATGACAGCAGTGATCTTTGGCTAGGTCCTTAGGGAGTATATTCTGTAAAATACAAACTTCTTTGCTTTTTGAAGTATGTTTCCATTGATGCCCGACCTTTGCTATGACTTTTCAATTCTGTGTCATTTCAAAGAACAGTTTGGTCTTAGAGCCCAGTGGCTGCCAGCTCGCCTTTGTTTTTTTGTGAGCATTTCTAGTGCTTTCCCTGGGATGACACTTTGGGTTTTTTTACAGAAAACTTGTGTTTATTTATTTTCTTTAATCATGAAAGCCATTTAATCAGAATATTTAATTATGCGTCTTCCTATTTCAGATCTGGAGCCAGTTTGAATTTGTTTTAATTCAAACAAGATTTTCTAAATTAAGTTCATTTTCAGTGGCTTTCAACTCAATTAGACATCAGAATCTTAACTTCTGTTTAGGGCAGACATTGAGAAAAGTCTGTAAGTCTGTCTTTAACTCAGATTGACTTCAGAGGTGCTGTGTGCTCTGAGTGTGTGCTTTGGTGCCTTGCTAGGCAGGGTTTGGGAATTTTAATGTGTTTTGCCAGGCCAAAGAAGAAATGAAATGCAAACTATTTGTTTTTATAACAAAGATATGCCTTTAGAAATTACTGGTTTAATTTTCCATTTCAATGAATATGTATTTTATTGGCATCCTAATTCCCAGGTAAATTGAGTTAGCAGAAGAGAGGGATCACAAAGTATGTGGGGAATGTGTTAGAGACTGAAGGTGTTAGGATGTGTCAGAGCCTGTGAGCATGGTCTGGTGTGGTTGAGTTTATACAATTCCAGCCTTGAGCAGGACTGTTCCCTGAACGTGTAGCATCAGGAAAAAAAGGACACTGTTACCTAGGTCTTCAGCAGCATGTAGAACCACTGCTTCAGTTCACTGGCACCAGGCTGCTTTTTTTATAGTGCAGCTTCCACTGAGTAATGAAAGAGGGCTGGAGCCAGATTCCCTGATAATACACCAGGAAATCAGGTGGTCTAATGGAGCAGATTAGTCAGGTGTGTCTATATCTTTCTAAGGCAGCCTATATCTTCCTAAGGCAGCAATCCTCTCCAAATATGTTTAGTTTTCACTATTGCAGGTAAGCAGACATTTTTACTGTTTCTCTTTATCCAGGAGAAATGCAGCTGGTATAGAAAAATTGCCAATTGAGAGTTTTAAAATGATGCTTAAACCGCAGATATAGCAAACAAGAAACACCTCTTGAAAGGAAAAGGGAACCTGTGCTGTGAGCAAACCCTCCCTGAACTGTGCACTGGGCTTCAGTGCTAGAGGGCAGCATTGTACAAACAATGAGAGCCTGACAGTTTAAGGCCATCAGCATCTAAGCATTCTGTGTAGATGTTTCTAAGACTCTCAGTGCTTTCTTAGTTTTGTGATCAGAATTTAATGAAACAAACCTATTTCTACTTTGCCATCTTAGTGATGTTGACATTCACTTATCTACATTTCCCTTGTTTCTTTTTGGTGGAGTCACCATCCCTGGGGGTGTTCAGGAAAGGACTGGATGAGGCACTTAGTGCCATGGTTTAGTTGACTGGATAGGGCTGGGTGATAGGTTGGACTGGATGATCTTGGAGGTCTCTTCCAACCTGATTGATTCTATTCTATTCTATTCTATTCTATTCTGCTTACTTGTGAGTGTTGCTTTGCATTCTGTCTCAGAAGGATAAGCCAATGCTTTATGTTGCTCCTCTATGGCTATTCCTTATTTTGTTAATTCAATGTTTGCTGTACATGCAGCTTAAAACTGAGTATAGAATCAGTTTTGTTCACAGTGTTCATTAAAAAAACAGACACTATAACAATGCTTAGAACATTTTTTTAATTTCAAATATTTATAAAACCCAGTTTTTAAGTATAAACAATTACAAAATGTAAAGATCTGAATTTCCTGCAGTTTTAGTTGAATTATTGAGCATTTTATGGAGGGATAGAGCCTTTTATGGCATAGAAGGCAGCATATGAGAACTAGTCTCATAAAATGTGGCAACTGATCTGGAGATTCTAAATGGGCTGTCTTTGTCAGGTACCTAAAAACATCAACATATTTGGAGCTACATTGAATATTTTATTATAGTTGCTGTGGGTATCGCTGCATTTGGCCTCCTGTAAAGATTTATTTTGGTTGTTAATTCCTTTAACACATTTCACAAATGCATCTTCAGGGCTGCCCTAAACTTTCCTCAGCTAGGCTCACCCTTGGGCATGCTACCTGTGTCTGGGGAGGGCTGGACTTTGCATTCCAGCCCCAACCCTGATTGTGCAATTTACACTGGAAAGCTGTTGGCATGCTTTGTGTAGAGTGGGGTTTATCTTGCTAGACAGACCACATTTCACAGAAGAATTCTCAGTGTCTTTTTAGGGAAACTTCATGTACTTGTAAACTAGTGTGGATCTAGGGGAAGATACCAAAAGTGACATTGGTCACAAAGGTTCTTCCATGTTGTCCCAGATGCTGTCCCCGTCACATTTAAGCTCTGATTGATGCTCTTCAAGATCCCTGAGAGCATGATTATTTCTTTAAATTCCTCTGCTGCCTGATGGGCCTACAGGATTCTCCCTGTTTTCCTTAGAGCCTGATGTTCAGGTAGCATTTCCTTCCTGCCACGTCAAAGGTGGTTTTTCATCTGATCAGATCGCTCTCACCCCACTTAAGCTGCTTCTTACTCCTGGGTACAGAAAGGAGAAATCTGCCAAAGAGGAGGTAAGACACCAGATCCTTTCTGATGTGAGGGTTGTCATTACTTAGACATAGCAGATATTGAGCAAATGTCATTTCTTAGACATAGTAAATACTGATGCTGATGCAAATTTCTTTCATTCAAATTAAAAAAAAAAAAAATTGACCATTTTAAATTTAGCTACCAAGCCAAGGCCAGCTTCTAAAGTGCAAAATAGCATAGTACTGTTGAAACCAGCTGGGTGAACTGGCTCACACCAGCAACAAACACGCTTCTACTGGCCTCTTGTGTTTTGCCAGTAATGTCTGCTAATAAAAATACAGCCTGTAACTTGCAAACTTTTTGTTTTAAAAAAATATAAATTAAGGAATTAATCTGTATTTAGCGAAATGATGGGATGGCTGGAAAGTCAGAAATCTGACTCTGCAAGAAGCTCCATATAGACAAACTCTTAGAACCAGAGAGAGCTGCTCTTTGGCTTATGTGCAGGCTCTGGCCCCTCAGAGGTTTCATATGCTCTGGCTTTCATTTGCCAGCCTTCTGCAACCAATCAGCAAACCCCACTGGAATTAGAATCTACTGATACCCACTGTGGAGAGTCTCAGCAAAGGAGCCGTGGGGGTATTGTCAGTCCATCTTCTTGGGCATGATCCCCTGTGATGCTGAGATATTGAGCCTCCTCTGTGACCTGTGGCAGCTCCTTCCACAACAAACAGCAGTCTTTCCACTTCTCACAGGGAGAGCTGAAACAAGTTTTTGGTACCTGACCATTCTTGCAGGCTAACATAACCTTCCCAGGAGGGTCACCCCACCACTGCCTATTGTGTGGTTTCTTCCTCTTCTTCCCTATGCCTGCCACAAACCAACTTATGCTGGCAACAGAGTTCTGGAGTGAGTACCACACAGTTCTAATCACCAGCATCTTTCTGCAAGGGCGAGCAGCAGACTTCAGTCTATGCAGGCGGCCAAGCTGCTTCCTTTCTCCAAAACTACAATCAGTTCATTTTTTAACTCTATGCCTGTATTTGCAGGCTCTTGGTATGAAATTTATTTTGGTTGTTTGTCTAGTTTTTAGTTTCACAACTAAAGAACAAAAAACACTTTTAGACCTTTTTAATTTATTTTTTTTTTAAACTTCTGGGAAGTGAAAAGCAGTCAAAGGCACACAGTACTGAATAAGTCCAATTATACTGCATTCTTGTGGCTGAGTAAGACACAGAGCAACTAAAACAAACTAACATAAACAGGGAAAGCCAAATTAAATACTTACATTTGTATAGTGCAAGAGGATCCTGGGCTCAGGAATGTAATTCAATCTTTATTTATTTTTTAAGTAGGCAGTGCATAAAATAGTTGGAGATCTTTGCAATCCATCTCCAAGGTAGTGGAATACTTTGTGACTAAAGAGTCAGCTAATACAGTATTGTAAGGGGACTGTTTGCTCAGCATGCAAGAGAGCTTTGACAAATCTAAAGAAAGGATCACTGAGGCAGTCATGGCTCCTGGTAATGCAAAAGCAAATTATCAAATGGATACCTGACACCAAATGGGGAGAGAGAATCTGGGTGTCTAATTGACACACACAATATGCTTAGCATTGGAAGTGTGAAGTTCTACTTGAAGCAAAAATGATTGTGGTATGTAAGGAATGCAGATGTTTATCTATATATCATTGCCACTGGGCCTTCTCACAGTCCTACTAAGAACTGTGCCGCAGAAAGAGCTTTTGGACTTTTCCAAAACAAATCTGACCTTCCCATCACTCCTACTTCAATGTGCTTTGTACAAAAGGAGATACATGACAAAAATAGCTGCAGCATAATAGGGATGTTAGGAATTGGCCGTGGCACATAATTTACATAGAAAGATACATTTGGAGGTAGTGCAATTCTCTCCCAAGTTACTCACTCTATGCCAGCAACTTCTGTGCTGCTTCTGAAGTCTGTCAGTCTTGTATCAGGTGCTGGCAACCTGTCCCTGAAGCATTGACACACAAAATGGCTATTTCCTGCTGTTAGGTTGAATTGAAGAAGCTGCAGTGTATGAATAGCTGTTTTTCTGTGCATACAAATGTCAGCAGCCACTACTAGAGTATTTGAGGAATGAAGGAAATGTGAAATGTATGCACAAAAGAAATGGAAGATGAATCATAACCTGCATTAAGTAGTGGTCTAGTTAAGACCTACATTGGTCATCAATAATGCCAGATTCATCTGCCTTTATGGAAGACTGGTTTCTGTTCGACTTTGTTTTCTCTACTCAACACTACTCACATTTGATTTCTGTTCACTGTTAATGTCAATAACAATAATGATCAGGAATTCCAGACCCATACTCCAGATTTACTCTGTTACAAACATGTATAAAGTTTACCTTGAAGGCTGTGATAAAATGATAGTTCTGTAATGGTTCTATTGCTTAACATAAACATTGCAGAGAAGAGGGAGTCTTTCATTATCCTTTTTTACCAAACTGTCACTCCAGTCATTATAAAGAATCTCTGCCAGTGGTTTTTATTCCATTATACCAGTCACTAAAGGAAGATGTCAGAGAATGGAGCTATTTGGTGTCCTCTCTTGGGGTTTACACCTTTCAGCCTCCTGAGGTTATAATCCCCTTAACTCTGGCACTGTGCCTGGCATCAGTTATGAGAACAAGGGACAAAACTCTCAAGCTCTCAGGTGTTTATAAGGAATTAAAAAATGTTGTCATCCTGATTTATTTCAGCCTATCAGTCTATCAAAGGAAGATTTAACCTCCTATTTTCCTTCCCATCTATTTTTTTTTTCTTTGAAGGTCTGTTTTTTTCCTCCTTCCCTCTCTGCAACTGGCTGCAGCAAAGAAAATCTGTAAGGTTTTTCTGGAGTTTCCCCCCTTTAATATTCAGTCTGCACAGCCTCCACATAAAAGGTCACCAACCTTGGCTTTCGCTTATACAGTTAATACTGGCTTTATGTTGTAATCCCGCTTGAGTTTGCTGATCAGCCCTGCACCATCCCCAGCTGTTATGATATGTAAACCAAATCATTGAGGTGTCATTGTTAAGAACAGTGGCCTAGCTTTAGCTGTTCAAATGCATATTTAGTGCCTTGTAGGAGGCCACATTCTTCTATAGCAGTTTCCACAGAAACTGCCATGGTTCTGGAAATCAGGCACCTCATCATTGTGCCTACATATGGATATAGGCACTTTGTTGGAGCTGAAAAATGAAAAAAAAAAAGCTGATATTAGAGTTATTACCCCTCTGGTTCATATCCCATGTTGTTTTGGAATCTATGGTACCCAGCCAGATTCAGTGCCTGAGTGATTTGCCCACTGAATCAGGCCAGAAGTGATCTATCTTTTGGCTGTGGCATTTAAAGAGAAGCCAAGGCTCCAGTAGGGTACCCTGCAGGGTCACAAGTCCTGCCAGCAAACCTGCTCCAGTGTAGGCTCTCCATAGGGTCCCAGCCTCCTTTGGGCACGTTCACCTGCTCCACCGTGGACCTCCATGGACTGCAGGAAAATAATGCCTCACAATAGGCTGCAGAGGAATCTCTGATATGGCACCTGAAGCACCTCCTCCTCTTCATAGAATCATTCAGGTTGGAAAAGACCCCTGGGATCAAGTCCAGTCATTGACCCTACTCTACAAAGTTCACTCCTATACCATATTCTGAAGCACCAGATCTAAATGACCTTAAAACACAGCTCGGGATGGTGACTCAACCACCTCCCTGGGCAGCCTATTCCAAACTCTGACCACTCTTTCTGTGAAAGTTCTTTTCCTAATTTTCTTCTTTACCGACCTTCTGTCTGCAGAGTTGTTTCTCTCACATTCTCATTTCTCTCTTCTGGTTGCTGTGGTACAGCTGATTTTTCCCAGAGGTGCTACCACCGGCACTGGAGTCAGCCTTGACCAGCAGTGAGTCTATCTTTGAGCTGGCTGGCTGTATCCGATGTGGAGAAAGCTCCTGGCCTCTTCTCACAGAAGCAACCCCTTTACCCCACCTGCTACTAAAACCTTGCTGTGCAAACTCAATCCAGCTCTTCTGAAAGGCATCTTCACCTTTTGACACAGTAAGAAGAATGCTTTCCCTAGGCATCATGTATGTTAGAGCTGTTGTGGAAGTGCTCGGGAGAGCTAGCCTCTCTTGCCCGTGAGGGATGCTATTTGCAAAGCCACCACACTACATTAGCCATCGTGCTATTACAGAAGCTTCTGAGGCTGCTGTAATTCTTGATAGAATTCTTCTCTATCTCTATTTCTTTCTGAGGGCCAGGGTCTTCTCATCCACGTAATCTGCACTGGTGGAGTGGGAAAGTAAGTGTACAGTAACTATCTTAAGAGTGTAAGACTACATATGGATAGTTATTCAAGACAGAAAGTGAGATGGTTTACCAGAGTGCATGTTGAGATATATACAATCCCTGCTTACCCACCCTCTTTTCTACCTTCTAATTCTGTTGATGATATATTAGAGTGGAGTGGAGCTGACAGCATAAGCACATTGCACCCATTTGCACTGCCTGTGCAGTCTGTGTGATAGGGCATGACATGAATTCATGGATACTGAGAAGTGCCCAAAAATTGTTCTCCCTGGAGTACTTATGCATGTACTTATACATAGAATGAATGAGCCTGTAAGCGTCAGACTCTACAGGCTTTCTGGACCTGAGAAAGCAACCTCCTTTTCATCCTATTGTCAGGGAGCAGCTCACAGGGTTTAGCTGCAGATGTGAAGGGAGCGTGTATGGCCTGGCTTGTCTGGCAACACTACTTCCTGTGCACTCCTCTGCTTCCCAGCCAGGGAACCTTCACATTCTACCCAGTGGACCATGGTAAAAATTAACAGAGTAAACTTGATGTTTATGATTTCCTCCTCTGCAGCATTTCTAGCAAATTTGGTACCTGAATTCCTAAAGGGCTGTGATTTTCTAGACATAATTGCCAGGTTTGGGGGGGGGCTCACAGGATGTCCAGCATAATCAGTGCCCAAGGGAAAGCCAAGAGAACAGCTGGAGCCTTGCTCAGAGCTCTGTTCTGTGAAAGGTAATGGAAAACTTTACTGTTCTGTTTTGGTGCTGAGTAACTTGATCTATGCAGTTATTTTTATTCTTTTCTGTTTACATTCTTAGTGCCTTTTTCTGATTTTTAGACATATATGTACTTTTGCCTTCTATCTCCTAGTAGCTCCTGGATAGCACTCTCCTTCCCCCTAAAACCTCTTCCCCCTAAAACCACAGACAAATGCAGATTAAAGGTATTTTTGCAAGAGATCTATATTCATACAGTCACTCTCTGGATGAAGATTGCAGTGGTTTATGTATGTGCAGCTGCTTTCTAATTAAAGCCCACATCTGCCCTGGCTTTAGCACCAGTCAACTCTAGTGAAGCCATTAACTCTCTCTGTTACTTCTGTCCCTTATTCTATGGGCACATGAAAGGATAAGTGGATGGAGAAATGAAAATCAAAAAGTACAGTTCTCGCCCTTGCTGTATTTATGCTCAGTGCATTTGAAGAGACAAGGACATGGGAGTCAGGTCTCTTTCTGTTCCTCAGTCTTAATATGTTTCTGGATTTTAGTCTGATGTAGCAGACTTTAAAGGCTAGGCTTCAGTCTTTCATTCTGCTACTCAAAGCAGAGTAGCATGATCTCTGTAGAATGATCTGACATGATCAGTAGAATGATCTGACATGATCATTCTCCTCCCTATCCATTTCGTTGTTTACAACCTCTGACAGGGCTCGTCTGGCAAGGACATGCGTTGTGCAAAGTGGGTTACTCTGTCGTCCATCCACCCAAAGGATCCCCACTGCCAAAGGAAGGAATCTTTAGTAATTTCTCATTTGTTTTCTGTTGCTTCAGCTGTACAAAAGAAGTAGGAGAGCCCTGTGGTCTGGCTCTGGAGACTGCTCCTTGCTCATATCCAGCCTGTAGAATTCAGCAGGCCATGTCATCCAGAAGGGATTTTTATATGATTCCTCTAAATGATAGATGAGATAAATGAGTACAGATGAAAGGTTTGTCTCATTTTCTTGGGACCAAGCAATAAAATGGAGAATCTGTAATATGAATTTAAAAAAACAACCAAATAAAAAAACCTAAGGAAAATTTGACCTCTTTGACTCTTTGAGCTCTGTTTAGACTTTGAAAACTGAGTCAGCCCAAGTTTATGGCTTATTATGCAGGCTGCGCTTGATAACTTCTGAAGCTGCATCCAAATGAACTATTCAGATCCTGGGTGGAGTAACACTAATGGTGATGTAACAGACCTGAGGTCAACGCATCTCCTCCCAGTGTGTGGTCTGTGAATAATATGTGGGCCTGTGGGTCCCAGAAGCAGTGATCTCTTTCTGAAGGAATTTGAAAAAAATGGTAGCTGTATCACACTTAATACTCCCATTTCCTCAAAGAATCCTTTCACTGCTAAGGAGGAAGGGACATGTCTGTTCAATATTCATCTTTCAAAGAGCCCTGAAGAAGCTCTGGCCAGTTGAAGCTGAGTACACCTGAAGGAAGTCTCTGTTTGGAAGGAGTGCCTATCAAATAAGCTGAAAGCAATGTATGGTGTGGGTGACTGACAGTTTCTGAATGCAGAACGTATTTGTTTTGATGCCTACAAATGGGTTTAATTGTAATGTGTCTGCAGTGATAACCCCAGAATATGACAGAGGGTATTAAACAATCTCTTGTCTAAGAATGCTGCTATAGATGTTGCACATTTCAGAACATTAGCCTCACTTGACAAATGTCCTGCATAGAAATGAATGGCTACATGATAGATTTAAGGGGGAAATAGCAGGTTATTTTTTAATGGGACAGTTTACCCTTCCTGTGTATTTTCTGTTCCCCAAAACACTGCTCAGATTTTAAATGTTAAGTACTAGAGTTTAATAGAGCAGTCCTAAATCTCGCTTTGTAACACTGTCTTTTCCTGTGTACAGCAGAATGGTTAGTATCATGCTGTTATCCTGGGCTTTTATTTATATTCTGTACTTTCAGATTGTGAACTTTAACTGCAAAAATTATTCTTGGCTTGTTGAAGTAAAGCTCACGGATTGGCTCAACATATCAGTAGGCCTCATGGATATACGTATGACTTTGTGCATTTTCAGATGGACATTTTTCAAAAGTCTTCACACACACACACACAAAATCACAGAATGGTAGAGGTTGGAAGGGTCCTCTGGAGATCATTGAGTCCACCTCCCTTGACAAGGCATAGAGGTCACATAGAAACACATCCAGGCAGGTTTGGAATGTCTCCAGAGATGGAGACTCCACTAGCTCTCTGGGCAGCCTGTTCCAGAGCTCTGTCACCCTTAAATGAAAGAGAATACGTTTATTTCCTTAACATATTGATGAACATATATGATGCCATATTGATGAATATTCTTTGCAACCACTCATGATACTCCTTGCCCATTCCATAGTCCATAGAGAAGTTCAGGTGAGAACCAGGGCACTGCCTTGACAAAACTGAGAAAGCAATGAAGCAAGTCTGCAGTATGCCCCGAAGCTTCAGAGTAGCTGCTTCCTATACACTTCTTGATGGCAAATGTGTTACCTGCAACATTTAAGATAAATATGATCACATACATTCTTATTTGTCAGTAGGTCCCCTGGGAGCCCTTGGCCAAGATCTCAACCATGTACCAACTCACTGAGGTGTACTAATGTCTAAGCCACTGTCAGCCAGATGAGTCAGTTTGGACTGCTATTGTGTTCCCATTTTGTTAGTAGAAAGACAGCTTTAGCAGGGGTACTTTAACCTCAACTATATCCTTCATGTCTGCCTTTGTGTGCAGATAACACTCTGTTTATCAGTTTGCTTGTGCCTAGAGGCCAATGTATTTACTTTAAAATGGTATCCAGTTCTTGAAACAAGTAAAAGACCTGAATATCAACCAGCCTTGCTGCTTGAAAGGCATGTTGAAATTTGCAAAAAGAGGGATTAGCTCACTGGCAGTGTTTCTAGGCTATTCTCTCTAAGAAGAAATTGACAGAGGTGTTAGAGTGAAGAGAGATAAGTATGCTCTTCTGGAGAATGACTCAGAAGAGGATCCTCATGTGCTTTTTAATTGTAATTTGTATGCTCAGTCATGAAAATTCCTGGGGTTTTACCAGTTGCTATTGGACTGTTGACTATCAAGCAGGGAGGGTTCAAGTCGAAAGAGGGAAAATAAAGAGATTTTTGACTATCCATTGAGGCTGGGGCAAGAAAACTCATTATTCTGAACACCAAAAAAAAGAGACTTTGGGAAGTTCTTGCTGTGGATGGAAACTAGCAACCTCATGGGTGATAGTTCTCATGAGCATTGTGTTTTCCTCGCATTAGTTTTTTTTTGGTTGTATTCAGCTGACATTATCTGTTATCTGCTTTGTTTGGGAACTGATTTAGATAAATGTGTTTTCAGAGATGAGGAGCATGTGTTTTCACCCTGGCCTGGTGATAAATATGACGCACGTTAGACTATAATAATGAAAATCTAATAATCAAATGCATTTTTTATGTTGGTTTTAATAATTCATAACACATCCTCTGACTAGGAATTTGTATACGTAAGATGAGCTGGTCAAGCTGGGTCTCTGAGGAGATAAAAGGTCTGGAGAAGTGTGATTTATATAGCATAAAAGTGTAAGCAAATGGTCTATGTACTGGTATTTGACAGGGAATGAACTGAAAGCAAGAGTGCATGTAATTTTGCAGAGATACGGGTGGATTAGCCAGACTTGGTATTTTTGGTTAAAATTATACAATAGTGCTTAGTCATACCTTAGATGCAGTTACTGGAATAAATGTAGGTTATGCCCTAGAGGTAAGAGTCACCTCTATTCCAGTGGTGCCTGTGCAATTAAAACCATATTGGAGGGATTGTATTGCTTTAATTCATTGGTGTAATCTTTAAATGAGGCCTTTCTCTAAGTTAATGACCAAGCAGACCTTATGTCCTAATGGCCAATACTCTGTCCTAGTTTACTGTGGCAATTAAACCATACCTCTTCCAATATATTAATTTCTTTGAGTAATATTCCATTTAGTAACTCCATTTCCAGTCATTATGCCTTGTGAAAATGACAAAAACAATCTTTTATCTGAGGAGAATGCATCTTGAAACCAGCAGTTTTTGCTGATGCATATTTGAATCACAAAGTAAAGAGAAGTTTAGAGAAAGCCCCAGAAGCACACCTGACACCTCAATGAAGGATTCCATACTGAAGAGGACTTACTGTGCATGAATTTTTGATTATATAGCAGCCTTTGTGAGTCTGCTGTCATCAGACTGAAAGCACAGAACTGCCTCTCTCCTAGGTACAAACACTTGGAGGAATGTGAATCAGCGATGAATAAAGAGAGGCATAAAAAGTATTAGCAGCAAGTGGTTTTCTTTTCTTGTTTTTGATAACAGCCCTTCTATATTTGCACAAAGGTCTTTTTCCTATTGCAATAGCTATAACTGACACTAAATCTGGAGGTAGTGTAAGTGACCTGCTGCTGAAGCAATAGCAAAAGTCTGTGTGAAGGTGAGAATCTGTCCCTTGCCTCTTCCTTGTGAACTTTTAAATATTGAACACAATATTTGGTTTGCAACTGCTTATCTTTTGTGTTGGTATTTGATTTTTTTTTTTATTATTTAAAGTGATTTTGAAGACCTTCTCCAAGTGATGTCTTCAACTTGCTGAAGTTTAATGTTGCTCTTCAAGTCTTGCCTCTTTAAGGCAGATTATCAAATTGTGTATGAAATCTCCTGCCCAGCATTTATTCACAGACTGGCTTTGGACCAAAAGTGACCCCTTTATTTATTCAGAACACACCTTACTCAAGCAAGAATGGTGTATTATTTTCCTAATGAACAGCTGCATTTTAATTACATGTTCTGGGAATAGCTATCAACTGATGAAATACAGTGTGCTCAGCCTTCAGTGAGTAAATGCAATCACCACTCTTTTGTCACAAAACCCCACTCTCTTGTCTGGCATGGTTGCAGCAGCATTCCTCAAAAGAGGAATTCTGGAGGGAACTATGTCCCTAAAGCAGCTAACCCAAGAGCAATTACCTTCCTGTTCTTAGCCATTATGAAAATAACCCTGGCAAAGCTGAATTACCTGGCCTCATAGTCAGGACATTTGTAAATATAAAATAAAGCCTGCAGAAGTATAAAATACACAGAACTGAACAATAAGCATTATAAAAAGAAGTTATGTATTTCAGAAAACAGATTTTATTTTCTCTGGCCTTGAGCTGGCATGGAAGGTAATTCTGAATCTGTAGGGCATGAAGAAATAGCTAATAATTTTTACATTAGTTTAACTGTTCTTTCCCTAAAGCTTGAGCTGCCAGAATAACTTGATTCTACAAGCATCAGCATCTTAGTTTTCAAAATAAGTCCTTGAGCCCCTTGTTGTGAGAGAAGCTCAGAAACACAAACCAGAAAAACATAAAGTCTATTAAAAAACCCTCATTGTTTATTAAAAAGAGCATTTCAATTTGGCTCTTTCTTTGGGGAAGGAGAAGTTGATTTATTTTTAAAATGCTTGAAATGGACAGTTTTTCATATCTCTCACACTTTATTACTGCTTAATTATGTCCCTTCTGAAATGGTAAGAGACACTCAAACTGTAGCGTAACATAACCAGTTCCAACTAAAACCTGCTGGCTCCACAAATAACCTCTCTCTGTATTGCCACCAGTAGTTGCTTTACTGAAGCAGGGCTGACTCACGCTGCTGAGACACCTTCTTGCAGCTGCTGAAGGCAGAGGCATATATCCCCATGACACTGCTACTTCTTATGGGATCCTTCCAGCACACTTAGTGCCAAGAGCAAAGTAAGAGCTCTTTCCTTGTAGCCTTTAATTGAACTAAGCTCTCTTTGATTCAAGAGTTAGTTTTGCCTGAGCAATGAGTGCAGAACTAGGCCATACAAATAGTTTCAGTAAAGATCAAAAGATTATTGTATGTGAATATTAACAACTATCATTATGGATATTAATGAAAAGACACAGTGTGCTTACCATCTGCAGATGTTGGAGTGGGTGGATAAGGTTTGGGCTTTAGGGAATTGGAAACAACCTTTTTTTTCCCCATTTGGTTAATTATTAAATGATTCTTAAAGCAGATAACAGTGACTAATTTGGCCAATGAATTTAATGGGATGAAAGGCAAGTACAGAAACAAAGCAAACAAAGGAAGGAGAGAAAAAGCAATACAGGAGCATTACCTTATAGTTAATGATGTGTAATTGCTGATAGTGCCAAAAGGAAACTTTTTTTCCATAATTAGTAAGATGATTTTTCAGTTTTAGGTGTTCAGATTTCAGTCAACATTTGAACACATGATAAATATCAATGGCAGAGATTGTTGTTTCTTATACAAGGTTTAGAATACTCATATATCATATAAGTCTTATACAAGACTTATACAAGGTTTAGAATACTCATATATCCTGTGTTAGCCAGTAAATCTGTGGTTCAGGGGAAGAAATGTACGTACAGATGTTGCTACCTTTTTATAGAAATAATTGTTTAGTATTTTCTGTTACATTTTAAGAATTTGATACAGAAAATAAATCTTCATATTGTATTTGGTTTAGAGAATTGCATGGGTTTTGCTGGTGTCTTTGCCTGCTGTTGTGAGAAAAATCTTCAATATATTTTTT
This sequence comes from Tricholaema leucomelas, assembly GCA_013400475.1. NCBI lineage: Eukaryota > Metazoa > Chordata > Aves > Piciformes > Lybiidae > Tricholaema lacrymosa > Tricholaema leucomelas. Next base: position 2,263,721 of record WAAF01005838.1, read on the forward strand.
TATGTGCTAACTGTGGCAGTGTTGCTTTCCTGACATTTCGCTTACTTTAAAGAAGGAAACAGTCCCCAACCCATGGAGCACATCTATCAGCCTTGACTGCTGTTAGGGCAAGAGTCTACTTCTAAAGGGAATGCTGACTGAATTTTCCTGGCATTGTAGATCATGTATCATCAAACTTAGATGACAGTAGATTTGTTTAAACACAGTTTAAAGAGGAATCATAGCTAATTTATGTCAGTTTCTGGCACACAGAAACAATTTATAATTCTTTAACAGAGATTTTTAGTGAACACAATCCACTTGTCTTCTTTCTCTATGATCCCTCATCTTCAGCTTCTTTGTTTTTTCTTAGGCTAGTAATCTTTTGGTTTATTTTTCTTCCTTCCTAGATCTCATTGTGACTATACATCCTTGGATAGGAAGGACCCCACTTGTTAAATTCAAATATTGCTTTGCTATGTTCTGGAGAGAACATCCAAGTTCTGTAGGATAGAGCCAATGCTGTGGTAGCAGGGTAACATGTCACATCATAGTTCTGCAAGAAACCCTTCATCTGCCAGAAATGCCAGCACAACGTGGTTCAGTTCAAATTTTGCTAGGTTTTTAATGTTCAGGGAAACATGTGGAACACGTGTTTTCACCTCTTAAGCCTTGTATTTTATCTGGGGTTGTTCCCTTTTCATGTGCAAAGGTGAATTATCACAGGACCTTGCCATTCTTCAACTATACAGCTTGTTTTATTCAGGAGTGGGCACTAGCAGACTCTGCAGAGGAACATGCCTAGACGGAAAAGCAAACAGCAGGGCCAGTGCTGTAACTAGTGCTACCAGTATGACTCCAAAGGAGGAACTGCTCCATTCATTGTCTAAGGCAGCTGAGGGACTTGGGCTAAGAGCAAGTGCTGAACTAGCCCCACACCAGCAGGAGTACACAAGAGCTCTNGCATTGTCTAAGGCAGCTGAGGGACTTGGGCCCCACACCAGCAGGAGTACACAAGAGCTCTTTCCTTCTCAATCTGCACAGCACAAAGTAAATGCCACAAAAATGAAGTGACTTACCTGAGGCTATACAGAAAATCAGTGGCAGAATTCAGCACTGAGTCTCCTGAGGCAAAGGAGTGCTTGTGCTTCAAACCGCAGTGCTGCTCTGTAGACTTTCTATCAGCTCATTATATAATGTTAGTCTTATTAATGGTGACCATTTTAATCTAGCAGAGCAAATAAACCTTAGACAACTTTGATGAGGATAGATGCATTACATGATAGTTACGGGATGCTAGAGCTGTCCAAGAACATTTTAAAGTTGAATGTATTTGATATTATGCAGATATAAAAAGACTGCAGGTGGCTGCTCTCTCAACTTCACCTCTTGACTTTTGGACTGTGGCTCTAGAGAGGATTTTCAAACATTTCTATGTCGGGACAACACACAATGGAAGGCTGCCCAGATAGAACTTGTGTCCTGCTGGGAGGGAAAGAAATTACCATCTTCTTGTTCAGCTTCTCTATGCATGAGTATCTCATTTTGTTCAACAGACATAGAAAAGAAATAAACAGAAGAAGTGCACTTTCAGTAAAAACTCCTGCTTACAGAGCCTGTTAGAACAAAGGGCTTCAAAGAGTCTCAGTAATAAGCAATAAGCTACTGACTGACTGTAGGGGAAAAAAAAGATTTAAAATTGTGAAAATATCTTACTGCATGTGGAAGGATTTTTAGTTAACCTAGCAAAAAAGGCACGTATTACCTGTTAGATTTTATTTTCTTTTGGTACTGCTAGGGGAGTGGGATTGAGAAAAACCTGGTTTTGTTGCCTTTTAAGTGATGGATCTCATGAATTGTTTATGCTTTTATCACAAGTTTTTGTGGGGATGGTTCTAAGTTTTATGCAAAACCTTCTCGTCTTAGACTAATGCAATCAAGACATTGATTTCAGTGGGCATTGGAATTTTATTAAATATTTTCCAGAACTGTTTCTTTCATCACCAGCAAATTTGGAAAGCAGGCAAATGAGATGGGTGAAAAATATGTATTTAGACCATGGCATGTAAGAAAGGGATCTCAGGGCAATAGCCTGTCGCCAAGATCTTTGCTTTTGTAGTTATTTGGTTAGAAAATTCTGAACTTGCTGTAAAATGCAGTATTAGTTAGAAGCTTCAAAGCAAAACATTCTTCCCTCCCACTTGTGATTATTTGATAGAGAAAGGATTCTGAACATAATCATATGGTTAAACTAATTATGTAAAGTAGCCTTTTAGCAATTAATATTTGAGTGAAAGCCTACTCTAAAGTGAAATCATAATGGATCTTTGTTACACTCTCAGATTTCACAAAGAGGCTGTTTAGCTAAGCTCTTTTTGTACAAACAAAGCAATAAAAAACCAAGTGTGAAAAACTCATCATTTTGGGACTTTTGTGCTGGGGAATATCAGCCTCTTTGCTGATACTGAAGCAGATTTCTTTGTAATTCCAAATCTTTTGTCTTGGAATAATTTTACATAATCAGTGCTGTGCTTTTTCACTGCGATCATAAGGTTTCATTAATTTTTTTTGAAGCCGTTAAAAGAGAGAGTAGTACTTTGGCATGGATTCTCAACAAGCTTTGATGAGTTCCAGAAAAATGACTGTTACACAAATACAAGGAATGAAAAGAACTTGTTATCTTTAACAAGAGCTTGATTGGATGTAATAAAAGTTCCTTGTTAATTTACTGAAGTTAGCAGCTATGCTGGTAATGAATTTATAATCAACAACATTTGATCTTCTGCGGAAGCTTTTGCCCCTTTCTTCCCCCCCCACCCCCCAAATGTTTCTGGAGAGAGTCCAGATAATTTCCTTTAATAGGGATTAAAACTTTAAAGGAGTGTTGCTTTATAGTGACCCTTTTTGGCAGTTTATCAGAACACTTATGCAGCTGGTAAATGTAACTACAAAACTCTGTAGAGAAATGACTGTTTTTCCTTAAACAATCTCTCCTCTCCCCTCCCTGCCATGGGCAGCACATTGTTTACAGCAACACTGACAAAATAAAGAATCACAAAAATGAGTTACGTGAAAAGGAAAGCTTTGATTCTATGGGAATAGCTCCAAAAATGTTTTTTGTGTAATGCATGTTAAATGAAGTCATTATCCTGGAGTTTTGAAATAGTTCTAGCCAAATAGACATAACTTGTTTTTTTAAGTAATTATGTTGCATTTAGAGTTCTGAGAAATTGTCTGTGCTTTTAACGTGGATTGGGGCTGACATTCACACATGTACTCACACAAAGGCTGCTGAAATGCTGTGCTGCATTGGCAGAGAAGTTTTCCTGTTGACTCATTTTGATTTTATGGTCCTTTTTACAAACTAGTATTGCTGGAATTTGGTGTTTTAGTGAGGAGGAGGTCATACGTCTGTTGTTGTTCTGTGAATTTTTTTGAAGTCTCTCAGTCACCTCTATATTCCCTCAAGTTCCAACCCCTGCCAAGTACTATCCTGGTCCACAGGGGTGAACACCAATAGTATAGTGACAGATGGACAGGGTAGACAGACGGCCCATATAATCCATCCTATGCTGGTTTTAAATGTCTATAAAAATGCAATAAAGAAAAGGGTCTCATTAGGTAGAGGCAGGGGGTTGATTGATTTGCAGGCCACACTCAGTTTATAGCTGCCTTCTGTGTGAAAGTCCACCTTACAGTGTGAGTTTACCCTGTTTGCAGTGGCTTGTTTAGTTAGACTTCATTTACTCCTGGTAATGTTGAGCATTATTCATGTCTTTGTGGTGACTTTTATCCCAGTTTGGCACCTAAGTATGAACTTACTCTCATTTTACTCTGTAGAAGTAAAACTCCTAAGGCAGAGGTCAGGAAAAAAGCTGAGTGAAATGCTCCTACCAACTGTGGGCTGCCTGAGAAAGCAGAAGCTATTTAATTGAAAGGGAAACTTAATACTGTCGAAGCTCTTGTTTCACCCAGCCTGTGTTTTTCTGCATTGCAACAAACACCACCTCTGAATGTTCCAAGAGGCGAAAAGAAATATACTTTGTACATAGTCAGTCTCAGTGACTCTCAAAACAATCCACTTAATCTTTTGTTGTTGGAGTCTTTCTAGGGAAGAGGTTTAGTCCTGTCAAAGAAATAAGAGCCCGTTATTTTAAAGTTATAGAAAGAGCTGTGGGGCAGAGAGCAGTGGCTGCACCGGCCATGCAGCTTCCTTCCAGTAGTGCCTATTGTCCTCAGTGCTGCCAAGCAGGGCTGCATGGGAATACAGGGATCCAGAGAGGTCCCTGCACTGCAGAGCATGAGTGAGCTGTCTTAGCACTGAGCAGCAGCTCATCTGTTCTAGTACCTGCTCGTGGATGTTGAGCAGCAGTTCCTGGCTTGTTAGGAGCAGGGATCAGTTTATGACTCTTCTGCTGACCTTGAGCAAACTGCGTTGTCACTCTGAGCCTCAATTTCCCTATCTGCAAAATGGAATCAGGGACCATTGTCCTCCAGAGGTTAAAAGTATCTCTTTTTTATCTTGAATAAGACTGGGGAAACAGAGCCTGTTGCTCATATTTGATATACTTGTTGGGAATCCCACCTAAATAAATGATGACAAACTCTTGAAGAGGACTGTTGGTCCAGTCTTGTGGCACCATGAATGTTTTTATTCATGTACTCATTTAATATTTCACTGAATCCAATGAAGCTTTTCCTCAACTATCTCCTGTGTCCATGAGATTTTGTTCTGCGTGAAATATTTTAGTTTTATCAGTTTTTAAGTTGTTGCCTCTCTGTTTTATTGGCTATTACCAATTCTTAATAAAAACAACAGTTTATAGACATTTGTAATAATTTAAGGGAAGGACTAGTCTTAAATTAAAAGTAGTTTTCAAATCCATTTGGTGGAAGTTGTTTCAGTGTCTAAGATTATTGATGTTCAAAAAACTGTCAGCTCTAAGAGGGCTGTTATTTGGAGAGTTGAAAGTTCTCACTACTCTTGACATTTTAGTTTTCTTTTTTTCTTTCTTACTGGATATCTAAAAGCTTCTTTTTAACCTTGAGAGAATAAAATGAGACAACTGGCAAACTTAAAAATAAATAACTGTGTTCCAGCCAATAGTGATTTGTTAAATGGTATCGCCACGCCAGAAAAGATCTGAGTCTTGAATTTAGTCAGAGAATTCCAGTTACTGTTATAAAACCTTCCACAGTGTTTAAAGTGTTTACAGTTCATTGGGAAAAATCTGTCTGGGTATTTAGCTCAATCTCTCGATAGTAATTATTATTACTATTATTATCAATCTCTGTTATGATTGTTGTTGTCTTCCTCCTGTCAACTGCCTTTTCATTCAAAGAAAGAAGTAAACAAACAATTCCCATGTGATGCAGTTACTCATCTTTACCCTTTGATACTACACATTATCCCCATGGAGCTGATTCTTCAAAGCCGTTGACTGGGTTTGAGGAGCCAGTTTCTGTTAATTTTAATGGGGATTTGACATCCATCCCCTAAGGCAGCTTTGAAAAATCTCCACCAGATTCTTTATGGGTCTTCTTGGAGGCAACACAGTGTTTACCCAGTTATGTAGCTGCATTTCCCTGAACATTGCTTACATAAAATTATAGTTCATCTTAATTTCTCAAGTTTAAAAAGTCAATTTCATAATTTCATTTCTACCGAGTCCTTTATATGATGCAGTTTCAAAGGGGAATGACAGTTTTGGAAAGGAACTAGTAGATTTTCTGTGGTACTGGTTTTGCATGCAAGGAAAGGGATACCTCAGGTTTTAGTGTGCACCATGTAACAATCACTTTATCTTCTCTTCTTCTTTTCTGGACATTGACAATCTTCTTCAGAAAATTGATTTCTTTCCATCTTGCTCTGAACGATGTATTTGAAATATATTTCACCCTAAATATGCAGGCTTTCTAACCAAAATTACTAAACCAGACAAGAGGGAGGAGGAGAACTGCCTATCTCAACAGAAACAAAAGGCAGCAAACCCAAGTAGATTTTCCACTCACTGACACACGTAGCCCAGCAATAGTCCAGATTCCCCCTGCCATGCATTGCCACCTTTCCATCTGAACAGACTGTGGGAAATAAGATGAGTAAACCTCAGTTCTTATATTAGGCCAGCTTCCTTAGAAGTATCTGCTCTGCAAATGTTTCCTTTGAAAAAAGTTTGCCATGTATATAAACAGAAGTATCCTCAGTTACAGAACATGGATGGCTGCTAAATTGCATTTAAATTGTCCTTGTTTAATTTATGTTCTGTGCTGTCTTCCTTGTATATATCCCTTAGTTATGTTTTTGTCAGTTGTGTTTCTTTAAACGTATTATAAATCTGTATTTCCCTCATAAACCAGTCTGGAAAAGGGCATCTGTACTGGAAACTGGTTTTAGTGACTTGACACTTTGGCTCTTTTATGTTGTGAAACGAGTTTTAATTTTCTTAACATAGGCCAGGCATGGTACATAAACCTCTTCCCCCCCAGGGAGGCTTTTATGTTTGATTCCTTTAGTGGCAAAGCTTTTGAATTTCTCCCCTTGATTGACTTGATTATGATCTTCCCAGTGTATATCCTTCATGTTGATGAATTCCTGGTAGGGATCCTCAAAGGAGTTTACAAGCCTCAATGCTAGATGAAACAGAAGAATTAAATTATCCCTGCAAAAGCTGCTACTAGTGGAAATAGGAAGTTGGATACTAGTGCTGTGATTTCTTTCTTCTTTGGGTTTCTAATTTGATACACTGGGAAATGATTCATTTTTAGAGAGATGCTCTGACGTTTTTGCCAAGCAACTCCGAGTCTGCACAAATTCAGAACCTAGTTGGGACCTACCCCTGTAAAACACTGTCCTGGCTTCCTCTGCTTTTGTACTTAGTCAACACGTTTTGGGACCAAGTGGATCTAACTGTCCCTGATGAAGGTCTTCTACTCGCTTAGGGGAAAATGGTTGGTAGAATCTCACTGCTGCAGACAGCAGCTCATCTGGCATTCCGTAAGACAGCTAAGCCACATTTGCTCACTGTGGGGAAATCTTGCAGCCCTGAATACCCATTTTGCTAGAAGAGATGCTGCTTGGAGTACCTATACATGACAGGCAGTACTTCTGTAACTTACTCAACATGTTGTGTCAGAAAAGGCTAGAGTTTGCATTAGGAAATGTGCTAAAATCTTCAGGGCATGGTTTGCTTCCTTAATCATTGGCTCTTGAAGGTCACTGCCCCTCAGTTTCTGTTTGGCTGCCAGCACTACACACAGAAAGTCATCTTGAACCTCACTTTGTTCACTGGAGTGGGCCTGGCCACATTGTGTTCTACACAGGGTGCAAGGCATACTCTGTGTAAGCACAGCTCAGCAGCAGCTAAAATGTACCCATGTTATCAACACTATTTCCAGCACAAATCCAAACACCCTTCAGAAAGGGCAAGAAAGAGGTTCCAGGGAACTACCAACCAGCCAGCCTCACCTCCATCCCTGGAAAATCATGGAGGAGCTCCTTCTGGAGGGCATCTCAAGGCACTTGGAAGGGCAGGAGGAGTAGTCAGCATGATTTTACCAAGGGGAAATCATGCTTGACTAATCTGATAGCATTCTATGATGACATAACTGAATAGGTAGATTCAGGGAGACCAGTGGCTGTAGTCTACTTTGCCCTTAGTAAGGCCTTTGACATCATCTCCCATGACATCCTAGTGAGCAAGCTCAGGAAGAGCAGCAGTGAGGTGGATTAGGAACTGGTCACAAGCCAGAGTTCAAAGAGTGGTGATCAGTGGTGCCAGGTCCAGCTGGAGAGCTGTAACTAGTGGAGTCCCCCAGGGATCACTGCTGGGTCTGGTGCTGTTCAACATCTCCCTTAATGACATTGATGAGGAGACAGAGTCTGCTCAGCAAGTTTGCTGACGACACCAAGCTGGGAGGCTTGGCTGATACAGCTGAAGGCTGTGTGGCCATGCAGCAAGACCTGGACAGACTGGAGAGGTGGGCACAGAGGAACCAAATAAGGTTCAACAAGGACAAGTGCAGAGTCCTGCATCTGGGGAGGAATAATGAACTGCACCAGTCCAGGCTGGGAGGTGATCTGCTGAAGAGCAGCCCTGTGGAGAGGGACCTGGGAGTGCTGGTGGATAACAAGTTAACCATGGGACAGCAATGTGCCCTTGTGGCCAGGAAGGCCAATGGGATCCCGGGGAGTATTCAGAAGAGTGTATCCAGCAGATCAGGGGGGTTCTCCTCCCACTCTACTCAGCCCTGGTGAGACTTCATCTTGAGTACTGCGTTCAGTTTTGGGCTTCCCAGTTTAAGAGGGACAGGGATCTGCTGGAGAGGGTGCAGCGGACAACTACAAGGATGATTAGGGGACTGAGACACTGCCTTATGAGGAGAGGCTGAGAGACCTGGGGCTGTTTAGTCTGGGGAAGAGAAGACTGAGAGAGGATTTAATAAATGTTTATAAATATCTGAGGACTGGGGGTCAGGAGAGGGGGAACAGGCTCTGCTCACTTGCTCCCCGTGATAGGACATGGAGCAATGGATGTTAAGTTGCAGCAGAGGAGGTTCCATCTTAACACAAGGGGGAAGTTCTTGACTGTAAGGGTCACAGAACACTGGAACAGGCTCCCCAGAGATGCTGTCAAGTCTCCTTCTCTGGAGACTTTCAAGGCCTGTCTGGATGTGTTCCTCCTGTGTTCCATACAGGTCCTGCCCTGGCAATGATCTCTTTGGGTCTTTTCCAACTCCTGATATCCTGTGATCCTGTGTAACCCCATACCAGCTACTGCAGTGGAGATGAACTCTATCCCAGCCCACATCAGCGCCTTCAGAAAAGGAAAATAAGTGGAGAAAGGCAGCATAATAGTAGCATTTTTCACAAACTCTTTTTTTTTCCTTGCCAGAAAACTGTAACTGGGACACTTTCACAAATCAATTAGGATGAACTGGAGTTAATAAGGAAGAACTAGACAGGCAGGCAGGAGAGACAGAGGTCTGACTTGCCTGCAAACAGGCATTATTTTGGGCCTGGACACCTATGTGCATAAATTCTTTTCTAAGCACATAAAATGGAAATAATACAGCAATGAAATGCAGGAAAGCATGAATCCCTCCCAGTGCAGAGCTCTCCCTCCCTCCTACACTGGCTTTAAGTATCTCAGCTGTCGTTTGTCGTTGTTAGAGCTGGATGAAAATTGTCCAAATTTTATGAAAACTGTCGTGACCTTTTTTCCTGACTCGACAAATAAAAGGATGTTTTTTCAGGTTGGGGAGAAGTGTTATTATCTCTAGTGAAAGCAAGTTTATTTTTTTAAAACTGTTTTAACGGTTGTTGTTTCTATTTTGGTAGATCTGTGTATGGAAAATGCTGTCAGAATGCTAACACTGCACACTGCCAGAAATCAGTTCTGATCTGCTTCTTTCTTGCTGTCCCATTATTAAAAATGAAATGATTAGAGGTTTAATTACTGATTGTCGTATTCACACAAGTATCTAACCTATTTTTAATGCTCTGGACTCCTCTGTGTGGTCTCCTGCAGCAGTGTTTTCAAAGAGTGCTGGCAAAAGAGATTTTTTTTTTTTTGTAAAACTAGTTTTGAAATTGCTGCTATTCGGTAGATCAAAGAAGGAGAAAAGCACAGATTTGTTAAGATCTTGGGCTGTAACTAGTTCCTAGTGGTAACTTTTTGACCCTAACAGCAGTGGCAGGCTTGCATCACATCCTATACCTGTTTTCCTGGAGAACCTCTTCCTGGCTTTCACTGTGCTTTGAGGCAAATCCATGCTACAAAGAATTGGGATTCGTTTTTCCCCCACATTGAAGGTTATTAGTTCTAGAAATGGTTCCAAATGAAGATCAGAACATACCTAATACAGAGCTGTGTTTTCAGATGGCAGGATTAATAAATGAATGTGAATTGCATAAAAATAACTTCAGTAAGAAAACTCTTGAATTAGCCACAGTTTTTGGAATGTGCAGGCCAGAGAAATGTGCACTATAAGAAAATATTTCTTCATGCAGTTTCTGGTAAAATTCTCATGTTTCCAGAACTTTGTAGCTATTTTCAGACCCCCAAAAATGAAGTCTGATGGTGCAGATAAAGTTTGGGATTTGCATTTTTGGAGTGAGATCACAATGAAGTTTGAGACGTCTTGTTTATTTCACAATGTGCTAGGGATGATCTGCTTGCTGGCAGTGAAGCTTTGAGCTGTAAATGTTGGGGTTTGGCCCAATATAGCTTTGACAGGTATGACTGGTAGATATCTGCCCTCTCCCCCAAAGGCATCATACTGTTATTATGCCAAATATATTGACATTTGTGAACAATTTAAGGAAATAATTTTTATGCTTTGACCAGACATTTGCCTATGAGTATTTCATCATCCACTCTAGTAGTTGTGGTGAGAGGAAGTATGTCTGAAAATAAGGTTCACCCTACAGAAGAGGTGTGCCAAACATGGGAGCCAAGACCACAGCAGGAAGGCTTGCATGCAAACAAACAATGAAGTGCTGCACAGGAAACTGCTCAAGAATTTGCAGAGTTAATCGACCATAGTTGTTCAGCAAGTCACAAGACAGGACTGGTGTGGTGGTTTCTTCACCCTTTCTTTTCCATTATAGAGCCTTTGCTCACGTTTGCCATCTGTGCAACTGTAAGAGTTCGCTTTCCCCCTTCTTCCCCCTTATTTTGCTTCTTTCCTTCTTACTTTCTCCAATCAGATGTCAATGTCTGTGTCTCAGAAGGGTACATCTGAGGAAAGCAGAATAAGCTCTCCCAAACATCCCGCTCTCTAAAGCCAGAGGGACTTTGTAGGAGTTTCAATCATTGCTTTGCTTTATTTTAGTTCTCCTTTTCTTCTTCAGCAGCCCTTACCAATAAGATGACAGGAAAATCCCACTGTTCTCCAGTAGCCTTTAGCGTTTTTGAGCTGGTGGCCAAAACTAATTGAATTTGTGAAAACAGAAAATAATGAGGAAAATGCAGATGAGGTAAGGGAAAAGCTTCAGGGTCTGGACTAGAATGTAGATGAAGGAAGTAAGATCCTGGAAATAGTCCATTCTAGAATGGCTTTGACTTTATTAATGAATGCAAATTGAAAAATACATATTTATTATTGCCTTGTTTAGTGATGTATTGTGCTAACAATTTAACTGTCACATAGGGGCACTTCCCCAAGTAGCATGACAGGCTCTTGGGACTAGTGCTTTCCCACTGAGCAGGGTGACACTGCACTGTCTGCCTTCAACTCTGCCCTTTCTTTCTGGCACAAGTTTATTTAAAACTCTCATCCATCACTACTGCCATTTCATTGATAGAATCAACTGCAAAAATAAGGTATTTGAAAAGCAATGTGCTTTACAGTCTGAGGGTCAGAGGAACTGAAAGGCCTAAGGAAAGTGTTAAGACTCGTTAAGAGTGATAGAGGCAGGGGGGAGAATCAGGGTGGATGGTAGGACTGCAAAAAAAGCAAAAGTCTGACTGCAAAACAAGACTGCAAACTCAGAAATAGAAGTAGTAAACAGGAGGGATATCACGGTGATGTATGCTGGATGAGAGATTGAATTGGTTGTAGTGGTGACATGGGGATTATACAGTACTACAGCCTCTGCTCAGTCATGTGGATGAAACATGGGCTCCGTTGGGCTAGCTGCAAGTACAGTAGATCTCCCTAAATCTGCTTCTCATATGGTAGTTTAACAGGGTTTTAGAACATCCCAAGTTCTTTCTTGCTGGGTTTACCATTAACATTTTGGCATATCTTGTTAAGGAAAAGGTTAGGAAGCTTCCTTTTGCACTGAAAAAAAATGAATATTTGTAAATGACTCAACACAGAAGTTATGTAAATGGCCACCGTGAAACTGGATGACTCCTGTAGTTTCCCCATCCCTGTTCTCCTTGGTAGAGCAGGTGAGCTATATATCTCTCAAGATGCAGCATGGGTAGGTGCTCTTGGGGTGTGTCATCTCTGTGAGAGTTGGTTGTGTGATGTGATTTGATGAGACTTCCAGAGGAAAGTGGGATCATGAATACATGGAGTTCAGCTCTCACAGGGTACCAGGGCAATCCTCTCTTATGCAATGCATTGGCTGTTGGATTTCTTTCTGGGTTTCCATATTTTTCACAGAAAGCTTTTACAGTGACAAGATGTTTAGCTTTTTAATAAAGGCACACATTATGCACAACTTTCTAGCATTCTTGAACTCTCTTCTACCATATATGTGCCTAAGCTTGGAGTGTTTACATGGCTACCACTGCTCTGATTCCTAGGGCCCAGTAAAATGGAGTGCAATTCAAAACACTTAGCTTTTGCTGGGCGAATGAGAAATTAACAGTTAAGTGCCTCCAAAATGTGAAAGCTTTAACCCTTTGGTCCTTAAAAACCCAGTTCCCATTGGTGCTAACTTCCCTTTCATTGCAAGATAATGAACCTTCGCTTCTGTTCTGTGTCCTCACCTTCAGCATGGGTTCTCTGCATAGCTCCCGTCGTGGTCAATTATCTGGCAGGAGAGGCCCCCAGCAGCAGAGACTGTTGCTTAATTGTTGTTGTGGGATCCTTGTGCAATGTGCAGTTGCTGGGGCTCATTTACAATTCTGACACATCCAGCACGCCCTGCATCAGGAGCCCTATGAACTGGACAAAAGTTAGAAAGTGGCAACGCTGTTCCTGGCCCAAAGCTCATTAAGATAGACATCTCCTGCTAGTGAACATCACAGAGATGACACAGACAGCTCGCTCCAAACGAGGAATGTTCTTTTGTTCTGCCTTACTAGGGCTTTCTGATAAAAAGAATTTGAGGCTACTCGAAGGGCCAGCTGTGATATGAAGGGAACAGGTTTAAAATAGCTCTCAGGGGCAGTAAATGCTTAATGATCAGATCTTTCATTGCTCTTGGAAAATTTGAGGAAACTCAGCCAGCTAAAATTTTTGTTGATTACTTTAACAGAGGCCCTTTGTTCATATTATCATGCAGAATAATTAATCCAATGCATCAAGTCTGCTTAGCTATATACATAATTAAAATGTTAGGATGTGATTAAACAGACTGTGTTGGCACAGAGAACACCTATTCACTCCATAGAAGAGTTCCCTCACTGCCTTAAGCTAGATTTTACCCTATTTTATTTGTTGCTGTTTTGAAAAGAATGACTTTTATTCAAGATAGGTAGTAGAAGATGATGTGCTTCCTGTGAGGAAGTAATGAGATTTTAGTATAGAGAAAAGAGATATGAGCATATACAACACAGTTAGATTATAGGGCAAAATTTAAAGTGGAGGAAAAAAGAGCACATCAATCCATTTTGTCTTATTTAAAAGTTCATTTTAAAGGAGTTATGTCAAATGTTCTCATTTCCTCCCTGATTTTGGCATCTCCCATGCAGCAGTCAAGTCTTCAAATGGAAAAGTTTATGGTTATGTGGCACCTGAAGCTTTGTTAGAAAGGAAACCCTTTTGATCCATAAAATATTTTAATTAAATGCACTTTCAACTTGTGGGACTACCTGGTTTAAGTCAAAAGCTTATTGTCAAACATTACATCGTTCTGAGATCTCTCAAGTCTAATGGCCAGCTTGCTTTTGGAATCCTCTCTCAGTTGGCAATTAGTGATAATAGCAATTATGCTGTTGTCAGGGGCTGACTGGCTTTTCACAAGATTTTGCAGAAATAGGCCAGGATCTTTTCTGATTTCCAGGGCAGCAGAGTGGGAATTTTGCAGTTTCCCTCAGCTAAGGCACCAAGAGCTCTTAGGAAGGAGGGTTTGACTCTCTTTCTTTCTTTTTTTTTTTTCTTTCCATCACATAATCTTGTTCTACAAGGTTTTATTTCAGAGGAGAATAGGTACAAATATAAAGTGTCCTTAGCTCTAGAGCTGGAAGGATGCTGGTGGAGAGGAGCCACCTGGCAGAAATGAGGTTTTTTTGATACAAGGGAGAAGTCTATATTTTTTTACTATTATTTTGTTAGTATATATTAGGTAAGATTATAGTCTCTTAGCAATGCCTTTAAGATATCTTAGCTGATAGAGGCAGGAGAGATCTTGGGGTTTCCCTTGACCACCTTTCATGTTTTAGACCAGAGCAATCTTTATTTACACATCTTTGGATGCATTGTCAGAGATGGAAATACAAGCCAGTCTGCTGAGTTCATCCCACTGCTCTGAAGTTAAACTCAGTGACCACTACTCTACACTTCTCTAGTCTTTACTAACCCTCAAGCTAAGCAATCCTCTGGAAACCTCTTTTTGGAAATCTGTTAAGATTGCACAGGTTGTTTAGCAAGAGCAGGAATGAATGGTTTGTGATGGCTCTGAAAACTGTAATTTCAAAAGAAAATGTGAAGATGAGAAAAATCTTTCTCCATACATTTATAACCGATATGTCATATTTTTCTTTTTCCCCTGCGCCTTCTGTCGAAGTTGAAGTTCTCTCCAATGTGCAAGTAAACAAATTTACACAGAATTTGGTCTCATAAATTCTACCAGATGAATATTTTTCTGTTGAGTTCACAAAAACCTTCAGAGTACATTCTGACTGTGATGTAAGTTTATGGGGGAATGTATTTTAAGGTAACAGTGACAAGCAGTGAGTTTCTGGTATGCTTGAGCTGAGTAATCCAAGATCTGGATGACCCCCATTGCCTGTTACTGAATTCTTGCCTTCAAGAATCTTTCAGCGTATTGATTTTGCTTGAGCTTCATTCTAGAGGTACTGTTCTAGCAGATGCTCCTTTCACTATTTTAATCATAGGCAAAATGATAAAATATCTCTTAAGAAATACACTACTTGATGGAGACAAAAAAGACCTCTGACATGTAACATCTGGTATTCAAATGCACTTTTGCACTTCTCAAGAGTTTCTCTGCTCAATTTTTCCAAAGTTTGCTTCTTGCTTGAAAAGTAAATTAGTGACTACATTTTCTTAGACACTCTGTGCATTAACATGAGCCATGGTCATCATGAGCATGATAGTTATGATAGTTTTGTCTTAATAAGAGTGATCTCATCAAGGACATCATTTGGTTGGGGTAAATAATTCCCAACACATGCTGATTATAAAGAAATTGGGAGCTTGTTATAAGCTGATGTCATGGGAAGAGCCCAGTCTCTTCAACAGGGACTCATCAGTGCAAAGACTCTAAAAGCTGTCAAACTTTGAATTAAGATGAAAAATCAGGAAGAGAAAGACTTTTGTGAGTTCTTAAGTCTCTGTAGGCTTTAGCCATTATTATCAATGGAATCTTTTGGTTACTTGTGATTGCAAAATAAAAGAGGCTCTAGGCTGAATGTTTTTCAAATTCATCAAAAAATCTGCAGTTTTCCAATCTGTAATTTATTTACTAAGTCTTTCAAACAAAATAGCAGCAGGGGGGGGTTATTTCCAGAAAATTAGCACGTTTGCTGAAGCTCAGAATAACTTTTCCCCCCCCCCATAATTCAGACTTTGTTATAGTAATTTACATAGTGTGAAGTGAGTGATGAGGGCTACTGGTAGGATTTGGTTGCATGATTTTGCAAGTGGTTTGCATTAATACAAATGGCAAAGTTACACTTAATGGATTATCAGTTCTGATTCTGAATGTTCTCTGATGGTTTTCAATCCTGTCATTGGAGCATTTTTGAACGAATACCACTCTCTGGCTAGATCTAAACCCAAAGACAATGTGAGACTTAGCTTAGGTGAATATATATTATGACATTCAAAGCAAGGAAGTATTTTCTAGTAGCACATAATTGAGAACATGAACTCAGGTACCCAGACACAGCTTTCTGGAACGTATAATCACTTGGAGCTGTAGCGGGGTCTCTAAGAATACTTATCTTTTTTCATTTTTTAATCTAAATAACTGCATGTAGATTTTAATCTTCATTTTTCTAGAAAGAACTTTGTGAGGATTGATTACTTAGTGACTGTTGTCCATTTGAGATAGTTATGCATCTGTAATGTACTTCTACATAATATCTTTTAATTTCACTAGTGAAAGAACTGACCCGCAATTTCTTGTTTGATGTTTCTACAGCATTTCTCATTCCACCTTGAGTACCCTACTAAAAGTTTATATAGGAGCTATTTCAGTCACTGTTGAACTGCAGCTACCTCAAAGTGCATATCTAACAGTGTACAACCTGGCTGTGCTGCATGGCACTTTAGTACAGGAAATGACAACAAATACCACATTAATTTCAAGCTAGATGTTTTTATGGGAAAATTTGAATCTTCCCATTTAGAGATGTGGAACAAAACTATCCCAGTACATAAACCTTAGACGTCACTTGACTCTATTTATACCTCTAAAATTAGAACTTTAATTCGTTCTCCCATCCTAGCTGTCTGTTCTGGGGCAAAACAGACAAGAGGAGCAGTGCTGGCTGAGGAACAGTAAGGGGCTGGGAATCTGTCAGTGAAAAGTATAAAATGTACCTTTGGTACACACTAAATACTAGAGGACACTAAAATGTGTTTAATTCCAATACAGTATGAGGCCCTCAGGGAGTCCTTCTTAAAGGCTTTGGCAGTTTTGACTATTTACTTCACAGGATCACAGGATGTCAGGAGTTGGAAGGGACCCAAAGAGATCATTGAGTCCAACCTCCCTGCCAGGGCAGGACCATACAATCTAGCTCAGGTCACAGAGGAACACATCCAGACAGGCCTTGAAAGTCTACAGAGAAGGAGACTTCACAACCTCTCTGGGGAGCCTGTTCCAGCGTTCTGTGACCCTTACAGTCAAGAAGTTCCCCCTTGTGTTGAGACGGAACCTCCTCTGCTGCAACTTAACATCCATTGTTCCATGTCCTATCACAGGGAGCAAGTGACCAGACCCTTCCAGGTGCCTTGAGATGCCCTCCAGAAAGAGCTGCTCCATCATATTCCAGGGATGGAGGTGAGGCTGACTGGTCAATAGTTCCCTGGAACCTCTTTCTTGCCCTTTTTAAAGACTGGTGTGACACTGGCTCTCCTCCAGTCCTTAGGCACCTTTCCTGTCTGCCACAATTTGGCAAAAATGATGGAGAGTGGCAGAGTGATAACCTCAGCCAGTTCTCTCAGCACCCATCAGGGCTTGTGGACTTGTGAATGTTCAATTTGTGTAACTGATCCCTAACCCAGTCTGCAGTGACCAGTGGGGAGCATTCACTCCTCCAGGCTTCCTCTCCTTCATCCAGGGTCTGGAGTACATAGGGGAGTTCAGCCTTAGGTGTGAAGACTGAAGCAAAGAAGGTATTCAGCAACTCTGCCTTCTCTGCATCCTCAGTTATAAGGGCTGCCTCCTCATTCAGCAGTGGCCCCACATCTTCATTATTCTTCCTTTTCCTACTGATATATTTGAAGAAGCAGTGGGAATAGGAGAGAGTTTTAATTTACTGTGGCTGTAACACACCTGATTTTGTGGTGGTGTGATCTTGACTTGAACAAATAAAAAAGAAACAGGACAAGTAAATCTACTGGAGATAGAATTGATCTTGGTTGAGGTAACTCACCATGGGTACTGTTTGAGAAGCAGTTAGCTACACTTGAAGCTTAGTGTAACATACCCTTTCCTGAGCTGAGGTCACTTGAGGGCAGATTGGGAGTTTTTGAGTAGCAGTGAAACCAGGCTCACTGCCTTTTCTGAATATGCTGAACTGTCATCCACTGTGTCTAAATGAAAACTGTTTTGCTGAGTTAAAATCAATTATTTGTTTTTGCTTCGGATGCTTTGCATTCTTGCTCGCAGTTGGGTTGGTGTTATGTGAGAAGGGCAGGGTTGTGGGTTCAGACTCATAGACTCACTAGTTGCAGACATACTTTACCCAAGAAGTGAAACAGTCCAAAACCTCAGAAGATTAAGACATTTTTCAAACCCCAAACAAAGGCAATAAATGGAAATAACCATTAACTTTGTTAATTTTCACCCCTCCCACAATAAATCTCCAAAATCTTGGCTTTTATCATAGATGGATAACACAATAGGCAACAGAGCGCACCAATATTACGCAAATGCTTCATGTGATATCAATTATTTTGGAAGCATTCATCATCTGAGTTGTGAAATGGTGTGACTTTTTTTTTTTAACAGAAAGTGTATGAAGAAGAGTGTTAGATTGACCTGCTCTTTTGCTTGTACTTGAGTAGGTACTTTTGAAAGTAATTTCAGAACACAGCCGTGAACTGGGCTCTCCTCTTGATGCCCAGCTCCTGATGCTTATCAAATCATGTGGAGTCACACACACAGTTCTCTGTTACATCAGAGGGCAACAGAAATCAAGTGAGAAATAGGATTTAGCATGCTGCTAAAAAGTGTTTGCCTGTTACCAAATCAAGAGAATACATCTGCCCAGGTGTGAAATGCACTTAAATGGGAGGAGCAGCATCACCATCCCTATGGATTAAACACTGCAGCATCTTTCAAGAGTTAAGTCAGCAAAGGAAACTTGTTTGTGGAGGTCCACACAGTCCTGATGAGTTGACTGGGACTCCCATGATAGCACTTCTCTGAGCTTCTCAGGCCCAGTTATAAGTGATAGTGGTAAGTCAGAACTGCTTGTAACCTGTAAATACCTTAGCTTTTTACAAACTGGCATCATAGGTGCTCTGCTAAAGCCCATGTGGTTCAAGATCACACTTGAAAGGATGTAGGTTGACTGCTGAAGCCTTACTTTGCACCCTGCCAAGCAGTTTTGAACCTGACTCTCTCCTAACTCAGTGCCTGATTCCACTGCAACCAGCCAGGCACTGCACCCAGCTGGATGTAAGGGTTTAGGCTTTCTCTGAGCTAGCAGTAGCAGGACTGAGACCAAACGTCTTGACCAAACAGCA
Source organism: Tricholaema leucomelas (assembly GCA_013400475.1). Lineage (NCBI taxonomy): Eukaryota > Metazoa > Chordata > Aves > Piciformes > Lybiidae > Tricholaema lacrymosa > Tricholaema leucomelas. The sequence goes on from WAAF01005838.1 coordinate 2,282,483, forward strand.
CCATACACAAAACATCTGGTTTTATTATCAACTCCAGAGTTTATTAATTTATCAAACCAAGTCAAAGCGATACAACAAGTACATAAATAAGTACCGTAAGAGATGTACATCCCATGAAGAGAATGAAAAACATGACACTCTGTATTTTGCTGCCTTAAGTGACCAGAAACTGGAAAAATGCAACACTGCATTTTACTAAATGATGCTTATGATTTTTTCTTTTCTTAAAAAGTGTTTTTTTACAAAATAAATATGCAATCTGGATTCCACCTGTCCTGTCACAAATACAAAAAACAGATTGCCTTCTTCTTAAAAAAAATCACACTCTACACTTTCCACTTAGTCTTTTTCCACCAGCTACTGCTACGAACTGACGATGGCTGTGAGGTGAGAAATCAATTGCTGATCTTCTCACCAGTTCACTACAGTTCCTCAGAACCTCTTCCTTACAACATCTTCACCAAAGGAATAAGGTTAAATTGTGACTTATTAGAACATTTATAATAAAACTTTGCACTTCTGCAGCAGTCTTAGGACCTGTTGGGATACACCACACCCCTTCAAACATCAGGACAAGATCTACGGAGGCAGAGGCTACAGTCTGTGGTACAGTGGTAGAACAGTTCACTTAGCTCAGTGACTCAGGACTTCTATGGGCAGTGTGGTAGTTACGCCTGTGTACCACAGCTGATATCAGGGCTACTAGGTGCCTGTGTTCATGTGTTGGCAGTAGGGCTGCAGGACCCTCTCAGGAGAGCTGCAAAGGGTGAGGGGAAAAGGGTAAGGTACAACCCCAGACGCTGAGGGCCAGGCAGGAGGAGAAAAAAGGCTCCAGGCCCTGAGCTGAGACTCCTGTGTGGACCATGAAGGGACCCCTGGCATTTTCCCTTCCTGCAGGGAAGGCATGGAAAGAGACCCCCATGGTTCTTACTGATACTAAGTAAGAGTATTTAATTCTTGCAAATCCACACAGTTGCAGGAGCAGCAATCCTTTTAGTGTGTTTTTCTGTTATGCAGGGGATCGTGTTGAGTGCTTGGTAGGAGAAGGGAGTTATTCCTAAATGTCACCTGCTGTCTGTCCAGGCTAGTGACGGTGGGGTGATTATATACAAGCGATATTGCTAAGGACCTGAGATCACCCTGAAGCATTATGCTTCAGCCTTCCCTCCACTTTTGTTCTCTCCATCTGCTCCTCTGTGTGGAGAGCCCTGCGTTGCCTCCTGAAGCTGCCGGCAGCACAGGCAGGGCCTGGGCAGATGAATAAGCCCGGCCCTGAAGCCTCCACCGCACAGAGAGGCTGCCAGGGTTTGCGGCTCAAGGCAACGATCCCCTCAGGATGGTGAAACTGCCTGAAACGAGCGTTTGGCATTCAGCACTAAGCTCTGCCACACCTTCATGCCTTCAGAAAGGGGTACACCCTGCAGTGCTGTCCCTGGCAGAATGACAAACCTCAAAATCCTTGCTGTCACTGTTCATTTCACTCTCTGTGAAGACCCAGCCCCTGGCTCAAACCATTTTCATAAAGCTTTGTTTCCTAGCATGTGTTTGAAGAGCAGTAGAGTAGAAAATGGAAGCAAAAGCAGGCAGAGTCCCTTGCTTCTTGGCATTTAACCTAACGTTGCAGCCGTGAGGCAGTGCAGTATTTCTGGTGACTCTTCAGAGAAGAGGTTTTTCAACTTGTACTTTTTCTGCAGATGAGAGCCACCTTTCTTAAACGCACTGTAGACATGCAACACCAAAGTTAACAGAATCTCTCAGGTTTGTTTTTCACAAACACAACCATTTTCACAGAGCTGCTATGTTCTCAAGGCTTGCTGTAGCTGTTCGGTGTTGGTTATGGGAGAGAGGTGTCCTTGAAGCATGAGAATTCAGAGGTCACCCCCAGAAAAATGCAGAAGATGAGGTTTGTTACAAATCCCAACAAATAAATTAAGTGCTGTCACAGGTCTTAAAGAGTTACTAATCAGGAGGTTTAACCCTCTAGGTGTTTTTAAAGTCCTGCAGGTACTTCACCACCTTCTGCCACAACACTTTAGAAAGCAGTTTATCAGCTAGGACCATGTGTTAATAGGGCCCAGAAGAATAAAGTTATTAAGGCTGTGACTGGAAGCTAATACTTCACATTTTGTAGAGAAGTGGGTGGAGGAAACAGTGAAAACCACTTAAAAGCGAACATTTGCTCAAATTGCTACAAAAATACAGTGACTGCCACTAACACCTGCTGACCAGTTTATGGACTCAGTTTGCTGTACTACAAAACATCATCCCAAAGGCAGGCTGCTTAGGCATTTGTTAGTTCAAATCTGTTTATGTCTCCAACACAAGTATTGAATCACTTGTATTTTTCCTCCACTACAAAAAAAACCTCTGGAAGTTATTTCAACATCAGAAATTCTATAAATTCAGTGCAGGAAGTAATGCTCTCCATAGCTCCTGCACTTTTATTAAGTGTCCTTCTTTTCATTAGTTTGAATAACGTGCCAAATAATAGTAATAAAAATGTTCTGTTTTCTCTTTTTCATGTAAAGCAATGCAACTCTGGGAAAGTACACTCTCTCTTTCTCCTTCCCCCACCAGTAATACAGAGCCTCCTAGTCTTTTGGAGGAGATATTTGAACGGTTGACACAGACCACTACACATAAAGCAGCAAATTTGCTGTGCATGATGTGAATAATTACTGCATTATAGTTTTGGTTTTTAGGGCAACTGTTGACTTAAGCAAAACAAGCCTGCAGTCCAGCTGCAGATCCAAGTTTTCATAAGTTTTCTTGTGTTTCTCCCTCCAGTGCTGTCTCCCTTAACAGTGACCCTTTTCAGACTTTTCAAGGTACAAAACCTTCACCAAGTCCTCAAGCTCAGTCCTGCACACTCTGCTTTCACACATTTGGCTGATCTGAGCTTCTCCCTCGCTAAATATTTTCCACTGGCCTGAAAACAAAAACACAAAGGAGACAGGTACTTAGAAAAGGGCATAGGGAAATGCAAAGATGTTTACAAGCACTCTCAGACCACAATGGTCAAAGAGAGAATGTCCAGTCCTCCCACAGATAATATTCAGAGTATCTCACATTCATGTTAACATCTTGCATGCAAAATGACTTTGTTAAAAATAATAAACAAAGACCAGAATATTATTCTTTTCTTTAATGAAGCAGTAGTGCAAGCTGACCTTATTTATCCAGACATTTGTGACGTTAAGATATTTTGCTTTCTGACAGGTTGATGTGAAAATTTAACTCTGAGTGTAAACCAAAATATTTAAAAGCTGGGAAGCAACAAGTCTAAATGTTTCATGCACTATGAACTCTGTCTACCTGTGCATAATACAAACTCTGTTTGCTGGATATTAATATTTCTAATATTTTTTAATAGTGGTAGAAATACTTGCTGTCCTGATAACTAGAATACTGTATTACAGAGAACAATTATAAGCTTGCAGAAGGCTGGCAGCAAAAAATTAGGCAACTTTCAATATGAAAAAGGTGTCTGCTTCATACTAAGGCTGTATTATCAAGAATACGTTATTCCCCGGAAAAATACTTCCCTGGCCTAATTGGGGACCTCAGAAAAAATGACAACTTGTAATGTGAAAGAACTGGGAACTAAAAATGCCTATAGCTTAATTCAACTAAAATTAAGTGTCATGTCCCAAGCTGGATAAAATACAAACAAAGAAATTTAATCCAGAGTGAGAAAAGAAACAGATGTCCTTTCAAAAGGCAGGTTTTAATAGTGAAGATACTGCTAAGAACATAGAAAAGACTTCTTTCAAATGTTAACACAATTGTGTGTAGGAGAACTTTAGTCATCTCTAATTTTTTTTTCCCTTCTAAATGGCTAAAAGAATGGGGTAACTCTGCAGGTTACTTAAATCTGAATTGCGCTGCTATGCTAACACTAACTGTATTTCAGACATGGTAGCATGGGCAGAAAACAGCCAATATTGTATTTAAATAAAACACAGGAGACTAAGACAGCATGGACATGAACTATGGCTGTATTTCAAATTGCTGTGTTTTCATACTGGAGGTATGGTACTGGAGGAAAAATGATAGCCTCTGTTTGTGTTGAGTACAATAGTATGTTTTTCAAGGCTATGATTATATGGAGAATAGAAATCCGAGGAGGTCAGAATTTTACTTACTAGGAGTTGTCCTTGTTATCTGCTTGAAGTAAGGAAGTTCTTCAAATTCTCTCTTGGACATTTTTTCTACATAGAAGTGACGCAGAATCCCTTCAGCAAAGAAATGAGAAGTGCATGTTACAGAAAATGTACTTGTTTTTTTCACCCTGGGTTTCCTTCCCTTATGTACAACCACTGCCATGTTGAACCACCTTGTGAAATCATCCTTAAGAATTACATGGATTTTCAGCCTATTCTTTTCATTGTATGCCATCCCCCTGTTTCTTGCTACCTCCCCAGCCCCACCCGGGTTGCCATCCCCTGTGTAAATATTTCTGTGGATTTACAACTGCAGAGAGTTTGTGAGGAGCGTAAAAATTAGCCAGTTCTTTTCCTGCACAGCTGAACCCTTCTTTAGTGTGAGTAAATCTAAGATTACAACAGAAGCCAAAGTACCAGTGTCTTGGAGGAAAACAGTATCATTGTGCAGTCAGATACCATTTTGCCTGTCATGAGCTAGTAGGTAGCATCACTGTCAAATCATCAAAAGACTTTGTGGCTTCTTGAACACAGATGGTAGTTATTCACTGTCTCTTTGACTCTTTTGTTCATGCTTTGGGCTTAGCTTTGTGCTTTACAGCGCATCCTAGAGATGTATTGTTATCATGTAAAGGGCTGCACTACCTGAAGTTCTCCTGTGAGGTTCACATGCTTTTTGCTTAAAGCAGGTTAAGTAGAGAGGCTGGAGATAATGTTTATTATACTTAAAGTTCAGAATTTGCATTAGTGCTTGGGCTTACAAATGCTTTTCTGTTTATTCCTAATTTTACCAATTAGTCTAGCAAAAGTTTTTGTTTCCACCCTTAACAAGTTTTTTTCCCATATTCTAGACTGTCATGAGAGTAACACCACTAGGGCAGACAGGGCAGACTGATTTCAATGGAAAATTTTTGTCCATCCTAAGCAAGATCTTCCAGGCACTTGATTTCAATCCTGCTACTCATTTCTCTGCAATAAATTACACAGGGTAGTACTAACAATGTGTTGTTTGTAGTGCTTTTGCTCATCATGAAAGGTAGGAGTTTGCAGAAACAGAGCTTTGTGATCTTGATGGGTTTTGTACAGCAAACTTAAGTATGTTGGAACTGGCTACAGAGCCAGGAGGGTGCCTGGATTTGCAAATTGTCCTGTGATTTCAATGGAAAATGATGCACTCTTCAAAGGAAGAACTCACCCAACTCACCTTTTCTAATTGTCCATACATGTATTTCTATTTGAGGTGGCTTTTCAGTCTCTACTGCAATTTTTCTGATGGTTTCTCCTTCCTCTGTGAAAATGGACTCATAGACAGGAAACGTCTCTTTCCCACAGAAGTAATCTTTGTTGTCAAAGGTCTGACTTGGCACTTCTTCTGTTTGAAAAAAAGACCAAAACATATACTACAGCTGTAATCAGGTCCTCCAGAACTTACTTGGCATCAATAGCTATACAAATTTAGTTTAGTTTTATTTGTATGGCCTCTCAGATCCATCCACAGCTAAGCTCCAGATTGTTCTATTCTGCTGGGTTGTGATGTTTACAGTGGCAATATACTATTTGTATTTATAACCCAATTTCATATGGAAATGAGCTGTGTAAAACCATCTGTCTCCAAGACACCCCCTCCTCCCTCATTTCTAACCTCTTGTCCACTTTTCAAGCATATATGAAATAATAGTAGAAGTCTCAGAGCTAATTAGGTAACTGAATGAAAATCAGTGGTTGGATTGTGAAGAGGCCCAAATTAATGCACTGCTGTGGAAAAAGGCAGGTAGAACCTGTAAGGCTTGCATTTTGCTCAGCAGCAGCCAGGGCAAGCCTGGGCTAGCCACAATGCACATTATCTCTTGCCCACCCAGAAAAGTTGTAGAGCATTTAAGTAGAAATTTCAATTATTCTGTTAGTAACTAGAAGTTGGACAAGAATGTGAGAGAGATGATGCCACTCAGAAACTTGGACTGCTGTTCGTGGAAAAGCCTAATAATTAATACATCTCCACACGCATAAGACAGACTGGAGAAGAAGCTTCACCTCTCTTTAAAATAGCACACAGACCCTCAAAGAATAAGGACAGTAACTTTCTTTTAGCTATTCTATTTTCTCTTGAAGCCTATTAGCCAGGTTTTGCTGATTGTGTTTGTCTCAACTGAGCCAAATAAAAGCTGTGTATCTCTGATTCACAAGTATCCAAAAGGGTCTAGAGGCATACCTCTTGCCTGCTTGCTGCCACTGCACTGTGCTTGTTCCCAGTAAGTGTGCATTGCATGAAGGATTTCTAAATACAAATGAACAACTCATTTCCTCAGAGTATTTTTGCCCAATGCACCTCCAAACATAGAAATGGGTCATACAGATTAGAACAGAAGTTTAAAGGCACAGCAGGGAACTGAACACTCCTTTACCCTTTATAGCATATGCAATATGGCTGGTCATTTGCAAACCATCAACAGATTCACATTAGCAGAAGCTTCACTAACTAACCACAGGCACTGATTTTAGGGACTAATGTGTATGTACATTTAATCATTATTGTAGCACAGAAACAATGCTAGATTTGTAGTAAATTAGTACTTATTTAAGGATTAAGTAAAATAACTGACACAAATCAATTTACAATAAGGGCTTTTGAATCCTTCTGGTACATTTCAGAAAGAAGAAACTATATTAATGCAAATTTCACATGCTAGAAAATTATTTGAAGGTTCTGTGGGCACTGCAGTCAGGGAAATCTTTTGACAGTAATGAACTTTCTGTGTATGCTTCTGTAATAATTCTCTTTGGAAATCAGTGTCAGGAAGTCATGCCAACAGGAGAGATAAAGGCTGGGCAGAACATGTGCCACCAGCAGCAAGCCTCTCAGCTGAGGAACAGTAGTGAACAGCCTGTCTCACACAGACACTCCTGTACACACACGGGCCCAACTTGCACAGCTATTGCTGTTTTCTTCAGATCTTTTGTGTGACCAGGTGGCTTGAGCCAAGCCCCTTAACATGCACAGCAAAAAGGTGGTCTGTGATCAACTTTGTTTTACCTGGGCAGACTTTACAGCATTTTCCTTCTACTTTCTGAGGGTATTTGCAGGGATATTGTTCTGGACAATGAATTTTCTTACATTCTTGTTTGGTGATGTTGCAGGTGCACAACACACACTCTACGATTCCAAAGGCCCGGAGATTAGGATGCCAAGATTCACCATGTGAATACGTTTTGCCGTTTGAAACACAAACTACAAAACAACAAGAGGTACAAAGTTAATTTGATTCATGCATGTTTTTAAACACTGTCTCTTTGCTTAGTGTCTCTGGCCCATTTCTCTGCTTGTTAACTTTAACTCAAGAGTTGCACCACTTAAAATGAGTTTGAGCCTGCGATCATTCTCTTCTGCGCAGTTTTGCCTTAATTCGCACTCCTCTGACACTAGTGTCCATCATTCTTTGGAGGAGAACAGTGAAGGGACTTGCTCCTGCCCAGTGCACGCATTTCAATTATGCATCACTAAGCATCTCAGTCCACACACAGGACACAGCCTATTGCACTGGCTTCTAGAACAGAATTGCAGATGACAGGACCATGCTATTTGCTCCTGAGTCATCTGCACAACTTTTCTTACCACCAGCTGAAAACAGCATCTGATGTGAGAGCCCTGCTAGCAGTGGGATGGGTTAGTGTTACCTGCGGCTTTTACAGCTTTTGCATGGGAGTTCCTTTTACACACCACACAGGACAAAGCAAGGGAACACTGCCAAACGAAGTTCAATGTCCTTTATGGAAATACATATATCTATAGGTACAGAGAGACATTTGGCTTCTGGAATCACAAGAAAGCATTAACAAGACACGGCAGGGCACACACGGGACCGAAACTCCATTCCAATAGCATCTAAACACTTCAGAATATTTAGCCGTCAGCGCCCTTGGGAGACAGAGAAATACAGCTGACAGGAGGAGAGTGGAAAAATCCATGTCTGGTGGAAGCCAGTTTGGGTCACCCAGCAGTTAATAGGAATTATATCACTTTACACCATGTTTGCATTTGTCCTATAAACCTTACTTTTTTCTTTTAAAACATTTTATAAACACAAAGGAAAATGCAAACTAATCCTAACAAGGTGAAAGAAAGGGCACTGCCTGATTTCTAAAAGCAACTAAAGTGAAGCTGGGCTGTGTTGTAAATATTTCCAATTCTTTTAATATGCCATCATTTTTATTAATGCTTTTATTTGTAAAATATGTTCTTTTTTTTGCCTGTAACTTTCAAAAGCAATTTAATTTTTATCTGTAATCTGAAATTTACATCTAACTGGTACCAGATGTGACCAACTGGCTTATACTGTACTGAGTTACTGAGATTTATGGGGAGTGTTTTTTGCCATGTATTGTCTTTCAGGGGGTTATGCTATCATTTTGTTTGTAATTTGCTACTTTTTAACTCTTTCTTATGACACACTTTTATTTTAGAGGTAGGAACCATTTTTGTTTCTCAAAAGCAAGTAAAGTGTTATCTGTATACTAAGAACATATAAATGAGAAAACTGCTAAGTGCTCATCAGGCCTCTTATGTGCTTAAATACTATTATTATCAGTTACATTTATGCTTATATGGATTTATTTTTCCCAGCTAGACTTTTCCAGATCCTTTATGGACATAAATATTTCATGATTTCTCCCTGACAGTGGAAGGGATAATACAAGACATTGTGTACCTACACATTCTCTCTGGTTTAAGGGCTTGTTTAGCACAGAACAGTTAAGTAATTACTTGGAGGAAGCAGATGAAACCTCCAGTTGAAGCCAAAGCATGGCAAATAACTTCTGGTTCCCTGATGCCCTGGTTTTAGTGCTCTGTCTGTTTGAAATGATAGATCTGTATCCACGCAACTGCATGGTGTTTGCATGTCAGGAGAGGTTTGGTTTTTTTTTAACTTGTTAAAATGCATCTCAAGGGGCTTATGCATTAATTAGTAAAACATTCGTTAATTGCACAAGAACAAAAGAAGATACACGGTCAGCACTCCTATTTCCATCAGGAGGATCTCTCAGACACTCTCCTGGCACTGAGTGTCTGAAGTTGAGGCAGTTACTATATACTGCATCCAGAAATATGCTGTTCATCTGTATGCCCTTTATTTGCTGAAACAAATCAGTTAGAAATTGCTTTGATGATGTCTTCTTGTGTGAATTACATGTCAAAGATATTGCATGGCATAGAGATTCCTGCTCCTAGAGTCAGCATCAAACACTGGCATGATCTGAATGTTTTTTCATGCTTGTTCAGGTGGATAATAAAGATCCTATGGCCAACATTCCTTCTGTTAGTTAATACCTTAAAAGATTAGTTGGCCCTAATACAAGAGCTTTTAACTCTTTGTGGGGAGTTTCTAAGTGCACACTGATGGGTATTTGTGGATAGATGATCTTCTGAACATGTGTTTTTACAGCTATTTCCTTCATGGTTTCTTACGTCAGTTTCCGCAGCACTCTGCTCACTGAGGTACACCCACTGTGGGAACTAAGCATCTTGCACTTTTTAGTGTACAAAACTTGCTGTCCCATTAACTGGAGAACTGGTATCTTCCCTCTGGTTTTGTCCTTCTTGTAATGCAGCAGGAATATGGCTTAGTCATGTTTGGATAAGGCTTGTCATATGGGCTCCAAGTTCTGCTGTTCCCATAATGCTCCCAATGGAAGGCACTTAGAGGATTCTTAGAGTGAGATTCATTACCTTGGTTACCTTTGCCTCTTTGCAGCTCAGGCATCCAGTATAAGCTAATTTCCTGCCCTGCTTCAATACTAATCATGGAGGAGGAAAACCCCTTCTTGTATGCCACTGTCTCAAACAACCAGCCTACGTTGTAGGAAATGATGATATTGTCTGTCTTGAGAATAATTTGCTAATAAGCCTTGGAGACAGGAAAATTCTAGATACTATGTAAAGCCTTATGGTAAGAGATTTGTGGGGCAGCTTAAACATGCACTATTTGCAACTAGAAAAGTTACAAAATAGGACACTGTGGAAGAAAATAACCACAAGCAATTCTCTGCTGGGTAAGTCACTGGCTGAATGAGTTAGTGAATCTAAATGGTGGTGTCCTTTGTGGCACAAAGTGCTCATTTCCCTGGTCACTGCTGCATGCGTTCTAAGAGTTACTTAGCACAATATCATACAATAATTCAAGAAAGCAACACAATCTGTGGTGCCTTTGCAGAGTGAAATGCATGGCTCTATCTGTAGACGCCACTGACCTCAGTCAAGTGCTGATTTTGTATCCTTAATAGCTTAAAGCTATTTCTCTCCCTGATTTGCATTGGGTCTATTGGTACCAGTGTGAGTCTCCTACATTCTGTTGGGTGTTTTGAGAAGTCCTTTTTTGCTACAAGCGATTGATTCCTTACCCAGAGATGTACTGTAAGAAGTATTTGTCTTTACCTCGTCCATGCTTATGCTTGTTGTTGATGACAATCTGTACTATTGTTCCTGAAGCTTGCTGGGGATCTGGTAGGACTCCACGGTTACTCCTGGCATTGGGAAATCGTGGAATGTTGACTACCTGCCTTGCTGAGCTGGGTGACAGGTCATAGTGGGAGCGATGATATGAGTGTCTCTGTTTTGAGGCAGAAGGAGAGCAGGAAGGTAAAAAGTCTCATTCCACTGAACATGAGGAAAGAGGCTGTACTAGAGGCTGAACATAGTGAGAATAGTGTTGCCACTATCATCAAACATAACTAAATGAATACATTTGATGCATTAATAAATGATCCTACATTCAGTAAAGGCCATTGAGGTTTCACAGATAGTTAATATCAGCAGTCAATATCAGTGTAGGTGCCTTTATCTAACTTGATCATCTGAAGTCCTTAAACATGTACAGAGAGGCAGTTTTAGAACCTGGAATTGGAATGGGCTGCCCAGGGAGGGTGGAGTCACTGTCCCTGGAGGTGTTCAAGAAATGACTGGATGAAGCACTTAGTGCTATGGTCTAGTTGACTGGATAGGGCTGGGTGACAGGTTGGACTGGATGATCTTGGAGGTCTCTTCCAACCTGGTTGATTCTATTCTATTCTATTCTAACCTGACCTGTTAAGGATCTCTGTATCATGAGGAGATGAATCACCACCCAGAAGGGCCTATTTCTCTCCATGTGTTAAAAATGGTGTTCACAACTAGCTATCTGCTTCATTGGTCTCTATTCTAAGCCTACATGAGAAGAATTTTGAGCCTGTTCAGTTTACTTCATCAAAGCTGTTTTCTATTAGGGCTTCAGTGGCAGAGCATATCCAGAATGAGTGTCCAGCTTCTTTTCTGCTTGCAGCTTTAAAGCAGCTTTAAGGCCTTAAGGGTCAGCTTTGCACAGACAGAGCAGAACCTTACTAAACTCTGTCTCATAGACTGTGAAGCCTCATTTTATTTGCAAATGAAAGTAGAAGTAGTAGTGTGCAGCATATCTTAGAGAGAAAAAAAAAACACTGCTTGCTCTCAGGCAATTAATTTACAAAATACCCGTGGACATGAAGGAAGTGTATATTACATCAGTTATTTTATAAAGGCTGATTCTTCTCACTCATCCAAAGACCTGTTGGTTAACACATCTAGTTAGTGCACCTAACACTTAAAAGCTTTTCATGGTCTCTTCAAATGCTATTATAAAAATAATCTCTTGACAGTAAGTTGTTAAGAGTTAGTATTGGCCCCAGAGGTAGTGAAGACCCTAAAGTAAATATATACATGTCTATATGTTTGCAGTTACATTTTAAATTTGTGTGTGCTTGCAGAGCACAGAAAAGCCTGTCAGGTTTTATTCTTACAGAGCACATACAATCAAAATCAAGTCCAGAGCCCACAGGAGCTCATGGGATTTTGTAATTCAGCCTTATTCATGAATTCAGGTTGAGTTTATTAAGGGATGTACAGAAGTGGAAGAAGCCTATTTTGAGCTAGATTCACAGAACCCAGGTCGAAGCAGTAGATATTCAGACCGCTTTTCATTCTTTGATCTTTTTTCCCTAGGGCACACACTGCACAGCAGGAAAATGTGTCTTTAAATTGTAGGTCAGACTTACGGCCTCCCTGTTGGCTGGCTGACGGAAGATATCTCCATCAGAATGCTCCCATGACAATTCTCCATCTCCTGTACATGAAGCAGAGCAGTATCAGTTAGGGGAGGGAATTGTGCAGTACCTTGGGAGATTTAGGGAAAAAGTCTCATGCAGCTTTACAATTAAATTTAGGGTGGATGTACAGTCTGTAGTCTGACCTTATCATACCAGACTCTGTAGAGACTAAAAGGGAGATCCCTTCTCAAATGTTACGCAAACTCAGGATGAAGACTTGTCAGATTTATGAGGCTTAATGATACTATGGACAAGGGAACTTCCAGCAACTATTTGCTATTTGATCTCAGGCAAAGGTGAGATGTGACTTTGCTTAGATCCCAGAGAGCAGCTAAACTGTGTGACCTCCGATCTACTGTGGGCTGAGAGAGACCTCAAGTACAGTGCTACAGTTGCTCAGCTGACACATAACTTGGCTGAGAACTGAATTCTGAGTCAGCTCTAAGTGTAGCCACTAATAAACAGCACTGTATTAAACACATGAAGAAAAAGTAAGCCATCTTTTGTGCTGCTCATTTCCTTTGCATGATGGTGCTTTCATCTTTGTCAAAGACAGACACTTCCATACTTTTGTGATGCAGAACAAATGCTTCCAAGAATCAATGCAAAAGGCTTGTGGAGCCAGGCTCTGGTTCCTCACAGCTAAATATGTGATTTATGGAAAGAGGAAACCCTCAGTTTCTATTTCTATTCAGGAGCAGTGTCCAGTTGGGGTTTTATTGTTGTTTGGGGTTTTTTACAGACAACTTCATAAACACAGAGGTAACTAAGAATAAGCTATGGTGGAAATCACAGCGGGGAAAAATCTGTTGAGGCTATAGAGATAATGCAGCTTTAAGAAGTTTACAGAGCTGTGTTTAGAGGTGTTCCTTGGTAAGACAAGCAGTGGAACCCAGTTCTTGGAAAACTTGCACAAAAACAAGGGAAATCATTTATTGTGGAGCTGAGCTTGGAAATTATCCCAGTCTTGGAATTCAGACACAGGTACAGATAAAACTGCTTTGTTAGCGACTCAAAGCCTCACTCTAAATGTGTCAAGCACTGCACTGGGATGCAGAGCAGTGCCACCACACTGAGAGCCTTACATTAATGGCATAGATTATGGGCCTGTGTCCTCAAAACAAGACAGCTGCAGCAGCAGTAGTAGTGAGTGACACAGACCTGGGAGAACCATGGTGCTGATGCAGGCATGCCACCAGTTCTGGATTTAACTTATCCAGATTTAACTCGGTCAGATCCAGCATGGATCCACTATCTTAGCGCATAACATGTATCAGCATTTTACCTTTATGCAGTTTATGAGAACCTTCCCCTGAACTTAAGTGGATCCTGACACAAATCGCCATCTGAACCTTAGTGTTTCGAGCCTTCTCTAGTCAGTAGTAGAGGAATGAATAGGAAAATCAGTACATTTTAATATATTAAAATATTTGGCCATGCAGGGAGCAGAAACTGACTCACAGTTTCCTCCTTGTGAGCTGTGCTAGTTCTTGTTTAGGTTTGCACTTCATAAGAATGACAGTGGGGAGATAAACCAGCTTGTGCCATACTGAAAATGACAGAGTTTTTATGAGATCAATGATGATTTTAAAATAAGAGTAATAGTAGAATACATTAAAAAACCCTGTGTCACTGGAGGCAATGGGTTGTCTCTACTGCATAAACTGATTAAAAATCACCTCTCATATGGAATGAACTTGCTTCTTATAATCACTCTGGCTGAAGTGACTGATTTCTCCAGTGCAAGGTTTGTATACAGCACAGCTACGTCTGACACTTTGCACTTTAAAAGTCAGTTTGATTTTTGTAACTAGAAGAGGTTGGTTTGAAATACAGCTCAAGAAATGATCAGGGAACAGATACCAGGAATAGGGTGATTAGCAAGGATTTACTTTGACTGTCTGTGTATTACATTTAAAACAGCATGTCACTGAACTTCACCTTGGGAAGCCAGGACTATCATCTTGCCTGCCTGAGACCAGAAAGCTTTATAAGCAGCTTGCCTGGCAATATGTCTCAAGACTTATAAAGATACTCTGGAGTAACAGGGCAAAGAAGCACAGAACGAGGAACAATCCCCATGCAAAGTAGTGCTGCACAGGGATCCTTATCCTTGCCCTGACTGAGCTGATGTATTTAAGCAGCACACAGGCGAGAGATTAGTTCAGGTCCTCCGTGGTGCCACACTTCATTTAATTACCACTGCATCTCCACAGGTTAGTAGCTTAGACAGCTTGCTGCACTGACAGGATGGCACAGCTGCTACCCAGGAACTTATTCCTTCAGCATGTGCTGCACTCTCTCTGCATCAGGCTGTATTATTAAGTACTGGTGCACTCTGAGGTACCCTTCTTTTGGCTCAGAGCTTCTGGTCCAGTGTGTCTACTCAATAAACTGAGGATGAGGACTGTACTTGTTTGTTTTTCACAACTCTAGCACCACAGGCAAAATTATACAACTAACAATATAATAGTCTTTATTTGTACCATGCAACAGTACTGAGTTCAGACAAGCAGAGTTGCGGAAGGAGATATAGCTGCACAAAGTTGTACCCTTGGGTACTTTTAAGTACTTATCTTCATCTTTAAGATCTGGCCATAGGTGTTTAGATAGCCTAGAAGAAGCAACTGAAATGCCACAATACTAATAGTGAGATAAAATACATGTACAAATTCGCAGACATTTAAAGAGGCTTTTATGCAGACATTTAAGTAGACATTCAGAAAGCCTGGAAAGACCCCTAGAATCAAGATTCATGCGTGTACAAGATCTAAAATACAATTGCTAGTAAAATATTGAGGTCACCTTAGTATGGACTGACACCTGATTTAAACTGCAGTAATTTGCCTTAACCCCTGAATTGGAATTGCTGTGTCTCGCATAACTGGAACAAGTCTGGTAACCTGTCAGACTGAAGCTTTTCTTTTACTGCTGAAGCTTTTCTACCTAGAGCAGCTTTGATTTACCTCATCACGGGGATGCAACTTTATCATCAGTGCATCCTCTCCCTGCTTTAGTTTAGGAGAACAAAGGTAGCAATGTCATCCTGCTAGAATTTGAGGTTTAATTTCCCAACATACATTGGATGCAAGTACATGGGAAACTTGCAGACTGCAGACTGTCCTGAGTGACAGTACTTCTGCACAGATAGGGCAAGGAGTACATTCAGAGCCTGTCCTTCTGTGGTGGTACTCAAACTTACCTCTGCAAACTGGACAGCAGGACTCTGGAACAGATACTGGGAAAGAGCATGTTAATTTAGGACATGTCTTCAGCCCACAGTACACATTTCCTTCCTGCCAGTCAAACACAAGGAGAACTTAGTCACTGATTTGCCTGGTACTGCATATGCAATTCTTATGGGCATACTTAAACCTAGTATGTGTGTTTATATAAATGCCACTCTCATATGCAGAGTGTCAGAGCAATGAAACATCTGCACTGCTTTTTCAGAATTTGTTGTGGCACAGAGGAAAGTCCCTCTCTTTCATAACAACAGGGGGAGTGGGAAGAGATAAAAGTGTGGGGAGAGAACTGCAATTATTGTAGGCTGTTGGTACTATGATCACCCAGTGTAAATTCTGACCACTGCTCTTCCTCTGTTGTGCCTTACCACAAACTGGAGGAATAGCTTAGCAGAAACTAGAAGTTATAAAGTCTGCTCAGTACTTGGCCTGTTAAATTTGTAGGTAATGTAGAATGCAAATATGACTTGATAAGAGGAGTCTGGAGTTGCCAATACTTGATACTGAAAAGCTGGCTGGCTTGAGAGGGATACTTTGATTCAGACACCAGCTCTGAGTAGTCATTGGATGACTGATCAAACATACTGGATTTGAACTGATGACATCTCAGGAATGGCTCTGTGGCCCAGAGCTGCCTATTCCCAGCCTGTGCAATCTTAACTTATCAGTTCAGTCCAAATGAATTCAGCTTCAGTCAGTGACTTAGTGCCATATTTTCCAGACAGGTTGAAGTGAAATATTCTGTATGTACCAAGTGGCAACATTTTACCTGCTGCCTTGGCACTGTAAGCTCACTCACAGCCAATGCTTGGCAGGTTAAGTTTTATCAACTGTACTTGAGTGAGAGGTCACTTGGCACTTCCTGGGTGTTGCAGACTGTCTCTGAGCACTCTCTTGAGTTTCTGCATTAGTTCTCAGTTCCCAACCCCTGCTACGTATTCCTTATGTTTCAGTGCCTTGTATTCTAGAAAGGAGAAATAAAGCATAGAAGGAGCAGGATTCTGTCAAATGATGTTACTTACTGAGCAGCTGCATTGGGCACACTGGTTTGCTTGCCTGTTTTGGAAAAGCCCCTCTGCCACAAACATTTCACCATGGTGGTAGGTGGTGCCATTGTATTCACAGGATTTCCCAGTGATTTTGCTGCTTACTGAGAACAGGGAGTCCTCTGGAAGCAATGGGAAAGGAGCGCTTCATGCAAATATTCTTGACAATACACAGTATCACAAATATAGGGCAGGAAAACCTTCCCTCCTCCCTCATTTCTCTTCAGTAAACAAGGACAAGCTTTGTGATGTTATAAAGTAGAAGAGATACTCTCATGCTCCTATTTTGCTGAACTCAGTAATTCACACTTTGACTTGACTGTCCCAGATGATCTTATGATGCTGATGATCAATTGCAATGCCAGCACTGATGGCCATGTTTCATGCTATTGGCTTTTTTCTCTGCCTGCAGCAGCTTTTGGTATTAGGGTAGACAGCTGCAGTTTTCTGCCCACCTGCTCCATTTACATGACTTTTTCATGCTTCAGTGTAGAAAGCATCAGATCCTGCACACAAACACAATCCCACTATCAACAGCACTGTTCTAGCATGCTTTCCCCTTAGTACTAGTATAATTTTAGTAATGATTTGAAATGCTGCAGCTTACAGAAGACAGTGCTGCAGGTTGGCAGGTTGTGCCACAGAGCATGCATGACTCTATGGCATCCACAGCCACAAACCTGCTGGCAGAGGATCAGAGATACTGATGGTGGAACTGGGTCAAGAGAAAATGATGCACTTCTTCCTAGTGGCCTTTACAATTCATTGCTACTGTTTTCAAAATGGGCAAAACTTGTCAAAGAACAGTTCAGTAGCCGCCCAAAAGCTCATTTTTCTCTGACATGCATTTAAACATCAATGTGCAAATAAGAGCAAGACAAGTCTTAATTCAACACTGAAACCTCCTGTTTCAACTCAAAAGCACATCAAGTTCAGCACCAGATGGGTTAAATATTTTTCTAAGACACAAAGCTATCCATACCTCATGGTAAAGCATCGCCTAGATTGTTTAACTCTTAGCAGTTGATAAAATGTGCAGAGGGATTGCATTTTACCCGTGCAATCTAAGTCACTTGATACCTATTGGGCAGTGAATCTGGAACTCTACAATTACATTCACATGAACTTAGCATCTCAACATGGGGAAAACATTTCAAACAAGAGCTCTGTGAAGTAACAGTGAAGTGTTTGTTCTCTGGAGCCTGAATCACTGCAAATTTCTAGGAATGCAGCTGAAATTTCATTCAGTGGGTTTGCGTTTTCATATAAAAGAAACCTGACCTGAAAATTCAGGTTTTGCTGTAGCCCCTTTAATTATCCATCAGATAAACCTGGGGAGATTTTTGTGAAACTGTGCCACAACAGAATGCACATTTTTCATCTGAGAGGTCAAGTAGTTTTCTGCTGGAATGCACTGGCAGTGAAGAATGACATTTAGAGTTTTCCATAAAAACTTACATTTACTTACATTGGTCCATGAGCTACTAATAATATTTGGAATGGTAAATGTCAAATCTGGCTGCGGAACATATATGTACCACAGTATTTGAGAGTGAGTGGGTCAGCAGAGAATATTCTGTAGGAGAATGGCAGAAGTTAGTCATTTAGGGTTCCTTGCCTGACATTTCATTCTCTTCAAGAGACAGACATGGTACTTGCACTTCCTCCCTTGAAGCACCAAATACATCATTAGTTCAGTGCAATCAAGAGTGTCTAATGATACCTTCCCAAAATCTTCTCAATAGTACAGAGCTCTCACAACACCTGTGCTTGACAGAGAAGTGCAATGTTGTTGACACTTTCTGCTTTGCTAGCAATACACATTGTGGAATGGCAAGATAGATGTTCTAATGAAGACACATGGCTTTGAAAGTCATCAGCAAAAGATTCAAGTGACAAACCCAGCTACTGTCTTATTAGGCACAAATATTGTAAAACATGAATACAGAGGCACTTCTTAGAACCGCACCACCTTCCAAAACTTCTGTCACTATAGTTTTTGGGCTTTCCAAGAGTCATTTCATGGAAGGCAGACAAAGAGATTGCCAAACCCTTAGTTATCTTATCCTCTTGCCACTTGGGCAACTGAAAGAGCAGTAGAACGGAAAAGAAAGGAAAATAAAAGGAGAAGTGAAAGGAGAATACAGATGATTCTTGCCTGGATATGAAGCCCTGCTCATGTAGCCACTGCAGGACATTGCTGCGCCCATGCGAGATGCCTGGCCAAAAGCAGTACTTTGCTTCTGGTCTGACATTTTCAAGACCAGTATTTGAATGACTCGTTGTGACCCTTCACAGTACTAGATGAAGAGAGTAAATTTTACTGCACTTTCACCTTGGTATATACCACATTGCTTGGATCATTATGAAATCACTTAATGCCTTTAAACTGTGGCTTCTAAAAAAGGGAAAGAAGATGGTGATATTTTTATTACTTTGAAAATGTCAGTGGAGAGCTGCAGTAGGTCACTGTTTTTGTCTACATTTCAGTTGATCATAGAAGCTGGCCTCTTAACAGCTAAATCATAACATGAAGCCCAAAACACACGTGCGTCTGTCTATCTCTGGAATATGGGATGAAATTGTATTGCTGTTTTGAAGTCTCATTTGGTGAAATAATGATCAGAAAAGTCAGTTTCAATTACAGAGAATATGACCATGGTTTAGGTCTTATACTGCACATACCTGTGCATATGATTATCTTTTAGCACATTAAGTGAATGAGGCTACTTGGCTGCATAAAATAAGGCTTAGAAAAAGTTTTCAGATCAAGACCATATTACTGCTATTGCAAAAAACTATTTAGTGTCCTGTATGGGAGACAGCATATTGGAGAGCACGACTGATCCTCTCCAAACACAGCATCTGTCTAAGGCTGCAAGGAAGCTTTGTTTATACTGCATGTCTAAATATAACTTCTGTCTGGTGCAGCTTCTCCCTCCGTCTTTGCTGGTGTGTGACTGACTTTCTACAGCTAAGACTTGCCTTGATTTCTTTTATCATGCTTTTTAAATCACAGTTAATTAGAAGAGTTCAGACTCCCTCATGATACCATATTATCCTGTAGCATGTGAAATTAGAATCATTGTGGGTTGCTTTAATAAGTGCCAGGTCTGAACTCTGAAAAATCCTGGCATTTGTATTGATATCAGCATGCATTATTCTGTGCCTTAGTTAAGATAGGTTAGAATTAGATTAATTAACTGCAAATACGCTGTGTTGCTCAAAGCTCTATTTGTAAACCTTGCTTCTTAATCAGGATTGTTCCCAAAGCTTTATCTGGCATTTTAATGGTGCTGACTAACATTGCTTTAATTAGCTGTCTCTGTAAAGTACCAGGCAAACCATCTGCGTGAATCCTTTTAATTAACTGGGCTCAATCTGAGCTTTTTCTCTCTGGCATTCATAGCGTGTCAGTGGAAGCAATGTAAAAATAAGAGGCTGAAGATGTTATAGCGTCAATCTATTGAAAAGGAATTATCTTTTTTTCTGTGGTTGGCATTTATTCTCAAAGGGCCCAGACTTCACTGTAGAAGTTGACAGATCATGCTTACGTTTGCCTGCAACTTTAGTGTCACCAAGACAAGGCCGTGAGTGAGTGCTATGGATAGCACTGATCTATCACCAACAGTAGCATCAGGTAATGTAAAGTGTACAACCTAGGCTTCAGGTGACCTGATACAGATTTGAACTTATCCTGTAAGTAGCTTTAAAGGTTGAATCTGGCTGAAGGAATCTTTCAGGTTTAATAAACAGGCAACAGCTTATATCAACGTGGATTGGCTTCAAAATATTTTTTAAGAGCAGCTGGGGACTATGGTGGCTATGTTTGAATTCTGATTTCCAAGCATTCCTCACTCACAAATACGTGATTGTGCCCAGCTTCTGTTGTCTACCTAGGTTGTTTTTCAGTGGCATACCATGCTGACAAGGTAAGTGTTGCCCTCAATGAAGCCTGTTGAGAGATTTCCTTCAGGATTCAGTCTGGGCACCTGCTTGACCACTGTTTTTTAGGATTATGATTGAGATGGATGCTTGTAATAGGAGGAACTATTGATCTATACAAACAAGATCTGTATCAGTTTAGATTTGTAGTACAGCCTGGTATAAAAGTTCACTCTGAACTAGAACTGCATGTTCTAGTATTCCACGAACTGCAGTTCAACTGACAGGGTGTGTGCAGAAACAGCACGGTAAAAAGCTGCCATGAAGGGATGCCAACTGAGCATGAAGTGCAGCACTAACACTTTCCCGATAGTCTGGCAAAACAATTAGGTTTTAATTTGATAAACCACAGACGTTTTATGGAAATTTTATGGCTCAGTGAAAATCTATTCCAATCACAGATTTTTCATGGAAACCTGCCAGGATTCCTGATGGTCTGCCCATGGCCTGAAGTTTACAAGGGCCAAGGTCTGAGGGCAGCCATACTTCATACACAGACCAGGGGCTTTCTGGTTTCTGGAGCTTTCCAGTATCCTGGGAGAAACAGATTCTGTGTCACATGGATCACAGTCAGTTTTGGAAACACTATCTTTTAGATTTTTCTGTTTACAACTACTCCTTCCTGGACTGTTGTAAAAGCTTGGTCCTGAGATGCTTTACCCTTACTTGGATATGGAGCAGAAGAGCATCAGTTATCTACAACTAATCCCTTGAATAGCGTAGATAAATTCCATGGGCAATTCCTGGTGTTTAGAACAGTGAAAACTTCTGTACAAGTGTCTATGTGCAGAGAGTGAAAAGCAGGAACAGACTGTGAGCAAACTCATCGCTTGGGAAATACTACTGCAGGGTGACTAACCTGAGGAAGGGCTTTGGGATCTAGGCATTACTAAAGTCAATTTTTCACTTCAATCCTTGTGGAAAAGTCAGGATGTACAGACATAGTTGCTAACAAACAATTTTATGACACTAATGAACTAGCAAAACCACCTCAAAATCAGTACAGACATGGCATGATAATCAGTACTAAGTATTTACATGTGGCATCTGACCTCAAAGAGAAGAAAATCAGTTGCTTTGAAGTGGTCTTTGCCGTTGTGGACAATGTGACCAGGCATCTTGGTTTTCTGAAAGTCTGAGTCTTACTGGCCAGCAACCAGAAGTAGGTTGAAGTGGCAACCAAGTCTACTCCTGAAATGGAGGTTGTGCAGATTAGAGGAGCAAAATTCATGCTGCTGCACACCTCTCAGCAGGGTCCGTTAGGACCTTGCACAGCACCTCGGTCAGGGTCTGCGGAGGCTCATTTAATCTCTGTGAGATACTTTGTTGTACAATATTCTGGCCATTTTTGTTAGTACTTTACTTAACACTCTCACTATTGCTTATTTTAGTATCAGAACATCTGGCAAAGATCATTTTTAAAAAATCCTGCAGCCTCTTGGCTTGCTGACTTAGGAACTATTTTTAAACAGCAACATTCAGAATCACCTAGTGTCATTTACTGAAAACGACAGGCTTTTAACATCCAGCAGGAACACCAGGCACTCCGCCTGGCTCGGGCTTTGCAGTTTGTCTGTTTTATTAACCACCCTTGTAAAAACAATCAAATGCTAAACAATATGAAGTTAATCATGAGATCTAATGCCTTCAGAAACTTACCATACTGGGAGCTGTTCTGCAGATAGTCTCTCTGGTCTTTTGTAAGTAGAGAGATGATAGATTATGAATTTGATTCCAGAGAAGGTTTTATGAAATGTGTTTCCTGCATCAACACGGAGCATAAGCATATACAGACCAAGAGTCTGGGGAGTTGTTTTGGAACTGAACTCACCAGACAAGCAACTGAATTCTGCTGTAACTCTGGGACAGTTGTTTCCACTGACATCTCTACTGCATAGTCGCTTGTATTCCCAGTGACTTCTGCTACTTACTGGCCACTTGCGAGAGTCAGTGTGTTTGCAATAGGTACTTTGGTCTTCTTTAGGGTATATCCTGATGCAGGAAAATGGTTTTGGACATCTAACTGGTCATCTGACATGCTGCTTCTGTACAGGAATCAGCTCACCCCAAGTTGTAATGCAATGTTTGTCTGAGGCCACATTACTTGACTTGACATTTAAAATTGGCATAGGAACTTCAGGTTAACTATGCAGAAGCAACACAAAGAGCTGGTCAAAATAAAACACAGTACTTGAAAATGTAAGCCCATGAACATTTCTAATGCCAAAGAGGAGGAACACTAGAGATGGAGAGCAGCTCTCCCTGCTTTGCTTACTGAACTTTTTATGAAACCTAAGTTAGCTTAGGTGCACACACTGTTTGACACAAGCAGGCCACACTTCGATGACTTAACGTTGGAAAACGTCGGTTTTGGAAAGCAGTTTTGCTTCAGTAGGAGTTCCACATACCCCTAGGTCTCCTTGTTATAAAAAGATTGATAATACTCTTCTTTCTTTCTTTCTTTCTTTCTTTCTTTCTTTCTTTCTTTCTTTCTTTCTCTCTTTCTTTCTTTCTTTCTTTCCCTACAAATAAACTTATTCACATTAAGTTGGCAGAGAAGTAACAGGGAATGATTCTTGCTTATTATTGAGTCTTTTTAGTGATCTTTTAATATGCTGGGCTTCACCATGAAGGGTTAGTTTAGGACCCCCAAAATAGTAATTGAAGTAGTCTGGAATAACAGTAGTGGAATTAATGTGCAGAAAATTACATTTCTCATTAAAACTCTGTGGATGGAGTTACAATTTAAGAAGTGGGTTGAAAAAAGTTCAGGCAGCAATGCAGAATAAAATGCTTACTTGCACTAACTGCAGTTCATGCAAGGAGCTGCGAGCATGAAGCAGGGAGGAGGGAGTTGCATATAAGATGGTGGGAGCTTCTTCTGTATTATGTTACCTCTCTAGTTTTCTTCAGCTGCTCCCAGAATGCAGGTTGTAATTGCCCAAGGCAAACCAGGTAAAAAATGCTGTTTTTTCCTCCACCAGTGCAATGTGCTTTTAACATGAAACACGCTGTCACCCGCAGGAGCTGTGCATCTCTCAGAAGAGGATTCACTGTGTTTGTGCATGGGACAACACCTCCCCAGATTAGCTAGCCTGAGTACTGTCATTCATAGCAATAGCTCTATCCTAAGCCAGACACATGCAAAGTAGAAACTGTGCCTCCCACTCCAACTTTCAGCTTTTATCTGAAAGCAGAGCTGGGATTGGCAGCAGCAAAACCAGTTCTTGTCTTTTTTTCTGCCAAACCACCATGACAATGGGCTGACTAGTGGATATTTTATCTTTTTACATTATTATTTAATTAATTCCTGGTGCAAAATCCTTAAAAGTTTAAAAGGGTAATTGCATCCCCATCCCCTGCAGTCCCACCTTGCAGGTGGCCAAAACCATCTTTTATACCACAGTATAGATTAGTCCATTTCTTTCAAGTGGGTCCCAATGAAGCCAGGGAATAATTTCTGGAAGGAAGCACTCAGTGAATAACTCTAGAGACAGGATTCTTAAGTAAACAAGGTGTAACATCTTGATTTCAATTTTGGGGCAGCAATATTGCAACTTAGTTCAAAGCTGTGCTTTGGTTCAAAATGTTCCCTTCAGCAAGTAATGCTTTTGTACCTCATGCAGGAGAAACTAAATGAAAAGGAAGTCCCTGACAAATGGTGTGCTTCATTCTCCATGGTTGTGTGCTAATAATGTCCTGTGTCACAGGGACATGGGGAAATCAACAAGAAGTGATATATTAGTGTCACGTTGGTTGGCAGCAGGTTTGGACATCCTTTGTAAGCTGCGGATGCTTGTTGCCTGCATGACTTGTCTTTTTGTGTCACCAAGGACATGAGTGAAATACTCGAGTACCTGAAGCTCCTTTGCAACTCCTATTGAACCCAAGATACAGGCTTCAGTCTGGCACCTTAAAGAATCAGACCCAGAGAGAGTGACTGCAATTTACTCTTACAGTTACTTTTGGCTGCACAGCTAGCTGGAGTATACTTGAATCCTGTCACCCAATGTACAAGAGAGAAACATAAAGTGAGGAAATCTAATCACCTTGAAATTCACTTTGTGAGGGGACTGGAACTAAAATCTCCTCTCTACTTTTAAAATGGTGCATGCCTCTTCCTGTTGCGAGAACAGCCATTTTGACAGTGAGGTAAGCACATATAGATGTGAGCAGTCATGGAGCTGCTCCGAGTAACGGCATCAGCCTTCTTTCACCTGAGAAATAAGAGCTCTGAAAAAGTGGTAATGAGTCCTTTGACCTCTGCTGCCTTGATATCTGTGTTCCAAGGGGTTTAGCCAAAGCTCTTCACAGTTCTGGCAAACCCAAAGTGGCAGTAACAGTCCAAGTAAAAGATGAAGAAGCCTGCCTCTAGGCAGAAATGCTCTGTTAGGCTCTTCCTTTTGCTACATAATAGAACAGGGTTATTATATGTAAGAAAACAGCTATTCAGTATGAGACACATATTTGAAATTGAGGAATAAATACATGTTGATAATCTGATCCTTACAAATTCAAAACAGAGCAGACTCAAAGACTCAAAGAGGTGAGGGAAGCATCCTGCAGAAAGAGATTATGCAGCTTTCTAGGACAGTGACAGTCAGCAAGATTTTGATCATACACTGAATAAATCTGGAAGAACTCTGCTGACTGAACTAACCTTGATGCTGTGTCCAAACTAGGCTGTATTTTTTAAAACATACTTTCAAAAAATATTCTTTTAAAACAGATCCCCATGTTTATATGGGAAAAAGATCACATAATACTCTTTAGTGTTTATGCAGTGCATTTCATGCACAAACAGCAGAACTTTCATATAACACTGAGCACTTGCCTGTTTTCCTGCAATTCCAATGAAACTAAAGTACAGTGACAACAGCAGGTTTATCCTGTATTCAGAGATCAAATTAATGCTTCTCTGCTGAACAATTTGTTCCAGAAGAGCCACTGCAAATAAGCATATAAGTTAGGAATCTGGATTTCCTTTCCCAAAAAGGCCTTCAGTCCAAGAGACATTCTGTGGTCCTATTTTGGTCTCCTTAGCATGACTGTGCTGCACTGGGGCTACTTGGTGAGAAGGGCCCAATGCACAGAGGACAAAAGAGCAGAGAAGACAGGACATGTCTCTATTACAGGCAGCAAGGGACATGGTGGAACACAAGTGTCACAGTGATGCATGCTTTTGTTTTTTCTATAAATCTGACAAACTTCTCCCAGTGTCTGTGGAGGCCTCCTGCACACATCTGCCTCAGAAAGGCAGGAAACAGAGCCATTGACTCAGTTACTACCTATTCCTAACCTGCTCCCAGCACAGCTTCAGGGCTGGACAATTAAATGGAGCCATTAGTGCCATCAGCACGTAGTAGGGCAAAGTGCTACTGCAGACTGGTTGTTGCAGGTCAAAACAACCAGCTGTTGAAAGAATAAATATTTCTACCACTATCACATGGAGAAGGGTAAGCCACCCTTCATCATCAGGACTAAATCCTGATTCATCATCTCATGAGAATACAGGAACCTCAGACACAGAAAACCTGTTGTATTGTTTCAGTGCAAGGTTATGTTCTAGGGGTCACCTACTATTGTTTTACATAACATTTGTGGCTGGAGGTCCTTGGGGGATTAAAGCTCTGCGTAAGAAAGCAAACGGATTTCTTTCCTATTAAAAATTCTTTTGCCTAATTTTTTCCCTCTACTTTTTTTCCACTCTCCATGAATATGTCACCTCAAGGTCTGATCTGAAGTCCATTGAACTAAGTAGATTTGGAACCTGGCCCAAACACCTACTTTGCGTGGTACAGCATAAAGGCAGTTTCCTCTTTCATCTTCTGCCTTGTATTTCTACCATACTGCTTAGCATTTTTGGAGAGGGGACTGTATCACAGTCAATAACTGCATCTGTTTTCATCAAAGGCTGAGTCCAAAACCTATCAAAGTGAATAGAAATCTGTTGATTGAGTACAGTAGACTGTAGATCAACCTTCAATCCATTTGCATTTAGCCTCTTCCCTCAGTCATGCATCACAGTCCAAATTACTATAAACCTATGATTTAAAGAATCACAGATGATGTGTGAAGGTCCCTTGAAAAAAAACCGAAACAACACAACAAAACCACTGCAATAATAGTTTTTAAAGTAGTGGCTGAGGCTGACAATAAATTTGGATTGAAAAGTTGTGCACTATCCAAAAACTCCCAACACAAGCTCTAAACAAAATCCATATGGACCTCTCAGAGGTGCAGGTGTCAAAGATATTAAGCCACAAAATGCTTCACATTAAAATAACTTCAAGGACCAAGCTAAGCTCTAAAACCTCCAATGTAATTCAGAGTTAATCACAACATTTAGTATTTAGCATGGCAGGAAGTAGAAAGTGTATGAAATTCATTGCTTGAAGGAACTAGTAGCACCTTGTCTGGAGAACACGAACTTTCATACAGATTCAAGGCAAAGATGTAGTTTCAGTTTAAACACTCCAAATGCTGTTGGTTGTTTTTTAGCTTTTTAGGGCTAAAGTCAAGCTCTTCACATTATTTTAATATATATTCTGCACTTTATTTCCTGTATTTTCTTTTATAGTGGCATAAAAAACTGCCCAGCAAAACTCTGAAGGAGTCATAAAACACTTTCTAGGTTGCTTCATTTTCATTACTGCTCTAAGGCTCAACTATTGTATGAATCAACCAATCACTCTCCCAGCCAAGGAAACAAATAGAGAGTATCTTTGGTGCATTCCAAATCCTCTCTGAAGCACCTTTGAAGTTCTTGGAAGTTATCTTGGAAAAATTCTGAGCAGCCTATCCTATCCTATCATGTCAGTCCAAAGAATGGAAGTTCCAATTCTGTCATGCATGGGAGAAGATACATGTTTTTTTTTCAGTGCATTCTGGATGCTGTTATACAGATATATTGTTTGAATTTTTACAGTCAAAAATTAGAATGGAAACAAGTGATAAACTCAGTCTGGCTGTGATAGCAAACATTCCTTATGAAGCTAATAAGAAAGGCAGATCACAAAATAAACTGAATTATCTGAGAGCACAACAACAGGAAAAAATGAGACATCTCCCAAGAACGTCTACATCATTATATTTTCAAATCAGATTTCCTTTCAAATAGACAATTCACTTCAACTGTTAGATAGCTACCCAGTACTAGGACTATGCAAAACCCAGAGCATCTCACTAATCTCTGGTGCTGTGTGCACCCTGTGAGTCTTTCATATTCCAGGTATGAATGTCCACCTTTTTTGTGTATGTGAAGGAATCATAAAGTAGCAGAGCTCTGTAATTCTGTGGTGCCTCTGCAGGACTGCAAATATGGACCTCTAGTGTGGAGGCAGGCAGTGAAGGAATAGCTGCTGGGCCTGCAGGCAGTGCAACAGCATGGATCAAAGTTCTCAAGAGATTCAGATGCTGAGGTAAAGTAATGGTGGGAGGCAGAATAGAGGTGAACAGTGCAGGGCAGATGAGTATGCAGAATTTCTTCCATGAACTGAGACTCACGTCCGATGTGACAGACTGGGCAGGATGCTGAGAATGTGGCCAGTTTTGTTTTAAAATCAGAGAAATGCCTATAGCTCCAAATTCTTGTTTCCATCACTTACAAAATGGATTATGGTTTCAAATGGTCAATTTTCAGCAGTCCAGCTTTTTATACTATCTCACAGACAATTCAGCTGCTCCTAGGAGTGTAGATAAACTTGTATGAGCAAAAAATAAAACCAGTAGGACTTTCAAGCTTTGCAGTTCCTTCATTAATGTTGATTATTCCTGAAGTTTCCCCACTCTCACATTCCAAAATTTATTCTACAGAGGTCTTTTTCCTGCATGCTGTTTTCTTTTTTCTCACTTTTGTAGCACTGTGTTTTGTATGTAGACACTTCCACAGACTTTTGATTGCACATGTGGTACTCTATGCTGTCAGTGATAGATGACATATAGGTCAGATATTTGAACTCACAGAATGATTTAGATTGGAAGGGACCTTTAAAGGTTATCTAGTCCAACACACCTGCAATCGGCAGGGATATCTTCAATTAGAGAAGGTGGAATCTGACCTGAAATGTTTCAAGTGATGAGGCTTCTACCACCTCTCTGGGTAACTCCTCCAGTGCCAACTGTTGATGGTCACAACTGGTTGATAAGTGATGGGAATCCTAATTATTAAAACATTGAACCTAACTTTACTGATGCTTACGCTGCCTTTTTTTTCCATCTATTTCTGCCAAGATTTAACTATTATTAACCAATGATGTACACAGAGATTGTCCTTCACTGTTTCTCAATCCCTGCTAGCCAGAATGCCCTTTACATGTCAAGCATCAGCTGTGTGTAGTGAATTGAGAATTCAGTATTAAAATCACTTATGGGCTGCTTCCACAAGTGAATGATTTTTAAAGTTTCTCTATAATTTATTAAGTCTTTCATAAAATGACAGCTGTCACTGCTCTCTTGTTTTCATCTCACAGACCACGTCTAGGCCTTTAGGAGACACCTTTGTAAGATGCCCCTTTTTTATTACTGTCTCAAAATACAGCATGTACTAACTTTCAGTAGCTGTAATATTTGCTACTGTCACATTAAAATTTCAGTAAGCATCATGAAAGAAAGAAATACTACCTGCATATCGTTCCTCTCATGAGAATTTATCTGTGGCCTTCTTTCTTAATACTTTTACCATTATATAATAGAAAGGAAATCTCAAGCTCAGAGATTGTTTATACTTTGTATGACCAATGGTCTCAAGTCTTTTTATGGGGTAAGATGGAAAGCAGCACAGTTCATGGAGAAATTCTGCTGCTTTGGACTTAGGCAACAGAGGGACAGATTAATATACAGAAAGAAAAAGGATTTCTGTGTTTGCAACCTGTCAGGGTTGAGAACCTTGAAGATTTTCTCATGGTAGGGCAGAGATCTGATCTTTTGGACAGTTGAGAGTTCTGAAGTTTTCCAAGTCATATGTGAGGTCTGGATCCATCTCCAAATTCTCACGAAATATTAGCTTTTTGAACCATGCATATTACTGCAGACACCACTTTTAGAAAGATAGTATGTGTCCTTTGCAACATTGGTCATAAAAATTAATTCATCTTGAGCACTGCTGTAATGGTCTGTTTTCAGCCTGGAATTCATGACTAGTTCTGACTTCAGTTTCAGAGATGTAGCATCAATCATCAGAGTTTTACATGGGAGGTAACCGTTCTTTCACTAACAGCATGGAAAACAGTATCTTGCTCAGTAAGAGACCACCTGAACATCTCTTAATATTACCATGTTGGTACATCTTTGTCTCTTTTCTACTCAGGCCTCATACCTATCTATTTAAGGCAGCTCAAATTCCTTGTAACTGCAGTGAGATCTGGGCCATGAGTTTCTCACTTAGTGGTATGAGAAGCATAGGTGGTAGCAACAAGAACTGTATAAAGAATGGAAGAGTTGGGCACAATATGACTTCCTCCATCCCACAAATATTTGTGAGATAGATTGGGTTTTTCTGAATGGAAAGGTAAGACAGCTACAGCTGAGAGCCTGGGAGCTCTGGTGTGTCAGCTGGGTAGAACCCAACACCTCTTCACCAAATGGTTTACTGTATGTGTATTCTGCAGTGGAAAAGCATTACAACTGCCCAGGTGGAAAGTGTTGGCTGCAAATCAGCGTGAGATGCACCGTATTAGACATGTGCTTCTGTGTTTACATGCAGGATGTGTGTCATGTCAGGTGGTGTGCATACTTAGCACCTTGCAAGGCTGAGTCTACGAGGGTAGTGTGTTGCCTGGACTAGCTTTGTTACTGTGGAAGGAGCTGAGAAGGCAGCACTGAGCTCACTGAAGGTGCATTTTTCCTGCTTCTTTAAGCAAGTCATGCAGTGCAGTGAGTTCCGCATTGTCCTAACTAGGCTGCTTCCAGGATCTAAACCAGCTAGTTCAAAGACACAGGAATTCCTAAGTCATACTGGAATCTACTGTGCAGACATAGCCTTGGTTATTTTCACGTGATGTTCTCAGACCACTATCACGAGATAACTGATGTTGTCCATCACTGTATTTAGTCCAGCTACATATATAGGTACCAACTGGCCCTTCTGCTGTCATTTCAATACCCAAAGACCAACAAAAAGTACCGCAGGAAAGTGGTTTGTGTATGATACAGAAAAATCGTAGTACCGAAGGAGCTTAAACTTAAATGTGTTACTAATCATGAACATTCTTGGAAGCCAGTGTGTTTATTAAGGGCATCTAGCTTAAAAAATACGAGAGCCAGATGGGCTGATTTGTGTATCAGTGTGCAGCTTTATCTGCTGAGAAATCAAACCAACAAGTGGAATATGGAAACCCTTTCCTAAATCCTGCAACTGTGCATTTTTGCTTCTGAAGTAGCTTCCTCCATCTTGATTTACATATTCCAGAGTGTACTCAAAAATGTTAGATCCTTTACTACACTCTAAACGCTTTGATTCACAATCATTCCATGTAGACATTACACAACCTGAAATAAATGTTCCACTTTAAAAGGCACTGTCCATAGTAATGCTATAAAAGACAGCTGCAGCTAAATGCTTGAAGAGGTTGTACATGAAGTGTGCTTTCATGACAGGAGGACAAAAGTGTGGAGTCCACCATGTTTCAAGAGCTGATCCAGCTCTAAGAGTGAGGGGGAATTTGCTCCCTGATTCTCTAAATCACTTCTCCTCTGACAATGGCTGCAGCATCCTGAGGTGGAAGGAAGGAGTTCAAGCACAGAAACACAGGATATCCTTTTGGGTCTCACTAATGTGTATCAAGAGTTCCAATGAATGTGAACCTAGCATTTTTGATTCTGTATCTGTGATTATAAGTATCTAATTCAGATTCAGCTGCAAAAGGAAGGAATATCTAGTTCTGTGTAAGGCACAAGGTCTAGAAAGAATAACAGTTAAAACACAAAAAAATCAGCAGTGAATCTGGTAGAAGCTGCTGGGATTGGGCTACTGGTGAAAAGCAGAAGATGCTTCATAACCTGTGTCTGACAAGTACTTAAGATTCATGGTGGCTGGTGGCGGGGAGACAGGATACAAACACTGCATCTCTTTGTGTCAGCAAGTCCAGTGTCACTATGGATCCAAAGAGACATTAATTCCAAGGGGAGAGTGGTGCCAACTTTTCTCAAAGGAAGCCCTTCAACAGCTCCTCCACTTAGGTAGTTATGAAGTTCAGTTTCCAATGAAAGTTGCTGCCTCCTGGCATTACCTCTACTTCATTAAATAAGAAGACAGTTATTTGGGCAGTTAGACTATACAAGGCCTGCAGAAAGGCAGAAGGAAGAGCCCAAAGTCACTGTGACTAGCACTGCTTGGTTCAGAAATGCAGCTCAAGAAGCTGAGGGGCCACATATGTGACAGAATATAATGATTAATTATGAGAGGAGCTCAAATGGCCAGAGCTCTGGCACCTTCCATTAGAAAATAACCAGGGAAACCAGAGAAATTAATTTCCTGCATATCATGGAATGCTGCACAAAAGACATTGTATGCCCGAGACAGGGGAATGGAAAGCTGGCATAAGATGTGCAAGAATGCTTGAGATTCCTATGCAGATCAGACATGGACCAAGATAGACAGAATCACTGCAGGAAGCAGAAGGCAAATAACCCCCGAAATCACAGGAAATCACAGGAGATTCCATTTCCACTTTGCCTGACACTGGTACTGACCTATATGAATTACAGATTCAATTAGGGAAAAAAACAGCCTTTGTGGGACTCTCATTTTTAACAAGATGCTTCCCAGCTAGCAATTTATTGGATGATGATATGTAGCACAAAGACTCTAGGAGCAGTTAGGAGAAGATAATGGACCACAACTCATTGTGGCTCATTCTGATACTTTTCTAGTATTATCAGTTTAAGCACACAGTACAAAATTCTAGCTGGAGATGGTGAATAGCAAGAACTTAATTTAATAAGAAAGATATGAGAGTTTACAGAGGCCCTTTCCCTTCCTTGCTAGGTTATTAGAGTCTCTGAAAATCCTTTTTAGGTATCACAGCATTTACAGCCTCAGGAACTGAAAAACCCCAAACAGTTCACTGCTAAAAAGCACTTGAAGCAAAATTAGTTTAGAAA
This sequence comes from Tricholaema leucomelas, assembly GCA_013400475.1. Taxonomy (NCBI): domain Eukaryota; kingdom Metazoa; phylum Chordata; class Aves; order Piciformes; family Lybiidae; genus Tricholaema lacrymosa; species Tricholaema leucomelas. The sequence goes on from WAAF01005838.1 coordinate 2,315,093, forward strand.
CATTTCTGTTTCTATACTAAATATTGTACAGAGACATTTAAACAACAACAACAGAGCAAAAAACTCCTGACCCCAAATGTCAATTACATACTCAAGAGTAGGATTTCTGTGAGTTAAGATGTCAAAGAAGAAAACACCTAGTGTAAGCTATCTGCCTGTGCTCCCTCAATAATCTGTGGAGAGAGACAAGCACCTCTAGAGAAGAATTCTTCTCATTCTGGGTAATAGGATGAATCAACCTCTGGGGACAGCATGTTTCCAACAGCTATAAAGGGTATCTAGACGAATCCCCTACCAACTGAAGTTTAGATTAGCTGGAAAAACAGACCAGAGTTTGGGCACACCAGCACACCACTCCTTTTGATCTGAAAACACAACAGCATTTTGTGTTCCTGGCACCTTACCACTTAATCTAACAGTACTAACTAATCCAATGAAGCATACTATCTTACAAACTACTTTTCCTAAGTATTAGACTATCACAGATTAAAATCTACCATCTAGTTGCCAGAGTTCTAGATCTGATGTTGGATGGGATGAATTTGCTCCCAGGACACAAGAAAAGTGGCATCAGATGAGTTACCCACTTGAAATGCTTCGTCTTCATCACAGATTAAAAACCAATTCTATATACCTAGATCAGATATGGATATACATATCTGACATACAAAGTATATAATTATCAGAAGGACAGATTAATCCTACCAAAAAATGATGGGTGGGTGCCATTTATTCTCCAGTAAGCGCAATGAACTCATTCCAAGGCCAGTTTAACAGCAAACTGACTTGTGCACTTGTGTCCCTCCACCACTGCATACTGCCTCCTGCTCACCAGTCTTGGTCAGGGACCAGATGTTTTCCTCAGACAATGAAACTCTCTGGAGAAAGTCAAATAAAACCCCTTTCTATGATGCTGCATGAATACTCTTTTATAAGTGGAAGTGAGGGGTGCCACTAAGACAGACATTTAGGGAAAAGCTCCAGTCAAATCTACCAGCCATTAGGCCATGTCGGGAATGCTGTAACGGCCTCGTGAAAGATCCTGCTTAGTCCTTTTCATACAGTGGCTCTTAATAATGAGCATATAATAAATGTACAGTCTGGAAGAATTTACTATGCAGTATCCAATTGGATTTATATAGTCATAAACTCTTACAGGACTGCTTTTATGATTTACAACAGTCTGCACTAATTATGAAGCTATGCCTGGGTTTGAGATGTAAAAGGCAAATGTTACCAGGCTGCTTGTACAGTGATACTATACAAATGTACATTTGCCACTGCAGTTTCGAATTGCTTGTTAACAGAGAACCACTGCAAATAATCATATAATGCCTGCTCTTATAGAAAACACTGAGTAGAAGCTTAGGAAGATGGGGTTTTATTGTGATGGAGTTAAGAGATGTGGGGAGCAGACAGTCCACAGACCCCATCAATGAAACTTGTGCTACTTTCTGCCTGGATTACAGGGGGCTAGACTTGGTAGTTTGTCCAATCTCTTCCCAAAACTATACTTCTGATTTCCTTTTAGAAACCACCATTGGAAATACTGTAACTTACTGCAGGACAAATCTAAGTGGATATAGAAGGACATTTACTTCACCAAAGTTTTCCAGCACAGACATTTCATATTGGTGTCACATTAAATAACTATTTCAGAAAGGACTGTGTCATTAATAGGAGTTACCTGGGCATCGTGGGCAGCAGAGCTGTGGCACATGCACAGGGGAAGGACAATGTAGACTTGGACATCTTACTCTGCTGCACAGTACATTTCCATTCTGCAGGGGAACATAATACAATACTTCAGTGAGATGGGCTGTCTTACCAGTTTCCATGTTCTTTATTCTGCATCTGGATATTTTAAAAACATGCCTTTTCACAACATTCTCATGTCACTCACATCAGGGTAAGACCAGACTACTTTCACTGCCTCTGAGTTTATGCTGGAGATCAGAATGCAGCAGAAATCCATATAAACCTTAAAATTAGAGGACGTGCCTAAAAATGGACTGTAACAATCTTCGTGTTTTCCTTTTGAGCAGATTATTCTTAAGAATTGCATTTCCAAAGCTAAGACACAAATAATGAATGGTAGGTCTCTGAGATATCCCCTACTGAGGGTTAGTTCAAGACAAGAAGAGACAATAGCGTCTGTAATTGTTCCTGAAAACTGTTGAGAGTCTTTTGTTTTCATTTTATGGGTTCCCCGGTAGACAAAATCCAGCAGTTGGTAAGCAGCCATTTTTCTAAGAAATACGAACAAGTCTTGGGAATACTGTTCATTATTCATGTCATTAACGTAGCAGTCTATCTGACCACATCTAACTTTGATTTATAATTAAAACACAGGGAATTTTCATTCTCCAGTGTCTGTAACCAGAAAAGACTATCCATTTCAAATTCCCATTTCCCATCTATAATTCATCCTCCTAATTTAGCTCTGAGTTCTTCATGTTTATAGCAAGAAAGATCTTTCAGCATGAACACTGATACTATGCTATGACAGTAGCTTTAGGTGGTGTCAGGAATAAGACCACTTTGGTTTCATATGCCTTCTGGAGCACTGAAATGCTTCCAGTGGAGATGCAGACTTCCTTAGCTAGCATATGTATAGGTGTATCTAGCTATCTCCTTCAAAATAACCAATTGACTCCAAAGTATCTCTCTGCAGATCACTGGCTGGAATCACTGTTAGATTGTTACTATCCACAAACTACATTCATGCATCTGCTTGGGAAAGAGACACCAAAAATGATATTACCATCTGTTTTCAATGATGATTTTACAGGGGAGGAGCAAACTTTAGGCTGTGGACCCATTGCAGAATAGGGACTATCTCTGATCTGCACAGTTCCCTGCCTAGTAGACAACGATGTGAGAGCCTGTAAAGCGCTACCATAGGAGAAAGGCTGGCCTGGCTCCATAGTGCTCACCTGACCACTTCCATGGCACCACTCCCTTTTTCATTACTAGTCCTGTGAAATCTCCTGAGGTGGAAGTTTTCTTTCTGTGCATGATCAGCTGAAAGGGGCTTACAGGAAAGCTGGAGAGGGCCATCTTATAAGGGCATGTGGTGATAAGACACTTGAACAGGGTAGATTTAGATGGGACAACTGGAAGTTCTTTAGTATGAGGGTGATAAGAGAGTGGAACAGGCTGCCCCGGGAGGCTGTAGATACCTCATCCCTGGAAGTGTTTAAAACCAGGCTGGATGCGGCTTTGAGAGACCTGGTGTAATAGGAAACACCTCTGCACTTTGGAACTAGATGATCTTTAAAGTCCCTTCCAACTCAAGCCATTCTATGAGTCTGTGATATAAATTCTGCAGACCTACTTCCCTCCTCAGTGCTGCCTGCACTACTCCAATTCATAGCAGCATAGAATTACTCTAACTTTTAACTGATCCTGTGCCTGGTTTAGACTTGCAATGATATCTGGAAGACCAAGCCCTGCTTTAAGTCCTGAGAATACGACTTCAGCTTGTGTAGGCCTCTGTGAGCCAGTGAGCATTTCTGCATCACACTCTCCCCAGCTGCATTAGCAGTGCTGAGTGTGAAGAGCATTCATTTTAGTCCCTGAAGTCTGCAGAATGATTATGAACACAAGCAAAAAACTGCTATTTAGAGAATAATGATCTGACAAATTGTGACTGCTCCAATTTACCTGACAGTAACAGTTAACAGTCCCACTGTGTATCAGGGGGGAGGAGGAGTTGTAAAAGCATGTTTTATTATGGTTTAAGTATGTAAATTATAACTTATAAAAACACACAACTATATGCACACAAAACCAGGAAGAGTGGTTTGGGTTTTGGTTTTTTTTTAATTCTAATCCCAAGCTGAATAATTTGGCCTCTGTTTAGTTAGTTAATTTGTCTTGTGCCTTTTACTAAACATCAGAAGTGTGTGTCTTGTGGGGGATGAACCAACAGAGTATTTAAGAGATGGAGCAGAGATCTCTGCCAGTTGCTCGGCTGACAGGACTTGTTTTGTGTGGGGTTCACATGGATTGTGATGTCTGAGGCCAGCAAAGAAATTTTCATCACACTGATGATGAAGAACCCAGGGCATTCTTTTGATTTTCTTTGTAGTGTGAGGATCTGGGTTGCTGCTTCAGACTGTCCCTAGCCATTGCCTTACCAATTTAATGCCAGGGAATCACAGGCAGGTTAGACTTAGGTCTCTCTTATTTGCTGTCTATGGCACACCTAACATTCACTGTTTTATGCTGTAATATTCGGTCTAAGGCCTGTGGTTGTGCTATGTCAAGGCATGTTTTCTAACGCTATTTCTACCCTTAATTTTGTTAAAATTATAAATTATCCAGAGTTTCCTCATGATCTGCAGCTTTTACTGTAGATCAGTGCTCTGAGGGCATTTGTTTTGGCCAAAACAAAGCTCAAATGAATGGCTGGATGCTGCAGTTGCTATCTGGAGCCCTCCTTACAGGCAGTAAGAGTCACATCCCAGAGATCTCTCAGCATTGTCATTGCTGAATTAACCCTAAGGTACATTCTGCACCCTCACAATACAACAAAGGCAAACCAGAACAAACAAGGAAGTGGAGGAGTCCAGAACCAATCTCAGGCTGCATGAACTGAAATTAACACAACCAGTTTCTTTCTTTACTATCCTTGTTGCCCTGAACTGTCACTCCAGTCTTCCATACCCATGTGTGAAAGAAAGAAATAAAATACACTCATTTGTTGCAGACTTACTGTGTGCGGATGCTTGGATCACAGCAGTGCTGCTCTTTAGAAGAGCATTCCATGCACTTTCCCATCCCTACATACTAACATCTTCCTAAAAATCATTGAGTAATGAGTTGTATCCAGATCTCCAGGGTTTCTAGTGATTTCATCCCCACCCAAGACAGCCTTCCAGGAACATAGTGAATGTTTTACCACACACAGAGTCTGAGGGAGTTCTCAGTTCTGCATATAGATCAGAAAAAGTGAGTGGAAACTCCTTTTTGCTATGATCAGAGACTTCTCCATTTCTTCTACACTGCTTTTTCTCTTACAAATGCATTCTGCTGCACAGATCTGAGATCAAGCCAAGCCTGTGGGACTACTGTTTGTGCATCTCTGCACTAAATTGTAGTAGCAGATCCCTCAGAGCAAATGCTGCACAGAGGCCCAATATTTTACACTTACATGGGGGAAAATGGCCAAGAAAACTTTATTCTGCATTAAACACAGCAGACAAAACTCTGCATCTGGAGTGCCTCATGTGTTAGTGATTAAGATCCCATATTGTTTAGTCATTTTAAAGTACTCTAAGGGATATATCCTGCCCTCATTTTCCTGCCTGCCTCAGCTGTATATGACATACTTAGGGGATCTGTTACTGCTGTGTCTTTGTATCAGGCATCAATTCATGGTAGCCAAGGACCTGTCCTTTCATATCCTACCCAATTCTCTGTGCTCTCCACAATCTTTCTCGTTTTTCACCATCTCATTCTTCTTTCATAGATGTTTCCAAGTGGCAATATCCAAGCCTGTTTTTTCAGCACTTTAGGGCAGCAGATGCTTTGACTGGAAATGCCTCTGAAGGTGTGGGCACTGTACGTAGATCAAAACACTACTAAGTTCAGGTTCACTTAATCCTCCACATTGGTGCAGCCACAAAGATTTAGTAAGTGAGGTCCAGTTATTCAAGATGTAATGCTCAGCACTGACAAAGCTTCTGGCTAGTTGAGGAGCTGTTTTGTCTACCCCATGCAAGCATTTTTTGCTAGCACTGGCCTTCTCTTCTTTGCTAGGATCACCTACCTCTATTTCCTGCAGGACCCACTCATGAATATAGGTCTGGGCTTTGTTGAGTTGTAGGTACATCACAAAGGATTCTAGTCAGTTAAGCAAGTAGAATAAACTGCAAGATCAGTAAATCAGCAGTCTTACCTCTGAGCAGAGACAGTTAATGCAGTACACAAGGCCATAGGGTTCTAGATAAGGATGCCATCTCTCTCCTACACGGTACTTCTTATCTTGAAACACACAGTATGTATCTGAATCTGTAGAACAGTAAAGAATTGAAAGTGCTATGAATGAATGGTCCCAATCCATCTTTAAAAAGTGGTTTCAGGTGTGCAGTGTTTTCTGTACACTGCATTTGTAGACAGTACATAATGTCTTGTAAATAATTACTAATTTTTCTTTCCCTGGTGAATCACACAACAGAAATATCCATAATTTTATGTACTGTTGTTTCTAACCTCTTGAACCACAACAATAGCATGGCCTCTATTTTTTTCCAAATTACATCTCCTGCACTAGCTGACAAAGTGTCTTTCATACAGGGTAGGTTTATCCTTTTACCTGCTAAAACACAGGCTAGGATCATGTTAGGTAACAAAATTAAAGTGCTTGATTGCTCAGACAGGTCCATTAGAGACAAAACCTTTCCACTGTAAAACCAAAACAACCAGTTTGAGACAGGAAACCCCCAGGTTGTACAGCAGAGAGATTTTGAACAAGGGGACTGCAGAAGAAAGGAGTGCATGGCATTTACACTGCACGATCAGTATCTCCACATTTTAACAACCTGATAAAAAAGTTTGTCACAGTATTTTGAACAGTTTGTCCTGACTGACAGATGCATCAGCATTGAAAATATTTTAAGATCTTTCTGTTCATTAAGCACTTTGAATCTTAGAGGTGCAGTTCTGCAGATATCCATCTACCTGTCAGGCACTGCTGCCCTGCCTCTCTGTCACATTACGGTTTCACATTGAAAACTCAGCTCCCTTCAATAAAGGGCATTTCTTACGTATTTCCATGAGATAATTCCTTCCTCTTTTCTTAATGATGTCCAAATTGACCGTAATTCATTACCCTTGGTATAGATGTCAATTTAGAGCACCGAACCTGAATCAAAATACTAGTCCTTTGGGTGATAATCCAAGCAAGGGACATTCCTCAAATTTACTGGGCTAAAAGCAGGTAGGAAAAGGGAGAGATTATTGGCAGCAACTGTGAAGTGATCTGCTTTCGCTTCACGCAACAGCATGACAAATTAATTGCAGGAAATATATAAGCAGATGGCCCAAGTGGAGTTGGGTAACTTCTCGCATCGTGCTTTCTCCAAGCAGGGATACCTACATACTGCTTTCTTGTTAGTAAGTTCAACAGAGAAGGTGGCCTCTCTGGGACTCACCCTCTCATCTTTTTTATTTATTTTTATTTGAATGTACTTCCTTAGAAGCAGAAGCTGCTGATTCTGAGGCTGAAATTTTAACTACTTCTCAAGGCCAAACAATGTCTTTTTTAAGAAGGCAGCCAAAATCCAGCCTGTGCAGGTGGGGAGAGTATTCCAGACAACTAGTAGCAAGGCTGTAGCAGTGAACTACACCAATAACTCCTAGACTGTTTTTGAGTAGTTATTGCTCCTTGCCACGCTTTCTGAAATGTGTTAACATCTCCCACAGATGACAGGCTTTGCAGAAACATTCCCTTTGTTTTGTTTGTATTCTTTTCAGTTCTTCTCATCAAGTTTTTGACAGTGCTTACACTCTTAATTTTCTCCAAGGATGTATCTAATCCAGTTCATATGAGGTTGTTTTTGGAACACAACAGAAGAGTCTTGGACGAGCTTTACACTAACTGAAAACTTCAGCACAATAGTCTTACACATGGGACAAAATCCAGATAATCCCTCAGATGTTTACAGAGGTCACTGAAATGGAATTAAGCACTCTCTTGATTCAGGATATTTGAAATAAACCAGATTCCCAACTGATGTGTTACGTTCTTTATGATACGATGAAACCTGTACAGCTTTAGGAAAACGTGGGCGTGCCCTGATTCTACTAAATGGGGGATTAGGAGGAGAAAGAATGGTAGAAGGTTTTGAACTCAGACCCACAGTTTAGGATGTTCTTGTTGGAAGACCTTTTCTCAAGCACCTCTGTCAAACAGACAGAGGTAAAATGTCAAAAGCCGGTGATTGTGACAGCTTTGTCTGAAGGCTACTTACGTTTTACTTGTTCTAGTTTACCTCCATCTATGAAAAGGAGACAGAGCACACCAAAAAAGATAAAATGAAAATCTTCCAATGTCCACTTCTTTCTCATCTTTATTGACAAAAGGAATAGTAGAGTGACCAAAGTAGAGAATGTTGTGCTGTTGGGAAGAAAAGATTAAATTAATTCAACTAAAATCTTGTAAGATACTTATCTTCTCTGACATGATTTCATCCAGCACACAGAAATCCTAAACTGCCAGATCCAAAATATCTGTGTCTATCATGGATCTTCACTTCACGGAAACAGCTTTGGCTTTAGATCATTTCATTTTTTTGAAAAGGGGCCACATTCCCACTCATGAAAACTGAAAACTTTATTACTTCAAATAAAGTCCTTATTTTAATCCACAGCAGAGAAATCTGGCAAGTAGGCAATTCAAATTGTTCTCTTTCGCAAGCAACTAGTCTGGGAGATGTTCCTGCAGAGCAGCTCTTTTAGATGTACCTTAAGAAGTAGAAGTGTCGATTGTAATGTCTTTGCATTGTAATAAAACTAACCTTGGGTGGACCTGGTGTCTTGGTGGCCCTCTGCTGTAGAGATTCAGTGCTGACCACGCTGTAGTCACTGGGAGTTTTCATCACTGCATCTAACAGGCTTCCATCACTATTCAGTTCACCCCTCCTCCAGCTACCATTGTTCTGGGGTTGTGGATAATTAATTTTTCTAGAGTTAACCCTTGTGTTGCCTTGATGTCTGAACGTAGAATGGGGCAAATCTAACCTATCCTCAGTGTGGTGCAGAGATGGTATCAGACCTGCTGCATGTGCCATTCTGTCTATCTTGTTCTGGCTTTTAAAAGATGAATTATTTTATAATGCAGAATGCAAGGGAGAAAATAATTAACTGAAGTAGAATGTATTTATTTTTTACAGCCACCTTAAGATTCTAAATTGGGAGATATGTTGATGCTGTACTGCACCAGAATTCATTGCAAAAGTGTTAATCTCCCTAGAGCACACTTGTCCATAATCACAGTGTTGGAAGTATTTGAGGTTGATTTCAAGAGCCTTGGTGTTGATTCACAATTAGCTTTACAAAGTTGTTTGTTTGTTGGGTTTTTTTTAAAGAAAGATATTCACTATTGGAAAAATAAACAATCTGTTTTGTAAACTAGTTTGACCTCTTCAGATTTCATGGAAATAATAGATGTGTTTCAACTCGTGGATAACCAAAGCAGAAAGAATATTTTGTATACCAACAGACAGAATTAAGTGGTGGATATTTACAGAATTTAACCAAAGAGTAAATTAACAATCACTTAACAAAAAAATCTTCCTATTCACACTGTTGAGATCCAGGCTATTGCAACAAAGGGTGGGTGATCTGATTTTATCAATGTTTTTATTGCCTTAAACAGGAGTTTAAGGCTTTTCTACTCTCCCAATTCACAACCAAAGTGGACATCTTCCTTAACTAATCAAATCTGTACAACTGTTCTGTCTGTACTCCATAAGTTCATTCAAAATAATACGAGTTGCATCTGAACACATTCCAAAACTCCCACTATTTTAAAAGCACACTCCCTGTGCAGTAACAAAATACAACCTTCCATGTATTTTGGAAGCAGAGGATAACATTCCAATTTCAGAAGAAACGTTTAAGTAATTTTTTTTTCCTTTCAACGTGTTCAAATAACACAGGCCACTTTTAAGCCAAATAATATTTTAAACACTTGTTTAGATTAAAAACCTCGTCATTTTTCGTCCCATGCTTTGAGAACAACACTAGCACATCCCTGAGACTAACAGATATGTGAATATTTAAATATTTTGGCCTTCTTGGAGGTTGCTTAAGCAAACAGTATTTCTAAATGGAGCACAGTTATCCTTTGTGCAGCATTTTACCTGTTCTCTAGATTAGCTAACTCAGAAAGAAAGGCTCAGACATCATCCACTTCACATGTCAGGCCTTCAAAAGGAAGCACACTCCAAAACTTGGACTGTTTAGGCTTAGAAATGCTGCACGATTATGTGAAATGGTAGCAGAAACGGAATGGAGACTTTTGATGTCTTTCTTAATTCTCTTTAATTTCTGTATTGTTGTTACCCCAAATATAAATGCATACTTCTCGCTATTAGCACACTCCCTTCATTCCCCCAAAGGGCAATGTCCTAAAAATATTCCTGAATTTAAATAATCTCAGTTAGGATTAACCTCTTAATCATTGGTGTATCTTGTGCTTAAGCAGAAACAATGAAAGCGCTTCACTCCTAACACCAGACGCTCCCTGAAATGAGGCACAGGGATCTGGCTTTAACGCCACTTTAGGAACAACAAGTGGCAGCGCCCGGCCTCTCCACGTTTTCCAATGAATACAAAAAAGCCCACCCTCCAACAGCAAGAGAGACTTGCCGCGGGACGCAGTGCCCTCAGCGGTGTCACCAGCCGCGGCTGGCTGACACACGGCCACGACTGGAGGGCCCGGGTGGGCTGTCCCTGCGCCGCACGAAGCGGGCACACTCACCTCCCGCCGCTCTCCCCGAGCCGTTATTCCCGCAGGCCACGCTGCGAGCCCTTGCCGTCGGAGGGTGGTTTTGAGGCAGGCAAGCCTCCAAGCGAGCAGCGGCCAGAGCCTCCTGGCTCCGTCGCTTTAGCAGAGCAGCCGGCTCTCGGGCGCCGAGCCCGGGGAGCGCCCCGTAGCCCCTCCCGGAGCCGGGAGGGAAGCTGAGGTCGCGGGTTGCCGTCGGCGGAGTACTAATCCGAACCGCCGCGCTTGCCCGAGCTAGGTGCCAGTGGTGGGGGGTAAGATACTGGCCGGTCCCCGCCTTGGTAGGGCGAGACAAGCCGGGCTGACCATACGGGAGGAGGCGAGTACCCCCGTGGGGCTGCCTGCGTCGCGACCCCGGCTCCCCCGCCATGGCAGCGCCTCCGGCAGCGGGACTGCGCCTTTCTTGGATCTTGCCTAGGTAAGAAGAGCTCACAAACCTGGGGTAGGGCCGAAGGTCGTCCCGATTAGCCTCGGACGCTGGACACCGCCGACCGCGGCTTCGGCTGCGGGAGTCGCGCTGCTCCGCTCGCTCCGCTGCGCCGGGGTACGGGAGGGCTCCGGCCAGACGGCTCCGTTTCCCGCTCACGTTGCCATAATCTCCCGCCACTCTCCCGGGCTTTTGGGTCTTCCCTTCGCTCCCGCAGTGGCGGTGATGAGGGGGCAAGAAAGGGACCGAAAGGTCCTCCAGCAGCCGCCACCAGCAGCTCCGACCCGCGACTGATGGACGGCAGGATCCGCTAAGCCGCTGCAGGGCGGGCGCTCCGGAAGGTCCCGGGCTGTCTGGCCTGGGACACCTGCCACTCCTGCCCCAGCGGGGAGCGCAGCGAGGCCCCGCGGCCGGAGGATGCTCGCAGCGGGCCCTGCCCCGCAGCCCCGCCGGCACTGGAGCGGCGGGAGGAGCAGTGGAGCAACCCGCGGTCCGCCTCCCGCCCCGGCCCCCTCCTCTCCCGCGCCCCGCTCCCGCCGCCCGGCACCGCAGCGTGACTGACACGGCCCGGGGTGGAGTTTGCTCCGCGATGGGGGGTCGGGGAGGAGAGGAGCGCTAGCCGGGGCGTGAGGGCTCGGCGCCCGCCCTGTCCTCTCCCCTCCCACCGTGCGGGAACCACCTGCGGGCGGCAGGACCAACGCTCGGCGGGTAGAAGCTTGCTCAAGCAGAGCAGCGGGCTCCGGCCATTGCTCTCTCCCCGGTAACCGAGCCCCACGAGCGGTTTTCCTGGCGAGAGGACTCTACACCGAGATGGCTCTTTAATGGGTTTTCCACAGGCGCGGTGCCCCATGGAGCGGACCCGGCGGAGTTCGAGTCCACCGGGATTTGTCAGACACCCTCTGCTGATACCCTTCGGTCTGATTTATTGTCTTAGAAGGTTTCAAGGTCACATTGAGGTTCTGGTGGAACTAAATTAAACCCATGACTCATGACATTATATGCTTGATCAAACATTCTTTTTCTGTCTTCTTGTAGCCCCTGTAACTAATAAGAAGAGATCAGTGAACCCTTGACAAATGATCTGAGAAGAAGGGTGAGGTATGAAAAGACATCATGCAGAGAAACAAATTACAACCTATTTCCCCTAGTTTGGGATCAGGGTGTTTGGGGAGCACTGCTGGGAGGTCATACACCTCCCAGACTTGGTAGGTATTTTCAGAAGGCTGAAAATTGAGCAGAACTTTCATTTCTTCCATTGTAACTCAGCTTGACGAAATATTGAAAATACAGTGTATGGTGAAACCTTATACTAGCATGAGGAAAGGATAGTTGACCTACTAAGAGTTTTGTAACATGACTTTATGACTGACTAGCGTTAAGTATTAGTAAAATGGAACTTTATAGCTCTTAATATGAAAAAAGGAAGAGAAAGAAACTCTGTTCTGGAGCTAAATGTGTTGGAAATACTGCTCTATACCTGCTTTGGTGTCACAGACACTTTGCCTTGCTATTCAGAGGCAGTAACTCGTGTTCCTAAGGAAAGGTCATCACTAAAGCTTTTAGTCTTGGATGTGGCAGATACTGGTGCAGACTGATAGTTTTGGAAGAGCCACTGTATGAAACGGGGAAAATGGTTAAACAAATGGTAGCTCTGAATCAGGTTAGTGAATTTGTAGCTGAAGGCAGAGAACCTGAGCTGTGCACACTCTGGTCCTCCAGAAGTATATCCATGCTCATGGAGAGGACAACTAAGCATGTACAGATGTGCTTCTAAATTCTGAGGCCATAGGAACACTGTTCTTTATATGTTATGTAGGCTCAGCCTATGAGATGCATCACAAATTAACATATGCACTTGGGTCAGTGACTGAACTGAGCTTGTCCCAGTCTGCAAACAGCTAGACCCAAATCCAATTAGAGTCTTCCCATTGACCTAGGGTGGAGAGGCTTTCCTAGGAGCCACCTTTGCCTGTCTGGGAGTGGCAGTAAATCTCACCCTGGTACCACTGATCTTGTCTCAGAAACTGAGCTCAGACACTGCAAGGAACTGTAGAAGTGACACCGAAGGGAAATGCAGTCAAATTAAACCATGACCATACTGTGAACTGAAAGGAGTTTGTTACTGGAACAGTTCATCAAGATGTGGTAGCTCGTGCACATCCTTCGGTCTATATTTAAAACAAATCACATCATCGAGGGTGCTTCTTGGATTTAGTGCAGCATTTACAAGTGCTGCTCTTCACTTTTGTCTTGCTGTCCTTACAGAATGTCAAAGTTGTGCTGGTAACTCCATGTAGTATTTTTTCCTCTAAATCAAAAAAATCAATCAATTTCCTACAGTGCTGGAGCTAAACTGATAGGACATCAAATTTCAGAGTAGTTAATGAGATATTAAAATGCCCTTAGTAACATCATTTCTTTACAGAAAAGGTACATTGCATAGGCTCTTAAAAATACAGTAGAATGTTTTGATTTTCTGAATTCCTCTGTTATTACTGTTGGATGAAGGTTGAGTTCTCCATGTGGGTCTTTAGCGTGCGAGGCTTTTATGCTGTTGTGGTTGTCATTGATTAGAAGCTGTATTCTCTCTGTGGGTAGTAGTCACCAAAATGAACATTGGAATGATGTCGTTTTCAGAAGACTTCAAGCATCCTGGGGAAGGTGAACTGCTCAAAACCAAATATACAATGTGTAATTCTGATGAGAAAAGAGTTACAATTTTTTATGGGTAGGAATCCACAAATTCTGAAGGGCAGGCTTGATAGTTTGGGTTTATCACACCTACATGATTTTGGTAGGTGGTGCAGCTTTAGGCCTGAGCAGAGGTTAGTTTTACTCTGTAGGCATCCTCCACAACAGCTTCCCTAACACAGCTCAGCTCCCCACCTCTGTCAAACCTCGTCTAGACAGCAGTCATCACATGTATTTACTTCTCTGTGCTGATACAAAGTCCAGAGTGTGCAGAGGAAGACAGTAGTTATTGCAGTACTACTTCAGCATAGGAGTAATGAGAAATGAAATATTTTCTATATACTCTGTGACCTGAATTCTTTTACAGAAAGAAATTCCTTATTTGGCCTGAAGAGTGCCTTGGGAAAGTTGCTACAGATGCCAGCACTTTCCACTGCATATGTAAGACTGTTCAGAAGATGATGGTGTCTAATGGTCTGTGGAGATACTAGTATGGGTGTAAGACCTTTGCTGAGCATAGAGATATACAAAATCACAGTATCACAGTATCACCAAGGTTGGAAGAGACCTCATAGATCATCAAGTCCAGCCTGTTACCACAGAGCTCAAGGCTAGGCCATGGCACCAAGTGCCACGTCCAATCCTGCCTTGAACAGCTCCAGGGACAGCGACTCCACCACCTTGCTGGGCAGCCCATTCCAGTAGCCAATGACTTTCTCCTCACCTCAAGCCTAAATTTCCCCTGGCATAGCTTGAGGCTGCGTCCTCTTGTTCTGGTGCTGGCTGCCTGAGAGAAGAGAGCAACCTCCTCCTGGCTACAACCACCCCTCAGGTAGTTGTAGACAGCAATAAATGGAGCCTCTTTCCCACTCTTTAGCTTTAGATTGTAGAGGATTGGCTGAGAGAAGGTTTCTCTTAGATAAGAGCTTAGGATTCACTGAATGGGCAACATGGTGGAAACCCATACTTTCAAGGGCAGGATGTTCTGGTCTTACTCTTAGTCCTGATCCTGCTGGCTCAAGCCATGCTGTTCATCAGTTGTTGTGATGTGCCTGAGGGCTTTTGAGTGGTGACACAGTTTAAAGTTGTCAGGATCTGCTTCTTCCTTGATCATGTACAAAGGCTGCATCTGCTTCTTGTCATACCTCTTCGCATGGTGTGCTGTCACAGCAGTGTTAACGGTTGTTAGCTCAGAGGAGAATGTGACACATGCTAGACATGGCACATGAATGAAATGCTTACAGGTGGGGTCTTGGTGAGTGACCCTTGCTGAGCTTGCAGGGTTTGCTAGTGCTTGTGGATCCTGCTGATGCTGCCAAAGCTGTTTTTCTCCTCCCAGCTCTAAGTATCACTGATGAGTAAGTACAATTGAAAGCTCATACTCCTTGTGCCTTGCCACAGTCCACTGTGCTTGCCCCACAGCTAATATAGGCCCTTGTGAAGGAGTCTATCTCATTCTGCTTTGAATGCAGCGCTGAGGAGACTTAGCAAATACCTTGCTCACTGCTCTTCTCAGCAGTGGTCTATTACTGTAATTTGTGAAGTTCAGGGCTATTGCACATGCGTGCTGCAGCAGGGAGCTTCAGAGAATCATCAGATAGGTAGTTGTTATTCTTCATGTTACCATACAGAACTCACTGCTCAAATATCCTGTGTGCTGGTGTCTAGAGAGGAAAGAATTGCTCCCCATAGTCAGTGTTAAAGGTTGCCCTAAGAGTGTGCCCCAAGTTTTTAAGAGCACAGAGATTTAGCTGTGTGATTCTCATTAATAGTAATGGAAGTTAAGCAGCTAATAAACTGTGACACTGACAGTAGAAGTCCGT
Source organism: Tricholaema leucomelas (assembly GCA_013400475.1). Lineage (NCBI taxonomy): Eukaryota > Metazoa > Chordata > Aves > Piciformes > Lybiidae > Tricholaema lacrymosa > Tricholaema leucomelas. Next base: position 2,330,550 of record WAAF01005838.1, read on the forward strand.
CTCTTTGTGCCTTGTGCTGTGTGTGTCACAGGAGCTGAGCACTATGTAGGTATCCTGCCATTATTCCTCAGTTCTTCTAAGAAAAAAAAAAAAAAAGCTAAAATATTCATGCCAGCTCTAACATGTTTATGCACCATGTGGAGTTTTCTTAATTGAAACAGACATTGAGCTGTGAGAGATGTTAGACACATGACACAACTTCTAGCTTTCATTTACCTCACTGTCTTCTTTTTTATTCCCTTTGCTTTCGAGAAAAAAATACTATCTATGGTCAAATTTTTCCTTCTGAAAAAGTATGAAAGGAAGTTCTTAAACTAATGAATTCCTTTATTGCATTCAGTGGATCCCTTTGGAAAATCAATCTTAAGATGATAAATTATTTTCCCAGGATTTTATAAAAATCTCTAAATTACTTTTTGTGGTTTGGATCAATCCTCCAACTGTCATACTGGGAATATGCTCTGGATGTTCATCAAGCAAACTTCACATGTCCTGTTAAACAAAAAGGGCTTCAGATGTGCATGATTTTGTGATTATGGCATAGGAGGGTCATGAGCATTCTCCACCCTCCTGTTCACTCTGTAGCACTGACTTCATCTGTGGTGGGGTTTCAGTCCTTTAGCACGAGAAATTAATTTACTTATAGTGAGACAGATGGATGTGGAAAGCTGAGATTGCAGCACAATTTGCTAAATAACAACAGCAACAACACATACAGTGTCAAACTGCAGCCCAGTTCCTTATTACCTTGATGTGGACATATTCATCTGAGAATGAAAAGTGGATGATTTTTTTTCATTATCCTTTAAAAAATGCAAATAAAAGGTATGTCCCCCAGTTTCACTTCCAGATACACAGTAAGAGCTGCCAAGAGCAAACATGAAGATACAAGAGAAGGGAAGCACACTATTATTTATTCCAACCTAAAGCAAATGACACGTTGCTAAGTGGGGTGTCAAGAATATCAATGTGTAGGTATAGGATAAATATATACACAGGCAGAGGTGAGGCCCTCCTGAATTTCGTACTGATTTTAAAGTGCTTATCAGCAGCTGTTTCTACTTTAATCTAATCTAAATAATTTCAGATATTTGATACCTTTCACCACCATGGTGTGTGTGATCCTGTAATTCTGTCTCATATTTGTAATGTCAATTGTTGTGAGACAGTTTTTAGGAATACAGAAGTTTTTGTGTGTTCATGAACTGCGTGAGCGTCCCCATGGTGTGTCAGAACACTAGTACTCAGTGGTTTACTGAGAGTGAAACAGTAATGAAGTGTCATTACCAAGATATGTAGAAGCAATTATTGCTCAAACTTTCAAAAGAACACAAAGAATCTGCCTGTCTTGTCTTTCCTTGGACCTTCTTAGTTGGAAAACTGAATTTCCAATTCAGGTACATCTTGCTGTCAGTGGTGCATTGTAATTTTTGACAGAAACCACTGATTTCTAATTTATTTCCTTTTAAAAGAGTAACATTGTGTCACCATGACTTTAGCTTTATTCTTTTTCTAGTATTAATACTTGTAATTCATTTCTTCTGCATTATTTCATCTTATGGCATCCTGGTCTGGATCAGGAACAGTGTGGCCAGTAGAACAAGGGAGGTTATTCTTCCCCTGTACTCAGCACTGGTCAGGCCACACCTGGAGTGCTGTGTCCAGTTCTGGGCTCCTCAATTCAAGAGAGATGTTGAGATACTGGAACGTGTCCAGAGAAGGGCAACAAAGCTGGTGAGAGGCCTGGAACACAAACCCTATGAGGAGAGGTTGAGGGAGCTGGGGTTGTTTAGCCTGGAGAAGAGGAGGCTCAGGGGTGACCTCATTGCTGTCTACAACTACCTGAAGAGAAGCTGTAGTCAGGTGGAGGCTAGTCTCTTCTCCCAGGCAATCAGCAACAGAACAAGGGGACACAGTCTCCAGTTGTGCCAGGGGAGGTCTAGGCTGGATGTTAGGAGGAAGTTGTTGGCAGAGAGAGTGATTTGCATTGGAATGGGCTGCCCAGGGAGGTGGTGGAGTCGCCATCCTTGGTGTTGTTCAAGAAAAGACTGGGTGAGGCACACGATGCCATAGCCTAGTTGTTTGGATGTGGCTGGGTGATAGACTGGGCTGGATGATCTTGGAGGTCTCTTCCAACCTAGTTGACTATGATTCTATGATTCTATATTGAAATGTGATGAGTGTTGTAGGCATGACATCAATAAAATAATTGAAAATAGAGTTATAAATCCCCAGTTGATGTCACATATTTCAGGAAACTTGAAAGGAAACATTTCAGGAAACATTTTTTCCCTTGAAAAATCACGTCCAAGTTTTCATTCTAAATTCTCACCTCTAGACTCTTGTGTGAACAGCATTTTGTTGACTGGAAGATGCACAAAACATACAGTAACACACAGTTACTGCTTCCGCCACTTTACTTTTACTACTCTATAATGTGGTACTACAGTGTGCAACAGCATCTTAGTGAGTATTTGCAGCAAATGAAAAGCAGCATCACACAATCTTTGTAAGCCATTAATTCAGCATGCCTGGAGGAGTTTGACTTTCTATGGTTTTGCTGTACCATACATCCTAGAAAGGAGCAGAAGGTGTTGTAGTTCATGGTGTAGAACTCAGCAGAAGTTCTTCGCTGCCATTGGAATTGTTGGCTAGAATCAGACTTGGTAGAAATCTGCAGGAGTTTGAAAGAGTTGTGGTGATTTGCACTTGCTGAGGGTGTAGCTCTGCAGGAGGAAAGCCTTGACAAATCTTACAGATTGGTCACACCGTGATAAAGAACCACTTCTTTACAGCTGAGATCCACCGGATAAACCCAGTCAGTCCTGTCTTCCAAGGCATGACAGGAGGAGGCTCCAATTGCAATTCAAACAGACTTTTGTAAAGCTGTGATTAGTGCTGCTAATCTTGCCTTGGTGAGCCAAAGACAATAACAAGGAGGTTACTGAACACCTCGGGTATTATGTAATTCTTTTGCTCAGAAACTTGCTAGTGTGAGATTGCTTTTGAAACCCATTAGTAAAACTGAACTTGCCAAATGAGCCTTCTCTAGGGAGAACAAAGTCAAATGTGTGCCAGCATGGAGCCAGAGTCTGCCAGGGATTGAGCTCTCACAAATCCCACTGCTACCAGTAAGAGCTGAGGACACAAAGTCCTTCATGTAACTGAGCCCAGTTGTAAAATGGACTGACAGCTGTGGACTTGTCTTCACATTGACAACAATATTGTGTATTTACTCATAGCAGACCTCAATGCATTGACTGGTACCAAACTGTGATGCCATCCTGCCTGGTTGTGACTGTCCTCTGGCTCTGACTGTGTTGTGCTCTGGCTCCAGCATCCAACTGATCATGAGTGGTACTAACCAGCAGTGCACTAGCGCCAGACTGCAGGACCACTTGTCTCTCTGGTTTAGTTCATAGAGACAGACTTCATCTTTTCTTCAGCAGAAGGTGGTGATCCTTTCATATGAATAAAACTGTAGAGAGGGAAAAAAATAGCTGAGCTATATCAAAAAGCCGGCACAGGATGGGAACAGTGGAAATTTCCAAGGGGATACTGGTGAAAGTAGAAATGGCTCTTTGACAATAACTACCTACAGAAAATAAAATAAAATAAGGAGAGGGGAGGGATTTCCTTTTGTCATTAAGAACATCAGTATAAAACACATGGAGAAAAACAAACAGTGAAGACACTGTTGCTAGTGGGCTGGCTTTTTAAGTATTAATGGAACCTCACAGAACAAGAGTTTCTTTTATTCTTTTCATCCCAGCTCCCTGCTTGCAAGGTTCTTGTGTGAACATGCAGCAGTTTCCAAGGCTGTGAAATTATCAGACCTGGACCAGTGCCAGTACAAACCAATTTATTGGGGTCCAGCAATTAACTAAAACCTAGAAAGCTTGATTAATTGTGGCACTGCTCAGCAGGGAACACTGAGGGTAAAAAAAAATCAGACTAAACTTGATGCAGCGTCTCTGCACTATATGTAAAGAAAAGTTTCCTCTTTCTAAATACCCCTAGTATATTATTTTACACCATGCACAAAGAATAATTACAATGCCATTTGAGAAAATGCTTGCCAATGGCTTTCTGGATAATCCTTTCACAACAGCTCTCATCTTGTTATCATTTTTTGCTGTTGGATTTGTATCTTATTGTAAGCCAAACAATGGGATATATTATTTTAAAACATTGTTTTATTAAGCTTCTCTCGGGAAGAACATCTTCAGAATCCAATTCTGATCTGTTTCTTTGTATTTCCTTAAACACCGATGTGTGCAAGTAAGGTGAGACTTTGTTAGCAGTTCAGAACAATTTAAGATAGAAAAAAAAACCCAGGGCAAATAAAAAAAGCTTAGCTGAGAACCAATTTACCAGGGTAAAATATGTTGGCTTAAATGAAATCCTGTAGTCTGAGTAGATAGACAGGAACTTATACAATTAGGATATTTAACAGCTGATGTAGAAATATCTTACACACGATGAGAAGCGATTACAAGATGTAGTGAAGGTGTTAGCTGATTTCATTATGATAGTGTTAACAAATAGTGTCCACATTGTATGTTTTATTGTGGGGCTTGTCACAAAGCCCTACGTATAAACCAGAGTTTCAAAATCTCATTTCTAGCTGCCTTAGTGGTATATTAATCACTCTTAGTATAGATTACTCCTAAGATAGCAAATATTCCAACTCTGTAATGCAGTGTTGCAGTGTATGTAATGGGGAGTACAGAACAGCAGTTCATCTTAGTTCCTCTTACATAAAAAGTAATTCAATGGCTAATAATGGTGGGGGAAGGGGAACTGCCTGAGGATAAAAAGGTAGTGGTAAAAGAATAGTCACCTTGCCCAATGAAGAGGAAAAGAGAGATACATGCAAATCTTCTTACCTGTTCAACATAATTTGGCATCCTAATCTGCATCCAGCTGCAACACCATCACATTCCCAGGTTTTAAAGAGTGCAGACCACAGACAGTTCTAAATCACATGATTTATCACATGTGGTGATAACAGAGCCTCTGCATGCATAACGTCCAGACAGGATATCTAGCTGAGGATGTAGGGTGATTTGCAGCATTCAGTGAGGGAGAAGGGGCTGTACTTACTTAGGATTTAATGTATTTTGTAAAGATATTTTCAGTGGAAGTCGGTTTGTTGGAGGTCATCTGATTGAATCTACAGCCCTGGCAACCCTTCACAAAGGCTGCCAGAAATGACCGAGTTGCTAATGTTTAACTGTGAATACCCAGCAGGGGTCCTCCACAGGGCTGAATACAGTCAATTATGTTATTTTTCTAAATATTAGTGACTCAGCTGTCTTTGCTTGTGAAGAGTTGCCAGGGTCACAGATACAATCAGACAGATCCTCCCCCCCTTTCACTTCTAAGAGAGGGGGAGAATCTTTTAAATCTCACATTGAATAGTTCTGAATTATAGGGAAGGACTCTTGCAAGACTATGCTTTTCCTCCAGACTGGTTGTGAATGGTCTTGTGGTTACAGCGTCCAGACATGGCAATGTGTAATTGCTTAAGGGGAGCACTGTTGTGTGTAAGCAGCTTCACTGACGTCGTTGAACTAAGTACAGATTTCACAGTTTACCTCAATATGTGCTAGGTCTGAGATACTTTTTATTCTTTCTGTCTTCTCCTCTCTCCAGCGCCTCCCCACCTCCCTGTGGTGATCTAAATATCTCTCTGGAATGAATGTTTTTATGTGCCATAGCAATTCAGTTTTCCATTTTCCCCTGGAGATTTGTCAGACATGGCTAAGGAGAGCTCAGCAGAGGGAGATTCTAAGAATCATCCCCTGTGCAGAATGTTCTTCAGCTGAAACCTGTAAATGCCCCAGCCCAGCAGCCCCACTCCTTTTCCCTCCGCAAGTCTTTCAGTTTTTGAGTGCAGCTTCCTTAGTTCTTGCCACAAAGGCTCTTCTCCAAAGCTCAGCCTCCTCCAGCAACAGCATCCCTATCCCTGTGGTCCACAGCCCAGTGTTTCTTATCTGATCAACAGCTTTTGGCAGAAGGGAAAAATCCTTCTGGAGCATGTTGAGTGCCAGTGCATTGCTTTGGCCCACATTTGAGGTAGTGCTTTGGAGTTGGCAAAGTTTCTTAATTTACTGCTGTTAAATTTTATCCAACTTCAGGAATATTATGTGGATGTGGCCAATTGCCAGCTGTTCTGAATCCACTGCAAATACTTTGCCAGCATGTATCCAAGTATAATCCAATCTTGATGTTTTAGTGCTGATACAATTTCCCTATAAGTACCTTCAGGCATGGCACCTGAACTGTAGTGGACAGGAGTCCACTAACTAGCTGCCTGCTAGGAGGTGAGACCTTTATTCCTTTGGGTTCCTGTCCCTCCTAGAGTTGGAGACGCCAGGCATGGTCTCTGGTGACCACAGATGTTGCATCTCTGACTTGTTGAACATTTACAGTGTTTTGTTTGCGAGGAGGGACCTCAACATTTCCTTGGAATGCACAGAGAACCAAGAAACATTATTTGGTCTTTCACATCAGCACACTTCAGACTGAGGTATCAGTGTTCCTGGCATGCTAGAAATACAGAAGCTAGATAAAACTGTGGTAAAAGCAAATCTGGAGTTTCAACTGCTTCAGTACTGCAGAGAACTTGACTTTGAAGAACTGGGCTTCGTGGAAAGGATACCTTTGTAGCTCGTTTTTCGTATAAAACCAGGGAGGAGACCAAGCCACCTTCTGAAGTGGAGCTGGAGTTTCCCTTGGCTGGAGCTCCCCTAAGGAGAAAGAAAATAACCCAGCAAGGGAGAGGAGGCTCACTGTGTTTAGACAGCCTGTCCTCTTCTGATCTGCATGTGCCTCTCAGGAGGAGGAATTCCCTAGGAAGGTTTTCATGCCTGGCTGATTATCAAAGCCAACCTTTCCCTCCTGTAGGAAGATACAGTTTGGGACAACAGATATAGTACTCTAAATCAGAGGAGATGATTTTCTTTAAGTTCTCATTTTCTACTTCTTTGCCTTCTCCCTATATTGCTATCAGGAGGGGCACACACTGAGTGTAAAACTCTGTCCTTGGGCAGAACATGAGGACTCTGTTGTGTAAAACTGGAATTTGGTCACATATGTTTTGGTCACAGAAATGATCAGGTCAATGGCTCTATCTTGCACTGCAGCTCATCTGAGTATTCATCAGTGAGAACTGGTGCCCATTGCTATAAGCAGCTCACATCCCACCCCCCCCGCCCCCCAAAGAGAGAAAGGAAGATATTTCTATGTTCTGTTTCAGCAAACACACTTTATTTTTCTGTTGACACTGGCACCTGTTACTGTCCACAAGGCTTCCTGGTTTTCTGCTCATTATTCGGTAACAGTCAATAACTTCAATTGTTAACATAATTGTATCAGTAACAAAAACGAATTGTCAGTTTGTTCTTGCTTTGGGAGGACAGAATTCCCTACTGATTCTATCACCAAGAAGCTCTACCCTCTTCTGTGCCTTCAGAAACACAAATACTGTACTAGTCATTGTGAGATGTTTTGCAGCCAAAGTCATGGCTAGTGGAAATGAGCAGGAAAATGTAACTTCAGTTTATATGAACTCACTAACATTGGCAATTGATTGCTTTTTGGTTCTTCTATGCCACAGGTTTTGATTAGCTGACAGAACTGCTTAAGGAATATTTAACAGTATCTGATTGTATGATTTAAGTACAAGGAAATTACCATCTGGCAGTACAGCGAGAGCAAAATTATTACTGTTGTAGCATCCTTAAAATCCTTTCCATTTGGATGCAGACACATTATGAAGAGGGAGAAGGGAGGGAGAAGTTCCTGCAGCTCAGGGTTGTATGTTGCACTGCCAAAACATACCTTTCCCATCTGATGATGGGGAGCTCTGCTGATGAAGTGAGGCATCATGCCTTAGGTCATCTGGTGACTGCAAGGCTGTTACACTGCACTGTCTTACCTAAAGGAACTTTGAAATTTGTGTACACTTCAGGTGATCTCTTTTAGAAACAGAGAAAAGACAAAGAGGAAATGCTTGGTGTGGAGGTTAGCCTCAGAGCAGGATTATGGTAGACCTTGTTTTCCGAGTTCCAGCTTGGTGTACTACCAACTGAGTGGTATTTCTACTTGATGAACATGGTCTTTCATGTATTTATGCATGCCTTCAGGTTCTTCAGGTCTCAGAAGGATCCAAAGCTCCCTATTCCTCAGCTACGAAATGGGAGAACAACATACAAGGTTATTTATTCTTCTACTGGTGACCCTGTAACAGAGGAAGGAGAAGCTGCTGATGCTAAAAAAAAAAACACCACCAAAACAAAGCCCCTCAAAAGCTGGGTAAAAGTTTTAAAAAGAGCCAATCCTCTATTTGCTTTTTCTTTTACAGGCCACCTTCCAAATTTACACAAGGCTAACTGTATTACAAGGAGTGGATTAACACAGAAAGGTTCTCTAAAGCAGACCTGCTGGAGTTATCTTTAATATTGAAAGCAGAGCGTTTGTTTTCTTTAATATGGAGGGCAGCACCAATAAAAACACCAGTGAAAGAGGCCAGTATTACTAGATCACATGTCTGCTTTTATCTCACAGTGGAGTTATAGTAGAATGATTTTTGCTTGGAAACTTTAAAGCTGGACTGCATCCTTTCATGCTGAAATCATATCTCCTGCAAGGATTATTGGAGGATATAATGTTTCTTTCAGCTTCTTATTTTCTCCACTCCTGAACTTGGACTCCTGACCTCAGCTTTTCTCTGGTTATGACCGAGCATTGGCCTTCAGTTGAATAGCTGAGCTTTTTACAGTCAGATCAGCTCCTGCTCTTGTAATTTCAGACTCATTCTGTGACATCGATATTGTAGATCTTAATTAAAAGTCAAACATTTTATATCTTGGGTAATGACCATACAGGAACTGCCAGGTTTTGCTCCCATGTGTGTAACCATCCACAACATTCAATATGTGTGACTGAAGTCAGAGGAGTTGTGCAGACTTTGTGCAGGCCCTTGTCCTTCTTTGTGCTGCCTCTGCAGCACCCTTCTGCACCTGTGACTTGCTCTGTGCCCTCACAAAGACCAGTCCATGAGTGGCAGGTTAGCTGAGTCTGGAGCCTCTCTTTAGTTGAAGCAGCTAATCAGGCAGAAATCTGTGGGGCTTTGCAGTTAATTAAGGACAGAGTTAGATGTTGGGTAGCAAAAGTATCCGTTGCTTGGCTATGCCACTGTCTCCTGCTAGCACCAGTGAGGGCTAATTGCTCTGGATTATCTGTGTAGATAAGCTTAGATGTACAGCAGAGCACTGAATCTAGACAGCTTCTGTTCATAGTACTCATATTTGTTTTTTTAACTATTAAATTCTTTATTAATTGAATATGATGCACCTTGTGCTTTTTCTCACTGAAAAGATGCCAGGAAAACTGGTTGTGCAGCAACAGCATTAGCTCAACTGTACAGCTACTGATCCTGTAGCAAACAAATCTGAATGTCTTTGAATGTCTGAGACACCAAACAAGATATTGGATTAGGGTCTTACAGTCATACAGCTGAATTTGATACAATCATAAGTGATCATTGTAACAGCCACTTCACGGACATTTCTTACCTGCTTTGAGTGTGAAAGTAAGGACCACCAGATACCTCTGCTATGTTGTGCTATAAAAGCTTCACCTTTTGTAAATAAGCCACAGCCTTACAGTATAAGAATTACTTTCTGGTAAGACTGGGACTTTCAGAATATTTTTCAGAAACATAGATCAAGAGGCAGTTATTTCTGGAGCCTTTCAAGTTGATTAAACTATTTTCCAGAAACACGAAATACGCCTGAAGAAATGGGACCATTAATGTAGTTTTGCCTCTGAACAGAGCAGACTTTATCTTCATTCTGAGTGAATCGTCTGAAGTGTCTCTGGTATAAATAGAACCTGAATTAGTAGCCATCAAAGAGTATCAGGTTGCAGATGATGTATCAATATTTGAATTGCCAAGGGTGAGGACAGTTTGTAGAGTTTTCACAGAGACACATTATGCATTTTGAAAAAAAATAAATCAAAAAAAGAGATGTGTTTGCAAATCTCTTTATGTCTGATGATTGAAACCTGTCTGTAAACCTCTTAGCCACCGTCTTAGGCTTACAAGTTCATAGGAGGAATTACCTTCGCTAATACACTTGTTTGATTTATTAGTGTAGCCTGCTGGTGGTAGTGAAAGTACAGTAAATGGGCCTGTAATTCACTGTGTCATGAAGAAGTAACTTATTAAACAAACATACCATAAAGTATAAACCACTTCAAGCGCTATAAGGAGCCATTAACCGTTGCTAATTAAAATTCAACTTGCAGCTCTGCCATTCTTATGAAGGGAGATGTACAAACACTGCCCCTTCGTGGTGCTGAGCAAGCATTGCTTAGAAAGTAAATAGTGCCACAATTACTTGTCCATCTTATTGTGTAGGTTGTGGTGAGTGTTCCTTGCAATTAACAGCAGCACAGAGCATGCAAAGCCTTGAGATATGCCCCACCACTGTACAATAACGAATGGAGTCTAATCAAAGCAAGACAGCAGTAGGCAGAGTGGGTTCATTTTCAGCACACACTGAATGGTAAAGAATTTCACCCTGACGTCATTGGCACCCCAGTGGGTGCCTTACTTTTAAATAAAACGCCATGCTACAAATTCACATTCTGACACCCTGATAATGTAAGAAAATAAATAACAGCTTCAGTTCCCATTGCAGCTGGAAAAATCTGGAGTACCTCTGTGCAAATGTGTCACAGACAGACAAAACCAAAGAATTTTTCCTTATGCCTTGGCACCTGGACTTCCATGCTGCCTTTGGGAGAAGACTTTCCTGGGTTTCAGGCACTGCTCTGGAAAAACCTGTTTTCTTTCTCTGTGCTGTCATGCTTTATGGGTAGTCTGAGGGTTCAGTCTCCTGGGCTGTGTAGTTTGCCTGCAAGAAACATTCATTATAATTTAAAAAACAAAGAGTCATCACTGTGCACTTCTCAGCCTAACAAACTTAATTACCTTCTGAGGATAATAAGGCTATTTATGTATGTATTTGTGTGGCTTCTTTTAGATCCTTCAAAAATCATTATTCTGTTGAGACATTATTTTTTGCCAGTAGCTTCTTTTTTTTTTGTCTCAACCCTGGTGTGTGATAATTGATTGCCAGCAATATGAAAGGAAGGGCATTTGGTGGGATTGCTGCTGGAGACTGGCTATGTAATGAGGCCTTTTATGTACCTGCTCCTGGAGGGACACTTCTTAATTACACTGGCACAGCATGTAGAGAGAGGGTAAGCCAAGGCACCTGTGAGACTTGCTGAGGATAGCCTGGATTGTATCTGCTTGGACTGTAGGCTCTTTGGGGATGTGCCCCTTAAATTCTGGATATCTAAGATTCCATCTGTTGGAGTGTGTTTGGTGAAGCTGGTTTGCCTGCTAAGATTTTTTCCACTATAGAGATGGGTCACATGTTAGCAGGAACAGGCTCAGAACGTGTAACCATAATAATCATGATCAATTTTCCTCTGCTGCTCTCTAAAGATAGAAGGGAAAGGAAGCAACCCTTTGAGCAGTTTATGCTCAATGGTGCTACATCACCATTGGTTTTAGCCTCATTTCCTGAGCTCACAGCTTTCTTCAGTCACAGAGGTATGTTCAGTGTGAAGCTTGCACTCTGAGCTTTGGAATGCCTTTGGCTGAAAACTTACCTCAAATCTTCCAATGAGGCTTTTTAGGAGAGGAGCCCAACCTCTCCAAACATTCATATGAATGCTTTCATAGAATCATAGAATGCTTTAGGTTGGAAGTGACCTCAAAGATCACCCAGTTCCAATCCCCCCGCCATAGGCAGGGACACCTTCCACTAGAACAGGTCACTCAAGGCCTCATCCAGCCTGGCCTTGAACACCTCCAGGGAGGGAGCATCCACAGCCTCCCTGGGCAACCTGTTACAGTGTCTCACCACCCTCACTGTAAAGAACTCTTCTTAACATCTAGTTTAAATCTCCCCTCTGCCAGTTTAAACCCATTACTCCTTGATTACTCCCAATTACTGTGATTACTCCCAATTACTGTCATTACAAGACCTTGTAAATAGTCCCTCCCTAGCCTTCAGTAGGCCCCCTTCAGGTACTGGAAGGCTACTACAAGGTCTCCTCGAAACCTTAACTAGGCTGAAGAGCCCCAACTCTCCCAGCTGGTCCTCATAGCAGAGGTGCTCCAGCCCTCTGAGCATCTTTGTGGCCTCCTCTGGACTCGCTCCAGCAGTTCCATGTCCTTCTTGTGTTGGTGTCTCCAGAACTGTACACAGTACTCCAGGTGGGGTCTGATGAGGACAGAGTAAAGGGGGAGAATCACCTCCCTTGCCCTGCTGCCCACACTTCTCTTGCTGCAGCCCAGCACACGGTTGCTGTCTGTGCTGCACTCACACTGCTGGCTCATGTTGAGCTTTTCATCAACCCAGACCCCCAGGTCCCTCTTAGGGCTGCTCTCAGCCATTCGCCACCCAGCCTGTATCCGTGCTTGGGACTGCACTGCCCCAGGTGCAGGACCTTACACTTGGCCTTGTTGAATTTCATGAGGTTGGCCTGGGCCCACCTCTCCAGCCTGTCCAGGTCTGTCTGGATAGCATCCCTGCCCTCTAGCAAGTCGACTGTGCCACACAGCTTGGTGTCATCTGCAAGCTTGCTGAGGGTGCACTCAATTCCTCTGTCCATATCACTGACAAAGATGTTAAACAGAACTGGTCTCAGCAATGACCCCTTTAACCTTTACCCATAAGCTCTCTGTTTTTTCATTACACATCCCCAGGTGGGGCTCCATGGACTCTAGTTTATTGCTGATGTAGAGGACAACGCCCTCTCCCCTTCTCCCCTGTCTGTCCTTCCTGAAGCTTTCTGCAGCTTTCTGTTTCTTCAGTCTTCTCCCCTTCTAAGTGTGTCCTTACAAAGCTTTAGAGAGGGTTCTCCTTTGGAAATGTCTGTGGACATGATCTTTGGAAACTCCTGAGTTACTAACCATCAATTTACTCTGCTAACATAACAAGCAGATGTTTGGCTGCAGCATTGGCCAAAGTAAAAGAAGTGGCAGTGAATTAAAGAACCATTTTTCATTAAGAATGTCAGTAGCATGATACAAAAATTGCCAAGTTTTGAAGAAAAACAGTCTTTATAATTTTTCTCTTGTAATTACTTCAAATGTAGCACAGTGGTTTTTTTTACTTCAACTTCATGGCATTTATTTTCTTCAGGAGTTTGCTGTATTAACAGCAGATTGTTTTTTCATACTGTAGCATTTATGGGGAGAAATACATATTCTTATACACACTGATAGTATATTATTAATAAATATGACAGTGAGACACCAATTACCAAACTCTAGAAGAAAAACTTAAACAAAAAAATGAGAAAAGCATGTTGAAATAGTAACCCAGACATGATCTCCAGAAGTGATCAACAGTTTCCAGCTCCCTCTCTCACTGTATCTCCATGATGATGCACATAAGCCTTGTGTTCTGTAAAGAATGCTCTATGTGTACAATAATACCTGGTCAGGATTTTGTGTTATGGGCTATGGGAATGATTGCCTGTTGTATAGTTTCACTTCTCTCCCAGGAGGTAACTGAACACAGTGAATAGTGCAGCTGGTGCCTTTGTAATGGGTCATGTTGTTGGATGTGTGTGTGGTTTTAGCTCCAGAAGCCTGTGGGTATCTCTGTACTTTAACTGAGGACATTTTTCAGGACTCAGCCTGGCAGATCTCCTGTGCTGCTTGTTTCTCAGATTCATGCCTTCTACTTGTGTTCCAAGTGTGGAGGTTTACCCAAAGAAAGGTAATAGCAGGTCTGTGCCATAGATTACACTGAGGTGGAGTGTGTGCTTCTACTGAAGAGAAGAGGGAGGGAAGAAGCAGTACCTGCTTGTACATTTAATGGGAAAGACTTCCCAGGGTATCTCACTGACCTAGTACAGCTTGCTGGCTCCTGCACATTTGTTTTCCCACTCCCAGACTAGCCTGCTTTGCTGGAAGGTCTCAGGGCACACACCAACATGCCTGTGAGATGGTGGCTGATACACTAAGTGCTTATGCAGTGACTCTCTTCCTGTATAATTTCTAGGATTTCCTGATATATGGAAACCTTTGGTTGCTTCCCATCCCTGTCACCTGGCTTACCAAAATATGAACATTTGAAACCAACAGAAGCTGTAGTGATTTCACAGTATTTTCACAAACACTGTTCCATAGCTGCAATGTTGCTCTTCAAACACAGAGCTGAGAAAAGGCATCACTCACTGGGATGAAGCAAACCAGCTTCTTTGCCCTTCTCTGCCTGTAAAGCTGTCAGTGGATTGCTCAGTGCAGTCCTTAAAAGAACAACTTTCTCTAATTACAAACAGACTTGTACTGGAAGTGCTATATAGTAGTAAGAGCAAGGCATATGTGCAGATAGGACACCTACGTCTTTCTGGACATTTTAATACATCCTGTTAGTCAATAAGCAAATCTCTGTGCCTCTTGGATTCCCTTGTGGAGAAATAGAATGGAAGTGTTATAAGGCTTCATTGAAACACCATCTGTGAGATGCTTTGAGATCCTTGCGATGGAAGAAGGGTCATGGTGGATATGTGTCCTGATATGGAAACCAGAAATGTATTTTGGGGTGTGAGGAGTGATTTCTGATAGCCTGTGTTAGATTGTTAATTGCAATTTGCTTTAATTACAATGTGGATTTGCTTGCATCAGTTCCATGTGTAGTCTTGTTCCTTTTCTATTCATTTCAGGAGTTCAACAGGGGATGGTTGATTTCCTACACTCATACACATTGGAGAAGAACTTTCAAAGCTTGAGAGTACCAATAGTGCTTTAGTGATTTCATGAAACTATCTCTTTTTCATTGGTTTTATGAAACTGCTGAATTACAACAGATGGATTCATTTATCTCAATGTGTCTTTATATATATTTAGATGGCTCTCATCTCTGTAGGACTTGTGTGCATCTCAAGTATTTTAAAATAGAAAAAAGCTGTTTTCTACTCTACTTTGCTTTCTGTCTCACCCGTAAGTGGAATAACTTGATTACTTTACAGGGTCTGGATTTGTTGGGCTGGGTACTAGCATTCTCTGCATGTTTCTGTGTGAAGAGATGAAGCTGAGTGGAGTAGTTTATGATTTACTTCTGAAGGTTAGGGTTCTTTGTATCTCTGAGAGGTGAAATAAATGCCACAGTGCAGAAATACTGCCTGGGAAAGGTGAAACTCTCACAGTCAAGAGAGTTACCTCTTTGTCAATGGCCACAGTGCTGCAGCAGGAGCTAGATATGGAGGAAGATGATGATGTGCCTTGATTATCAGAAGACCAAAGTCTGTACTTAGTAAGAAAAGAGGGTGAGTGAAGCACCAAGCTGCTCTCCATTGCTAAGCAGACATCCGCTGTATTTCACAGTAGTTGTGGTTTATTTCAAAGCACAGGGAGTTGCAGTTATTATGCTGCAAGACACGAATTCATGCATCAGTCTCTCCAGGTGTGCACTCATGAAGGTGAGGTGCAGTCTTCTGGCCAGTCCCACCGGGAAGAGCAAATTTCTGCTGACATGGCTGTTCAGCCAACCATCCACTAGCTACAAAGAGGTTGCAGATGACCTGAAGCTGTGGGACAGATGCAGCCAGCTGACTAAGCAACTCCCTTGCTGTTGGGATGTGAAGGAAATGTTTAAGACAAACCTCAACACAGAGCTGAAACTGCACAGTCCAGAACAGCAGGTTCTAACATGCCACCAGACAAAATATATGTCAGCATCATTGTCCATTTCACCTTGCCCACAAGAGGGAGGGGACAGCACCAGATTATTACAAGAGTTAAGTTCCACCATGATGCTGTGAGCAGGTGCCTTCTGGGGACAAAAGACCTCAGTAAAGAGTGTCTTGTGAACATTTGCATCACCCGATAGGATTTACTCCTGGAGCAGAATTTAGAAGGGCCTTCTCCAACCCATCTACCACAAACACAGATATGCCTCCAAACTCTTATCAAGACTTTCAGCTGCTGTGTGTTGAGGCCTGTCCAGGCTAGCTTTAAGCTTTCTGATCTGGGCAGTGTGAGCACTATAAACATGGTGGCATGGATCTTACCAAGCTTATCAGGGCCAGTGGAAGAACTTTGAGGTTGATGACACCAAATCCTCATTGCTAGTGGCATCCCTGTAAGCTGGAATTCAGTTACTCAGTTATGCCCTTTAAATGCTGACTTCACACCTTCCTCCTGTCTGTTTTGGTCCATGTGCTCAGTTCATTGACCATCTATTATCTTCTTGCCTTTTCTGACACAGGTTGGAAAAGCACCCCAGAGTGCTGCATGATAGAGAAGGTGGATAGCAGAGTTCTCTCTAGTAGCTAAGACCTAGGAAGGGGCAGGGTTTCACAGCTTCATCTCTGCTCCTGTGCCTCTTGGCTGGGGAAGATGTTCTGTGAGTCTGTTTCAACATGATGACACATGCTGAATTAATACATTAGCATTTGCCTTAGTTCACTGGATGTTCATTTGGTGTCTCCTCACTCTGCTCCTCAGACAGGGCACAGGGCCAGCTGCAGTGTTCAGATCTGAGCTCTCTCTGCTCTCTAATACACTGTGGAAAGTGCTACATGTGAACGGGGTACACATGTCCCCACCGTGCCCCAGAGCAGTTACCTGCATATACCAGAAACATTGAGAGGGATTCAGGTCCAGGGACAACTCCCGCGACACTGCACCATGCTGGGTACTCAGCCGCTCCTGCCTGAGGTAGGGGACAAGGTGGAACTGGCTTGTTATTGCTCGTCAGGTCCTTGGTAAGACGAGAACTGAGGTGGCGGTCAGTAGTAGTGCCCCCGCACCACGGGATGTCACTACGGAGCTGAAGACACCGCTGCATTTAACTGCATGTTACAGCTTCTCACTTGTGCTACCGTCCGTTGGTGCCCGTCACCGGTCACCGCGGTAACCGCTGCCAGCCTGTGCCTTCAGGGCTCTCCCAGGTGTGCGGGGCCACCGAGCCCACCGAACACCCGCCGCAGTCGCTTCCTCAGGAGCCCAGATGCACTCTCGCAGCCGCTCCCGCTCCTGCGCATCCTCCGCGCCATCCCGCGCAGGTGGTGTGGGGCCCGGCACCAGCATTAGCCAGACACGGGCAGATTCCCCCTGCAGTGGAGTGAAGACAATGATTCTCCTATTTTTTGCCTTCAAAGCAACCTCGGCCTTTCGGGAGCGGCACTGTCCCTCATCCCACCTGGGCATCGGGGCAGCACGAAATGCCGCTGCCGCCCGTGGGGCCTGCGGGCAGGGGGAAGCGGGAGCGGCTGGGCTGCGGGGTCCGCGGCCGCGCCCCGCCGGCCCCAGGGTGCATCCAGCCCCGGAGCATCGCGGAAGGAGGAGGGGGGCGAACCCGGGTTTCACTTCCGCCTAGCTGCAGGAACCACAAGCCCCCAGAATATATTAGAATAATAATAATAGAAAGGTTCCCTCCACACACCCCTTTTTTGGTGTTGTCGTCGTGTCCGTCCGTGTCCCCCCTCCCTTCCCGCAAAGAGGGCCCTGAGGGAGGAGGGGAGCAGAGCACAACGGAGGCTGGCGGCAGGCAGGGCACTGTGGGGCGGTGAGCACCGCGGCCGGGCCCCCAGCATCCCGCCGGCAGCCGCGGCCGGCAAGACGAGCGCAGCCTCCCCAGCGCGGAAGAGGCCGGAGACAAGGTCTGTCCTTCGCTTTTCTACCTTGCGAGCCCGGGCACAGCCCTGTCCTGCCCGAAAAGGCAAGGCAGGGCAGGGCAGGGCAGGTTCCTTGCAGCCGGCTTCCCCAGCCTGCAGCCTACCAGCCGCGGAAACAAAGCCCGGGCAGAGGCTCCGCATGGGGCTGCAGGGAGAGGGCCAGTGGAGAGCCCTTGAGGTGTTTGTTAGTTCTCCGTTCCCCTTGATAGGGTTGAAATCTGTGCTGTCCAATCAGCCCTAACCCTCTCTTCCTCTTCTGGGGGACCTGGTTTAGTGTAAGGCTCCAGGAAGGATTGTATACATAGAAAATGTTCCTGCGGGTGCCTGGTGGTGCTGGCTGGGCCTGGCTGCTGTGAGGAGGAACAGGGTGCAGCGGTGATGGCTGTCTCCAGCTGCTAGGTGCTGGGAGCCTGGCAGGTGCGGGAAAAGAGGGTGTAAGAAGGGAGGGTGCAAAGCCAAGGGCTGTGCATGCCCCTCATGGTGAGCTGCCTGGCATCCAGGCTGAGTTCGTTCCCATGCCAGATGAACCCGAAGTGATTTTTCCCTTTCCAGTACCTTAAGACCAGTTGCTTTTCACGAAGGAAACATTTTCCAGCTTTTGCCTCGTTTCTATTTTTAAGGTGAAGACACAGTGGCATGGTCTTGACTGTCATTGAGTGAGTCACCTCCAGAGTCACAGGAAGAGAATAATTGGAATGGGCTCCTTTTGAAGCCTATCACAGCCTAACGCTGTAATCCCTCTGCCTGCCTGTCCGTTCCAGTATTTGGCAGGATGCTGTGGTTTAAGGAACAGCCACCAAATGGCTGAGAGCTTTGAGGCTGGAAACGGTCAACAGAGTACTGGAAATGGAGATGAGCACTGTGATTTGCTGCTGAATCAAGAGGGAAGGTTGAATTAGCCTGCATTGCTTGGATCAGGTGCAAACTCCCTCTTGCCCTTGTTATTGTCACTTCAGTGCAGCATTTAGATTTTCTCTTCTGGCAACTCTGGGCATATTGTTCAGCAGGGAGAGTGAGCACTGAGATCGTGTAAAAACTTCATTGCCGCAAAGATCTCAGCAGGGGCGACTGGAGCACATACCATCTTTTAAACTTATTTTACAGAAGTTCTAACAAACTATTCCCTTATTTTTCTTCACTGAGGTGGAGCTTGTGGTCTGTGTGTCTTCAAGTAATTCTCGTTTGAGTGAGAATTGTCAGGGTCATACAAACACTCAGAATAACTGAGAAAACAAATGCATTGCCTTCTGTGCTCTCTTGATTATGTTTTAAAAGACACTGACTATCAGAATGAGAAGGGCTATGCCAAGGGCTCTTACGAAGAAGGTAGATTCTTAACTAGGGATCATAAATGTGCTGATTCTGTTTGCCTGTATCTTCATTTGCCTTTTAGAACTTGTTTGATGTCTAAGAGAATACCTCTGAGTTCCACAGTGCTTTGATGCCTCAAACCTGTGTAATTGTAGATGAGCCTTGTATTCTGAAAGTCTTGCCAGAGGCCTGCTAGTTTAATATTACTTAGGTGTACAGCAAAGTATAAGGGGAAGGATTTTCTTAAGGCTACTGAAAGATTGTGGAGACGATTCTGGCCTATCACTGCATTACCTCTTCCCATTCATTTCCTCTTGCCAGCTACCAGTGTGATAGCTGAAATTTTTAGGAGCTGCTTGCCCTCCTTTCTTAGCTTTTTACAGAAACTACAGTCACATGAGAAAAGAGAAAGTGTAAGTTGTTCAGTCTACGTAGATTTACAGAAATGAAAGAATGGCATGGAAGAAATGAGAAGCAGTAAGATAATGCATCCTGAGAGCTGTTTTGTGAAAAAAGGAAAAACAATTATTCCATCAGTCATCTTGGTTATTTCCTTCCACAAAGTCTGAAGGTGTGTTGGAAACAATTTAAAAGTTCATGTTCTGGAACGTGTAATCAAGCTTCTGACACAGCTGAGAGAGTGAAGTGCCTTATCAGTGGCCCCACAGTCACAGCCTCGGCAGGCATCCAGCTGCTGTGGGAGACTGATGGTGGGGTTAGTTGCAAAAAGTTTTAATAGTGAGCTGTAGAGCATTTAACCTTTTGTGTGTGGATGTATGAAGAAAAGGAAATAATTTTCTTTCATTCTGCTTCCCTTTGAGTAATTGCTGTTGAGTTTGCTTCTGCCTGTGGTGTGACTAGAATTTGTGGTAGAGACAGGATGTAACTATCTTAGTCAGCTGAAAAGAAAAGCCTTGCTTTTACCTAGTTAGGTGGGTATGTAGATCTGCTGCTGTAACATGACTATGATAGCAGAGTTAAGTCTAACTCAAATTATACCTTTTGTGTAAACTGAGTCTTGTGAAGGATAACTGTCAAAGTTCAAAATGCTTACATATTGGCCTTCCCCATACTGTTAAAATTTGGCTTTTAATGCATGACAAACTTACATGGACATGAACTGTAGTTTGCAGGTAGTTTGAGTAGCTCTGTTCCTTTAAAAAATAATAGCTATTACCTAATTTTCTCTTTGTACAGTGGCAGCAACTGAAAATGGGGATCATTTGAGTAATTTGCACAATACCTCTATGTAGCACTAATAGAAATCCCATGAGTACGTGAAATCTTACAAATAGTGCCATGTGTATCAACACTTTTTTAGGTAGTGGCACTCACGTTATTTTTGCAAGTCAGTATCAAAAAAAGATTGACTTTTCATGTAAGAACTTCACATCGAATGAAGAATTGTAGACCTCTCTAGGGGGTCTCTCTGTGTCCAGGAAAGCAAAATAGATGTTAGTAAAGGATTCTTTACACTGAGGGTGGTGAGACACTGTAACAGGTTGCCCAGGGAGGTTGTGGCTGCTCCCTCCCTGGAGGGAGGCCAGGTTGGATGAGGCCTTGAGTGACCTGTTCTAGTGGTTGATGTCCCTGCCTATGGCAGGGAGTTGGGACTGGATAATCTTTGAGGTCACTTCCAACCTAAACCATTCTGTGATTCTAAGAGCAATCACATTTAGCTGTGAGCCTAGGGTTTATACCACATGAACTTTTGCGTTGACACAGAAAGGCTGCACGGTGGGTAGGGTTAATAGTTTATTGCAAAGATGTCAAAATAAGTAAAAGATGCTTTACCTGCTAATAAAATACAGTCCTGTGGGTACAGCATTGTAAGAGTCCAGTGCAGAGACACAGAGGTAATGGAGTGGAACACCTGTCTTACAAGAAAAGGCTGAAGAAGCTGAGTTTCTTTAGCTTGGAGAAGAGAAGACTGAGAGGTGACTTCAAATCTTTAGAAACATGCATGAGGAGTGAGTATCAGGAGGACAGAGTCAGGCTCTTCTCATTGATATCTGATGACAGGACAGGAGGCAATGGCTGCAAGCTGGAGCAGAAAAGCTTTCCCATAAACATAAGGGAAAACTTTTGCACTCAGAGGGTGAGAGAGCACTGGAAGAGGCTGCCCAGAGAGATTGTGGAGTCTCTTTCTCTTAAGAAGTTCAGAACCCTCCCAAATGTGTTCATACAAGTGATCCTGCTCTGGCAGGGTGAGTTGGACTAAATGATTTTTGAGGTTCCTTGCAGCCCCTAACAATCTGATTCTGCTGAACAGTATGATACAGGTAGACTCATCCTTCTGCCACGAGGCAGCAGAGACCCAGAGTCCATTGGGAACTGTGAATCTTTCTGCATCTGCTTTCTGATGTAGATATTTGAATTACAGAGATTTCATCGTGGTTTCTAAAAATTAGGCTGCTAGCCCTATTCCACCTCCTACAAGACCCCTGCAGCAGTGGCAATGCTACTTGAATGGTATTGTGTGGATTTCTCCTTTAAACTGTGTTTAGTCTACAGAAGCCAACTGAATCTGAGTATTTATCTGTGTTAGCATTAAATTCAAGCTCCTTAGCTGCTATGAATATTTATTTATGTCTTAGCTGGCTTCAAACTTCATCACTGGCTAATTACTATTCCTGAAGGTTGTTTTCACAGAGGTTTTGTAGTGGACACTCACACACTGATTTCATGTTCCCTGATATTTCTAAACAAATTGTCAGTAGTTGGCAAAACAGCTACATGAAAGCAGACAGCTCATGAAAAAAAAAAATAGGTCCAAAAATACCTTTGGGCATCAATAGTTATCACTTTAAATCATCAGATCATAACTATTCCAGTATAGTAAGTACTCCTGGTCACTCACTGTGCTCCCTAAGATCAAGCAAGTGCTTTAAAATTGTCCTCCCGATTGACGCCTCAGTCTTTCAGGTAGAATGAGATGCATTTTGAGATCCTGTAGGATTTTTTCTTCCCATTTTTCTCCCCAGTAATCTTTCTCCCAGTGCATGATGTTTTAGAAGATTTAGGATGGAAGTGACCTGTGGAGGTTATTTAGTCCACCCTACTGCTCAACACAAGGATGATTTATAGCACGTTGCTCAGGACTACTTGGTTTAGTTAAGAATATCTCCACAAATGGAAGTCCTGAAGCCTCTCTGATGCCATTTCACCATTTTACCATCTTCATGAAAAAATTAATATAAGAATTCCCCATGTTTCATGTTGTATCTGTTACCTTTCCCTGTACACCTCTTGGGTGAGTCTCTGTCTTGTCTTCTTTATACCTTCTTGTTAGATGCATATATACATACTTAGAGAGTGAGAGAGAGGCCCAGAAATGTGAAAGGCATCCTTTTGTAGATGCTGCTGGTTGCAGACCTTGTTGAGAGTGGTAGTAGCAATGTAAGAGCATATGTCATGCTCCAGGATCTTTGTATGGCTTGCTCTGATGTGAAGATTGGCACAGTTATAGCCCCGCAATGAACTGTCACAGTCTCCTAAATCCTGCCTTCAAATCCAGTGTTATGTGACAATCTGTGAACTGTGTTGCAGGATTAGATTAAGTGCTGAATTTACATATCTTCTTCTTCCACCTCTGGGGTTTTCTTTGAGCCTCTTGCAGTTTCTAGTGCTTGGAACCATTTGTTGGCGTGTTTTTCCTCTAAGGGATTAATTTTGATTTTGGAGTTTATCCTGTAGTATTTGTGAGGCATAAGACTTTTTCTTCCCTGATACTGCACTATCTGAGTGTGCCCCAAGCAAAGTCATGGACCAGTGTATCAGCAGTTTCCCAAACTTCAGACCACGGATACTATCAACTGGCAGCTTTTTTTTCTGCAAGGCAGTGTGACACCATGAGCATCAAACACTGCAGAAGTGATTTGTGTCTGTGGGAAAGGTTTGAGTCATCTGCTCTGGCCTTGCATTGCCACTCACACCTTTGGAATGTGTTAGCTAAAGCACAGTAGAGATGAAACTCTCTGTAAGCTAAAACCTCCTTTGCAAGTGAAATAAATACACTGCTGAAGTTGGGAAGCCTAGACTTAATATTCTCCATCCCTTCCATCTCCTGATCCACAGCTCCTTTTCTGTAATGCTATTGGAGTTGGTTAATGAAATCTTTTCCAATAGGCTCAAGCAGGTTAATGCACTTTGACCTGAACACGATGATGGATTAAAAATCGGTTGAACACTGATTGAATTCTCAGTAATAATTTCCCATTCTAGTCCTTAATGGCTAATTTATGCAGAGGTTAGCAGAGAGCAATAATCTGGCAGTGTGTCTTACATAATAAGACACAGGATCAGCTGGAAAAACTGACCTGCTGTCTGGCAGTTGGTGTGGACTTTTGTGGAAGCCTAAGAACTGCCATATGAGAGTTAAGTCTGAAGGTCAGTTACTCTGCTGTTCTAGCCTGATAGGACTCATTCTGAATGGCCTGGGGCACAGTGTAAAGACCACGCCACTGGAACTTGCTGGCTAGTCCATTCACCCCCTCATGACAGCTCATTTTTGCCTTCAGAGATCAGCACACAACTCAATATATTTTTCAGAAGTTTATAATAAATTTAAGAAAGCTTTCCAGCAGCAGTGATGTGACATCCTAGAATAGGCTGTCTAGGGAGGCTGCAGCATCTTCAGTGCTGAAGATTTTTGGGAGCAAGAAAGCAAGTATTGCTCAGGACTTGAGTATTGAAGTTGGGGACTCAGGTCTGTGCCATCAGCTAAACATTGTTAAGAGCTTCCATTTCCCACATGGATGGTAACTTCTGCATGCTAGCAGCACAACCTCTGTTCCTTGCCCATCTCCCAGCTTGTGCCATCAAAACTACTACTTCCATCCCATCTGTGGATGCATGTATGCCATAGAGCTGAGTGGGCAGAATCACAGAAACATTCAGGTTGGAAAAGACCCTCAGGATCACCAAATCCAACCTACAGCCCTATTCTACAAGGTTCACCTTAAACCATATCCCTAAGCACCACATCCAAATGACCCTTAAACACATCCAGGGTTGGTGACTCCACCACCTCCCTGGGCAGCTCACTCCAGTGCCTGACCTACCTGTGAAAAACTTTTTCCTAATGTCCAATCTAAATCTACCCAGTCTCAGCTTGAGGCCATTTGAAACCAGCACCAGCCTCTCCACAACTTCTCATCAGGTGTTTGTAGACAGCAACGGGATCAAGAGCAGAGCTGGGGCTGGGGCATTGCAGCATTTCTGCCAGGTTAAGTAGCTCTGAGCAACACTGATACAAGAGGGGTTAACATGGAGATGTTCTGGGTGCCAGCTTACTAGGTTTATTTGGTGAACTGTATTTCTATGCATTTCTCATCCCTTTTTGAATCTTACTAGATTCTTGGTCTGAGCGACTGCTTGGTTGATGAGTTCCAGATTTTAGTTGTCTATGGTGCAGGCAGAAAATGTGTCTCAGTTGCTTTCATCTGCCAGCCTCTCAGTGTAAGCTATGGTTCTGTGGCCTGACGAAGCACCAATGTAAGGGATGCTGCAGTGAGACAGAGAAATGTGTTTCTTTCAGGGTGATGCTGACAAACAAAGAGGTTACCATTTCCCTCTTCCAGGGTGCTAAGGTAGTTACACAAATACATTAAAATAGGAGATAGGGCAGAAGGAAACTTTGTTTAACCTGGAGAATAGGAGGCTGAGGGGAGACTTCATTGCTCTTTATAACTCCCTGCATGGAGGCTGTATAGAGATGGGAGTCAGCCTCTTCTCCCAAGGAGCAAGCAATAGGATGAGAGGAAATGACCTCAGTTTGTGTCAGGGGAAGTTTACGTTGGACACTAGGGAAAATTTCTTCCCCCAAAAGGGAACAGGCTGCCCAGGGAAATGTTAGAATCACCATCCATGGAGAGATTTAAAAGACATATACATGTGGTGCTGAGGGACATGGTTTAGTGGTGACCTGACAGTACTGGGTTAATGGTTGGACTCAACTATCTTGAAGGTCTCTTCCAACCAAAATGATCCTATGATTCTGTAATTTCTTTGAGCACAATAGAAGGCTTTGCCCTTCAGTTTTGCTCCACACCTAGCTTTTAATGTATCTCATCAATCTTTCCATTGCACAAGGGCCTCATCAAAGTTTGATTAGCTCTTCTAAGGAAAACAGTTTATTGCTGAGAAACAATGAATCAAATCCTTCAAGTTAAATTAAAAGTCAGGAAGAGCCCAAAACCAAACAAGGCATCAAGATGCTTTACGTCTGAAAGAAGCCCTGAAAAGGCTGTCACTAAAACATCGCTGCACATCGGGAACAAGCTGCTGCAACAGAGTCTCCCAGATCAGTCAGGTCTCTCTTTGGAGTATACATTGGCTGGACAAACTTCTCTGAGAAAGAGGATTGTAAATACAGGAAGATAACTATTTAGTGCTGAGATCACAGTGCTGTAATGAGCTGATTTGGATTCTGTCCCTGACTCTCCTGTTACCTTGCTGTGAGAGGCAGGATGGTTCAGTTATTCTGCAGTTTGCCTGGTCCAGATAGAAAATTATTTTGTTTATCTGTTTGACATCTTTCTGAAAAGGATGCTAAGTACCATCCTCACTCTTGGCAAAGGCAGCTAGAGGCAGATAATTCTAAGGCTTTATAAGTGCAGCACATTTTGGCCTAACAGCTCTTAATTGCCATTTCACTGCAACTCCTTAATAGTTGCAGGAACCGAAGTAAAAAATCCTCCCCTTCCCTATTCAGAGAGATCCTTCAGGCATGCTCCTGCCCAGCTAGTTGTCCACCACGGAGTGCACTGGGAGAGCACATGCCCACGACAGATGACACGAGGTTTCGTCACAGTGTGGGGTTTCATTTCTGCCATACCACCCGCAAGTCGTGGCAAGCGTATGACGAACGGGACAGTAGCCTTATGTCGGCATTCTGAGGATTTCCCATCGGGTCAAAGGAAGTGTCCATTTTCATTTTCAGGTTATTGTTTATATTATTAATTAATGAAGGGGAGAGATAAAGAGGTCACTTTGGTTTGTGCCTCTTTAATTTTTATCGGGGGAAAAATTATGCCTTTAAGAACTGTTTATGTTAAAATTTTTCCTCTGCTAACAGCTAATGACATTTACCACTGATCTCAGCTGTGCTTAGGCTATCTCTGGCTCTGAGCCTGCACAGGAAGAATAAGAGAATAATAAGCTGAAGGGCTGTTTTTAGGGGATTTTTGCCTAGTTGTTTTCTTCGTGATGTATTTGGTGCTTGTTTCCATGAGAAAACTCTAGGTAACCACAGGACTGAGGAAATTCTAGTATCCTGGGAACGGTGGAGTGAAAGATGAGAAATCGGAGGGAGAGATTTGCAGGCAGGGAACTGTTTATGTTTTTACAGAACATTCAGCACTTGCCTGCAGTGCTTTAGCTACACTGTATTTTTTTTTTTTCTCTAGACCACCCCAAACTGGTTGCTTAGCAGAATCTGAGAAGAATTAAATCGTATATTGGAAATAATTTTAAAATAATACTTCCGTGGACATCACCCCAACTCTGTGGCTATAAATATACAGCACAAATGCAGCGTAATATGTTCACACAGTGTTTTACTGTAATGTTTGTGTTTGTCTTCTCTCCTTCTCACTCTGATGAGTGTGAGAAGTCTTAGCACTGACAGGAGGTGATGACACTTCCCCTCCAGCAAGTGTTACCACCTCTCTGCATCTGCTCGCCTTCTGGAGCCACTTACAAGGAGACACCTGCAACAGTGGAAAGATCTTTCCCCAAAGATAGTGTCAAGAAACACAGCTAGATTAACATTTTCTCTCTGTTAAGCAATGCTGAGTATTGAAGAGTGGGTCTTTTCAGTGGGCTGCGTTCCAGGGGCAAGGCTGCAAGTTCTCACTTGGTATAATTTTTAGAATGTCTATCCCCAGAAGTGTCTGATTGGAAGGAAGCTGAGTGAAAATTGGTATTCTTGAAACTCAACAGTTCTGAAAAACGGCCTCTAAGGAACTCTGGTTGAAGTTACTTTGGGAACCAGCTGTCAGTCCCTGGCCCTGCTGGTTTTTCACATTTTATCTGTCAATCACAGAATCCTCAGCCTTGCTCTGAGCTCCCCATCCAGGAAAGGACACTCATAATTAGGTGGAGTTCAGTCCTGCAGTTTATTCCAAAGTTTCCCCCAATTCCAAAATGTTTCTTGTCAATTCATTATTTTCAAGCAGTTCTTTTAGAAGGAAATACACTGAGCAAGATTCAGTAACAGTGATTTGCTTTCTCTGCCCAGATAGGGCTTCTTGAATTTTCCAGTCAGGCTGAGGAACTATTGGTATTTATTCAAGTAAGATGATGAGATGACTTATTTTCAGTTGGCAATTAGTACATTTGCTGTAGGGAATGAAAACTGTGTTCCATGAGGAATGAGAACAGCAACATCAACAAAGATTTTTGTCTATTCCTTGTGCCAGTTTGTGTTGTGTGTAAATCTGTAATTCTTAGCTGCCTCACCGTCATCCATGTCTGGAATCTGGGGTGTGCCTGTGGTGGGGAGTGACTTGTCTTTGCTAGCTGTTTATCAGGATTGTTTCAGAGTACAGTGTAGGACACTAAGGGCTTATTTAGCCAGCCAAGATCCATTCTGGTGAATCCATGGCACTGTCCTCCTTAGATTTTTGCACTTTTGACTTGTAATGACATTAACCATCTGTTTGAAAACCTGAAGACTTTTCATACTGGTCTTTGCTTCATATGTTCCTATCCTGGGGATCTCAAGGGGACTTTGAGTGGATGAAACCATGATTGCAATTTTCTAGCATAAATGCAGTGATAAGAGTATCTGTGTGGATTGGCTTAGCTCCTCTTTTCAATCCCTTGGGTTTGGAGGTGGAAATAGCACACACACACACACACACCTTTTTTTCCCTAAAAAAGAACAACCCAAACTCTTCCCTTCTGTGCCTTTCTTGCAGAGGGTTTGTGAGGTAGTAGGCAATCTCTCAATTAATGTGCTTCCCGGTTTTTGATAAACTGACTTCTTGCAGGTTTTTCCAGATTTGATTTGACTGATATGTGTGGTGAGGGGAGTAAAAACATTCTCTTGATGGTTAATAACTACCCAGGAAACGAAACTCAGATTAGCAGCCCTGTCCAAGGGACACAAAGTGTGAACTACAAAAGGTCTGAAAAGTCATATTTTCATAAATCAGGAATTAATGCAGAGATCTGAACTGAGTCAGCTAGAAAGACACACATCCAAACACAGAGAGCTTTGTTCATTATTGATGTTAAAATACCAAGCACACATTCAGTGAAATGCTTTATGTAAAGTGGAAGTAACCTATGTTTACTAGAAAGGGCAAAACATCTCCTGAGATAATTGCATATGATATCCTGAGTCTCCATCTGAACTTCTCTCTGGAGAGTCCAGTCTTTGACTGCTTTTTACTCAACTCTGAGGCCAAAATTAGGAATGGGGTGAAGATTTGCCTCCTGAGATCAGGACAGCCTTATTTTTGAATCCAGGTAAGCATGTAGATTTCATGCCGGTTTAAAACAGCTTGAGGCACAGCTTCCAGTTTTCTATTTGAAATCTGTTCTGGTTTTCAATGAGAGAGTCAAGTTAACTGTCAATGGATATACTGCTTGCACTTACAAACAATTACAGCTGCAATTGATTGCAGATGGGACTAGAAACAATTTAAGAAAGAAAAAAACCCAACCCAAACAAAAACCCCCAAAACAACTAAACTCTAATTTTAAGAACTTAAAGTCATTTGTCCAGGAGTGTTTTAATGCATGTGAACAAGGATTGTTCATTTCCTTTTGTTGTGTGGCTGAAGTTTGAATAAGGTGCTTAGGGAGTGCAGGTTGTTAGAAAAGAGATGGATTTCTTTATTGCTTGAGTTGCTTGTGAAGTACATTTTTTGTAATGAAGCACTGATTACCTAAATTAGAAAACAAACAATGTTGCCTCGTTTGGTAGGAGGCTGAGATTGTATGGACAACTGAAAGCTTGCTTAAAGGCAATCTGTGACCCACTCCGTACTATTCTTATGCTAATGTGAAAATGGGTGTCCTGGGCACCATCTGCTGTCCCTGAGGTCCTGGCCTTGGGCATTCAAAATCGCTTTGCTTTATTAATGCTAGGCCA
This sequence comes from Tricholaema leucomelas, assembly GCA_013400475.1. Lineage (NCBI taxonomy): Eukaryota > Metazoa > Chordata > Aves > Piciformes > Lybiidae > Tricholaema lacrymosa > Tricholaema leucomelas. The sequence goes on from WAAF01005838.1 coordinate 2,359,690, forward strand.
TCCAGAACAGCAGTGGTGCATTTGTTAGTCTGTGAAATCAGAAGTTTCAACTGTAAGCGTACAATGATAATTGTCACTTGTAGTAATACACTCAAACATGATAGCTACCACTTTTTCCAACCTCTTTGGCAAAGATGCCATTTCTTAAGCTGTAGCTACCTTCAGAAATCCAAGAAAGGCCTCTCTGGCTTTTCAGGGAGGTGGGTTTTGCTTCCTTGGAAGGTGATTTCTTTATATACAGGATGGATTTATTAGCTGTCTGTGTGTTTCAACTGTTGTGAATGTCCCCTAGAGGAACAGAAGAGTGTCTTCCTAGAAATCAAAAGTAACAAATAGGACATATGGGGTGATTGCTTTTAGAAGTGTGTTAAATATTGTCAACTAGTGTAATTAAGCCAGTTGAGGTTTTAAGGATACTAGGCATTAGTTTAGGTAAAACTTATTGGCAGAACAAATGGTTAAAATCTCAGTTCCAAGTACCTTAATAAAGACTCCTCTAATGGTGGTTCTGTTTGTGCTTATTAGCTATATAGTCTTCTTGGTTTTCATGGCTCTAATTAGATAGCAATTAATTCCTCCTCCTGTTAAGCATGTGAGTACTTAGATTGCTCATTATCAAGTACCTATGAGATAAAAGTCAGGATAGTTCAACTGGTAGCCAGCAATCTAGGTCTATCTGACCTGCTGCCTCAGGTCTGAGCACAGAACCTCAGAAACTTCATGAGCATAGCACATGAAGCTCAGAAACTGCTTGTCTCCTGTTTCATCCTTGTCAGCAGTGTAAGCAGGATGAGCTGACAAGAAGTCTCCTGCCTTCTATAGAAAATAGTGTCTTGGCTTCCATTCTACTGGTGAATAGTGAGACATGGCTAATGCTGTGCCTTGGGCCCCCAGGCCTGAATCGGTACTGGGAATGTTAAAGCTGTGCCAGCTTCAGCCTCTAAGTGCTCACAGTGGGAGTGTAAGAGGAATGGAAGATATAAGGAGTGTGGGCAAACAGTGAGGCAATGGTAAAGTAATGTGACAGGCAGTGGGCTCAGCTGGTGTCAAGCTTTTTGTGGTGTCCTGGTGAAAGGGCGTTTTATGGCAGAATGGGAAAGAAGCAGGTCGCCCAAGGCTGTTGGGTGATCCAGTGAGCATGTAATTTTGGATTTGTGAGCCTGACTCTCTCAATCTCTCCATTTCAACATGATGTGTGTGCAGAATTTATTTGCAATGACCTCTGCCATGAAAAAAATTAGCCAATGAACCAATCATCTCCAGTTACCTGAACAAGCAACATACAGCCAACAGGGAGAACAACTTTCAGTAGCTGCTTTTGTCCCCTCCCTTGCCTCCAGAGGTTTCTGTTGTTTCTTTCAGTTATGGGTGAAGTAGACTAGCACTCCAGGGCCAGGGAAAATGAGAGTTAATTGCACCGTGGAAGAAGATTGTTGTGCAATGCTTTTTCTTTCCCATTACTGCCTCAAGTGCTTGAGAGTACAACAGAGTGAGCAGGGGTGTTCTTCAGTACTATCCTTGCTTGTTCTCAAAGCACTGAAAGTAAAAAGCTGGACCTCTTTCCCTTGAATGAGGAGAAGGCAGCTCTTTGGTCTTGGTAGTCCTGTATCTTGTGCCAAGGCCAAGTGAAATTGAGCAGAGCTGGATCTAATATTGCATGTCTGTTTTAGAAGAGAGAAGAGTATTTTAAGAGTGTATGAGTGCACTTCTTCAAGTGAATGAAGCTGGTTTTCAAAAAATGTAAAACCTACTGGTATTTACTTCAGCCTTCCCAACGTAAAAACTACAGCGACGTGCTTGGGACATGCATAGAGGAGAAAATATTTTTATCTGGAAGACTAAGTCAAAGAGTGGGATATGGAAGATTGTTCTAGAAATCACTGTGAGTTATATTCACCCTTGAATCCATTTCTCACTTTCTGGGCTTACTTGTCAGTCCTACATTCGGAAAAGATTCCCTGTTTAAGGAACTCTTGTCTTCATGGAATGCTGGTGTAAAACAGAGATGAAGAAAGGGAAGATGTGGCATTCTACAGAGTAAGGGAGGGGGAAGCTGGCAAAAATGCTCCCATTAGTTTTTCTCCGCTGAGGTGCTAAACTTGTCCTTAGATCCTTGTGCTTCAGCCACACTTAACAGACTGCTGATTACACTGAAACTTCCCAGCGATTGAGAATGATCAGCTGCTTGTGAAATAGGGCACTTACTCTCAGGAGACACGTTGTTGGGCTGTTGGCAGGGTCTACTGTTCCACAGTTCTGTTGTTAGCTGCCCAGATTGAAGGTGTTCAGCATGTAGGTGCACCTGCTTGTGACTGTGCCCCTACAGATACTCATATGCAGAGCTAGCACAAGCACTAAAGCAGGTATTAGAGATTCAAGGTCCCTCATCTGTCAGGGCAATTTCTTCTCACATCAGGGAGTAGTATTTGAATCTGTCACATCCCAGCTCCATACAGTAATCACTGGGTTTGCATGTCCTGATTGAAAAGACTCCCATTTAAGTGTGGATGATGCTTCAGATTGATGCTGCTGCATTAAAACACCAGAATAGGTTTGTCTTCAACTCATTGTAGGAGGCACTGAAATACCAAAACCTCAAAAAGTGCCATGAAGAAAAATAATTGTCTTATCAGATGTTGTGTGCTCACACCCAGCTGGCACTGCAGAGTATCTGCAGGGAGTGTTTATATAAATGCACAGCAGAGAGGGCTTATATAAATGCATATTATCATCTGGGATGCCACTCATCTTCAATTCTTGACCAAAAAAATTCTGCTCTGCCTGCACCTTGCTGATACCTGTACACACAGATAATAATTATAGCAGCACATGGTGTGAATAGTAAACCATCCATGCTAAGTCCTGGTATTCCTAGTTCATTCTCTTGCCAGATGTTTTACTGACAGGGTTGATTGAGCACTTCTGAAATAGGTTTTTAGCTTTTTCCCATGCAGTAGCCTGTGCCACTCCATTGGCAGACAACCGGCAGTAACAGCTAGGTTCTGATGAGTGAGGGAAATTGGAAATGGCCGGAAGCAACTATTGCTAGAGATTAGGAGTTGGTGCTTGCACATGTCAGTGCTGTGTTCCTCATGCTTTTCATTGTTGGCTAGATAGGGAAAGTAGTCCTCTTAGCATGCTGGTACTTACGTGAGGCATAGGGATATTGTGTCAAAATCAATTGAGGTGCTTTGAAAAGTTGTGAAATAACATTTCTGCAAAGGACACGGAAGCTGCTGGGGAGGTTGCAGGGGTGCCAGACAAACTTTGAAGCCTGCAGCACAGCCTGGCAGTCTCTCATCTTCAGGAGGGCCACGCTTACACATGTGTGCAGAGAACAGCAAGGCAAAGTTTGTGTCCAAAAAAGTTAAATGAAATTGGGAAGAGAGATATACTCTGAGGTGGCAAGCCTGCAACAAGCAAGACTTGGTTCTTCTGTACAAGGCTCTCTAGAGTGACAGCTTTACTTAGGTATAGTGTAATTATTTGCTTTTGGAATGCCTAATATTGTTCCCTTCAAGCTGAGTTAACTTAACTTACTGCCACAGCGTATTTCATTTGTTCCCTTGTCAGCAGCTACTGGATGTCTTCTGTTCTCCTTGTTATGGGAAGGGCAGTTCAGACAGCCAGAGGACAAGGGTGGCTCGCAGAGACAGTGAACGCTGACAGCGACTCAGCTTTGGCTTTGATTGTCTTTGTGTGTCTGACTTGATCTAAACTAAGGCATGTGCTTGGTTCCTAGGTAGGTGTTTTAAGATGCTGAGGTCAGTGTTACACAAGTATTGTGGAAAATAGACCTTTTCTCGTCTCCATAAACATTTGCTGCTGCTTGGTGCAGTGACCCAGATAGGAATCAAAGTCTCATGGTTAACCAGGGACTGTGACAAGGAAGTTAGAACTTGTCCTTACACCCATTTTCAGGCTTAACATAGCAGTTATATGTGATGGATGAGCTCTGGAAGTCATCAGTTATAATAGCATGGGAAACCAGGAGAAGTCTGAGCAGAAGTCCTCCTGATAGAGCACCTAAACCATGTTGGGATGACTTTTGGTGGAAAGCAAGAGCAGCAGAATGTTCTCCCCAGTCACCAGTTTCTCTTGTCTCAGGGTTTTGAGAGTCCTCACCATGTACCTGCAGATTAAAACATATTTCAATCTTAATAAACACCTTGTGACATGATTTACATTTTTCCATTCATGGTTCTTTTCTAAGCAGAGTAGTTTCTAGCAGAATACAAACAAGAAGAAGAAGAAAGCTGAATAAATCACTAACAGCAAAAGAGATGGGAAGAGCCAGACTGCTGTTTTCCTCCAGCTGGATCTGTTCATCTCCTGGTATTGCTGGGACACCTTCTGCTTATAGTCCCATACTACATGTACTCAGCAAGAACTCTTTCTCAGTTCTGTGTGTGTACCAGGCAGCTGATTTGCAAGGTCTAATTTAAACTGGTAGATGAAAATGCTTGCAGCTCTGCACATGCTTCCTCAGGAGAAAGGAATGTTTTCTTATTCCTGTCTTACTTCATATTTCACAGCTGCAGTTTGTCTTGTTTTCCTCCTGCCTAAGTCCCAGCAAGTGCTGCAATGCACAAGGGTTTAAAGGATTATTTATTCTAGGGCATAGATGCCTTCTTTGAAAAGCTCTGTATGTTTCATTTGTTTTACCAGATACTCTTACTAGAGCATCATGGGGAGTTTGCAGGGAGAGAAGGGAGACACTAAGTATGCATATCTCTTCCAAAACTGTGTTATATAAAGACAAGACCCTCAAATTATCTTAAACAGCGTGGATTGTGAACATCTTTGCTCCTGTGTTCATTTTTCTTCCACAGTGGCTGTATATCCTCCTTTCTCCACCTTGGTATAACTCCAACTGCACTGCTAGCTGAATGTCCTGAAGTTACCCAACAAAGATGCATGTGGTAGGAAAACTGACTTCCCTTCATTTCAGTAGGAGCACAATTAACGTTAAGTTGCACCATCTCCAGCCAAAACTGGTTCTGGTTATATGTAGGCAGTGAACCACCACCAAACAACTACCAAATTCTGATCCCTGGCTTATGGTTCTCTGCATCATTAAGGCAATGGCATGTTGCTGCTCTACTTCTAAGGAAGCTTCTTGGAAAAGGAGGTAGGCTTAGACCTTAGATCAAGATCTCCTGAGAGGCCAGACTTCAGGCTACTGATTATCCCATCTTGAACGTGGAGAGACATTGATGGATTTAGTAAAGCCTTGGTGCCCTTGTCATACAACTAAAGGGTGCAAAGTCTCTTGCAGTACCTCAGGCTGCAGGAAGTGAATGTGACAATTCCAACAACCTAAGAGGTTTCCTCTGAAATACATTTTGTATAGATCTGTAAGTCTGAGCTTGATTACAGGAGGTGGGTCTCCCTTTTGTGGTAACTAAGAGGAACTGGGTAACAGGCTAACTCTGTCTCAACAGCATCGCCAAGGGGAGACAACATTTGCAATACCTTTATTGTTTGGAAGAAACCTGCAGGAGAATATGTATTTCTGATGGGGGTATGCACTTCTGTGAATTACCATCGATCTGATGAGATTGTATATTTTTCCTCAAATCCTAGATCCAGGAATCAGGTGATTCATGGGAAGATTCTCTCTTTTCATTTAAAAAAAAGTTTCAAGTTTTCCTTGCTGTGAAGGGAAAAAAAAAAGAGAGAAGGCTCACATACATAACTGCAAAAGGCAGAAACAGCATAAGGCAAATAAAACATAAAATATCTAAACTGATCTTGTTTTCCAAGCCAATCTCATTATTTTTTAAGGTCTCAGTAATGATTTTTGAATGCCCAGGTTGGCTTTGGAGACAAGAGACCTGATTTTCACAAGTGCTAAGTACCTTACTCCAGCTGTCACACCTATAAAAATCACCCATTAAAACCATGCCTGGGGTCCAGTAGCCAGACATAGCCAGTTTGGGAGGTGGAGGGAAGCCATGCAGCTAGCGTGGTGTATCCAGGCCTTTACTGTACCTGTGATGAGGCATGGTTAGTGTGAACTGCGTCCAGCAAGGTTGTCTCCTCTGAAGAGAACAAATAATTTCAAACAAATTTCTCCTCAGAAACAAATAACAGTAGAGGCTTCTTCGCAGAGTCTTTTTGGGGTTTTAAAATGTAAAATATTAATGTAAAAAATATTTTGAGCTAGTTATGAAATCAGCATAGCTGAGATTTACATCTGAGGAGCAAATTAGGTTAAAGGGAGGGGGAAGTGGAGAAAAACATGCAATAGCAAAGGGAAGCCAGAAAGGATCTTTCTCTGGGGTGTATCCTGAAGTAAAACTGAGGAAATTGGGAATTTTGTTTTCATTGGAAAAAAAGAGGTGTGTGGATACTGGTGCAAAGTCTTAATGCAGACAAATCCCTTCTTGCCGTGTTATTTTATTACCAGTTCTGATGTTTTGAAGTTTTCCTTAAGACCCCAGGTCTTGGATTCAGGGGAGACTCTCAGCCTCCCTTAAGGAACTAATTTTCTATGTTCCACATCCATGGAAGGGTAGCTGGAAATCTGAGCCAGCTGCACGTTGAAGAGGAGAGACCTCCCTTGGTCCCCAACTTCAAGACTGCTGTTTGTTTGTGTGCATTTGTTTGGAGGCCTGAGTCTTGACACCTGGGTGCTGGGGGTTAGCAATACTCCGGCTTTTACCCCAAGGCCACTAATGGAACCTCCTTCTACACTTCCCAGTGTAATTTACCTCATGTAGCTCTCTCAAGGTCAGGATGGCAGTGCTGCATCTCTGCTAGCTTTTCATCTAAGTATAACAACTTTCCTGTAAAGACACTTTTGGGTCTTTCTGCAGTAAAGGCAGGCTTTTTTTGAAAGTGCAGGTTCAAGGTCAGCAAATTACAAGAGATAGTAGAAGCACTCAAAGCTTTGAATGTTTTGTAGTTTTAAAATAGCCTAAAACTTTATAAGAGAAATAAAATGAAAGAAATTGCCTGATGATATTTTGAGAGCCAGTATATTTTGTTTGTTGGTTTGGATTATTTTTATAAGCAGGTCTGGCATAAAGCTTGTGTATCTGTGTTTGAGTTATTGGCAACAACTCAGTAAGTCACAGGTTCAGTCTTCACTTTGAGTTACTGTCTATGTTTAAAAGATGCTATAGAATAAATGTTTTTTTTCCTGCAGGTCCTCTGGCTTTGCAGGTCTTTTGAAAGGGAAATAAGATGACTTGACTTTTGACTGAAGAAGACAGAAAGTTGTGTGTGTGTACAGCAGTAAAAAAAGGAAAGTCCTTAACATGGGTTCATGAATATATTCTACCTGCTCATTTTCCCAATAAATATATATACACCAAGCCCAAATGTCCTTCTGTGAACAGTGCCAAGCCAAACCTTCCTGACAGACAGCTCTGAATAAGCTCCTTTCATTTCACAATTCTGCTTGTGCTTTTCAGTGAAATAAGCTGATATTTCCACCTATGTATTCTGCTGTTACAGGAGGCCTTTCTCTGTTTACTGGGGATGTTCCTGAATGAGGAGGGTACACAAAATCCCTCTTGCTGCAAGTAAGAAAAGAGAGCTGGCAGACTAAGCTGTGTGTCCCCAGAAAGAAAAATATTCTTTTTTCTGTATAAAGGGGCTTAAAGTGGGTTAATTAACACTGACCCCATTTGAAGGGATGGCTTCTATGCCAGCTTGAGGGAGGGGAAGTTAGAGTCTCACATGTGTTGGTGGAAATCTCTTTCAGTGTATTTCTAACCCGGTGCTGGGCTGGACAGGCAGTGAAGCCTGACAAATCCAGCAGCTGTTTGCCCCACAATGAGCCAGCTGGTTTGAAATCCAGTCTGTGTTACCGAGTCCCTTGCATATTCAAAACCAGGGTGTATTTGCTTCTCTAATTAGTGTTCCCCCTGGTCCTTGGAATATGGGTTTGTGACAGGGGGCTAGGTAATGGGAGATGAAGAAAGGTTTTCTGCTTTCCCAGGCTCTGAGGGGGAGAGGAGAAGGCGAGCTGCATGGCAGGGTTGCTGGGTGGCTGAGGCTGAGTTTCAGAGATGGAGCGAAGCTGCTCCTGCTAATTGCAGATGGGGTTTGTATCAAACCAGCGCTGCGTGCTCTGAGCTGAACTACAATAGTGTTTGAATTCAAAGAAGGGTTCTGGTGTGGTTGCCGTTTACGGATGTGGGCTTTCAGACTAAGCTTTTCCTTGGGCCCGTCTCTCCTGAGGCTACAAAATAGTGACCGTAGTGGTTATGTCTATAACGTGAGGGGCCAGCCTGTGTGATCCCAGCAGAGATCCCACACCGGTGTGTCCTCCGCCATCTTCAGGAGTGAGATGGAAACCTCCAGTATGACTAATGTAATGCATCTAATTTTGCTCCTGTTTAATGACTGACTTAGCTGAACTCTTATGATTCAGTTGTCTCTTGACGCTGCAGATCCCAGTCTTTTCCTGATAAAGTAACACAGTCCTCCTAGCCTTGCTGATAAGCCCTGGACACTTAAGAACAACTCAGTGAAGGAATTTACCTGAAGCTCCCAATCTCCACAAGGGATATTGCCTCTTGGTGTCCTTTATCAGTAGCTTCTTCTGGCGATACAATCAGTGAGCTACTCGTATTGAAGTATTATTAGTAACTCTGAGAGCTGTCAGATTGCTTTGGGTGGATTTGCTCTCTTTCTTCTGCCTTAATTGTGTAGGAGAGGCAAGACAAACCCTGCATTTCCAGGGAAACAAAAAGTATTAAACTTCCAAGAAAGCTTCTTTTTAAAATGAAGAATGATGAATTAGCAAACTGCTGAGTAGGGTAATTTGTTCCATGGAAACAAAGCATTGATCCTCCCAAGATTCTCCTTTTTTTCTCTCTCATTTCAGCAGTATAAGTGGGAGTGGATGAAGCAGTGACTCAATTTAACCCACTGTTTGTAGGGAAGGTGTTAGTGTCTCAGAGAAGTGCAGCAAATTAGCAACAGCTTGCTAATATTTCATATTATCATCACCTGCTTTTACAGCTTGCAGAGAAATAGAGGAGATCTGAGGACTCTCATTAGAAAACCTGATCACTCCTTTCCTTCCCTATTTTACCTTGCGACAGAAGGGGGGAATTCAAACAATACCAAGTCATGGGTAACAGCTGAAAGACCTTATTGCATAGAAAGCAATGGGCTGAACCATAAGAATTATGTTCTAAAAAGTGTCTTCAAGGAAAACCACACAGCAGGATTTGAAGAAATAGAAAATTTGCTGGTGCTGACAGCTTTGGCAGCTTTGAAGCAAAGGTAATGTGGAGGGCAGTCAGTTGCAAGGCTTCTGGGCTGTAGCATCTACTCTTTGAGAAGATCTCCTTTTGTACAGATTTATTTTATGTGACCAGAAAAGCTATAGTAGGTGTAAGAAAGGGACTGTTTGTCTGCCTAGAAACTAGTGTAAGTGACACTGAAGTAAGCAAGAGCTTGGCAGATCATTTTTATCTGTGCTGCATTAGCTGCTGAGAAGAACCGTGCATGTTGTTTAATTAATTAAGTTTCCAAGCTGTGTAATGGATTGTTTTGTGGAGAGATACTGTAATGGCACCACAAAGTGTCCTTGAGCAAATTAAAAAGACATTACTTTGAAAGGTAACTGCTCTGAGCCACACAGGGACTTCTGAGGAATGCCTGGGATATCTCGGGCAGAAAGGCAAGTCTTTGTTACCAGGAAGGTAGTCTTAGGCTCCTGGGCATCCACTGAGACAGGGAAGATCTGCCATTCCCAGATGAAGAGCCCTGTAATGTGGCTTTTAGTGCGGAGTTCATCATCCAGCCCTCCAGAAGGGAAATGAGAGAAGTTCATAAGACTCAGCTGCTCCCAAAGTCTGACAGCAGTCCTGCCCACATGCTCAGGGAAGTCCATATATATGGTGCCTTGTGGACCTGAACCCAGAAACCCTGTGAGGTGATTCCCTCTACCTTTGGAAGTGGGCCTGTAAATGCTTTGTTGCTGTATTGAGGGTTTTTCGAGACAGCCAGCTGGGGTGAAGACTGTAAAATGTCTGTCATGCATCCCACGGCTCCCTTCTTCCCATCTTTCTATGTTTTCCTCCCAGTTGATTTTCATTTCCCTTTGTCCAGGGCCTTGTTTTCTGGCCAGTTGATCTCCTGCAAACCCACTCTCATTAGTGGTGTAAGGGTGTTTCCAGAGTGGCTCCTTAGGGTTGTGGACTCTCTTCACTTTTGGCAGCAGGAGAGCTGCCAAGATAGCTTGAGCCCAAACAACTCCTCTCACACCTGGATGCTGGCCACACTGGCACAGTGTTTTGGACTTGAATTTGGATGTTAATTTGCTTGTGTAGAAGAGCACTAGGATCAGACCTTTGGTTCAAGACTCATGGAAAATGGAAGCCATAGCCTGCTTCCAGAGTCAGAGGGGGTTTGGCTGAGATACTTGGAGGGTTAGAGTATGAAGCTCCAGGAGAGGCTGAAAGCTAGTGCTGGGGCAAACTAAAGCTTATTTCTTTTGATTTTATATCTTCTCCCTTCTGGGTCATGGAGGGAGGTTCCCCACACGAGGCTGCTTTGTTTAAATGCATCTGGGCCATGCCCCAGCTGCCATGCCAAATGTGCCGTGCCCCTCGCTGCTGGGGGTGAGTGTGAAAATTGAACATGGGCCCTGAAACAGCAGAAACCACAGGTATCTCCATACTGAATTCTGTTTTGCTGCTATGTTTTTGTGTTCTGCAGGGTGAATTCCTGTTCCCAGTTGTCCATCATGTGTGCTTCTGTCCTTCTGCTTCCTCATTAATGGAGGACCTGCACCTCCGGAGGAATGCACATTTATCGCCGACGTGTTTGAGGGTTTAGACAATACTTTCTGATTCCGTAGCTCTCAAATTCCCCAGGTTCCAGCACCTGTCCCCCTTCTTCCTTGCCTGCTGATCTTTGCTTTGCTGGAAGCAGCAGCATCAGCAGCACGTGCCTGCGGAGCGCTGGCCGAAGGGAATTTCCTAACCGAAGGTGAACTGCTGGGGCGTGTGTGTGGTCTCCCTTTAGCAAAGCCACTATGTTTGCAATAAAGTTGTTCCCGTGTAGATCAAGACGTTTTGATCTGAAAGTTCAGGCTGCTTTTTGGCTTCTGTTACAGCTCCCCGGGTTGTTAGGAAATCTGGACATGTGTAGAAAGCCTGGTGTAACCTGAGCGCAGAGCGGTCCGCAGCACAATGTACCCCTTCTTTAACTGGGATTCAGGGGAAGACACTTGCGATATTTTCACTGTCTGTGGATAATCTCACTGGTCAGTTCCGCGTCTTACAAAGAGAGATGGGGATGCTTTTCAGGTTGTTAGCCCTGCGATTTTCTCAAGATGCAGGAAAACTGGAACCAGTCTCTGGAGAGGTGTGCACTGGGCAGACATTCGGTGTATATCTAGTGGACTGTGGTAGCACATCAGACAGCTTTGATGTGTCCAACTGCCAGGCTTAGAAAAAGCAGAATTAAAATGAAATGTTATTACCCCCTAAAATGTTTTGGTAGAAAATGATGCATAATTGAAACAAAATAACTTCCACACTCTGTGATAGAGAGGTGGGAAGGAATCAAAACTGTATTTCAGAAAACAATGCAGAGATACAGGCTGGGGTCAGAGTGGCTGGAAAGCAGCCAGACAGAGAGGGATCTGGGGGTGCTGATTGATACCTGCCTGAACATGAGCCAGCAGTGTGCCCAGGTGGCCAAGAGAGCCAGTGGCATCCTGGCCTGCATCAGGAATGGTGTGGTCAGCAGGAGCAGGGAGGTCATTCTGCCCCTGTACTCTGCACTAGTTAGACCACACCTCGAGTACTGTGTTCAGTTCTGGGCCCCCCAGTTTAGAAGGGACATTGAGATGCTTGAGCGTGTCCAGAGAAGGGCGATGAGGCTGGTGAGAGGCCTCGAGCACAGCCCTACGAGGAGAGGCTGAGGGAGCTGGGGTTGTTTAGCCTGGAGAAGAGGAGGCTCAGGGGAGACCTTATTGCTGTCTACAACTACCTGAGGGGTGGTTGTGGCCAGGGGGAGGTTGCTCTCTTCTCCCAGGTGGCCAGCGCCAGAACAAGAGGACACAGCCTCAGGCTGTGCCAGGGGAAATTTAGGCTCGAGGTGAGGAGAAAGTTCTTCACTGAGAAAGTCATTGGCTACTGGAATGGGCTGCCCAGGGAGGTGGTGGAGTCGCCGTCCCTGGAGCTGTTCAAGGCAGGATTGGACGTGGCACTTGGTGCCATGGTCTAGCCTTGAGCTCTGTGGTAAAAAGTTGGACTTGATGATCTGTGAGGTCTTTTCCAACCCTGATGATACTGTGATACTGTAATTGTTCCTTTTGTATTTGTTGTTTTTTTTTTTTTTTTTTTAACTCTTGGTCTTTTTTGAATGCTCTGTTCCACCACTCCCAGCATTTTTGAACTCCTGATGCAGTTGCATGAATACAGCTTATGGGGATTTTAGGGATATTTTCTTTTGCATTTTCCTTTCCTGACTCTTTGGGGAAAAAAAAAAAGCAACCAACTTCTTTGTAAAATTTCAAAGGCAAATTGTGAAAAAGGCGACAGTGGAATTTTGCATTCTGTAACTTTTCCAAAATTGAGGGTGCTTGGAAAGGTAGAAAATGAAAAGGGAACAATAAAGAAGAGAATCATTCTCCTTAAAACAGTATTTGCATTTAGGAGTAGAAAACAGAAGAAGCTTTGCCAAATTTTCATTCTAGAAACTTTAAATTCCATTCCTCTCCCTCCTCCTGTCTCCTCATGTGCTTTTCATAGGTTTTAGTGTTGGGGATGTTCCCAGGGAGGAAAACTGGAAGACGAGTGATGTGTGTTTCGGCGAGCTCTAATGACAAGCACCTTGGGTGTGTTTGTCTCCTGGTAGGGCAGCTTGCTGCGTGCTTTTGCGTTGGCTCCTTCTGTGTGTGGCAGCGCCGAGGGCAAGCGGAGCATCCAGGCTGGTGACGCCATCAGGGAACATGCTGTTTGGATTTAATCTGTATGCTGGACATGACTGACAAACAGTGGTTAACCAGAGCTAAAGAGAGTATAGTTGAGCTAAGGGAGAAGCAATGTGAATCTAATTTGACTGGATTGGTAATCACAAGGAATATTTCTCAAACTCTTTGTGAATCATTACGAGGTGGAGGGGTGTAAAAGTTGGATGAAGAATTTCTTTAAGAAGAAAAGTCGCTGCTGCTGAGGAGTCTTTGTTCACTGTTCAAGGAGATGTGGGATGGTTCAAGATGCAACTGGATTGTCTGATACCAAAGAGATGGTCAAAATGTTCAATGTTGCAAAAGATCAGTGTAAAAGAATTTTTGTTTCTTAATGCTGTGGTGAGAGAGTCACTGTTTGGAATCTAAAGACTACTCCTTCTCTAGGAGCTTACTTTATTTTGTGATGTGGTCTACACTCCAGAGTGTTTAGGATTTCCACGTAATGCCATAGGTTAGCAAGAAGGGATTTATCATCTCTTTTGGCATTCTCCTAGGCTTTAAAAAAAAACAACCAACAACCAAGCAGGAAGAGCACTAGCGAGAATAAGGGCTCCCTGCTGAGGATTTTTTATTTTATTTCATTTATGTTGTGAAAAGTTTACCCTAAATAGAGAGAAGAAGTAGGTTGATTAGGTTTTGTCCCATCTCTTACCTGCATGATTTGCCTGACATATGCTAATCTGTGATTGGAGCAAGCTGAACGACTCTTAGGGAACTCTTATTTAAGAAATGAGTTCTCCATTCTCTCGCTGCTTTTTTCTTTTTCCGTTTTGCTTTGTTTTCTGTTTCTTTAGGAAGGGTAAATTTCCCCTGTTTTATTTTGTTTTGGAAATGTGGTGGAGCTATACCTTGTGACGAAGCCCTAAGGATTTGAAATCTGAACTGCACTGCATCCAGAAAAACTCCCTTTTTTTTTATTTTAAAGCATAATCTGGTTGACTGTATCTGCACAGTTGTTTTGTTGCTATGTTATTTGGATGGTAACAGTTGCTGTCATGTGTGGTTTTGACCCATGAGGGGCTATTTCTTGTTTGGTCTTAATAATTTCAGGGAAAAAGAACTCATACTGCCGGCTTCTTGTACTGCAAGCTGTAGAAGCAAGGTCCAAATAGTTTGGCTAAGCAAAGTCTTTAAGCCTAGCAACAGTTTGTTCACTAATTGGATGAAAATTGTTCTGGAGCTAGTTCTGCAAGGAAGTGCTCATCCTTGCAGTAGTAGTGCTTACTCTCTGATACTCTTACGAGCTGGTTCCAGCAAACATTCTGAGTTTTCTACTTTCAGCAAACTCATCTGCCCGAGGACATAAAGTGGAATGTGGAAGAAATGTCAGCACAGTTCAGGTGTGGACATCTGTGTGCAGTGTCCTGCTCTGGTGGAGATACTGAAACCAAGGCCTGGATTCAGTGTTGCTCTCACCACACTGGTTGTGCTGGCATCTGTTATGGTTTGGGGTGATTTACTGCGTGGTGCCTTTGTAAGCAGGATATGCCAAAATTAGAAGCATTTGTCTGCCTGGCTTTTCCATCCCTCAGATGTATTGCTTTCAGTGACAACAGAGCCTTGATCAAAACTGGTTCTGAATTTTGTCCTTTTCTGGGTAGAAGAACAGGGTGAATTTTTGCTCTTTCCCATCCTTAATCTCTCTTTGGTTGCATTTTTTGTGGGATGGCTTCATTCTGCAGATTGGAATTTGAGAGGCAGAGTCGATTTTTCAGTCCCAGGAATTGGCAGGACAATCTCAGGGAGATTTGACCTTATGGTGCCTGTGACTGCAGAAAGCTCCATTGCTGCGTTGCTGAACTGGGTGCACAGACAGTGCGGGCACAGGGTGTGTGGATGATGAAGAAGAGGTGGAGTTATTTTGTCCCTTTGAACAAACCCCTGAAATTGGGAGCAGACAAAGCAAGGGCACTCCTCATGCCACGAATTGGTAAAGTGTGGCAGTAACTTGTCATCCTCTTCGCTTGTTACTGCATGTGACTGCACTGTGGACATCGGCCTTGTCAGGGGCTAAATGCACGCCTCACTAACTTACAATATATTCAGACAGACAGGGTTTTCCCAGTTTATTAGAGTCATTTGAAGAAGAAGCTGGATGCATGTTGCTAGCACAGTGTATTGGACACCTCTCAGATCCTCAGCCACGCTCTTAAACCTTAGAGTAAGTTCTCATTTTGGCCCCAATATAGGGCCTCCTTATCATTTCCCAAGTGAGTAAGCACAGAGCTGATGGAGAGGGCATCCAGCTATTTTGGACTCTGAGGATGGCTTGTCATTTCCCACAGATGTAAAGGTTCCTTGAAGGGGGCTCTTTTTTCAAGCCCTCACAGCAGCCTCTCACTTCTCCTGACCTCCTGTGCCATAAGCAGCTTCCTTGGTGGACCTGTGAGCTGCCTAGGCAGCCAGTTCAGGTGGCCATGAGCTGAGGAGATGGGATCCAACGGAGCCATATTTTCAGATGAGTTCCACTAGAAGGTACCCCTGCCCAAATCAAAGAAGAAGGCATCCCAAAGAGCTCCAACAAGGGGCAAAATATTGCGAGCTCCTTGGAGAAGGGATTTTTATGGCATATAGAAGAGTAGGACAGTGGGTCAAATTTCTGCTTTTGAGTATTGCTTCTGGACAGAGGTTAAAATGTTCTATTTTACTTCTTGTGCTTAGGAGAGAGGGAGATAAATAGATGCTATTTTGGAGTGGCATGATGGCCAGTGATGGAGTGGAGGAGAAGGCTCCTGCACCTTCTGCATGACAGGTAGATTCTTTGGACTGCCCACTTGCTCTGTCTGCAGTGATTATCTGGATAGATCTGTCCAGACATTTCTAGAGTCTTTCTTTCCCTGGCTGTGCTGTGCACAGTGCTCAGCTCGGCTGTTCACAGCTGACTAAATCCTTTTAAGAATGAGTCACTTCTAAATGAGAGGTGACAATGGATATGCAGACAGCAAGAAGTCAAGAGTGAGATAATGAATATTAGAGAAAGGCTAAACTAAATAGGGAAGGAGGACCATAAACTTGCAGCCCTTATAAATAGCACTGCAATGCAAGGAAGGGTTTTATTTAGAGATGCAGTTCCCAGGGAGAATTTAGATTTCTTGACCCATTAGGTTATGTCATTGAACTCGTCCTGCCTTACCAGCTCTTAACAGAGAAACAGGTTGGCACAGGTTAGTATTCAGTGGGGAGGTTCCCAAGGCAACATCCTCCTCCATATTGATTTAAAATGTGACATTAGTGATTGAAGAAATGATGCTTTTCCCTCCCAGTCAACTCTGCTGGACTGTGGTGCAAAAGAAAATGGATGGGATGAGGCTGCTTGTTCCAGGCTCTTGGCATTATGTTTTGTGTGATGAAATCCCCTGTTGGCTTGTGGCTGAGCAGAGCACTCCTGCTTTGTGTGCTAGACACTGTGATGGGCCAGTAGTGACTGGTTTTCAGTTTGCAGGCGGCTATACTTCAGTAAAGATGTAAGTCACCCTGGAGTTTGTTTTAGACATTGGTTTGTAGTGGACATTTGCACAAGGTTATTGCCTAAGGCAGAGATTTCCAAAGAGCTGAAAGGAGTTAATTGTCCAGATCTCATTAAAATGCAATATAATTATAAAGTCCCATTAAAGTGCCATATAATTGTATAGCTTCATTTTATTTTAGTTATTTATATTTTGTGCCATGCACAGTGTTGGGTTTTATTTTTTTGCATGCATCTCTTTTAGAAGCACTTAGCCAGACTAGTGTCCCTCCTAGTGCTGAATTTAACCATTTACTTTTCCATTTTAACAGTATCAACAGCAAATGAAAAATAATATCTCAAAACTTCATTTGTCTCTATCTACATCTCACAATCTTTGACATGGCTAAAAAGACAAAGCACTGCTTTTGCCTTAAAATTAGCAGTTGGGGTTATGAGGTATTTGGAAATCTTGAAGTAAAATGAGAAAAAGACCTTATGGATGAAATCGTGGCAGATAAGTGGAAGATTATCTGGTGGAGCTATCATATTAGCTTCCTGTGGCTTTCACTCAAAATTGAATTAAATGAAATGTAGCTGTACATGGATAGCACAAGCAGGAGGATATCTGAACATTGCCTGGTAGCTGTGGGAGGAGTGGTGAAGGAACTGAGAGAATTTTGCCCATTCATAAATAAAATGGCCTGTGGGGATCAGGCTTATTCATTTATTCTCTGTGGAAATCCAAAGCCAGAAGCAGAAGGGTGACAGGAGTGAAAGAAGTTGGGTGTGTAAAAGGCAATGGAACCTTGACTGATAATTTGGGTTAAAGGTTATCCTGGGACAATTTTTGCTTCTTTGATGAAATGTTATGTTCAATTTGGTCCCAAACAGGACTTCACAACACTGTGAACTACCAGCATCCTAGAACAGCTTCCTTTTGGGGAGTGATTCATTGTAGCAGATTGTCAGGGGGATGTTAGCAGAGCAAACAATTACAAGACTTGGGATCATCTTTTCCTTTTTTTCTTCTTGGTACTGGTATTTTTACCTCTGCTTTCACTCCTTTTAGGAGGAAAATGCTGCTGTAAGGAAGATGTGGAGGGGGAGGACTGAACTAATGAAAAGGCAGCAGAGAAGGTTTCAGTCCCATTACAAAAAACAGCAGCTTGTGGCATGATAATTTATTCATTGAAGAAAACATATGGTATTAAAATGAGGTAGTAGAACTCAGTTTCTTCATGTGTTCTGATCTCACTGACCTCAGAGCAAATGGCTTCCATTTTCTTTGCTGATTATGGTGTTTTATCTCAAGGAATGTAGAGCTTTGGAGTTACCTGAATTATTGATACTTGGATTATTTTTTTGTGTGATGTTTTTGTCAGGTGCATCCAGAGCTTATGGAGAGAATGCTGCTGGTTTGATTTTTTTTTTCACTTTTGTTTGTTGGTTGTTTTTTTGTTAAAGCCTCGGTACAAATAAGGTTCTTCCATGCAGGTCTTCTGTATCTTCTGTTTCAGCTCCATGCATCATCCTTCTCAGAGAGCAATGAAAGTTGTCAAATCTCATTTTATCTTGCTTTTCTTGGTACTGCAAAGGTCATCCCTCCTGACTGATGGCTGCATTTTCTCCTCTCTGAAGTTGTCTCCACCACCCTTCACCTTCTCTCCCCTGTCGTACATGAGATGCTCATATTCCTTCTTCTGATTACTGCCCATCCACTCTCCTGAAGCTGCTTCAAGCCAACCTGCCTGACGCTAGGAAGTCAACACCAGCTAGGAGGCAATGAAGAGCACTCTAATTGTCTTGCTTGAATTAACCAGAAAAGTTGTTTAGCCCACAGTGTTGCTGTCTATAGAAGAATGAGACTGCTGTGGTTCTTTGTCACTGATCCCTTTGGGCATTGCAGGACTTATTCTGCAGTACAGCAGTCACTGGTGATTTTGAATCCCTCAGCCACATATGGGAGGTGGCTATATGTGGGTTGTACTACACAATTTGTGGGACAGGGAATAGGTGTGAGCTGTAGTTACACAGCATAGAGGTTTCTTGAGATAGAACTTCCCTGATATGTCTTTGGCCTCCATCCCTGTCTTTGTTTATTTTTACCTGATTGAAGCAGTCCCTCAAGCAAACCAAGAAGCCACCTACTAGTAATTCATTCTTTTTAACACAGCCACCTGCTTGTTTTGTACAAGACCGCAGTTCATCTGCTGCCCAGTAACAACACCATCCCATCTTGGAAGCACTCAGACCAACAAGTCTGTGTGTCTTGAGCCAGCTGCTGGCATAAGGTGCTTTCTGCTCTTTTCACTGCCTTTAGTAAAGTGTTCTTGAGCTTCTCCAGAAACTCGATAAAATAAATATCTTCTATTCTGTGTCTGGACTGTTTTGAATGGGAGACAGCCATGAACATGTGAGTTGGTGACTCTGAATGTGGGTGAATCCTATCTGGTCAGATACAAAAAAAGATAATCTCTGTGTATGCCACATACCCTGAACTAGATGTAAAATTAAGGTAATTCAGTGCTCAGAGTAATACAACAGAGCTGGGCAGTGCATCGAAGAGGAAAAATGTTCTCAGAATCTGCCCAACCTGCAGCCCCTCTCTTTGTAATGAGGTTGATCCAACTTTGAGCAGTTCTGCTGGCCACAGCCTATCATTGAAATAGCAGGGACTAAGATGTCTTATCACATGAACCCTTTTGTTTTCTCACCACTTCTTCATTGCTCATCTTCAAAACGTCACTGTTATATATGCACTTGGTAAGAGGCAGCCTTCTCTAAACCAGCAACCTGTGATAAGCTGCTGAAAGTATCAGGGGAATTGCACGTCTCGGAATCTAGATTTGCACATTTTTTCAGTTTGGAATGTTCTCGCTCAGAGGGCAGCCAGTATCATACCTAAGTCCTGTTTTATCCTCCCCATGTGTTGAGGAGCAAAATCCCACTGCTGTGCTGACCAGTGACACAACAAGGGTCCTGTCCTGCTTGAAAGCGATTAGCGAGTCCTGCTGTTGTCAGTGCTTGAAGAGAGCTGTTGCCAGGCTACTTGACCAGTCAATAATGAATGCTCATTAATCTATTTTGCTCTTCTTGGTGACAGTTCTTTGATAGCCTGATCAATTTTATGATTGCCATTTGTGTGATGACCTCCTGCTGCTTTACTGTCTTTTTGTTTTAAGGAAGAAGAAAGCAAACATCTGAGCCCCTCTGTTTCTGCCCCAGCTTTGAGGATGAGGTGGAAACACCAGGGGTTTTATTTATTTATTTTAAAAATTTGTGTCAGTTTTTAAGATCAAAATCTCTTGCAGTGTTTTCTGGAAGTATAAATATAGAAACCACAGACAATTCCCTGGAGACCGAAGGCCTAATATGTGAATAATCTCACCTCCTACTTCATAACAATATCATGGGGGGAAAAAAGGTGTGTTATATATACCCACAGCTCTGCTTCAGCAGTGTCTAGTCTGGTGTGTGAAGTGTGTGTAAACATTTGAAGGGTAGATCTCAAGTCACCATTGTGGGAAAGATGACACAAATAAGGTGATAGAACTTTGAGCTAGCATTCACTAAGATTTTGAATATGCCCTAAAGCCAACGCACACTGAAGATGGGCTTACAGCTCATGCAGTTAATGCAAGCATGAGTCTTGCCAGAGCTCAGATGAATTACAGTGCTTTATGTGCTGATAGTCAGGCAATATACCTGAAGCACAAGTTACCTAATCAGCTAATATCTGTAATGGCACTCTTGTTCTGCTTTGTCCTCAGCAAGTGTCTCTGGACTGTGAAATCATTCTGAAAGCAGCAAAATCCAACTAGATTGCCAAATTGTTAAAATAATTAAGGAATGGAAGAGGGCTGTTCCAGACAACAGAGGCTGAGGCCTAGAGAGTAAGATTCTTTTCAGTGGTGCCCTGTGATAGGACACGGGGCAATGGATACAAACTGTAAAACAGGAAAGTTCCATCTCAATATGAAGAAAAACTTCCTTCCTGTAAGCCTGATGGCTGCCCAGAAAGGCTTTGAAGTCTCTTTCTCTAGAGACCTTCAAGACCTATCTGAATGCATGGCCTGCCCTAGGTGATCCTGCTGTGGCAGGGGGATTGGACTCGATGATCTCTGAAGGTCCCCTCTATATCATTATATGATTCTATGATCCTTTACTTGGTTTTGCTTGGATGTACCTGTAGTATAAACTAAGAATGACATTCCTGTAGGTGGAGATTTGGACTGCTGGGGTGACACCACTATACCCTGCACTCTGATTGTTCCTGATGAGGAGAAAAGTGATTTTAGCAAAACTTGTTATTTGCTGTACACAGACACCTCAGCACAGTGATTGTGCTGGTAAAGCAGCGTCTTGATGGGGTAATGGCTGGGCCCAAGAGGGAAAGAACAACTAGGTACTCTGGGCTTGGAAAGTCTCAGACTGAAGCACCTAACCACATGTCCTAAACTCTTTCAGTTCATACAGTTGTGTCCATCATAAATATATGCATGTGTGTATGTCTGTATACACACGGAGGTGTGAACAAAGTGTATGTGTATATAGAAATGTGTATTTGTGTGTGTGTTTAGTCATAAGTATAGCAGTCAGAATACTGCTCTCTTTTACTCTGGGCAGGAGGAGGAGGGGAACAGGGGTGCTTCTGTGAAAATAGCAATGGAGCGTTGTCCTGTTGTCACTGCTCAGTCTGTGACTTGAGCTCTGGATTTATCTGGCATGGAAGGAAACATCCTGCTCAGCTTGTGGGATGCAGCTGCACCCAGTCTTGGGAGAGGCCTGATCTTACTGCGTGGTACCTCTTCTATGGTGGCTTGGGCATTCTGCTCTCTGGAGTGATTCCCTCTGACATCTGCTGCACCAAACCACTGCAGTGTGTATTTAAGGTAAAGGGAAAGAAAAGGCAACCAAATGCCTTCTAGTACCAATTTTATGGTGCTGCACCTAGTCCAGACAGGACTTTTCATGGCTTCCTGAAGAGCACTTGGTGTGATTTTTTGTACAGGAAGTACTGCATCACAGTAGTGACATTTCAGAAAGCAGCTTCTTCATATCCATTCTAATGAATATTGCTGCTGAAATAACTGGATGCAGAGGTCAGACACAGTGACACAAACAGTGCTGACCACCTTCCTGTCTGCTGAACTGCACTTTACTCTGCTATTGCTTCCTCAGCGCCACATGACAACGTGAAAGCTGAAGCAGAAGGTTAGTCAAACAGAACAGTAGCTTTTCATGTGAAAAGCAGTAGCCACCAAGGCCTAATTGTTGAGAAAGGATCTTTTTGTTAGGTGAAAACCTAGGGAGGTGCACCTGGTTCTTCTGTTTGGGTTTTGACTAACTTGGAATGCTTTTGTGATGGAGAAGTTATCACAGGAAAACAAACTTGTTGGTTTCTGGGAGGAGGAAACAGAATTCAGAAAGCCTGTGAGATGTACTACAGAGACACAGGATAAGTGCTGTAGTCCTGAGTCTTAAGATAGCTGGATATGCTCAAACACTGAGCAACCACTGAGCTCAGAAGCCAAGCCTGAAGAACAAATCACTCCTCTAGAGCACTATTCTAGACCACAGCTCAAAATGTTTTATAAATGAGGCTACTTTCCTAATTTTCCCTCTACAGATGACAGACCAGGGTGGAGTCAGGATGAGGGAGTCAGGTCCAGAAGTCATGCATTGTTAGATGCAACAGGAAAGTTGTCCTTGGAGCCTCCCTGCCCTATAACACACCCTTCTAGAGCTATGGAAATGATTCAATAAATATGTTGAAGAAGTAGCTGTGGTATGTACCTGTGTGCTGGATATGTGGAGCCCCTCTGCTAGCCAGTCCTCTGAAACTGTGGCAATACATCAAGGCCTGAAAGGGTTTTTTATTCTCTTAGTATGAGTGAATAGAACAGAACAGAACTAGACTAAATAGTTGGAGGGGACCTACAGCTGTCATCTGGTCCAATTGCCTGACAGATTCAGGGCTGATCAAAAGTTAAAGCATGATACTGAGACCGTTGTCAAAATGCATCTTAAACACTCGTAGTCTTGTGGCAACAACCAGCTCTCTAGGACGCTTGCTGTGGCGTTTGCCCACCCAGTTGGTAATGCAGTGCTTCCTAATGTCCAGTCTAAACCTGCCCTGGCACAGCTTTGAACCATTCCTGCACGTCGTGTCAGGGTGAAGAGATCAGCACCTCCCTCTCTGCTTAGCCTTCTTATCAAGCTGCAAAGAGCAATGGGGGTGTCGTTCAGCCTCCTTTTGTCCAAAGCAGATGCACCCAGAGTCCTTTGCCCCTCCTCATAGGACATTTCTTTCAGTCCTCCTACCATCTCTTCTGAATTGTTCCTATGACTGGTTACAGCATTCCTTTGGGAAACTCTGTCCTGGGGACAGGCAGTGAGTTTTTCTGCAAATTACCTTCTTCATTGTGCAAATGATACTAATGGTCTTTGCACAGCCCAACTGGAGCTCCTCACAGAAATGCTCCTGAGTCTGTGCTCTTGTAGGTCACTCAGTCTTACATCTGTCATTATGATTTAGAGGTGATCGCTCTGTTGCCTTGAGGGTCACCTCAGCATCTTCTTGGGGCTCTCTGGGATGGCCTGACTGCCTTGCAGTGTATGCTCTTCTAAAGTTGTTTTTCTTCATGATCCAATCCACAGAGGGACATGCACAGAGGTATAGACTGAGGAATAATAGAACAAGACACGAGAATGTGGCCTCCAGATGGTATAAGGAGTCCCAGAGCAGAGAACTGAACCCAGCTACCTTGTCACCCATCCTAACCAAACCATCACTCCCCACCATAAACTTGCTTGGTTTTGCCCCCGACGCTTGAGTTATGGCCCTGTCCCCTGAGTCTGGGATTTAGTGATGTAATTTCAAAAAGTTTTGATTAATGGAAAACCAAAAAGAGATTAGAAGATCCTGCCATGTGTTAACAAATAACTCTGTTGATTTATCTGCAATGTAAATCACTCTAAATTAAATGCTCTGATTTATCCATCTTTACTTCATACTTGTAGAAGGAGAAACTGATTTAGTGATGCTGAGCCCAGCCATTAACCTACCATGTTAATAAATTCTGGTGTGTCTGTGTTAAACTGGGATTTACAAGCCCCAGCCAGACTTTCTGATCTCACCTCATAGCTGTGATATCGGACACCTTGGAAGTATTTTTCAGTTGTACCAAGTCTTGCCAGACAGAGGACATTATTGACATGACCTGACCAGGGATTTCCTCTCTTGGAGCCTGCGGATGCTCAGCACTTTTGCATTTGGAGATCTGATCAATAATCTTTGCTTTCCCATTCTTGTTCACGACTCGGCAAAAAGAACAGAAGGATACATGTGGAGAGTCATTTCTGATGGGTGTGTGGGGAAAAGGGGGAGAGCAGGGCTTTATGCAGCTGTCTAGTAATGGCTGGTTCTTTTATTGCCTGCTGCTTCATGTTTGGTGGAGTCACAGGAGATGAGGATGGGGAAGAGTGAGATAGGATTTGAAGTGAGAAGGCATTGCCTACCATCCTTCAAGCTGATGTCCTGAATTATTCAAAATGTGGTATTTCGCCTTGTAATTCTCACAGTGAAGCTAATCACTTTGTAACTGAAGTAGGCAACTGTGAAGGGAATTAAGCATCCTTCCCTAACCCCATCGCAAAAATTTACTTTCAAGTCTGTGCTGCACAGGGTAAGTTTTTTGTGAGGTATGAAATGCAGCTATGCCTTTATCTTGCAAAGCTGTGAGCTCTGCTGTGGTTTTACATCAGTGCTGGGCAGTAAGGAGCTAGAATTAGCAAGTTCTGTGTTAGAGATGTGCAGTTCATGTTCTTCCATGAAGACATCCAAGTTGCAGGAGTTTCTTGTATGTAGCAGTTGCTTTAAAATGAAATGACTTAATTCATAATTGCAGGTATGTATTGTTTTGTATGTATTGTATTAATGCAGGTATGCCTTTAAAAAGGAAGATGACTTTGGCTGCTGGAACAAAATAAAATTTTAATTAGATTAGGAGTTAACTGAAACTCCCCCCTCCACTACACTCTTCCCAGTGCTAGATAATGTCAGATGAGGCTTGATTATAATTATGGTGTCATGAGTGTTAAATGCACATAATAGTGCTTTAAAAATGACCTCTTCCAAACCGAGATTTACCGAGTTATTATCATTTCTGTGTGTCTAGATTAATCGATCATAAATAGAGCTTCAGGAGGATTGAGCAAACTATCTAAATAGAATGTTCTCCTGAGACCCATATCTGGACAGGTTGACTGAATTTCCGTGACTTAACGACCCGCTTTCCCTCTTGCCTGCGGTCTGATCCTGCCTGTGTGACATGCAGCAGTCGCTCTACCAACTGCTGTCTGTGTGTGAATACAAATGAACTTTTCATTCCCCTCCACAGGAGTGTTCGTGCCAAAAGAACTGCTAAATATTTGCCTATCTTTGGACTTGGTGCTTGCTCACTCACCAGCCAGGCAAAGCAGCCCTGTGATGGAGAAGGGCTTGCTGGGATCTGAGTAGGTTTTGGCAGATAGTGAGGATCTTGACCAGGTCTCTGCTCTGCTCCACTGTGGTGGGCTGTTCAGATTGCAGAGGGCCAGAGCATAAATCTTCTAAAATAAAGGCTGGAGAGATAAAAAAAAAAAAAAGTGATTGTGAGAAAACCTTCTGTGAACAATAAGCTGTGTCTGTCATTGAACATTGTTGTCATTTCTAGTATTTGCTAGGAACATTTAGTGCTGCAGAGAAATATTAATTCTCCTTTTTTACTCCGATTATCACCATCACTGCAACAGGCACTCTTTACAGTGCTGCTTTTGTCTGTAGAACTGATAACTCTCTTGCTTAACAATTGCTTTGAAACCTAGGGCAATCCCACTTAGTGATACTCAGAGCTTCAAACGTTGGAATGAAATCCTGATTTTCATGAGATCAGTACCAACATTTTTACTGACATCAGAAGCAGCAGTGTGTGTCTATGGATGCTTTCTGTTTTTTTTCCTGAAAAAGACAAATGTAAGGCTAGTTTGGTCTCAATTGATGTAATTTAAATCACATCATTATTATACAGCACCTCTTAGATCCCAGAGGAAACAGGATCATTGTGTGAAGGGCTGGACGAGTTGGTATCAAGCTGTGGACTCTGCCTCACAGACATTGTGATCATGTTATGATCTGAAGTCACAAGTCAGGAGGATGCTTAATGCGTGTCTAACTTCTGAGCCCACAGATAGCTCCTGTGACTTCAGTGAGAGGACTGGAATGCCTAACCTTAAGTCAGTGCTGAAATACCCAAATCACTTCTAAATTAAGACCTAATATCAGACAGCCTTTCTTGAATTTTAAGTTCCTGTCTGGCTGCTCTGACCTTCTGCAAGCCTGTGGACGGCTGCTAACTGTGGTTTTGTAGATAGACTCAGCCAGCTCAGTTTTAATTTATTGATGATTATGGCCTCAAAATAAAAATTACAGAACATCCTTAAACCTCACAGACTGTGTTTTACTCTTGAGAGTTTAAGAGGAAGAATGTTGTTGAGAAGAGCACTATGTGTGAGCATAAAATAAACCTTGGTCACTTATTAGCATATTTAGCAAAACCAGAATGGAAGATCTGGTGGAGCCTTACCAAAGTGCCTGAGACATATCAGGGTGTGTGGGGCTGTTCTCTGTCCTGTACCTTGGCAGCTCTCGGGAGTCATCTGCTTGTGGCTGTGGAAGCAGCGTGTGGAGGGAAGATGTATGTGTACCACACTCTTCCATAAACTCTTTTTCATTTTGTCATTAATTTCTTCTTGGTTTGTTGCTTAAGATCAGCCTTGAGATCAAAGGTATTTTGGTGGGACTGACAGGCACCTTCAGTTTTGTGGGAAAGAAGAAAAAGAAGTCCTAGAAGTTATTTTGCATAACATTCTACTGTATTGTCCCTTTTAACTCTTCTGTGGTTAAACTGAAGTTGGTCATAATTTTGGACAGGCTTTTGCCTTCTTTTGTTTTAAAAATTAAAGGAACTGCCTCCTTTAAGTGACAGTTTGGTCTTTAGGGCTCTTCACCAGGCAGCATCTCGCTAGTCTCGTTTATGACTCAGTCAATATATTGACACAATCAATATATTGACATTTCATATTACAGTACCCAAAGAAATCCTAGGTGATTCCCAACCAGTTTATGAAATGTCACAGGAAATTGTCAGCTTGTGGCTGTGTCATAGGCAGAGCCTTGTTGGTATAGTGTACAGAAGGTGGGAGCTTGCAGTGCACCAGCTGCCTTCAGCCCCCTTGATGTTGCCCTTCATGGTACTGAGACATTTCCCAAAAATCCCCTTCTGGGTTGGCTGCAGATGAGGTGGAAGGAGAGTGTGAAAGGAGAGAGAAGCTGGCATTTCTTTCACTGTATCTGTGTCAGAAAAGCTTCTGGTTATTTTTGAAGTGTTTGCAAATAGCTTATATTAAAGAGGGACATGGATACAGTTTGGAGATGGTGAAGGTGGAGGTGTACTTGTTTCCTGTACTGAATTTCTTTCTGCTGTGTCCCCTCCCACGTATTTTTTATCCATTTTCTTGATTTTCCTCTTTCATTTTCCTTTTATATTTTTATCTCATGGGGCAAGTAAAAGATATCAACACAAAGCTCTCTGCATGCGAGGAGACAAGAATGAGTTCGCTAGTGTTTTGGTCACGATAAATAGGCATTCAGTGTCACAGCCAGGCTTTTCAGAGGAGTGTAGACCTACAGGTAGAGAGATGCATAAAGCATCACATAACCCAGCACATAATCCTGCCAGGTCAAAGCTGGACCTCAGCTGAGGTACTGATTGAGTTAGGGTGTTGTGTCCTTTTTGGAAAACACTGTGCTAGAACTCCCAGCTTCAAAAATAAACCCTTAAAAAATGATTTTGCTTATTTCAGGCCAGCTGAGTTTCCTTCCTTCTCTGCACTGTATGTTGTGAAATGTTAAAAAAAGATTTTAAGAAGTAGGTGCTCTGCTTCCTTTTATGTGTTTGCCTACTTTTTGCTTTCCATATCTCTTGGGACCATACATTTCAAATACTGAAGGAGAGTGTTTGTTGGGGGAAAAAAGAGCACAATTCCTTTGAAGAGATACAACTAGAGATGGAAGCATTTCTCTTCCTTTCTGATTCTTGCAAATTCTAGTTACAGAGACTAAATAGAGTCCAGGAAAAACTTGACCACTTTTCTTCTTAATGCTTTGGCTCACTGCAAGAGAGTGCATTTGAGTCGGGTTATTCTGATGGCTTTTATAGAGAGTGTCCTGATGCCTCACTGTAGATGTGCTACAGAAAAATCCCAACTGGCAATTCATCCTGAGAGCAAGCCTGGGTCAAGTGTCTGTGTTTGTGATGGAGTGGCACAACTGATCAGGGATCCTGAATTCACCGAGATGCCATTTTTCTCCTCTGGGCATTCCTCTTTGCCGAGCTTGCTGCGTTTGTGGCCTAGTTTTAATGAGAGGTTTTTGACAGCAGTGGTGAAAGTTGACATTTTCCTCTGGTTTTTTTCCTTCTTTCAGTTTGAGCTGAGCACCCAGGAAGCTCGAGACTGCTTGATTCAGTCTCTCTGACTGTAGGTACCATATCCTAGAGCCTGCTTTATAAACTCCCAAAGTTGGTTAATGGTTTCTTTCCCCTATTATTTCTGTTGAAAAATATCTTCTGCCTCATTCTTCTGGTAATAGAAACATTACAATTTTCAGTCTAAACTTACTTATGGCCTTTTAATTCTTCTTTGTTTATTTCTAGACACTGATCTTGACTAGCTATTTTTCTTCTTTGGTGTTTGCCTTTGAGTTATTTCTGGACTGCAGTGGTGACCCCTCTCAGTCTCTATTTGGTTAAGCTAAAAAAAGCTGGCTACTCTGGTCTCCCAAAGAGGAATCTCCCTTATTCTGATTCTTCTGCCAGTCTTCTTCAGTCCCTGGCTTCTTTGGAGTCAGTATGTGTGTTGAATAGAGACCCACACAACACCCCCCACCCCCTGTTCAGTCTGGTTCTCCCAGTTTATGGACTGTTTAAAATGGCTTTGCTGCTCTTAAGAGTCATATGGGATTTTCAGTTAATACGTGGATTTGGTCTTTAAACCAAAAACCCAACCAGCATTCATTGAATTCAAAAGCAAATCCTTGTCTGTGCAGAGTAAGGAATGATATGTAATTCTTTGGAGAGATGAAGGATGGAATATTTGTTGGGATGGTCTGGGTGCTGAAGATATATAAATAGTCTGCTTCCCTTGCTCAGTGAGAGTGGGACCAGTTATTGCCATCGGTCCTTTATGCTTGTCTGCTCTACTTTAAGTTTAGGGGTCTGCTTCTTTAGGCAGGATGCTCTCATGTGAAAAATGAGCAGAACATTTAAATACACTATTTATGGGTTCTGTCTAAACTATTTGATTATTTTCAAATCACAGCAAGAGCTCCCAAATCTGGTGCAATCTCATCCATATCAGAGCAGGATCTGCTAGGCAGCCTGGGTGCACACAAGGCGGCCACTGTGAGCCCAGCGCAGCAGGGATTTGTGCTGTGCTGTCGTGGCACTTCCAGAAAGCATCTGATTTTACTTGAAACTGTTCAGGACAACCTGCAGACAGGGTGGGGAGGTAAAAGAGCAAGCCTAGTAGGAGTATCTAGCTGGCAGGAAAACCAGAACCAAGGTGTGAAAAAAAAAGTGAGGTC
Source organism: Tricholaema leucomelas (assembly GCA_013400475.1). Lineage (NCBI taxonomy): Eukaryota > Metazoa > Chordata > Aves > Piciformes > Lybiidae > Tricholaema lacrymosa > Tricholaema leucomelas. The sequence goes on from WAAF01005838.1 coordinate 2,388,775, forward strand.
TGGGAAAATCAGTCCTTGATCTGCAAAAGATAATGAGTAGACTTATGATGCCATTTAAAGGTTTGGGAGGTGCAGGTAACAAAAATAGAGCTTTAATGCAGCTGAAAACCATAGGTCAGAATTTCAGTGAAGGTAACACAAGAATTTGATGGCATTCTCTGGCTTTCTGGCAGCTGCAGATTGGGCCTACTATTTGTTTGCCCAAGTAAAAGGGTTCAGTCAGTCTTGCAGGCTGTGTGGAGAACAAAGGAGTGAGACAGATTTAATGCTCATTCTGTTAATTGCCCAATGGCCATTCTTTCAGCACAGATCTGTGTTTATGTGCCAGAATAATTTGGGTTTGTGTCTGACACAGGAGATCTGACTTGTGGAAGGACTTCAGTCTGGGCTGTTGTTCTTGGAGGACTGGGGAAATGAGGGCACATCCTCCCTGCCCTTACATTCTGCAACTGAAGACACCTTTCAGGTAGGAGCCGTTTCCTGTTGGTGGCCAGAGAGGTGAGTGATGTGTAAGCCCAATTTTAAAGCAAAGTGAGAGGGGAAGAAAGAGAGAGAAAAGGGACAGAAAGCTCCTGAAAGGTTTTCTTCAGCCTGGCTTGATTTGGAGGTGACATTTCATACATCAGTTTAAATTAAGCCATTTCAAAAAGCACCCATCCCAGAACCTCTGATGTACTCGGAAGATTACATCTGTGGGGCACATTGGGTGACTGACACAGTTGAGGATAGAGAGGGAGGGAGCTGCAGGAGGAGCTGAAATGAAGTGCTTCATGGTAGGGCTGCTTTGTCCCCTGATGCTTATGATGACATGTAATTAGCAGGGTGTAGTTCTCCCCATTTTCTTTATCAAGTGTTTGTGCTTGCTGTTTTGGTGTGTTAAATTCAGGCATTTTGTGCTTATGTCATGGTTTTCAGCAGCAGTCCTGATCTGAGGAAAGTTTAAGTAAGAATTTTGTCTGGGTGTTGAATGGGTAATATAGTAGAAAGCTTACACCTGCATCTGTCCCCTCCAATGCAGCTGAATAGCATTTCACGACGGCAGGGAAATAGTTCAGCCAAACCAGGCCTTACTCCTTGGGTGATGAATGAAGCTCAAGTGAAGTAGAGGTCACTTATGTTAATCTGAAGCAAATAAGATTGTGGGACTGGGGGAAGAGGGCGAACCTCCTTTTATGTACAAATTCTATGGCTCAGAGGCTTAGGAAACACTTCATAGTAAACATTTGCAAAGTATCCATGCCATTAGCCTTTTTTGAGAAGAGAGACAAATGGTTTTCCTGCTTCGTTCCGTGCAGGTCTCGCATTTTGGTAGGTATGCAAATTGTGCTGGGTGGCGGTGTCTCATACAAATAAGCTTGAAATGCAGAGGCAGCCATGCAAGCAAAATGGCTTGCTGTTCCCTGCAGCTGCAATGAGACTTTTATCACAGGAGGACCAATCAGAGAGAGAGCTTGATTTGTGAGGAGGCATCAGGAAAAGAGAAGAAAAGCAGGAATCCTCCTAAAATGCTGGCACAGTAGCAGAAAGTGCTGCATCCATGCCACAGAGCTACTCTGTGTTTTTGATGGCCTGAGGAGAGCACCCAGCACTGTTAGTTTTCTTTGGGTTTTGGAGCATCCTTATCCTGACTTAAGGAGGCATGGAAGTACATGAACAGCCTTAAGGCTGCACAGAACCAGAGAGGTGATGATTGGGATGAAGAGATGAACAGCACCTTTTTGAGATCAGGACTAAAATGAGCACAGAAGATAATACAGATACGAAGTGCAAGCAAGGAATTTTTGCAGGGATAGTGACCGCCAGTTGTAAAGACCGTGCAAAGGCTGGAGATTCCGTTGTGCTGCTAATGTTCTCTGTCCCAGATCCTTTGTGGGGCTGCAAATCAGGTTTTCCATGCTGTCTAACAGCAGTTACTGATAACACGTGTATAGGATCATCCCAACTGTAAGTCTTCCGTGTCTTAATCTCTTTGCAGTGTTTCTTTTCTGAGTTGAGCAGGCATCACAAACTTTCATTTCCAAGGGATGAGTCCCCTGTTTCTCTCCATCTTAGCCTGTGCTTTCCCATTGAGTGTACCAGGAGCGAGTATGCAGCAGGTTAGACTGAGTTTGGCTTTCTGAATCTACATTACCTCTTTGTTAACATAATGACAAGATCAAACCCTGTTTAGTTTTAGAGATCACTGACAGCAAAACAGAAGAGAAAGGGGACTGAAAGCTGATAGAAGTTGTTAAAGACGTGAACTTCCCTGGATTTTGTTTGCAACCAGACATTTCTGTACTGGAGTAAACCAGCAGTGCTATGTGCCCATGGAGTGTGACAGGGGCTCTCAGGAAGTGTGTGTAGTGCAATCCATCAGGCAGATGACAGGAGGACTTGGCATTAGTGGTTTCTTCTTGAGGGTGCTAAACCCCTCTAAACTATATTTCAAAAGTCATGGCAGTCTGGTGAAGTCCTCACTGACTGGAAAAGGGGAAACATAACCCACATTTTCAAAAAGGGTAAGAAGGAAGAACCAGAGAACTACAGTCCAATTGGTCTCACCTCTGTGCCCAGTAAGATCATGGAGCAGATCCTCCTGGAAGCACTACTGAGACAGGAGAATAGTGAAGAGTTGATTTGGTACAGTCAGCATGGCTTCACCAAGGGAAAATCCTGCCTGACAAACCTGGTGGCCTTCTCTGAAAAGGTCACAACATTAATCGATGAGGGACGAGCAACTGATGTCATTTACCTGGACCTGAGCAAGGCCTTTGACACTGTCCCGCACCACATCCTGGTCTCCAAGCTGGTGAAACGTGGGTTTGATGGGTGGACCACTAGATGGATAAAGAACTGCCTTGATGGCTGCACCCAAAGAGTGGCTGTCAATGCGTCCATGTCCCAGTAGAGGCCAGTGACAAGTGGAGTCCTTTGGGGATCAGTCCTGGGACCAGTTTTGTTCAGCATCTTTATCAGTGTCATGAACAGAGGCATTGAGTGCACCCTCAGCAAGTTTGCTGAAAACACCAATCTATGTGGTGCAGCAGACATGCTGGAGGGCAGGGATGCCATCCAGAGGGACCTTGCAGGCTGGAGAGGTGGCCCAAAGCCAGCTTCATGAAGTTCAACAAGACCAAGTGCAAGGTCCTGTGTCTGGGTCGAGGCAGCCTCAAGCACCAGTATAGGCTGAGCAGTGACTGGCTTGAGAGCAGCCCTGAGGAAAAGGACTTGGGGTGCTGGTGAATGAGAAGCTCAATATGAGCCATTGGTGTACTCTTGCAGCCCAGAAGTCCAACCAGATCCTGAGTTGCATTAAGAGAAATGTGGCCAGCAGGTTGAGGGAAGTGATCCTCCCCCTATACTCCGCTCTGGTGAGACCCCACCTGGAGTATGGCATCCAGTTCTGGAGCCCCTATTATGAGAGGAATATGAATGTCCAGAGAAGGGCCACAAGGATGGTTACAGGGCTGGAGTACCTCTCCTATGAGGAGAGGCTGAGGGAGTTGGGGCTATTCAGTCGGGAGAGGAGAAGACTCCAAGGTGACCTTATTGTGGCCTTTCAGTATCTTAAGGGGGCCTACAAGAAAGCTGGAGAGGGACTTTTTAGGATGTCAGGTAGTGATAGGACTACAGGGAATGGAACAAAGCTAGAAATGGGTAGATTCAGACTGGGTGTTATGAAGAAATTCTTCATCATGAGCATCGTGAGACCCTGGAATGGGTTGCCCAGGGAGGTGGTGGAAGCCCCATCCCTGGCAGTGTTTAAGGCCAAGCTGGATGAGCCTGATCTAGTGTGAGGTGACCCTGCCCATGGCGGGGGGTTGGAACTAAATGATCCTTGTGGTCCCTTCCACCCCTGACTGACTCTGATACTATGATTCTGTGATTCTTTGTGTAGGGGCAGACAGCCACAGCTTGAACAGACTCCCTGCTTTCCGCTAGGTNTGGCGGGGGGTTGGAACTAAATGATCCTTGTGGTCCCTTCCACCCCTGACTGACTCTGATACTATGATTCTGTGATTCTTTGTGTAGGGGCAGACAGCCACAGCTTGAACAGACTCCCTGCTTTCCGCTAGGTGAGCTTGAGAAGAGTGCAGATGCAGATTTGCACTGTGCCTCACTGGATCCATTCCCTCTTGCTCTTTGATCTGTTTTCACACTGAGTAACAGGCAGCATGACTGCAATGTGATGCTCTGGCTGTAGTCTGCATTGTCATGTTGGAGAATGAATTGCCTCAGAGCCTTCAGTCTGTCTCCTGGTCTATTTCCTGCTAAGAGCAGGAAGGCTGGGATTTCCATGTGATTTTGAAGCTGAGAGCTCTGATGTACAGAGAAACTCTGTCTCTCTGTGTTTATTCTTTGCTGCTTCTGATTCCTCCTTTTCTTATCCATTATCTCAAATGCTTTTGCAAACTTCATTTTCAAAGCATTGTACTATCTCATGGGCTGCTGCTCACATGAGTTTCCATATGTGGGCATCATGGTTTACTAGGAAATGCAGCACTGATTTGGCAGACAAGATAGGGAGAAATACATCTGTGAGTTACTGTGGGCAAGAGTAATGTCTTTTACCCTCAAATCGCACAGATTTTTTTTTCCTTCTCGTCTGCCAAACACTTAGCTTTTCAGCATTGTCTGTGTCCAGAGGGTGTTTCTCTTGGCTGGCAATTATCTTGGACATGTTGCCTGTGTGAAGCTGCCTTGGGCATCTCCTGAACTCCATGGCTCTGTGGCGCAGTCCTTCTGCACGTGCTAGCTTGTATCGGCTTTAGCATTTCACCTCCGGTCACTCATGAACTGATTCTGCAGTGGGAGACTTTAGTATTTCATTTTGTAACTGTTCACTATCCTCATGTGAACTGCAAGATTCAGTAAGAACCTGGGCTGCACTCCTCCCTTGGTAACTGAAACTCTGCTTTCCCCAGAGGTGATGGGCTGCTGCCTGTGCTCGTGACACCTCTGCCGGTGCAGAACAGGTGAGTGATGTCAGCAGTGTTTTTTCCTAGGGAATTCCTGACCAAACCTTTAAACCTCACTGAAGATTAAGTAAGCTAAGCCCAGCTTTTCCCCTGATTGGACCATTGCCCTCTGAAAAACAAGCTTTAGACAAAAAAAAAAAAATCTGCTGTAGTAGAGTGTTCCCACTGGGTACTGTTAGATTTTGTGTGTAGAGGTCAAATCTTGGGTTTTCCTTCGTTTGCAGCATCTCTAAATCAGAGAGATTTTACTGCTTCGCTTACTAAATTATTTTGCTGGTGCATTGCTTTGGTCTAAAAATGTTCCCCTTACTTATTTCCAGCTGCCAGTATTTTTTGTGCTTTTCATAATGCTTTTGTTTCAAATTAAGAAAGACTCAAGCACCCGTCACTCTTGGAATATTTCACTGCAGTGGTACACAGTGACTGTGATTGAGATGCATCTTAACCTTCTTACTACTACACTGCAGGCACTGGGCTCCTTTCAGCCACCTCTTTCTGTAAGATAGATCATCTGAACTTTGAATTCTGGGGTTTTGTTTTGTTTGCTAAACAAAAGACATTGTCCTTTTCAGCGTGAGCACCAGAACTGACACTATAGCAACCTGGCAATGGTGGTTAGACACTTTTATCATCAGGAGTGCACATAACTTGAGTGTCTTGTTGAGAGAGTTTAGAATGTAAGCTTTCTTCTTTGAGGTGGCTCTTTGCAGGTTGAGTATCTGTTGCTGGCTTGAATTATAAGATTGTTTTCAGTGTGAAGGTGAAAAAGCAAACAGGAGGGATTGGACAGAGAGAGGACAGAACAAGGAACACTGGGTGCTGTGATCTCAAGGGAGGCTAACGTATATGTCTGTACAAGGCAATAAGAAGAACTTGTCCTACAGGGCATTAATTATGAGTGTAAAAGGATGAGTTTGGCTCCATGTCAAGGACAGCCACGAAAGGAGAGCACAAATCTTAAACCTGTGTAGCTCAGAGATGAAGTGGGTCTGCTCTTTCCATAGATTGTGTCAAGGAGACTTTATCTAAGTGTGGTTTTGTTGCACTTTTGGATGTTTTCCATCCTCTGTACTCTCCAGTCCTTTGCTCTTCATCTCTCAGCAGCCTTCATATCTCTTGTCACTTAGATGTGCATGTTCTCACTGCTGCCTGCTTCTCTAATTTTGCCATTTTTTTTTTCATGAAGCTCCCATGTGTGTAAATGCTGTCCTGGTACTGCATGGCTCTCCTTCAGTGGGCAAAGCAGAGGTTCTGCTAAGTCTCCTTGATATTTTGGGGAGCAAAATAAACAATGGTGCCTGTCAAATGCTTTTGACTTGGGCTTCTCTAATGAGATATTCCTTTGTGCAAAGTGCGTAGGTTTGGGATCCCCTGGTTTTGCTCTTGCAGAACTGGATAAATTACTCATGCTTGTCCCACAATGGCTTTCACTGCAAGCGTGGTGATTAGGGGTGAGGTCACTCCTTGTAGAGCCATTCTTTTTTGCTCTCTGCAGAATAACTTGGAATCTGAACCTTGAGGCTTTCTTTGCAGCTGCAATCCTTAGAAACTGACCTTGCAGGGGGCCAGAATGTATTCTGAGGATGAAGCCAGGATATGGATGTGGTGGATGCATACTTTTTTTGCATTTGTATCTTCCTATCCAGCTAGCAGAGGCATCACAAAGAATCTCTTCAGGTCTCATGTATTTTCTTAATTGTTACCTTTTTCCTACCAGGAAAACATGTTCAGTTTACTTAGACAATCCTTGCAGTAGGTCACAGAATGAATCCACCTGATTTATTTCCTGCAGCTTCTGAGAATGGAGAGGTTGGGATATCACAGGAGGCACAGACTTTTTCCCCTGCTGGAGAGGGAACAGGAGCCAGTTGTACCTGTGTGCTTTGGGTCTGGAGAGCTGCACGCTGAACGAAGTGGCTTTGTAAAGGTTATTTAAAGGAGAAGATGCCAGCAGGTGGCACTCATGAATGCACAACACCGTGTCAGGGTTTTGCAGGGTCACAAACACTTCTTTTGGGCAAGTGTAGGAAAAAGTGCAAAACAGTGCAGCATTCGCATGCTGAATTCACAGACGGGTGGCCAGTGCTGCAGTAAGCAGATAACCTTCAGGCTGATGAGCCCAGGAGGTAGGGAGGAGGAATTGCTGTCTGTTTAGAAAGAAAACTGATGATGCCTCTGGATTTGATGGCTATCTTCATCTTATCCCTCACACCCAGTCTGTTTCCATTCAGAGCAGCTCACCTTTCCAGGCCTTGTCAGGCACAAGGACACTGGAGGGAGGTGTAGTGACACAGACCTGTCAGTTCAGTGGTGGCAATTCTGGACAGACAGGTTACTGCAGGGCCAGAATGATTTTTGTGTGGAAAATTACAAAGTACAGCAGTTAGTAGAGGGAAGTGGAGTCTGAAGTACAGTGAGTTATTCTGCAGGGCTAATGTGTATGTGACTGGCTGTGTCTCTCCATTCCCTTAAGTTGGGTAAGGCTGGTCTGTTTCTATTTCTCTTTGTTTTATTTACGTAAGGTTTGGGTAGCTCATGAAGTGGAGTTACTACAGATGAGACATTGCTTCTGGGCCAGCACTCCTGAAAATGAAGGAGGAACATCACAGGACAGGGCAGAGGTAGATGTCACGCTGCAGCATTCTTGAGGTAGAATTTGTTTCATATTTCTGGAGACAATAGAGGGAGGAAAATTCCTACATGGTATGTGAGCTTTTCTGAGTTGGAGTTTGCCTTTTTGAACCACAACCAAAAAATTCCAAGGCCATGAAGCTTGAGATACTTTCTGACATGAAACCACTAACCAGCTCCTGAGTGGCCTGCCTTAGGTGATTGTGCTTTGTCAGGAAAGTTGGACTTGATTATCTCTAGGCCCCCTCCAATCTCTATCATTCTATGATTATGTGAAACAGGTAAGACTTTGCTCCTTCTGTCTTATGAATCCATCCAGCTGGTCCTGGACAAATCACTTGGGTGCAAATGAAACATATTTTCTTACTCTTTTTCCATGGTAATTGGTGTTGGCATCATGACTTTCCACCTCTTCCAGAAGTGCTGAGGGTGGCAGTGCCAGGAGACAGGAGCTGGTGTGTACAAGACTGCCTGTCTGTGCCAGCTGTAGCTCTGTTATCTCTGTCAGGCATTGACACTGCCCACCCTGGGACTGAGGAGTTAGAATTCCAGTCTGCCCAGTGCCCCTCTCCTTGAACAGACCTGTTTGGCTGCTGTCTGGTGCAATAAGTGGCCAGAACTGAGGCTTCATGCTGCCAGCTTTAATTCCTGATGATGAAAGCAGGGACATTCAGCTTCCATTAGAAGACAAAAATGGCATCACAGGCCATTTGAGGGCATGTTTTCAGCAGTCAGAGTGAAGACAAGGTATGGGTTCTATTTCTGAGCCAGAAGAGCAGTCTATTCCCAGTCCATGGGATTTGTCAGCCCTGTAATGACTTGTGAGGCAAAAGGAAGGCTGCAGAGCTCCTCCTGCCCAGGTCTGGTGAGAGAAGGTGATAAAGAATTCATTGTGCAACTGAGAGATAATTGGCAGTAGTAGGATGAAGCAGTGTCAGCCCCTTCTGCTGTAGCACTTGTCTAGACTATAGCTGACTTTGCTGTGCAGTCCTGTGCAGTCTCCTGGACTATGCACCACTTGAAAGAAGCACAGCCCCTGTGTGAATCCCAGTGGGGTAGCATAAAGCCTGTGTGTGGGATTAAGTGTGGAAATCCATTTCGTTGGTGTAAGGCTTGGAGGAGACAGGTGGTGAAGGAGCTGGGCCTCCAAAGGGCAAGTCAGTCTTCCCTCACAGCAGACACTGGTAAGTGTAGCTAAGAGTGTACAATCACTTAACTCCCTGTGAGGAGGAAGAGCTGGGCTCTGCGTGCCTCAGCCGGAACTGACAGAGCGGATCTTTTATGGGAGGTGGAGCCCGTGTCTTATGTGATAACAAGCTTGAAGGAACAGGGACTGGGTCCCTCTGATGATGTCTATGCAGAAAAGTGACCAGAGCTTTTGGTTTAGTTAAGCCATACTGCCTATGTCTTTCTTACCTTCTTTTGCACTTCATCCTCAGCCCAGGCTTCATGTGTCTGCTGTGTGCACAGGGAGACCGCGGTGAGCCTGGCTGCTGATGGCCTCCACTGTAGCTTGACCTGCAGCTGTTAGCTACAAGGAGGCAGTTTGGTTAGGGTGATTTGGCTTGGATAAGGTGGTCCCTTGGGACCTTCAGTCCAAGTTAATGGGAGCTGAAGTGTTGGTGACAGGTAAACCCATCCTGCTAGGCAACAAAGGTCATTATTCTCCAGCTTTGAGTCTCTAGCCATGTGTTATGTTGTCCTGTATCTGTCCAGCCCTGAGAGCTGCTGTTTCCAGAAATGTCTCTTTACCTGCTATCTGCAGGGCTGCGTGCAGCCCTCTGAGGTGCAATAATGAGCACTTGCCAGAAGGATGATGCTTCTCTTCCTCTAACGATGAAGAATTTATCTAATAGTTTCTCTGCTGCTTTGCTGAGACTTTCTGAACTTCTGGGATTTCCTCTCCTGACCATGGGACAGCTGTGATTCCCACAGGGGCTCTCTCTCGGGCTGTGCAAGATAATTGGCTGCTTTCCCTGATCTGGAACCAAGGGCTGTGCAAGACAGCAAACAAGGAGAAGCCAGGGTAGCAACAAGATTAAAAATATATATGAGCAAACATCTTGTTTTGACTGCAAGGATGCACTGAAGCAGAAGAGTCTGGGTCCTGCAGTAAGCCAGAGGCAGACTGGATTGGCATTCAGACTGGCACTCACACAGCAAAGCAATGCTGGTAGCACAGGAAAAACGAGGGCAGGAGCCCAGTCTTATTTACACTGGTGCAAACTGCAGTAATGTCATGGAATCACGCATTACATTTGGCTGCATCCTGTTGTATAGAGTCCAGTGTGGATACACAGCTTCAGGACAGCAGGCAGGATGCCACTAAATCCAGTGCTGGCCTCTGCCTCTGTTCTTCTGCCAGTGCCTTTCATTGTAAAGACCATTGATGTGGAGCCATTATCTACCTAATGGACACCAAGACCAGGGAGGTGGATACTGAGTGTGATGACCGCATCCTTGTGAATTCCATGGGGCACTGGCAGAAGCTAAACATGATTGTCAGTGAAGGTGTCAGTGTGACACAAAGGTGGAGTGGGTGCTCCAGTGAACCGTGGTGCTTTTTCTTTTATGAAAAAATAAAGGTATTGAATTTGGATTTCTATTTTAAGGGTGATTGTTCTTGGCTGGGTTGGGTCCCACTTCAGAAAGTGATTTCAGATAGTTGAAAGCTGTCAACACACCGCAGTCATTTTCCTGTTACACAGTGAAGGATTTTTTGGGAGGAAAGCTTATGATACATCCTTGCATTGAAGCAGCTCGGACTGGCAGGGAAACTTACCAGCTACCTGCAAAGGCACTTTCATGACAAGGAAAGCTATCTTGGTGCATTGGCACGTATGCAACCTGAAGAGATGAAAGCCTGCTGTGAAATCTCTTCACAGACAGAAGCTCTTTCACTCATGGAAGAAGACAGTTTCTCTGTACATAAGCTACGTTTACTAAGGACTATAAATCCCTGAGCATCATATAGCACAGGTACCAGGAGAAAGAAATATCTCGTGAAAGATGGGGATTAATGGAATAGTTGGGCAAGCATGTGCTGTGATGCATGACAGCACCCCGACACCATTGCTGGGACAGGGATTCCCTCACTCCCTGGGACCTTCTGGTCCGCCTGGGTGTCAACAGGCCTGGGGTGGAAGGGGTCACTGACCCGGCACAGCAGCAAAGCAGAACAGGTCAAATGCTTCAATCAGTCCCTGTCTCCACTGGCACTGATGTCACCTGTTTATTGTGGAAATCAAGCTCTCCAGCACAATGCTGCATATTAGCAATTCTAATAAAAATAATAATTATTCAGTCCATTGCATTTAACATTTTAATGTAACCTGGGATTTCTTCCTGGTCCTAGCTCCTAATGAGCTGACATCTTTAAGCACCAGATTAATAAGCCTGACTGTACTCTGAACACCCAACTGGTGCAGACAGGGGTGAGGGCTGCAGCATAAAGCTCTGCACTGTTGTGCTTTATGTGTGTGACTGAAGCTGGCCAGAAGGCCACAAGCACCATTCTGGAAATATTTCTTTCGTTCTACACTTGTTTATGATTTGAACTGGATGGAGAACAAATCATTCTTAAATTTGCTGTGATAGTGGGTACAAGCTAAAATCAATGTTTTCTTGAGTGTTTTTTTAGAAGCCAGTCACATGAAATGATCTCCACATTTAAGACAGGTCTCTCCTTATGGACTGTCTTGGCTTTAGCATCTCATGAACCAATATCATTCTATGATTTGATGATAAAGATCTTTCCTTAATCTTAGGATTCAGAACTCTTCTACTGTTCAAGTAAGACTTGTCAAACTTGTGTTACTCTTTTATGCTGAAAAGCATAATTTGTAGAACACACACACACACTTTGGCCAGAAAACTCATGCTCCACAGCCTTCTGGACTCTGAACTTAGGATAAAGAGATTTTTTTTTCCTGAAACTGTGGCCTTATGTTTTCAAACTAATGCTTGGTCCTGTCTGTGCTATGTCAAACCAGACCTTAGCTTCCTTGGTACCATGGAAAATAAGTTCATGGAATTAATTTTTCCTTGGTGTTTGTACCTGCACATGCACTTAGCTGTGCAACCAACCTTCACTGTTCCTCCCTGAGTTCTCTCTGTTGCCAAACAAAACCAAGAGTTTGGGGACAAATATTACTGAAATATTGTTTGTCAGGAGCACTTCTATAACGTGTCATATTTTACAGGCTGTGTCCTGGTGTATAAGGAGCTACAAGTATGTACAGCTACAGGGGAGAAAGGGAAGGGAGATGCTGGGAGGGTTCATAGGCAAGGAAAACAGAAGGAAAAGGAGGTATTCTCCTCTAGAGACGAAATTGCACTGAGGATGTGTTAAAGGCAAGGTTGTGGTTTAGGCTCTAGTAGCTCCTTTCAGTACATGTAGATTTGTTTCTGGTCTGTTCTGCATTTACTATCAGGATGTGGTCAGTCTCACAGAGCTAAGTCCTTCCTCTGAACAACTTCCTGAAATCTTGTGTGAAGTGTCTCGCTAAATCAGGTTTCAGAGGAATCTTTTTCTGCAGCTGTTGTATCATAAAAGACAGTCTCAGTACTGCTGCTCTCGTTGGTATTAGGCACACTAAAGAGAAAAGAGGCACTTTTCCAGCTGGTGCAGTTCATGCCTGTCTGCTATAGCTGAGAGCTATTGATTTCTTTATCCCAATATCAAATACTTTCCCTGGTCAGCAGCTAGAGAGTTTCTTGCATTTTAACTTTCCAGGTCACAGCCCCAGTAAGCTTGGGACTCTTACTCTCTAGGTCAAGATACATATTCTGCATCACAGTTTTTCTCATTGTAAGGCTTCAGTCTAGCAGGCTGCTATGGAAATGCTGTGAGATCACAGACAGCCCTTGTCTTTAGTCTTCCAGCTCCTGGAAGGACACTGCTTTGAGGCAGCATGGTAGTAACATCTAACTGTCATGGGATATTGTTCAGGCAATGAAGTCTTCCTTCATGGAATGGGAACCACATAAAGACCTTTTTCTTCTCCATGTCCTCTGGTCTGATACTATTCTGATGCCTACAGTACCTCTGCATTGCAACATATGGGTAACCCAGCATTCTTTGGTACTCACAAGCTATCATGCAGTGCTGTGTGGGTGCCATCCATAGCACCTTTGTTCATACTCATCCATGACATCACTGGAGTTGCTGTAGCTGTGAAATCAAAGTTCATACTGATCTAGTATGAGGTTAATTCTTAGATTCACAACATTTGTGGTGGAAGAAGTGGATCTTCAAGAGAAAGATGAATGACAAGAAATAAAGATCTGATTTCATTTCTGGGGACAGGAGAAGGAACCACTAAAGATGAAAGAAGTCTCAGCTGTCCTGTCTATTTGAAGAAATAATTCAGACTCTCCCCTGTGATACCATAGCTGGGGGTCTAGGATCTCTAAGACGTGCAAACCATTATTATTTTTTTCTGTGCTGTAGGCCAACCAGAGGTAAATCAACCCAGACTTGGAGGCTGTGTGATTGGATCACCATGAGAGGATGTCCAAGCTGCAAGAGTTGTTTGCATGGATAAAATTAGGGAAGCTCCTGATATATTTGCTGTTTCTACTCCCTTGGGTGATGTCTTCATCATAGCTTCTAGGAGCTGGGATGCTAATGTAATTATGATAGTTCAAAGGGGTGAAAACAAGATAGACAGCATAGAGAGTCTTCTTCAGGCTGGTTATTCCTGGATGTGAATTTGTATCTCCAGCCTGTTTTGCAGTGCCTTGCTGCTCCAGCATGCTGTCTCTCTCTTCGCCCTCATGGAGCCTGTCTCAGGGCAATAGGAAGATTCTGGAGTTCAGTGGCATCAAGCTTTCCTACTTTCTCCAGAATACTCTGAAGGCAGAAGGATATGAGGGATGGCAAAGTTTTCCTGGCAGCTGCTCAATGTTGCTTCTCTTCCACTTCAGACAGCATTCCAGTCTCCTGTATCTTCAGAGTCAACCTCCACCTGAAACCTTCTGGTGATGGAGTGCAAAAAGGAGCTCTGAAAGGTCTTAGCCTATTCTGTTCCCAGAGAACAACTGTGTGGAGTGGGGAAGAGCGAGAGAGAAAAAACTTTTATTGCAAACATGTCTGATCAAGAGACAGGCATACAACAGTGGCTTCAGTTTGAAAGCTGTTAGTGCCATTTCATTTTCTAACAGCCTTATTGGCTTTAATCAGTTCACATTCATAACTCAAGTTGGGAACATTTGGATATTATCTTCATCTGGTTTGGTCTGGGATGCTGGGATGCTCTGGACAGTCATGGACTATATATTAGCCTCCATATTCAGCATCTGTAAATCCCCAAAATGTCAGGTACCAGCAGCAGTTTATGCCTTCCAAGTATCTACATGGAGGTGGGAGCTGAGTAGGTCTCCTTCCTGACATGTTGAGGATGCCCCTGCTTACTGCAGAGGGAGTTGGATCTAGATAAACTTTGGAAGTCCCTTCCAACACAGACCATTCTGTGATTTTGTGATGTGTCCTCAGCACAGGGCTGAGCTCTGGCATCAAAAGCAGAGGGCTGCACAGGCAGGGCTGCTTCACACTGCCTCAGTGCTGCAGTAATTACTCTTAATGATTACATTGAGGTGAATGTAAATTAAAACCCCAGATCCTGGGGAAAAAGGTGGAGAATGACTTGTGTAAAAATCTAATACCTTGGCAAGTGCTTCTTAGATAAACATCTTGGAGAATGTTTTTCCTATGTCTCACCCAGTTCTAGACCCTACAGGTTGAAAACTGAGGCACAGTGATTGCCACTTGCTGTGGCAGTTTTACTGTCAGATTGTGCCCTTAAAGCATACAGCAGCACAGCTAGGTGTAGCTGTTCCTAAATGAGAAGTAATTTCTCTCCTCTGCTGAGATGTGGTGCAGAGTGTTGTGCATGGTCACTTAGCAGTAAATTTGGCATTTGTGCTAGGCCATAGCAGCTTGCCCACACTCCCCTAGGTATGGAGCAATTACTGCCTCTCACAGTCTTGTTCTCTGACACCAGGAAGGATGGGAAACCTTTCTGTGCTTTTTAGATAGGTAGGGTGAATCTTGTTTTTCTCAGGCCTGAGAGCAGATTGAGTTCAAAATCTTCAGCAGATAAACTTCAGTGGGATGGTGGTCATCTTTGCTTGTCTTCAGTCAGATGTGATGAGGGAGGATGTGAGACATTTAAGTGCAAGCCATTTGGGATCGGACGTTGCAGGGGTCTCCTGGAAATTTCTGAATCCTGTTTCTGCAGGAAGCTGTGGTGTGTTCTGTTTACAGGCTGTATTAAGGTTGGGCTTCTTAGATTGAAGCTGTTAGTCCTGCTACTCCTGTTGGAAGGCAATTGAATTTGCAGTTTACAGAAAAAAGAAAAAAAACCCACCCAAACAAAACAACAGCCTGGGAGTGACACTGGGGGTCTGTGGGAGGCAGTGTTACTGGGAGATCAGTGCACAGCTGTCACTTTGCCTCAGTTCCCCTTCTGCCTGAACTGGGGGAGCAGTGCTGCTGGGCTGGATGGCCTCTGGTCGGGGAGAATCACTAATTACAGCTAGGGTAGGATTCAGAGCACAGGCTTAAGCAGTGCTGGCTTGAATTGTTTCCCTCTTGCAAAACCCTATTCCAGGATAGGGATCTCCTGGCAGACATTCCCATCCCTTTGTTCCTTCCTGAGAAAGGAAGGATTTGTGAACCCACTGCCTAATGTTAATCTGAGAGTGTGTCTGTTGTATGTAATCAACTATATCTCTGTCTTAGCTTGGAATTTTACCCCACACACATCCCCATGGTAGGGGAGCACTACATTCAGCTTTACTAGTTCCTGGAGGTGGATTGTATCCCACTTGATTGTTTACAACAGTTGTGAAGATTCAATGGCATTTTAATGAGGTGTAGCA
Organism: Tricholaema leucomelas; assembly: GCA_013400475.1. Taxonomy (NCBI): domain Eukaryota; kingdom Metazoa; phylum Chordata; class Aves; order Piciformes; family Lybiidae; genus Tricholaema lacrymosa; species Tricholaema leucomelas. The sequence continues at coordinate 2,404,251 of WAAF01005838.1, forward strand.
GTGGTGTATTAAGAAATGTATCTATTAAATAGAGTCTTTGGAAGTTGGTTGGAATTTAATTGGCATATGTTAATAATCTTATTACATCTCAGTTAAATCCACAGTTTAAACATTAATTTGAGTAGGAAAATTATGATTTGGGTAAAAATATAAACTAAAAGTACAGCTGCCTTTAGTATGAAGATTTTATTAATGAAGTCTTATACTGGCTTAAGCAAGTGTTTACAATAGGTATTTTTAAAACAGATGAAGATGACATAAAAGACACTTGCTGACAATTGCTGCTATGAGATAAAGTGTTATCTGTGGAGGTAACTTTCATCTCCTCTCAGGAATGATTCAGACTTCATTGTTTTGCAGAGAAGCTTTTTTTTCAGAAGTGCGTTCCTTCCCATGTGGGCATTGCTCTCCAGGGACCCGCTCTTGAAGATTGGTAGTTTGGTATCTGAGATTCTTCAAGCTGTGGTGTGATCACCACCCAAGAGGGTTTCAGACTGCAGCACCCCAATCCACTATTATTGCAGCCAGTGGTGGATGGTCTGTTGAGAACAGGATGAAACCCATGCTTCACAAGGACAAGTTGAAGGACACAAAGTTCCTGGGGCGAGAAGACAGTGTATACGTAGATCTTGGGGGAAGACACCATGTTTGATGATCCCCCAGGCTCGGTCTTCAGTAATGACAAGGATACATCTGTGTCCTACTATGTCATTCTTGCACCTGAGCTGAGGGGATCCTCAGGACAGCAGAGTCATGCATGAATTCTCTTGGAATGAGTTGCAATTGCTTCTGGTCCCTGCCCTGACTAGCGCAGAGTTTGCAGTAGGTATACTTCCCAATGCCTTGCAGCATGGTAATGGGAAGGCACCTGTAAATGGGGGATGCTAAAGGCACAGAATTGTTCAGTGACTCACTCTGTAAAAGTAGCATGGTGGGAAGGCCTCTGCATGCCAGCTGTGTCATTTCTCCCAGGCTGTTACTGCCCTGTTCACCTCCACCATTTGAGTTGTTTCTCAGCGGCACTTGTGTATCCTTCTTGCGCCATCTTGCCTGGGTCTCTGTAGATACCAGTTCCCAGAGCTGAGCAGTTGAGACCCCTTGCTGCTGGCAGACAGCCTGCCTGGTTCCCATCGCTACGTGTCGGTAGGTGGTTCCTGTCTAATGAAGCTCCTTTCCAAGGGAGGCTGTTGACGTGCTCCAGAATCACCAGATGGTCCCCTTAGGTCTTCTGCTTTCATGTTCCCTCAGAAACATTAATGATCCCTAAACCTTTCTCTTGGAGGGGTTCTTTTTTGTGACAACCTCATTACGTGGTTATCAGGAGCTGCCACTATCCAGGTTGTCACGACAACCAGCCTGATTCAGAGCTGCTGGGAAAGGTCTGAACCTTAGGCAAATAACCAGCCCCAGCTCCCAGCAGATGCTCACCCACAGCCAATCACTGGGGTGCTGGGAAACCATGACATCATGGGCCAAGAAGGCCCCAAAATGTAATGGTTAGATTGCAAGTGTCCCTCTGTGTTGCTTTCCCCCTGATGATCCCCAGATCGGCTAAGGCGCTCCTGCTGTGCTACCAGTTCAGCCTGCTTTGGAGCTTGCCTGGGCTGAGCAGGGCTGAGGGAGGGGCCCCCCAAGCTCCCAGCCATGGTCAGGAGCAGGAGCCATGGTGGCCTTGGATGTCCAGCACAGGCAGAAAGCTGCAGGGTTGTGTAACACCCACAGCTGTTAGAAGGCAGAAGAGGTTGCTATTTATTGGAGTTTTGTTAATGGGGATGGGAACTAGTTGTTAGAGTTAATTTTATCCTCAGGACAAGCTCTCTGGCAGCTACCACTAACTGCCCAACCCTCCAGCCTGTCTTAAGTCTTGCTGAATCGCAGCACAACCCTCCGATGTGTCAGCCTCTCCACCCAGTTTTATGTCACCAGCAAACTTGCTGACAACACACTCTGTTCCCTCAGCCAGGTCACTGATGAATATATTGAATAGTACTGGTCCCAGCACAGACCCCTGAGGGACTCCACTAGATACAGGCCTCCAACTAGCCTCTGTCCCATTGGCCACAACTCTCTGACTTCTTCCCTTCAAACAGTTCCAAATCCTATTCACTACCTCATCATCCAGACCACACTACCTCAGTTTAGCTGCAAGGATGCTGTGGGAGACTGTGTCACATGCCTTACTGAACTCAAGATAAACCACATCCATTGCTCTACCATCATCTATTCACCTGGTTATGTCCTCATAAAAGGCTATCAGGTCAGTCAAACATGACTTCCTCTTGGTAAAACCACGCTGGCTGCTCCTAATGAGCCTCTTGTTCTTGATATGCCTAAAGGCAGCACCAGGGATAAGTTGCTCCATTACCTTTCCAGGGATGGAGGTGAGACTGACTGGTCTATAGGTACCTGGGTCCTCCTTACCCTTTTTGAAGACTGGATTGACATTTGCCTTCCTTCAGTCCCATGGCACCTCCTCTCCACCCAAGACGGTGGAGAGTGGCTTGGCAATGACTTGTGCCAGCTCACTCAGCACCCGTGCGTGCATGCCATCAGGACCCATGGATTTATGGATGTCCAGATTACTTAACTGTTCCTGTTCCCTAACCCAGTCCTCTTCAACCCAGCAACAGGGAGGGGTGCTGCTGCTTTCAGTTAGTGTGAATCTGCAGCACTGCAATCAGTTTGGGAGAGTCTAACCACAGGTCTGAAAGGTGAGGTCACATGACTTTTGGCTTCTGAAGTCCTCAGGCATCTTTTGAAGGAACAAAGGCTGTGAGAAGGCTACTTGTTGCTCATAGCTAAAATGACTTTCTCTTAATTTGCTGCCCTGGCTACCTGGCCCTTTATTTCCTTGAGGAGGAAGGAGGTGTCCCTGGGCTGCTCTTGGCTGGAGATGGCCAACAGAGTGGCTTGGGAGCTTGTGCACAATCTGGCACAGAGACACTCCAGCACAGATAGCCCTGATACAGACAACCCTGCCTTGTTTAGCACATGAAGAATGAGTTGTGTGGGTTGGTGATGGACCTGATCCAGCCAGGTCCCTCTGCCTGCTTCTGAGACTCTTAAAATATTGGGCATTAGAGCTCAAACTAGGGCAGCTTCTGGGGTTGCTTTTGCAGGATGAGACCCTTGTTTGGAGACCTAGCTGGCTCCCAAAGAAACAGGGTTCAGGCAGGCCCTGCAACTTTGAAGGCCAAACCTTGTGGGTATGCAGACTCTTGAAGCATTTCCAACTAGCTTTGGCACCCATGTGACAGTCACACAGGACTGCCATCTACCAGGCACTGCCCTGCTTTCCCATGCCCTATGAGAACAAAGCCAGCACCCTGTCCACATCTGGGTCAGGTCAGGCTCAGCAAGAATTTGCTGGGCCTGTCCCAGGTATCAGGGTATCAGCCCCATGGGACTAGTCCAGGTTGTGCTACTGATCCTTGTTCTTCAGGACTGTGTGGATGTTCTGGCCGTGCAGTCACTTGGCTTTCTCTCAGCAGTGTGCCATGGGCAGTGTGCTCATTGCTGGTCTACCTGGCTGCTCACAGTGTGAGGAGGAGCCCTTCAGCTCTGACAGGGTCAGTCTCAAGTATGGCTGGGGTAAGGGGCAAGAAGGTGCTGTGATTCAGATAATTTCATGATTCTGGCCATTGCCTTTGCTGCCTCTCTTTCTGTCCTTTCCCAGGAAGGCATGGGACAGGCATGGGGCATCAGCTTCCTATTAGATATGGATGGTTGGCTTCCACCCATCAGCTTAAAGATAGCTGGAGAATGCAGGAAGGTTGAAATAGCGGTTTCAAGGTCCTTGTGATCTCCCGAGGACAACCCAGAAGCCCCCCTCTGTGATATTCAAGAAAAACTTCACCAGGCACTGTCAATGTTTGCAAGGTTTCCTGAGCTCCCTAGAGAGTCATAAATTTGAACTAGGCTGAGAGTAAGGGCTCTTATCTTGCTTTTTGACTGCGTGCAGTCATGGAGTCAAGTTTCTTCCCTTTCAAAGGGGAAAGGAAGCTGAAACTCTTCATCTGCTCTCGCCCAGCCTTCAGCAAAGTCAGACAGAAGCCAAGGCAGCGGGCTTGGTGTCTCACAGAGCCTGCACTTTTCTTATAAAGCTTATGGGAATGGTTTTGCAAGTAGTTTATGCAAAAACTGTTTTAGTTGGAGTTCTAGAAATGCATGAAAGTGATCGACCTACAGATTCAATCCTAACATCGGAAATTGCCTGACTTGTTGCTCTGTCTGCAGCTTTTCCTTGAGCAGCTTCCCTCCTTCAGAAGCTGGAGAGCAGGGTACACACCTCATGCTGCACGTGGGGCTGGTCACTATCCAGCCCTTCTGTGGCTGGTTTCTGCCGTGGAGGTGGCTGGATACTGTTAAGTCCACTGCTCAGTCTTTCACAACTCTGTGGGCTGTTTATAAACAAGAGTTTGCAGGAGCCAGGGTGGTTTGCATGGCGCAGCCCTTCAGGGCTAGGTGATCCTGTAGGGACCTCTGACAGCTTTTTCAGCTGCGTTCCCATCATCACTGCAAATGGGGAACATCCTCCCTATGTATTTGCACAGACTTTGAAAGGGGAAAGCTGGACCAAAGCTTTAGCCCCATTTGGATCAAACTGCCTCATGTATGCGCATCATGCTGTCACTGAGGTGGACGCTGCTAGTAGCAAAGGCACCTCTCCTTCCACTGTTGAGGGACAGTGGCCTCACCTTGGAGGATCCTGAGAGTCCTCTGTGCATGGAGGTTTTTCGCTACAAGGATGGAGCCATGTGCTCTATGGCTCAATTGTGATCACTGCAGAGCCAGCCAGCTAAATGATAGATTTGACTCATACTAGAGAAGAAAACCTTGGTGAGACCTTAGTGTACAGCAGGAAGGGACAGCGGTGATTCAGTAGGGGCTGCTCATCGTGTTGGTGTTGACTCAGTATGCTTTTGCTTCTGGAGGACCTGTCCTTTGAATGAGCTGTAAGATGATAGTGTGACCACAGGTGGTTGGAGAAGATCACATGCTGTGTGGTGGGGCTGAGAGAGTTTGCTCTCCTCTCTTGGGTGATTATGTGACCTGCCTTACCTTTGGTAAGAGCAGCCTGCAGAAGGGAGTCTTCAGTTCTTGCCTGTAGCAGCTGCATAGCATGTTATGAAATGCACTACTTTGTGCCTCTCGGGGAAAAAAAAAACAAAACAAAAGAAAGGTCAAAGATGTCCCCATGTTGGGATGTAACAGCTGGTGGCACATGGGCAGGAGAATGGCTGGCAGAGCTGCTGCCTGCCAGCCCCAGGACCAGTCACAGAGTCACAGCCCAGGTGAGGGGCTGAGCTTACAGCAAGAGTCCTGCTCCCAGCCTGGGTCCTGCCCCAGTGCCTGTGACCCTGGGGCTCTGCTGGGAGAGTGTAAAGTCAATTACATTTGTCTGTGGATTGCGGTGGGGTTTTTTTGTTGTTTCGTTGTTTGTTGAGTTTTGTTGTTTTGTTTTGTTTGTTTGTTTTTTTTCCCCTGGAAATATTGTAAATGTGAGGCCATCCTCATCAAAACAGGATCCATTTCTACGTTCCACGGAGAAGAGGGAGACCTTACAGCAGCCCTTCAATACTTAAAGAAGGCCAGAAAGAAAGATGGTACCACTCTTCTTAGCAGGAACTGTTGAGATAGGACAAGGGGTAATGGTTTAAAACTATAAGAGGAGATTTAGGCTAGATCTAAGGAAGACTTTTTTTTTATGGTGAGGGTGGTGAGGCACTGGCCCAGGCTGTACAGAGAGGTGGTAGATGCCACATGTCTGGAACCATTCTAAGTCAGGTTGTTTGGGGCTCTGCCATTCTGAGCAACCTGCTGCAGCTGAAGAGGCTCACTGCAGCAGCGTTGGACTAGATGACCTTTAAAGGTCTCTTCCAACCCAAACCATTCTGTGATTCTATGAGTGAACTCCTGGGTTTGGGAGAAGCAGCAGGAGCACGCTCTGCCTGGGGAAGCCAAATTCTAAATGAAAGGAGAAGGGGAAAACACACATTGTGAAGGAGATTTTTCTTCTGGTGCAACTGGGGCTTTTTACAGGGAAGTGTCACAGGAGTGGTTGACGCTGGTTGCTCAAGGCTTGCCCCAGGTGGCTTCTCCCACTTCGGAAGGCTGACAGGAGAAGTCCACAGGCACGAGTCATTCGGGGGAACCCGACATTTCACGGTGCATTTCCTGCTCCTCGCGGACGAGGACCAAGAAGCAATCTGATGGCTTTCAGGAGATAGTGGCCGGATGCTGGTGCTCGCCTCCCTGGTGCCCGCACACCTCCCAGCAACCGGAGGTGGGGTGGGGGAACCATGGAAGCCGGAGGGGACCATGGAAGCCGGATTTTTTTATCAGGAGGGGCGTTGTGGGATGTGCAGGCGGGACCCACCTCCCCCCCCGCGCCGCGCTCGCCCCACGCAGCCGCCTTGAAACACAAGATTTGCCCCCGCGCGTCGAGGGCCCGCCGCAGCCGTGCGGGCGCAGCCAATGGCGGGCGGCGGGTGACGACACGGGCTCGGGGCGCGGCGGCGCGTCCCGGCGGCGCGCGCGGCGATTGGCGCGTCCCAGCGGCGGCGCGGTGGGGCCGGGCGCGCGGCAGATGGGCTGCGCCCGGGGGGGGCCCTCGGCGGCGGAGCGGGGCCGCGGCGGGGGACGGCCGGTGCAGCATGACAGCGGTAGCTCCAGGTAAGGCCGGCCGCCGCGCTCGGCCTCGCGGTGGGCTGCCAGCGGCCTGCGGAGATTTCGCCCGCCGCAGCCGCCTGCGGAATGCGGTGTCCGTGGCTATGTGTGCAGCTTCCCGTCTCCTCCTGGTGGGGGGTGGCGGGGGGGGGGGCTTTCGCCGAGCTCGAGGTGTTATGGGGGGTGTGTGGCTGCGGGGAGGGCCGCGCTGCTCCGGTGCAGGGGTCGTCTGCGGCTGTGGGTTTCATTCGCCGTCGGTGACACCTGTGTTACTGGGCAGCCTCTGCGTCGTCCGTAAATGGAGACCGATGTCCTGCGGGAAGGAGCTCCCGGCGTGGCCGCCAGTCGCAGAGCTTCTGCCGGCTCTGAAGTTATGTCAGCCCCGGCACCGGCTAGAGAGGCTGCCGTGGTGCTTCCCCATCTCCCAACAATGCAGCCTGGGCTGTGCGGCAGAAGAGGAGCAGGAGATCCAGGACTATAAATAACTCCCACGTTTCTGATTTTTTTTTTTGGTTTTGTTTTTTGTTTGGGTGGGTGTGTTTTTTTTTGTTTGTTTGTTTGGTTTTTTTTTTTTTTGGTAATTAAAGAAAAAACCGCACAAAACCAACCAACCAAAAACAAAACAACCCCCCCCCACCCAAAACCCCCTCAAAACCCCAAGACTTTATGGGCAACACGCATTCATTCCACTGACCTCTTTAAGCATGCCGGACAAGATCCTCCCGAAATCTGGTGAGGGGAGGATCGCCTCTCGCCAGCACATGCACGGTGCTGCCTGATGTCTAGTTCCTGTGCCGGGTTGTCCCTTTGTCCCGGACCTGTACACCAGCCAGGCGATGAAGTGCACCGGCGCGATGTCTGGCTGCTTCAGGATCCCTTCTCCGGTGGGAGATGTTCTGGGCACGAGTGCCCCTTTTTGGTCAGTCAGTTTTCAGATCCAGTTTGCACCAGTGCCAGCAGTGATCTCTCCTTTGAATACAGTGGTGTATTTAGTGTAGAAGGTTGAAGGAATTCAGGCAGGAAAAGCTGTGGCTTCCGAGTGAACATCTGACAGAGGTGGTGGGCCTGTGCTGGGAAGACCAGAGCTGTTTCTGGACTTGCAACCCCAAAGGGTGCTGGGGGGCTGGATCTTGTCTCTCCCCATCTGGATTTTTTTGCTGGGGTGACAAAATGTGCATTAGGAGTGAACAGCCTGGATATCTGTTTGGAGAGTTTGGCAGGAGTCTGTAAAGACTTCCTTGCTTTCATCTGTCTGATGCCCCAGCTGTCCAAATTTGATGCTGGGCAAAGATTTCAGGAGAAAGGAGTCAGATGTTTGTTTTCCTTCTGAGCACTGTCAGTGATGTTCAGCACATGGAACTAGGAGTCTGGAGATCAAAATGGATTTTACTTAGTGACTTGAATCACCCAGAGTCAGGAGAAGAAAGAGGACCAGGGAGGCCAAAGGACTGGAGCCAGGATACCACCTGCCTTCCTGTGGGGGAAAGGGAAGTAAATGCTGCAGCTGAAGGGAATGATGAGATGAGGTATTCTCCCCTGGCTCCTCCTCTAGTGTGAATCTACCTTCTCTGTGGCTGTCAGGAGGGGGCCTGAGGACAACTGTGAGGGGCAGGAGGAGCACGGTGGAGAGGTTCCAAAGCCTAGGGTAGAGGTACAGTAGGATCCCACAGTGGGGGTGAGAATGTATCCTTGGCCAGGACAACTACCTTGCAGTAGGACGACATGGCAAAGAGGACTATAATGTCCTCTGAGTAGGACTTGGTGGGGGCCTGCTGGCTGGGAGCAGGCCATCCATGCAGAAGTGTCAGTGGGGGTTTTCAAGCACCTTTGCCCCGTCTCTGAGGCATGTGGCTGCAGAGGAGCCACTTGCATCAAGGAAAGGTGTTTGGTCACAGGTTACCCAACAGTGTGAGCAGAAAATAAATCAGGAATTAAGGGTAATTCATTTCAGGCCTGGGACATGGGCCGGTGGGTTCTTTGAGGCTGGAAAGCGAAGGCTACCTGGACAGGTTATGTATGCGGAGGGGAAGAATTGCCCTAAGCCTGGGTTTTCTGTGGTGAGCACAGGGCTGGCAAGGAACAGCAGTGCCTGTGGCTACGTTACTTGGAGCTGCCTTCCTGGAGTGTGGGACTGGGCAGAGGAGCTGGTGGCAGTCACAGTGTAGGGGGCTGGGTTTGTGGGGTGGCTGGTTTCATGGGTGGAGGGCTGAAGCAGCTGCCTCGGGCCTGCAGAGGAGATTGTACTCTGAACTGAGACCGGCAGGGATGGCATTTCTTGATAAGTGACTCTGGATAACTAAAAGTAAGTCATAGTAGCTCCTGTGAATCTGGAGCTCCTGTTACAGGATTAAGTTTCCAGCCTTATAGGCCACTACTTGCAGCAGCAACAGTTTGGGAAGCAGCTGTGGCAGCAGTGCTGCAGGAAGCAGTACCCTGGGTGAGCTGCTTTGGTTGTCATAGGCTTTCTGCTTAGACCTTGTTCACCTCAGGGCTTTAGCACAAGCATGTCTACTTCTTGTAGAGTATCTGATAGGGCCTTTTTGCCCTTTAAACAAACAATCCCAGTGAGACTGTGTAGCGGGGTGTTGCAGAACTTAGCAAGTGTTTTGCTTTTTGAGTACAGTGAAAAGGATCTTGCCTCTCCTAGTGGACCATTCACCGGGCATTTTCTCTGTAAGTATCTGACCAAAACTTAGTATTTAAAAGTGTGTGGAAGTTGGAGTCCAAATTATCCTCTGTGTCCTGAGACAGCTCGTAAGGTCTGGAAAAATAAAACTTGGACAAGAGGTTGCCTTCCTCTATGCCCCATATTTCGTTGCAACTGTTGTGCATGCAGTTAAAGGAATAGGTGAGACAAATTCAGCTCTGCAGCATGTTGTTTACCATAACAAATGCAGCTCTCGTGTTAACCATCTCCTAGCTCGGCAGCATTTGCTCCTACAGGAGAACTGGTTTGTGGTAGTAGTCCCACTTCAGTTTCTGTTCCCCCTGCCTGGAAGCTTTCTTCTCTGTCTTACAGTACTTTGACTGTGGATACAGTAGCCTGGGATCAAAAACAATCTGGAAGCTGGGGGGTCTTTTAGATCTGCCATCAACTTCTCCTTCATTTTAGCCATGTCTGCACAGAACTGGTCACAGGAGAGACACTGCTAGATTTGGCTTCTGCTCCAGTTGGACTTGCTGTGACTAGAGATTAACGCTGCTGTCAGTTTGTGCCTAGCTGGTTCAAGTACTAATTTCTGTTTCTTGCTGTGCTGTACAACGGACAGGCAGGAGTCCACTGTGATCTTCCTCTTTCATTACCTGCCTTAGCTCCTGCAAAACGTGCTTGAAGCTTTTCTTCCAGGAACTTAATGGGCAAGGGGAACAGAATGAGTGGGTGGGAAAGAGAGAAAGAAACATGAAATAAGTTTCACCTGCAGAAAGAGACCTTTCTACTCACCAGTACTGTTTTGTGTTTAGCTACCATTTTCTATTTTGCTTTTACCTGTCAGACACAAGTCGTTGAACTTTTGTATCTTCTGCTGCTTCTGTTTACTTTGACTTGCCTGATCCTTGAGGAACTGAATTAGGCTGGATGATAATTGTTAGGTCTAAATGGCCTGGGTCTGCACAAGTGGAGATGCTGATGTGAATGTCTTATTTCAGATCTGCTGTTGCTAGTGTGTCTGTCCCCTGCTTCTACTGGTAGTTCTGTAACGTAAAAACACGACAAAAGTATCTGTGGTTTACTGGTGGCTTGTCTCAGTGCTTGGGGTTTCGGAGATCCCCTCCAGGTGAATGCCAGCAGCTGCAGCTTGACAGCAAATGTAAGGCGTGTTCTGTTTGGGATAGCAAAGAGACGTTTCATTTTGCATCTTTAATTGGACAGGTGCTGCTTAGCTGTGACTGTTCCCTTTTTGTAAGCTTGCCTGCTGGATTTCTTGAGACAGGAGATTGGGCTGCAAGGTGGCCCTTGCCTCCTCAGTCAAGCAATATGGGACATGGCAAGTGGATATCCCTTGCTCTGGACAAGCAGTGTGACATCCACCCTGTCAGTCCTGCTGATTGTCACTCAAGAAGCCTGTGATCTTACTGATGTCATCTCATGGCCCCAGCTACTGGAGCTCTTGACCCTGGGAAGCCCTGGACCAGAGATGGGCTGGCCTGCCAGTTCTCTAGGTCTTCTGACTCCTAGGCTGGGAAGCTTTTCTTCTCAGCTTAAATGACCAGCTGTACCTGCAAGTCTGGTTCTTGAAACTCTGAGCTTGATACATCTCTGGGTACTCTAATGTCCAGTTTGACACCTTCTTTTCTAGAAGCAGGCTTCCAATTCACATTCCTCTTCAAATAGGGGCATGTCCTGCTCAGCTAGGATCTGCTACAAATGTTAACACCTGCGCATGCTAAGCCACCTGTTGGTTTGTCTTGCTCTAATGACTTAGTACCACAGCTGTGTGCATTAAGTATTCAAGGGTAAAAACAGTGCTGTTACATATTCAGTGGGCTAATTTCCCAACATTACTTTTTTAATTTATTGTTAGATGTTTATCTGATAGTGCATTGACAGATGCAACTGATTCTTGACTGATCCAGAACAAAACATTTCTCTGCCCTTGAGTCTGTTGTCAGTGACATGGTTCAAGTAGTTTGCACTGTTCCCATATGACAAAACTGGGTTTGGGGCTCTCTGAGCAGTATAGGTGCAAGACAGTCTAGTACAGTACCATATAAGACTTACCAAGATGGGAATTGGCAGTGTTAAGGTTGGATACACCTCTGTTCCTCTGTCTGCTCTGGTCTTGTGCATGTTTTCGTTGTCGTCAGAAGCAAACTAAGGCAGTATGGATCCCAGAGCATGTGTTCGAGGAATCCTTGGGAAAGTGTTACATGTTTCTTCGTAATCCTAAGGGCAAAAGTGTGCTTTCTCACCGAAATGGAAACAAAGACTGTGATACAGCCCCTTCTGAAAGTGCTACCTTGCAGATGTACCAGTGATAGCTGAGCTTTGATCCAGCTTGCTGCACACAGGTGTGCTTGCCTTTCCCACAAGACAGTGTACTGCTGTGTCTGTTTTGTCCAGCCTTCGATCCCCCAGGACTGCCTGGAACAAACTGCTATTTCAACGTGGCAGTACAGACTCTGGAGGCAGACTTTTTGCTTTTTCTTTCTAATGCTTAAGTGTTGAAATTGCTCTGGCATCTTAGCAGGCTCACCCTTGCTTTGCAGAGTGTACTCACAGCTGCCTGCATGTGACGAAGGGAGTACTAAAACATTTTCCTGTCATGTCACTTGAGTATGCTCATTTATCCAGTCAGTGCAGTTGAAGGGGCAGCAGTCCCCCAGTTCCTGTCCCTTTGCTGGCACGAATAAATTGCTACTTCCTTTATTTGGGAAGGGCACTGGGAAATAGTTCTGTATGTCTCTTGTAGGGACTGAAAGGTCTAGTGTTTTCCATTTCCTCATTTCTCCTTCTCTATTCCTTCTTGTGAAGGAGGAAATCCTCTAGATCAGAAATTTTCCAGGCTCTTCCCTGCAGAGAATTTTGATTCAACCCTCAGTGTCCAGATGCCAGCTCATATTTATCGGGTGCACCAAGTCACTTCCCGCATGAAACATGGGGCTGCTGGTGCATGGTAAACCTGAGAAGGAAGAACAACAGTCACACATGTAAAATCTTGGTGTTAGCAAAAACTGTTATTAGTGTCACTGCTTTCACAGGCAAAAGATGGTGGACTTGGATTTGAGATGCTCTTGAAGTGTCACCAGAAAAGCCATCAAATATGTACACACAGAAATGGAGGCTTGGAAAATGCCTTTAATTGCAATTCCATTCTGCACAACACAGATTGTCATGCTTTGAGCTCAGGTTTGTTTGTATCAGGGACAGACATTGATGCAGCAGCTCCTATCAGGGCATGAATATTTCAACAGCTGAAATGATGTCTGCCTGCTCCAGAAAAGAGGTGCTTACATCCTTGTTTGATCTTTTTAGCAAGCCTAGCCAGCTCAGGTTGGCATCCTGGTTATTTATTACCTGCAGATATGGTCTCTATTAGCTGCAGTGTGCTATGACTCTCCTCATTCCAGAGGCTCTGGGAACTTAAGTTGGGAAGAGTGGAAATTTCTATCAAGAAAAAAGACTAAAGCAGACAGAATTTGCTCCCTTTTTGAGGAGGCACCATGCACTTCATAACATGTGTGTACTAGAAAGAGGTGGGCTAATATCTGAACATATGTAAAGTGGCAGTCTGTGGAGACAGATGCCTCACATCCTGCACCACACGACCTCTCCATGCTCATGTTCTCTCTCTACTTCTGCTTGCATTAGGGGAATGCAGAATTCTCTCTAGTAACTTTGATGGATAATACTAAGTACTTCAGAAAGAGTAAACTGAGAGTGGCTTCTTATTATTTTTTGTAGTATATTACTAGTTCATGCACAGAGATTGTGCCCTGGACCTTTCTTTTTAAGATCTGTAATGATTCTGGAACTCCTGGGACCATTGCATGGTTTTTAAGTAAAATGTCCCCAAAGCATCTACTTTGAGTAGACTTCCTACAGCCATGATCCATAATGCAAACACTGAGCTTTTGAGCAACTAGTTCTTCAGGATATGCCCTGTCTTCTACAGTCTGCAGTGCCCTCTGGACACTTCAGGTGAATGCCAGGCTTGTTAATGTAATAAGGAAAAGCAGCAGGAGTCTGGATATGAGACAGTTTTCCAGTTATCACACCAAGGACTTAGTGAACAACAGCATGTGGATAAAGTTTCCTGGCCCATAGAATCAGCTGCCCGATTCTTGAGTATTTTGTTTTGATTTGTACTTCATGGTGTTTTCGTTGCTGATCCCAGCAGAATGACAGAGCCTGGCCTCATGGATACAGCTGAATGTGTGTGATCTGAGGAACACATTTACTGGAGTGGTTATTTAGGATATAATTGCTTGTGTACCAGGACAGAAGTTGTGCATTGGGAGTTATAGCTGTGTGTGTACCCCAGGAAGCAGTCTAATAAACATCATCCTAAAATCAACCCACAACCCACTTTTGGGCAAAGAGAGATAAAACTTGTGCTCTTAAATATTCCAAACAGCCTCTAAAGTCTAAGCTCTCATTAGACTGATGCCTTTTGTTGCTGGGTTCATTGGGCTGAAGATGCCCAATTGCACTGGTGAGTCTTGCAGTGTTAATGAGATGCTACATTGTGATCCATGGAGCTGCCCATTTCTGACCACCAGTCCCCTGTGCCACTGAAAGGGCAGCTCACGGTGGCCCAGGTTCCCTCTCAGTGTTGCTCATTTGGATTGTGAATGTTGATGGCAGAAAGCAGTGAGCAGGAGCATGCTTCAAGGATTTCACTGCACTCCAAGGTTCTCAAAGCATATTTCTCTCCGAAAACTGTTTTAAAGGTTTACAATAAATGGCTGAAAGTCAGGCCTGGAGAAAAAAAAGATGTTTGGGAAGGCAGAGTCTGACTACTCCAGGGGGTTGGGTGCCAGGTTGACTCGTGTCAGACATGCTGGAAACACAAGGATGGCGTCAGATGTCCAAGGTCATCAGTAGGATGCTGGCAAAGCAATGGAAGATGCAGTCTGAAGTAAATATGTTTGAATTTCTGTTTCCTGAACTCAGTATGGGTAACAGTGATGGCGATGTGGCCAGGGACTCTGCAAACCTGGGCCAGTAGATACCTAAATGATGAGAGTTTGGGTCTTGTTTCAAAGCAGGCCTGTGGTGCTTCAGTCTGGCAGTAGTAGGGAGAGAAGAGCCCTGGCAGCCTGAGGCTGCTTATTGGAAACAGAGACTGAAGGAGGGACACATTGGATGAAGAACTGTTGCTTGTGAGATATTAAATGCCAATTGTATCTGATAAAAGGAGCTTGTGAGAGGATCTAGATTCAGGACGTGCTTGTGCATAGCTGAAGTGTTCTATTTTGTGGCTGTTTAGAGCAGGAAGGCAAAAACCCCTTGCCTGGCCCCTGTTACAGGCTGATTGCTGAGCTGAGTGTTGCGAGGGGGCCATTGCACAACACACAGGTGGCCACATAACGCAGTGGGATTTGTCATGGAAGATGTGAAACTCTGGGGACTGAGGATTTGAAGGCTTTTTATACACTTCACATTGCATTTCACTTGTGCGTGTTTGGGAGGGGTGCCCTCGTGTGCGTATATATCATATGGAATTATATTTGAGTTGCTCTGTGTTTTGTCTGAATTTAGAAAAGGAGTGATGTGGAGAAAGAATGTCCAGGAAATGTTGTTTTCGCAAGCACGGGCCTCTTGACTGTGATTTGAGGGGAGGAAGGAGTGGGAATGAGGGGGAGGTTCAGCGAGGTTTTCTTCTTTCCTTACAGCGTTTTGGGAAAACTCCAGCCAAGGCCCACATACAGTCAGATGAATCAGCCTCTCTTTCTGCCATAAGTAATTGGCAGCTTGAGCTGCAATGCAGTTTTGATGTATGGCTAATACACTTCTTGGTTAATTGGGAAGAAACGCTGCAGCAGATGCATGGTGTTGAGCTGGCCTTTGTATGGAGTCTTTGAGCCAGTAGGGAGATACTGTAGGCCTCTCGTTGAGAGGATGGATTTACTGCAAGTTATATTCCATACTGTGGCATGAAGGCTGTTGTTGGTGTTCATCTGCTATAGAAAATCCATTTCTTGTTGCATACAAGTGTAGAGGGCATGGTAAGCTGGCACACAGCTTACACTATTGCTTAGTGCAGAGTTTCTGTGGAAGAGTCATTTTTTAACATCTTCAACAGAATATTCAAGTTCTGAGATGAGTGACTGTTCCCATGATGACAAATAAAGCATTTTAGCCTTCTCATATTCCTGTAACAAATTGAAATTCACTTGTTTTTTAAAGCATCTGGTGCCAATTCAGACTCAGAGCTTTCTGTGTCTGCCGTAGGATTTCCACTGGGCTCGGAAAACTTAACCAGACAAGCTCAGTATTCACTGCTGGAAGTATCTGGGATAACTGGAGGGCTTTCTTGTCCTGGAAACAGGACATGTAGCAGTTGCCCTTGGCAGGCCAAGATTTGCCAAATGCCTTTTATTTCCTGTTGGAAGCCTAGTTTTACATGGAAGCTCTATGTTACTTACCCAACTAGGATCTGTTGGTAAATACTGGATTTAATAAAATTGGCTTCACTTCTGCAGAATAACAGTGGTGCAGGATGAATGTGAGCAATGAAATAAGCATGCTGTACTGGGACAGTTACGTCACTGTTATTTTACTGTGTTTTACATGGTAAATACCATACCTATTACTTCTGTAGCATTTGAAAATTCATTAGAAACAAGTCTCTTTGAGGACTCCGTAGTCGTAAATGTGATTAACTTGACTTTGGAGTTACAGTCATGGCCAGGGTTTCACTGAATGTTGTCTGAACAGAGCAACAACCCTGGCCTCAAGTTGTTCATTCATGGAATTGTTTCATTTACAGGAAGCATGTGGATTTTCTACCTCCATTGTTCTGTGGAGGAAGAAAGTACAAATGTAAGGTTTTCACAGGGGGAGCAAATAAAATGTTGTCTCTCTAGCCTTTTGCACCTGAAAGTCAAACCAAAAGTGACCATTTTTGTCCTGTGTGTTTGTCAGAGGTGGAAACCAGTCTTGAATGTTTGCAAACATGCAGGAAGTAGAAGGACATCTTCCTTCCTTGTGTACTTAGCTGAACATAGTCCTGCTTGGTTGGTTCAATGTGTAATGTGTATCTGGAGAGAGACAGTATCAGGCCAGTTGGGCTAAAGCTTGCTCTTTCTGTCTCCAGTTCACTGGACGAGTGTTGTACGTTTCCTTCAGCATAACTTTAAATGGACGTTGTTCTGCCCTGTTCTGGAAAAGAGCGGTTATTTCTACAACTCCTGCTGTCATATAAGTAACCATTTTCTTTCCGGAGCAAGGTCATTACATCATGATGCAGTAAGCCTCAGCCTATAGGATAAACCATCCTCTGTCTCTGTCTGCCAGTCTTATCTGTGTTTGTTCTTTCTTGAAAGTGTGCACTGGGGGAGCAGAGATGAGAGGGGACAGGAAGTTTTGATTTTGACCTGCTAAACTATGTTTAGAGAGAATAATGCATGGATTGTGAAATGCAAAGGGCTGTTGTCTCACAGAGCTATTGCTTTGATACTCTATCCATAAAGAGAAGCTACAAAGTCTCAAGTCAGAAGAGCCTAGGGATGAAATTACACCTTTGCCAGACTCTGGCAGGTTAAACTTTACAGAGGTGCAGGTAGTGACTTATCCACAAACTGAATTGTAAAGGAGAGCTTTAAAATGGGCTTTAAAAACCTGCTGGGGAGTTTGCATGGATAAAAAATAGTTATTGTATCCCTCTTTTGGTCTGTAGAGCTAAAACAATCTACAAAGGAAGGACAACATCATTATCTTCATCTCACCCCAGAGGAATCTGAGGGATGCAGCAATGCCACTGTGGTTGGAAGAGGTCAGCATGGGAGCCTGCAGCAAGACCCAGCCATCTTGCTGCCTGTCCCATTGCCTGTCCATTAGATTAAGTTGCCTTCCTGCTCACAGGGGTTTCTAATTAGCCTTGCATGTGTCTGTTTGCTTTTTCTTAAGTCAGCTTACACCACAATATGTTGTTCATGGCCACCGTGGGGTGTGGCTGATGAAATATGGTTCGTAAGTATTTTGATTCATTTATAAAGTGATTAGGTGACATGGTTGCCCAGACAGCAGGGACTGCACTTGGTGACCTAGCAGGTCTCTCCGATCCTGTATTCCTATGTAACCTGAGGTGATGCCATCTAAGCTGCATCAAGATGCCAGTGATGTAATTTCAAACTGTCTGGTCTTAGCGCCAGTAAAGTCAGGGAGGCTGTACACATGTAAGATAGGTTTGGCTTTGAGCCTGTCTCTTTTACCCAAAGAAAAAATACCAGAGAAGCCTTTTTTGATTAAAAATGGAACCAGCTAACAGAGCGGAGAAAGTAGAACAGATATATTAGCGGATGATTCCATTTTCACCTGCTCCGAGAGGAAACAGCCTGGTGTATTTTACTGTGCAACTCTAAGGTCTGTTGCAGATTAAGACAAATAACTATGTTAAGTCATCACGTTGTGGTGTCTCAAGAAACTACTTAAAAAGATGTCAGGCCTTCGATGTGGGTGGATGTTAAAGTGGCAAAGCTATTGAAGAAACACATCTAGAATCACATGAAGACTTCACTGTTACCACCACGCCATACTTGATAGCCGTTCAGAGCGTTGCAGTGATAGACCACGTGTCCTCCAAGCTGGAAGCGATAGACTCCTGTAGCTGTCAGCAGGACAGGACTATGATGGACGCCTTGCAGGGTGTGCTGGCATGGGTACAGTTCTGTGCTCACATGCCTTTACAGCTATCAAAACAGACATGTGCATCAAGTTGCTTGGAGTGCAAGCAGAGGAGCTTAGACTGGGCTGTGCCCATTTGTGGAGACTTAGCTGTGACTGAGTAGTCACTGTTCTAGGGGCACCAGTAACAGCGACTATATCCTCATGCCTAGTATTTGTCCATAATTTATTCTATACCCAAGTCCAAGAGTCTTCTCATAGAGACTGAATTGCTGATGGCATTTCCCTCCATGTTTGATCTATGCTGCCTCTGTGGATGAGAATAAGTTTGATGTAATGTGGTCCAATAGCCAAGTGTTTTAACAGAGGAAAGGGGATATCTAAATCATGTTAATTCATTGTGCTCTTTTACCATTGCCTCTTGTGAGAAAAACTCCAGCAAATAACTTTGTACTACTTTGTTTGCGTTATTGTTTTGCTTCTGTTTAATTCCAGCAGAATCTTTGGAGCTAGATTCCAGGGGGATGACTGTGTTGTAGGAGCAATATAGTTACAACAGAACTTCTCAGCCATTAGTTATGATAGCTTTGACTTCTACCAAGCTGCATTTCAGGGCAACATTGATTTTTATTTCTTTGTGTAACTTGTGATTTGCTGAGTTATAGCTGACAGCAGCTTTTCCCTGTCCTTAAGGGGTCATTCTACATATGTGTGTTTGAAAACTGCAGAATGATAGTCCTCTAAACATGCTTAGCTGAGTGTAATACCATTCCCTTTGCACTCAGTTTTAAAGCCAAATGTCATGAAACCAACTCTCAGTGCTTTGATGTGGGCTCATAATTTTCTCATTGCTGCTATTAATATTGCATGCCCACTTGCTCTGTGGTGGGTGTCAGTGCTCACTAACAGCAGCCATCTGTGAGAAAGGAGCTGCTTCCTGACATAGAGTAAAATTTAGGCCAGCTGTGGATTCTGGAACCACATCTTAGAGACTGTCTTCTCTGGACTTTCTCTTCCCTGTGCTTTGCCTGAGACACTATAATGAGCAGAATTTTTGGTACCCAGGATCCCACAGCCTGTGGAGCTGAATTTCTCTGTTTATGTCAGAATCTAGGGCCTGAATTAGTACTGCATTGGGCTTGTGCTGTTCTTTTTCCAGAAAGCTAATATAGCCCTCAACTCAAGGGAGTTGCTTATTTCAATCTATTTAACTGTGAAGAAGTTACCAACAAATGATGCTCTTGTTCAATTTGGGCTATACTTGAAACTTGACACCTCCCCCTACACTGGTTCAGCACAAGTGGTATTTTATGGCTCTAGTGAAACAAGTGTGCAATTGCAGCTCTAGCCTGATAGTTTGGGAAAAGTAATTTTTCCTGTGCCCTAAAAAAAGTCTTGTCACTGCCTTTTAGCTTTGATTCCTGGAAATATAAACAGTTTAAGGTTGAGAGAGCAGGGGAAAACAAGCAAGCTCACTCCAGGCAGCATCCCAGGTGAGTCTTAACCTATCGAGGCTGGGTGGTTTTGCCATATGTTGAATTGTTTGCAGCCAGGCTTTTTGGATCTGAATGAATTTTCAAACCTGTGTCAGAGCTCAGTGGTGGGATTACTTTCAGCAAAACATAACTTGTCAGTGCTCTTTTCTTGGTCTGTATTAACTGCCTCACTTGGGGGTTGATGACACACTCGTTGTCTCAAAAGCCAGTTCTTTTGAAATATAATGGCCTTTGGCCAAATTCTGTCTCAAATTACATGGTTTGACCTTAAGTTTTCATTTGATTTACAGAATTGAGCTTTATAAAATAGCTGTGTTTTAGTAACCATGTCAGTTCTCATGTTAATGTGATACCTAAATAGCATTTGCTATAGGAATATGATCTCAAGATTTCTGCTGTTTTCCATCACACGCTCATCTTTTCTGTAGCTTCCCTCTCACAGGAGTCCCTTTCTCAGAGGTCTTGGGGCAGACATTTTGTAGACAGCCGCAGGTATAGGCCAGTCACTCAGAAAACAGCTTCTACCCTGGAGATGCTTCCTTATAGACATGAAAAAGAACACAGGGTTCTGCAGTCCAGCCAGCCTTTAGAAGAAGTGAAACTTGTTTCTTTGAGGGCAGACAAACCTCCTGCAAAGACTTAGGAAACGATTCATCTCCAGTTACACAGTCTGCAGTATCAGCTTGTCGGACTAGGATCATATGTTGCATTTTATGATATAATGCCCCTAATTGTAAATCAGATCAAGGCACTCACTGTTTGTGGCAGCCAACGTTGTATTAGTGCTGATGGTAATTGCTAAAAGACTACAAAGATCTACCTGGGCAATCATGGCTGAGTTCTGTCAGTAACTCTGGACACTCACGTTCTGATTAAGGCCCTGGCTTTTAACTGTTGCGAAGCTTTGAGGATCTGGGAATGGTACAAGCCCAGAAAATGGGCACAGAATCTGGCTTGGTGGCTGGTCATGTAAATGTTGTGTAGGATCAAAAGGCAGATTAGGGTTGAGCTGAGTTTATGCTTTTCTTCCCCAGACAGCTCTGTCATAAGAATCAGTGGAACTAGTCAAAGACAGAGGGGCAGAGAAGCTTCTGTCTCCAACTCACAAGTCATCAGAGATTTGTGTTATCTGGTATAAATCCTGTTTCACACTTAAAAGAATGCGTTCCCAGATCCTTCATCAGCTCCCAGTGTTTCCATTGCACCAGAACCAGTGTTTAACCCCCACTGTGGTGATCTCTGTGAAGAGGTCAGGACCTGAACAGGCTGTAGAAGCTGTCTCAGATATATATATGGGTTCTTAATATTGAAGGTATTAACTTTGGGCAAGCCCCAAAGGTGATACGAGGAATATGTGCTTGATAAATCTAAGAAATTGCTGCTTGGCAAATGAGTAGTATTTGCCCTCCACAGGGATGGTGAGACACATGCAACCAGTGCTGCATTCTCATGGGAACTGAGCACTACCTTCTGCGTGCATCTCAAACAGGCAGTAATTTCTCTGCTGTATTCCTGAGTCCCATAGTATTCCGTGAAAGAAAATTGATGAAGTTTTGGTCAGGGTTGGCAAGAAGTTTACAGGTAAGATGTTCAGCACAGGAATCTAGGGAGTAAATGCAGCAATGTTACAAGTTCAGGTGGAGGCCTTGCATGAGGAAAAAATGTGCTGTGCAGTGAGATTGGGTAATGTTCTCTGATCAGGCTGGCATCCGATCTGTTATCAGTGGAGATTGAGATGAGCTTTGCTTTGCCAAAGAGAATGTGAAGGCTTTCTGTTTCATTGGTAAATGCTGTTGTCTCCTTCATGAAATGCGTGATGGAAGAAAAAAATCTTTATGGTGAGAAGTGCTCATACCAAGTAAAACCAGAGGTGGTGCCTTGAAATAAAGTTATGTATTTCTGGGAGAAGCATGGAATCATGTTTTCAGTCTGTGCCTTAATGCCACATCTTAGATTTTCCTTGATAGCATTTCTAATCAGCAGGCCCTTATCCATTCTGTACCAGTATTGCAACTTAATGACATATAGTTATATTGGTTCTTTATTACTTGGCTTGCCAAGTTGTTTATCTCATAGAAGGAAGGATGAAGAGGAGAATTTATTTTCTCCCTCTTGATGTTCTGCAGTGTAAATGCCTGTTTTGCCAAAGCCTAGGGGAAGGTACATTATCTGAAATTGCAGGTGAGTGCACACCTGGAAATGGAGGTGCTGCACACTGCCCACACTGATAGTTTAGACAGGTCCTTTTAATACTGTATTCCCTGTATTCACAACGTTTGGTAAAAAGGAGATCAGGGAGATAGTGAAGGTGATAAACAGTAATTTCTGATGTGTGGCCATACAGCACTCACAGACACTTTTTTAACAGCTGCTGCCAGCAAGTTTTCAAAGCTGATTTTTTTACCGAGAGTAGTTAGGTAAAGAACAGGGTTGTGTAATTCCTGAGGCAGCAGAACAACTGCAGTGTTCTCCTTCCAGTACATAAAGTTATGACACACAAGCCATCCCACGCTGACTTCCCTGTTGAAGCTACAGGGGAGAAGTCAGTTAGGGGACAAATATTGCTGCTCCCTGGCTCCTCCAGGAAAGTCATCATGGGTCAGCCACTCAACAAAACACTTGTTTCTAGGAGAGGGCTGCATCCTGTGCTGATGTGCCTGCTGAAAAAGCAAACTTGGGTGTATCTTTTAAGAATTGAAAATACAACTTTGATGCAGAGTAGACACTTCCTTGGTCTCTTGACTTTCAAAGGAATGAAGGTAATCTGTCCTGTCAGTCTGGGAGGAGGAAGGTCTGGGCTTCTCAGAGATGTGGCAACAACTTAACTGATATGGTGATAAATCACCTATTTCAGGTGCTGTGGACAGCCAGAGTAAATGTGCTTGTGCGCGTTCCCTCCTTTGCTTAGATCCATTTTGTGCAGTTGGATTGTCAAGTAATACTGGCTGCAGGGAGAGGTAGGCCTGCTTTGAATGTGTTGGCATTGAAATTTAGATTGTAATAAATTGTTTTCTAAGGAGAGTCTGGTCAATGTCTTAAGTGGTTTGGGGTGAAGAAGTTGAAGGGAAGGCTGATGACTTCCAGTAGATACAAGACCTGGTGGTGCTCTTCTCCCCTCTGGTGAGAGTTACTGTTCTTAGAGCCAAGCTGCGAGAATGTGAGCCTCAGCCTTTGTTGCCGTGGAGTTGGTAAGTCAGCCCAAATCCCTTCAGTAGCACTTCAGGCTCGGGCAGCAGCTGCTGCATGCACATGGTTTAGTACAGACACATCTTCCTTCCAGCCAGCTTTTCTGAGTGAATGGTCGCTTTTGGCAAAAAGGCTTCTTCAGAGAGTCTCATGGGGCAGAGTGATGTCACATAGCTAGATTTACATGTTAAGAGCATGTGGCCATGTGCACAGCTCCAGAGCTCTCATAAAATGTTCTAGGCTGATACTGTAATTCAATTAGAACTCCTGAGCCGCGCAAGAGGAACTGATTCATGGCGAGTCCAGCATCACAGATTCATAGGAAGGACAGATTCAAGTTGCCTGTGGCATGCCTGTCAGAGAGCCACCCTTTCGAAGCACTCTCTGTCCATTAACTAGTAAATAATTGGCACAGAACTCCTGGGAAGCAGCCACCAGGCTAGTTTGTTGGTGAGAGGTTGAGTGGAGATTCTGCCGTCTTTGGAGAGCTCAGCTCATGACACCTAGGTCACTATATGCACCCATCACCTGGTACGTGTAACCTGAGGTTTTTCCTTGTCATAAGGCAATATAGGAAATGATTTTATCTTATCTAACTCACTCAATCTAAGACCTTTTAAAGCTTTCCAGAAAAAAATGAGAGTGGAAGAAATGTTAAGAAGTTTTCGCAAAGGAGTGGAAAAAGCATTCCTGAGTAATCAGGATCTCTTGCCAGAATACCCAACAGGCTGATGCCTGGTATTCTCACTCCTGCTAGTAGTCCCAAATCCAGGATTTCTTCATCTGCTCTCACTCAGTAATGTTATTCCCTCTCTGTTTCATCTATTGATGTTATTCTGATGAAACCTTCCAGAACAGTGGCATATTTCCATGAAAAGATTCTCTTTCAAGCCTCTGACATGTTACTTGCTGAAAAATTCATGACCAGCTCTATTCAGAGACTTTGGTTCTCCCACGAGCATGGCCTGTGCCTGTTTGATTGTGGCATGTCTGCAGGGAGGCAGAATCCTAAGCACAGGATCGATCCCAGGTGATCAGGGATTAGTTACAGCATAATTGTAGCCACTGAGAAATGAGGGAATTGAGACCATTGTAATTATGCAACTGGCCAGAGTTCCCATGATAAGTCAGAGCAGAAGAGAATGTCAGACTCCTTGCACTTCCTTCTGCATTTCTTGCACTGGGGAGCTGGATGGGAAAAGCCCTTCTGATTTTTGGATTTGATTTGGATAGTGAAGGCTCTATTTTTAGAAGACCTTAGCTCCCCTTGAGAACAGCAGAAATTAGGAGATTTGCAATAGCAGAATGAATGAATTTTTTCAAAGAAGTCAGCCACTAAGTGACATAGCTTAAGGGGATCAGAAGCTGCAGACATGCTGAGGGGATGTGTCTGGTAAATCTAACAGAAGAGTATTCAGTAGGCAATGTGACCAGATACACCTGCCCCTGTAGCTATAGGCAAGGGTTGGAATGTCAAAACATGAAGGTAAACGTAGCAGAAGGAATGCACCTTTACGACGAGAAGACAGCTGTATGATGGGTAAGGCTTAGTGCTGCAAGTCATCTGCTGGCTCAGGGGTAAAGGGGTGCTAAAGCTGACCTACCGTAGCCCTTCACCTGGACTAGGCTGTTCTGGGTGGTGGGTAGCTAACAAGAGCAGCAGTGCACTAGGGCAAAAGATGATTTGGCTGTCATTGTCTTCAACTGACAGTGACTGCTCTTCCCCTGAGTACAGGAGGTGCTTTGTACAATTTAATTCAGAATATAGATTACAGATATTTTAGGTGTTGGATGTACAGGGAACAGAACACAGGGACTCTGGTTTCATTTCTTGGCTGGAGAGCTTACAACTGCTGCTGGTGAGTGCTAGACAACATGAGGAAGAGCCCTTGGGGTATATATCAGGGACAGCTGGTGGCATGTTTGTTAATTTATCTTGGGTTTACATCCATAGATTTATTAGGGCAATTTGGCATGGTAATTTAATCTCTCTGCATTGATTTCCTCATTTGTAAGATCTCTGCAGGCTGGTGCCTGTGTTCTGGCCAGCTCAGGTAAGCTCTATTAAGCTTCCAGTGCTGAGGGTGAGCTTTGTCTGGCACAGGCCACATGGTGAAAAGGCTGCAGTGTCTAGCTTCAGTGCTTGTTCTTATCCTGGTTGAAAGGCTGAGACTTTTGGCAGTGGAAAGCCCAAGATTCTGGTCCTGGCTCTGCAGACAACTGTATTGTTTGTCTCATAAGAATTCACTGATCACTTCCAAAGTGCTTTGAGGTTATCAGAGTTGGGAGTGGGTGTTACCTAAATGTACCTGTATGATGTCAGGAGGTTTAATTACTTTAGCTGGTGAAGTGCTTTGTAAATCTGACTTAAATGACTCTTCAAGTGCACAAAATGTTACCATTCTGTATAAATATTTTCTAGGCAGTGGAAGAAAAGTATTTTAAAACACAGAAAGTCATACAGGTACAAGATCTGTAAAGTGCAACATTTATTTAGAAGCTTTTGCAGGCTGAATTGAATCCGAAGATAAAGAAATAGTAATAAATCCTGATGTGATGGCTCACATCACATGTGAGCGAGCAACTGATGTCATTTACCTGGACCTGAGCAAGACCTTTGACACTGTCCCGCACCACATCCTGGTCTCCAAGCTGGTGAAACATGGGTTTGATGGGTGGACCACTAGATGGATAAAGAACTGCCTTGATGGCTGCGCCCAAAGAGCAGCTGTCAATGGGTCCATGTCCCAGTAGAGGCCAGTGACAAGTGGAGTCCTTTGGGGATCAGTCCTGGGACCAGTTTTGTTCAGCATCTTTATCAGTGTCATGAACAGAGGCATTGAGTGCACCCTCAGTAAGTTTGCTGATGACACCAAACTGTGTGGTGCAGCAGACATGCTGGAGGGCAGGGATGCCATCGAGATGGACCTGGACAGGCTGGAGATGTGGACACAAGCCAACCTCAGGAGGTTCAACAAGACCAAGTGCAAGGTCCTGCATCTGGGTCGAGGCAATTCCAAGCACAAACACAGGCTGAGCAGTGACTGGCTTGAGAGCAGCCCTGAGGAGAGGGACTTGGGGGTGCTGGTGAATGAGAAGCTCAACATGAGCCATCAGTGTGCACTTGGAACCCAGGATCTGGTTGGCTTTCTGTGTTGCATCAGGAGAAGTGTGGCCAGCAGGTTGAGGGAGGTGATTCTCCCTCTCTACTGTGCTCTAGTGAGACCCTACCTGGAATACTGCATCCAGTTCTGGAGCCCCTATTGCAAGAGGGATGTGGACGTGCTGGAGTGTGTCCAGAGAAGGGCCACGAGGATGATCAGAGGGCTGGAGCAGCTCTGCTGTGAGGACAGGCTGAAAGAGTTGGGGCTGTTCAGTCTGGAGAAGAGGAGGCACTGAGGTGACCTTCTTGTGGCCTTCCAGAATCTGAAGGGGGCCTACAAAAAAGCTGAGGAGGGACATTTATCAGGTAGTGACAGGACTAGGGGGGATGGAGCAAAGCTGGAGGTGGGGAGATTCAGCCTGGACATGAAGAGGAAGTTGTTGAGCTTGAGAGTGGTGAGAGCCTGGAATGGGTTGCCCAGGGAGGTGTTTGAGGCCCCATCCCTGGAGGTGTTTAAGGCCAGGCTGGATGAGGTTGTGGGCAGCCTGCCCTGGGGTAGGGTGTCCCTGGGCATGGCAGGGGGATTGGAACTAGATGATCCTTGTGGTCCCTTCCAACCCTGACTGATACTGTGGTTCTATGATTTTCCAGTGGAGGATCATTGAAGTGTGCCATTCAGCTTCACACCATGCTGCATCAGCCCAAGTTAGACTTTCAGGTCCCAGGATGAAATGGAGAACTGTGACCACTGGTACAGTAGGACTTCCCTGTGCCCGGCACACACAAAATGATACAGGGCTGCCCGCTCTGAGCAATGGGCTTTGCCTTCACTCTTTCTTCCCAGGGTTTGTGCATTTTCTAGCTGGCACCTTGGCGTTTGGCCCTAGTGTGGCAGGCAGCCTGGCCGTGGACATGCTGAGCCTTAGAGATGCCTTTGCTGGGAGCAGAGGGAACTCAGTCCTTCGAAGGACTGGGCCAAGTGTGTCTGAGTCAGAAAGGGCAAGGAGCCAGGGCATTTTCCTCACAAAGGCAAGGAAACTGAATTCATTCAGTGCTTAAAGGAGCATTTAGCTCCTCAGATTGGAAGGGCCTATAGAAACCTGATACAGCATTACTCGAGTCTCTTCAGTAACTTCAGTGGGAATTGAGTAAGACTCTATATGTGTTAAAGTCTTTGCACTTTTAGCTGTAATGATGATGCTGATAAGCAGAATTGAATTAAAGATAGTAAAGAGCCATCTTCCCTGTGCTGTTATCTGGTTTCTCCTGATGGAAGTGACTGCATCTAGATTATTTTAGGTTTTGTTTCCCTGTGGTATCATACTCTCTTTAATAAATAATTTGTGGTTCTTTGTGACAATTTTCTTTACTCCTGAAGAGGGGAGATCCAGTTTCGAATCCCTTCTAACTTTGAGGTGTGTTGTTGCAGACAGTTTCTACCCTCTCTTCTATTCTTAATGTTTCTTCCTGTTTACAGTTGTGCTTGCACCTTGGGAAAAGTTTGCTGAATGCAAGGTAAATATTTTCTCTTCTCTTCTCTCTACTCTCTCGTACACCAAGGTTTTATTGTCTTATTTTGTGTCTGATGGCAAATAGGAGCTATCTGAGCTGCAAGAAATTATTAATTTTGCGAAAGAACCATCATCTCTCAGAAGTGAGAGGATGCTTTTCTTCAGGATGCATGGTCACAGCTTTTTTGTGGAGGCTGCTCTTAGATTTCTCCCTGAAATTTATCATGAGAGTAAAGAACCCTGAACATTTATGCTGTGGTTCTTTGGCTAGTTTTCTGCTGTAGCTTTCTCCTAGCCCAGGTCTGCATGTCTTGGTAGTGGGTGTGGATCTGTGAGCTGCTAAGCCCTCATAGCAAAGATTGGGTTATATTTTTTGTTGCTCTTACTCGTTTCACCAGGACAGTGGCTGGCAGGGTGTGTGTCATCAGCAGAAGTCCTGAGGATGTTGCTGGCTGGTATATCATGACATGAGGGTCTCCCAAGGAGAAGGTGATACCGTTTTCTGGTGACCTGGCCTGTCAGGGAGCCGGTACTGCACTATTCTCTGCAGTGCTCTGACATTGCTTGGAGTCTCCCATTAGAGCTGGGTAGCAACTTGATGTGTTAGTCTGCTGTTTTCTCTTCCACTGAGCCATGCACATTGCATTCTGTAGTTTCCCTTTCTGCATGTGTTTGCTGCCATTAACGACTAGCCGAGAAGTGCTTTAAGCTGAGCTTGCTGATGCTTGCTAAAGAGCATGGGCAATTATCCTTTGGATATACTCCACAGGGTTGTTTTCTGTGGTCCTTTCTCCTGGATTGTGACCCAGACAGTGTTGGTGACTAGTAAAGTGTGAATGGAAATGTCACATTCCAGGGAGCGTAGCTGATGTCTCCTTTTCTGTCTGAGCAGATGTACTCTGTGACCTGTGAGGCATCAGCTAGTAAATGGGATGGGTCATTTGCTTTCCATACTTGGCTGTTCCTAGGTTTGCTCCTGAAGCATCTCAATGTGGCTCTGAGCTGCTACATAGGACCTTGGTACCTCTGGACTGGGCAGGAAAGAGCAGGCATCTGCCTAAGGTAGGCAGTAAGTTAGGGAGGAGATGATAATATCGTTGTAGGAGCAGAGCAACTTCTTGTATACCAGCTTGGCTGAATGGCTCAAGAGAAAGGGACAGATCTAGGTCTCCAGCTCAGTAGCAGGCAGCTGGGGCTGTGTGACTTGTGTTCCCAGGTCCTGGCCATGACTGCCTCCAGCTGTGCCTGGCTTAGTAGAGACAGCAGGCTCATGATCCCTTCAGCTGGGGTGGGACCTGCTGTCTGGCTATGCTCCCTGAGGTGACCCTGACCCCACCCACTGCTGCTAAGGGCCCTGAACCCCAGAAGAGAGGTTCTTGGTCTCTCGGCAGTGCCTATCCCTGCAGTGTGTGCTGATGGCCTTGGATGTTCCCAGACTTCAAAGTGATGGTGCAGAGTCTGCAGAGCTCTTCCAGCTCAGAACACTGCAGGGTGCTCATTGTGTCTTTTCCTCTAAATTTCTTTAAAGGCCTCAGGGGTAAATTAAGGACTGGGGATTAACCTCACCAGGAACAGGCTCACTCAGTGATGGTTCTTAGATCATGGTTAGTCTTTGTGACCTATTAGTTAGTGTGGCTTTTACTGGTTTAGTGTGTTCTGTTGTCTTTCTGGCTTAGTTTTAAATCAAAGCGTCTTGTCTTCTAAGACCTTCCAGGGGCATAAGTTGTTACGAAAATGATATTTCTTTATCAAATATGTTTATTGTTTCATGTTTGCATGGTCCTGCTGCCAAGCAGTAGCTGGTTCTGTCAGCTTCTGTTAAGCTAGAGTGATAATGCCTCTGGTTTTTGGAATTATTTTTTTATCAGTAGCTTGTATTTGTCCACTGACCTCAGAACTTTTCCTTTAATTCTGTGTTTACAAGGTTTGGTGGCATTTCTCCAGCCTCAGATTGCCTCTTACCATTGCAGCTGGCTCTACAATCCAGCTGGCATCAAATTGGTCTTTGATTTAGTGGTACAGCAGCAAACATAGCTGTGGAATGGCTGGC
The DNA here is from genome assembly GCA_013400475.1 of Tricholaema leucomelas. Lineage (NCBI taxonomy): Eukaryota > Metazoa > Chordata > Aves > Piciformes > Lybiidae > Tricholaema lacrymosa > Tricholaema leucomelas. Next base: position 2,433,556 of record WAAF01005838.1, read on the forward strand.
AGCTTCCTTTGCAGAGCCTGACTATTGAGAGTCTGTCATCTGCTGAGGCTGTACTGCAGAGATCCTTCTTCTCACAGGAACATCTTCAGTCACTGCATTCACGTGTATTTTTTGCTTTCTGGACAAACTGCACCATCAGTGTGTTTGCTCTGCTGCTCTGAGCTGAATGCTTTTCTTTTCGCCTGTCTGTAGTGTGCTGCAGACCACAAAGCCTGTGTTTTCAGGAACCCTCTCTGTCCTTCCTGCATTCCTTTAACCCAGATGAAGTGCTCAAGTTCTTTAAGCCTGTCTCGGTTCCACACTATTCCACATGGTTCAGATGGCCATGCTCTTGAGACATGTTTCTCTAGAGCTGGATCATAAGCCTGGCAGGCTCTGCTGTAAACTAGAGTGATGAGCATCTCAGGCTGTTGCCTGTTTCACTGGGGAACCTCTAGTATCTCTAGAGTTACACATAGGCATGGTGACGCACAGCTCTGTAACCAAAGCAGTTATTCTTTCCTCTGCTTCATGATTTTGCCTAAACAATAGTGTCTTTAGACAGGTTCATTGCATCTGAGGTCAGACAATGTATCGGCTGTTCTGGGCTTTTTTTTAGACACTGTTCCTGGCAAGGAGTGTCTTGCTCATTTTTCATAGTTTTGTGCCACTCTGTAGAATCATTTCACCTCAATTTTTTTCCTTACTTTTCTTCCCAAAGGACAGATCACCCTACAGGCTCTGTTCTTGCTTAGGTTGACTTCTGTTTTCCTAGCAATCCAGCATTTCCAAAGGTTTGGTATCCATCTTCAAGTACTTCCTGTTTTTTCCATTCCTGGGGGTATTTTGTGGGTCATTTACTCTGTCTTCTTTGCTTGCTGACTTCATGCCTGGCATGTACCGTGTGCTGGCTAACAACACAGTTGCTGTCATTGCTGTCAGGTTTTTGAGACTAAGCTAGATTTTTTTTTTTTTTTTAGCCTGATAGATCTTACAAAATAGAGGCAACCTCCCATCTACATCAACAGCAAGGAAGAGAGACAAGTTCCTCACAGACACAGTTGAGTAACTTGTTGTAGTGATTTCTATGGCATGTGTCCCATGCCTGTACCTTCAGCCTGGGACTGCCTCTCATTGCGTCCTGCAAGGAAACAACAGGCAGAGCCCTGCTTCTATCCCCTGGTGAACACCAGCTCCAGACTAGTTTGTTCTGAGGCAAAGCTGCGGGTACTGTGAGCCTGGAGGCCAGCAGTATGCTGCCAGCTCCCTCATATCCCGCAATCTTGCCATAGCTTCTACTGTTCCTGCTGGGGTGGGTCCTGGATAGCAATAGGCTTGCATCAGTCACTGTGGACGTGGGCATCTTGCAGCCAGGTACACGCTTGAGGTGGCAGTTGCTGCTCTCTGAGTTGAAGAGCAGCTGTTTGCTGCTGTGTGTGTACATGTGGAAATAAATGCTCTTTATAGCTTCCAAAGGGGCAGGATGGGCACAGGCCCATTGAATGCTGCTAGAAAGGAATTGCAAGATTCCACAGCTCTGTATGAAGCAAGCATGGAGACATTCTTCTTCTGTCAGCTCTCCAAGTTGGCTCATGATGAGCCCTCTCTGCATTGATGCTGTGTCTGTATTAGGTACATCTGCTGGGGCATGAGGCTGCAATGATGCAGCTGGACCTGCCTCCTCACTGCCATCTGGGTGCCCTTGCCTAGGCTCTCCAGGCTGTGTCCAGCTGTGGATATAGGCTTGGGGAGAGCAGTGCACCTTGGCCCTTGTTTGTAATGACTGGAGGATAAGGACAGGCAGAGGTTTGTTAAGATTTTCATGGAGCTCTTCTGTCTTTGCATGCTACTTCTCTGTTGTCCTCCCCAGTTCTCATCCTGCTTTGTTTATTATAGAAAGCAGCTGTCATTTTGTGCCTCGTGAAATTCTCAATTAATATACTCAGTTTTCCTTTAAGGTCCGAGATTGTTGTAAATAGAAAGTAGGGGATGTCAAACAGTAGTAGGCTTCATCTAGCAGGGGGGTAAATGTTCTTAAAACAGCTCATTGAACAAGTTTCTTTGCAAAGCTTTTATGCCATAAATCTGATGTGTGCCTGGCACAAGGAATCTATTTTTGGCCCTGTTATTGTCCTCTTTCCTCTTCCCTGTTTGTTTTTTGGTTGTTTTTTTTTTGTTTACTAGTTTCTGTGCTTCTTTGATTGTTCGTTATTTGTGGTGCTTGCTTTGACCTGACACAAAATTGCATTAGTGTCAACTGCTGCTCTGGGAGTTTGTACTTTTGGAAGGATTTGAATTAGGACTTCAGGCTGCTTTGGAAACAAAAGCAATGGAGACACTTCCCCTTTAAAGAAAGGAACATGTGGAGACAGCTTTGTGAGTTACGGACAGAGGCCTTTGGAGATGGAGGTACTCTGTGTTAGGAACAGATATGGCTTGGCTCTTGTCTGTATCAAAAGATTTGTGTCCTTTTGCATCAGTGACTTGCAAATGTGTTCTTCAGACAAGGCATCTGTAGTTGCATGGAGAAGCTAAGTGGTATGTACTAGTGAAAAAATGCAGGAAATGGGAATGAAAACCGGAAATGTGAGATGCCTTCCAATGTCTCTAACTAGTATTTGTAGTATGGACACAGTGCCATTTCCAAAACTGAAGCAGTCCCTGCTGGCTCAGGCACTCTCCCTTACAGTGGCTGAGGTTGTGATGTCCTTACTCCTGAGTACCACCACCTTTTGTGGTGGTTGTTTTGCCCTCACTCAACTCTGTGTTCTAAGACATGGTGTTCATGCAAGCTTCCTGCAGGAGGCTGTGAACAAGTGCAGAGGAATTGTGAGTAGTTCCCTGAAACTCATTGACTTAGGTTGTAAGAGGACTATGAACTGTTTTGCTGTTGTTGATGGAATCGGGTGAGGATTCTGCTTCTGCTGGGGAGCAAAAGATGGTCTTTGTTTTTCTGAGCAATGAGGTGTTAATTGCCAAATCCTTCTTTAGAGGCTTAAAAATACCAGACCGTTGTGATAGCTGAGAAAACAACAGATATAGTGTGTGGATCTTGATTTGCTTTCTGCAGATAAGTGTCATTCCTATCCTGACTTAAGAACAGTATTTGTACAATTGCTTTCCTAGTCTTCCTGTCTTGCTGCTCTGAAGCCAGTCTAGCTGGCAACTGAAAAGAAGTAAGTGTACACAGCAACTGCTCCATTCCCCCCCTCCAACTGCTCCAGATCCATAATACCCCCAAGGTAGATATGCCATTACGCACGATAAGATCACTAACGTAGCAGGTGAATATTAGATATATGAAGCTAGTCAGCTGTAAATAAAAGGCCTGCCAAAGAATAAAAGGCAAAACGTTGTCCCTGAGGAAGCGAATGAGGATATGAATGTCTTCCTGCCCTAGTGCCCTAAAGAGATGATGCAGAATCTGGAACACATCTACCTCGTGGGTGAGAGGCAGGTGGCAGCCTGGACTTTGCCCTTCCCATACCTGAAGGCAGGAGCCTTCCAAATGTACCGTAGTGTCTTGAGAAGATCAGTACAGCGAATCTGCTTGTGTGGTATTGGTCTCTATTTTTGCATGTGGCATTTGGAGGTCTGAAGTCCATCCCATACTCTCCTGATTAAAGGTTCTTTTCCTCGGCCTCAGTGGCAGGGCCGGCAACATCTACAGCACTCCCTGTTCTTGAGTTTGGTTTGCCTCTCAACTGTGCCTGGAAATCCGGGAGTGGCCTTAAGTGAAGTCTTCCAGGTGTCAGATTCTTCCTTCTTCTCTGTCAAAAGGGTTTAGTATTTGTTACAAGTTTCTCAGCTCACAGGCTAACGATTGCAGGGCAGCATGGGCTAAAAGGTAAATGGAGAGTGCTAGAAAATTACAGCTGTCTGTAATTTTCAATTACTGATGTATTATTGCTGCTTACTTATCTCTTACACAGTTGTGTGGTGGTTATTGGCTTGGTCTGAGTATTTCTAGTGGGGCATGGGCCCGTGCTTCAGCAGAGAGGAGTTGTCAGCATGGCATACCTTCCCTCTTGCTGGCTTCCTGGAGAGCTGCAGGTGTGTGTCTGGAAGCCAAGGCAGCTCCTGGGCTGCCCTCGGGGACTGCTGCAGGGAAAGGACCATGGCCATTTCTTTGGTGAGCACTGTTAATGTGGATTGGAATGGTGCTAGGCTGGGGGGATTCATCTGGTCATGTTTATCATGGCACATCTTCTGTAAGTACATCTAGCAGAGAATAAACTGTGGAAGAGCAGAGAAAGCACTACCACCTGCAGAGAATATGAGGAACAGGGAAACTGGTCCTTTTCTTTTTGTTCTTTTCTTCCCCCACTCTTTCTTCTTCCAAACCTTGTTTGAGTCTTTATTTTATATAAACAAAATAAAGAACTCAGTAGGCAAGATGCCAAATGATTTATTAAAAGCAGTCTTAATGCACCAGCTGGAGTTCAGTAGGAGTTTAGGGTACCCAAAAAATAGGAAATCAAGGATTTTTTTATATAGAGAACTTTTTTTTCTGTAGTCCAAGGAAGAAGAGGCTTCTTTTGGTATTGTTTACATGGCGAGAAAGAACAGTGATGAGAACAAGCTTTTATCTGCCAAAGCTTGTGACTGGTGAGTGCCCTCCCAGTCACTGGATTTTAACCTGAGTATAGCTGGGGATCAAAACTCTGCTTAGGAGTGGCCACATCCAAGCCCCTGTGCTGGTGGTTTGTAGTGCTGCCAGCCTTTCCCCTGGTGCAGCAGACTGCAAAACAGCCCTAGGATCTGTGCCTCGGGATGCTCACAGTCCAGTGGATGATGCAAATGGTAGGGTTGATGGGTCAACGTGTGTTGTTTGCTGAAGGTGTAGACACAGTGGTCTGTGTGATGCTGTGCATGTAAGTTGGATACAGCATGCACCCCAAGGCATGTGCACTAGTGAGGCACGGGAAGTGAGGAAAGGAGGATGAAAGGTGGGAAAATGTGGTAAAAAGACACCCAAGTCATGCAGAGCCAGTGAAAGAACTGGCAGTTCCAGCTACATGTCCTGACGCTGTGTCAACAGAAGCAAACAGTGTATTCCTGCCAGCATTAAGTGCTGACATCGCCCTTAGGATCTTCCCTAGGTGGTTTCAGACACATTGGTGTGAAGGAGCTTTGTGTCTTTCTGCAGAAACAGGCGCTTGTGACATGGAAAATAAGAGACATTTGCATGGATGCAATATCACAGCTTGTTTCATTCTGGGGTATTTCTTGGGTGTAGGTAAAGCGTGTGTGATAGCCAGGTATCTTACTAGGCTAGTGTAGATTCACCTTTAACATGTCTTCACCAGAGAAGATGAGAGAAGTGCTGAAACTCTTGTGCTGAGTTGCAGCTATTTTGATCTTTGAACTCAACAGTCTGATTCCCATCACATAAGTATGGACAATGTTTTAGTCATTGCTGAGCTGTGCTTGACACCAAGTCAAGTCCTTTCCAACTTCTCATACTGCCCTGACAGTGAGTTGGCTGTAGGATGCAGAAGTTGTTGGAAGAGGACACAGCTGGGACAGCTGTCCCCAACTGACCAGAGGGATATTCCATACAGAATGACATCAAGCTAAGCAGTAAAACTGAGGGGAGTTGGCTGGTGGCCTGCTGCTCAAAGACTGGCTGGACCTCAGTCAGTTGCTGGTCACAATGGTACTTATTTGCACTTGGAGTGGTTGTGTTTGTTCTCAGAGTTAGTTACATTATGTAACACCTTGCTTGCTGTATATGTTCCCTGTTGTGCTGGTTTATCATCTCTGGGGACTGGATTAAGGTTATCATTTTGATATATTGTTTAACACTGGCTTATGATAAAATTACTTGACAGACTAATCTGGTATCAGCACTGAGCGTTGTCATCATCTCCCTACTTTGGGAACCATCTCCCAGAAACTATCAATAACTATATTCTTTTTCTTTTCTCCCTGGAGAACCAGTCTATGGGGGAGACATGTTCCTTCACCTTCTCTTCCAGGCTACTCAGACAAACTCTTGAGAATTTTTCATATCTTTGGGATGTTAAACCAGTGTGCTCCTATTGCTGCATCTCCTGAATGTGTTTCAGATCTGGTTTAAGGTGCCCCAAGGCTAGGTAGTTATGAGGTGCAGGGTGTGTGGGAAAGCATGGGCAAGAGCCTAGGAATGAGGGTGGGCAGCTGCAGTGTTTTGGAACGTCACCCCTGAACAGGGGCAGTATCCTGACAAACTACTAAATTTTGTTGAAAAATCATGCTGCCAGCCTGGCAGTTCCAGGGAAGCACAAATCACCACAATGTGCTGAGGCATGGCTCGTGCTTTCTGAGCCCTGTTCAGTGCTATTCAGCACCCTCAGGAGAAGAGAAGGTCTCTGAATTTGATGACAAATCTACTCCAATAGCCATGACAGGCACTCCAGCGGAACCAGAGGTGCAGCCTGTGTTGATATCAGTTATTCCTATACATAAGAAGAAATATTTGATGCAAAGTCAGCTTGTTTAGTAAGGGAAGATACTGCTACTAAGAAGGGGAAGGAGGAAGAAGTGGACAAGGCAGGCTACTCTGAAGCAAAGCCATCTCAAGAAGAGGGGGAAGACACAGAACTCACAAATGAGGCAATAATTAGCCAATTCCTATGACTGAGTGATCTGTGGGATACATGCAGAGATTTTAGCTGTGGTCCAGGCAAGGACATTGTCATTGTTGTGATTATGGGGCTAGCAGCCTGAAACGGGAGTATAAGGAAGCCAAACAGTTGGAATCTCTGTTTAGGAATGGAGGGCATTGACAGAGTGATTGTCATGTCCCCAGCTTCTAGAAGCAACTCCTGTCAGCAGTGGAGGAAAGGTACTCCTTCAAGGAAGATGTTATACATAACCCAGGAAAGTGATCCATCATGGAAAAAGGTATCCAGTACCTGAGGAAATGATCCATGCCTAGGAAAATCGAACAATACAGTGGTTTGTTAAAGACTACAGGAAGAGTGATGGGAGGTGGGGTCTTCAAACACGGGGATACACATTTAGCACACACCGTCAACACTAGATCTGCCAGTTGAGATCTGCCCAATCATATCTTTTAGGTACTGCAGAAGGTAATAAAGTCTCTGTAGTTCATATAAAAATAGACTAGGGAGACGGTCTGGGGTAGTCTTGCCTCTGGCAAAGGCAAACCCGTCTGTGAGACTGCTTTTACTCACAAAATGGGTCAACTTAGTAGTGTGCAAGAATGGGGAAAGTCAGAATTGTGTACCTCAAAGATTTGATTTTGAGTGAGAATAGCCAGTGATACGAATTGTATGATGCTAATTGCTATGTAAAACTGCATGTCACCACTACTGTGGTTGCTGTTCTGCTGCATCAATGGTGTTGCACTAAAGATTGCCCAGATCAATAAATTCTGGTGAAATCAAGTGAAGAGCACCAGTGATGGAGCTGGGCAAGAACAGCAGTGATGGAATCAGACCTGTTTTCAGCATGCAACACCATACACCATCTCTCTTGCTCTGAAAGACTATTTTGATGTATGGACCCCAAAGCCATGGACTAAATTATCTAAGTGGAGGTGTTATAAGAATAGCTCATAGATGAAGGGCAAATTATATCTTTGTGTGTTTATCAAAAGACAGGAAAGGTAGTGCTGATTAGTTGGGATGTATTGGAAAGTGTGGGGCCTGGACTATTTAAGTCACAGCAGGTGGATTACTTGTACCATACGCTGGCTTCTCAGATCTGATCTTGAATGCTGCTCAGGATTGACTTCAGGTTGCTGAATCAAATTAGGACTCCAACAATTTGTCTTGGCTATTTTAATGCAAATTAAGTTCATGAATTTTTTATTGCTGCCATTATGATGTTGGTGTCTCCAGTAAGTAGCTTTTCTAGGTTTACATTTGACTTCTGGAGAACAAAAGTGAACCTGAGATTTAAGCTCCGAACTAGGAGTAACAAAGTCCATATTGGAAATTATTTCAGTCTATATACAGTGGTTTAAATCTGCATTTTGTTTCACACGTGCTTTCAAGTGTAGACAAGGGCAAGAGATGTAGTCCTGTGGAATGTGGGATAGTTGATAGGAACAGTTGATTTTGAGACATACTTTTTGGCTCTGTGGAGCCCTTCAGCTGTGTAAATAAAAAAGCTAACGAGAGAGGGATAAGATTTTTGAGTTTTCCTCTTGCTTATATGAATGAATTGTCTAGGTACTTCTTCATTGTTTATTTTCAATCCCAGAGAAGTGTTTTCCATTACATTAAAAGAAAAAAAAAAAAAAAAAAGGCTACAGATCCATGGAGGTAGTTCTGGCAGCTTCTATCTCATTCTGCTGTGTTTCACTTTTTCTTTTATCTCCTTCTGGAGTGTCCATTGCTCTGGCAATCTAAGCATGTCTCCAGATTCAATGGCTTAGAGCACAACCTTTCTGAATCAAACCATGATTCAAAAACACATGACAAAAAGGTCCATGTAGCCATTTGGGATTGGGTACAAGTAGGCGGAGTTGGGAGATGCCAGTGGCTACTCCCAAGGCTGCCAGCAGGGTGGAAGTTTTGTACTTTGCCACTCTGGTCCTGGTGACCCAGCTAGCTTTTCTGCATTGTCAGTGTGTGATGCATCCGTACCTTTTTTCACATGAAGTTAAGTCACTTTTCCTATCAAATCTGATTACCTAAAAACATGTTTCATAATGATTTCTAATTGATATGTCATCAGTGTTCAAAAAAATATTAAAGACCAGCAGGCTCTTTTGTCTGGAGTACCACAGAGGCTTTCCTGGGGGCCAAGCTTTGAACATACGCTTACTACCTGTGCTCCCCCTTTTCCACATTTCATTTGCTTGATTTCCTTAAGTGACTGTGTGCACTAGGTGGTTTTGCAGCTGCTATGCAGGCCATATGATGATGCTGTGATACTGTGAGGTGCTTGCTTAATGCAACCTGTAGGAATACGCTTCCTTTCCTTGCTGTGCTCTTAAAAGGCTCAATTGTTGAATGCCTGGATGAGGATTGGTGTGGGAGGTTGCTTCACTGCCCCACACCCTCTGTGCACACATTTCTTTCCCTCCCAGGTCATGTAACTATCCTAAAACTCAAATGATTTAGTGAGTGGCCAGCATCCTGGCAAGAGCACAGTTTGAACAGATTGCTTTTGTTTTGATGTGATTCAAAAACACCCACAAAGAAAATACATTGAGCTAGGGGTGTGCTCCAGGGCTCAGCTCCATGCCAGCAGGGTGGAGAAGGGTCTCTTTCTCTCTTCAGTTTTTTTTTTCAGTGTCTCACAGCTACACTGAAGCCTTAGTATCCATGTTCATGTTACCTCATACATTTAAACACAGACCTTAATCCACCTAACTCTAAGCATTGGTGACCTTCATGATGCAAAAATAATCCCATGGGTTGTCCAAATAGCCATAGCTTTGTACAGAGAGGGACATCAGGAGGTGTTGTACTGAAACCTTGGCAAGTCCCAGTACTTGTTGCACTTGGAGAAGTTGAACCTATGTGAGAAGCCATGAAGCTTCTGTAGTGGCAGTGGGTACCGGGAGCTAGGAGTCTGCAGAGCATCAGTGAGTTCGCACTGTGTGGGAAGAGGTGCTTGAAGCGGGTGTTGTGAGATGGTAGTCAGATGCGTTTTGTAGTGCTGCATCGGCAGCTTGCAGTTGCCGAAGGATATGTAGTTTGATAGGTGAAGTGTGGTAAGAGGAGAGATCCTTGAAGGCCGTTTACTGAAAAATACTGTCAAAAGTAAATTAAACAAGGGTAACAAAAAATATACATATTTACAGGTTACTCTCATCAGTTGCACCAAGCTCCACGGCTTCAGTCCATTCCCAGCTCTTAGCAGTTCAATTGGGTGACTCTTCATGCCCAGACAAATAATTTAAAGCCTAGTCAGTACCATTATAGTCGCAGCTACTACTGCCTTCACATGATTTCTTTATTTTTTATTTCTTTTCACACTGTTGCTGCAAGTGCACTGTCAAGAGTGAATTTTAAACCAGTATTACTAAGTCACTTAGTAAAACTGTTAATGCTGCAATTCCTAACAGAAGCTTATTTATCCCATCTCAGAAACAGTTTCAAGTCCTTGTGACCCAAGTAGTTTTGCCTGGATACAACCTGAATTCAAAATAGCCCATCCAGACAAGGAGCTGCTTATGAACAGCTAGTTCAGAGGCCAGAAGTAACTTGTACTAAGTTTCAGAGGATAACTTCTGAATAAATGAATATTTTGGAGGAAATCATGAGCCGCTTGCAGGGTGTTTGCAAACAGAAGCAGAGAGTACATTCATCAAAGGAGTTACTCAATTTGAATAATTTGTTGAGCTCAAAGTGTTTACCTGCCCGTGAGGGGAATGGGGAGGCTTAATTGGCAAATGTTTGTATTGTACTTTGAGACAGTGTATGAAATTGAAGCAGTATTGTTATGATTTCTAGCATTCTAATTCCTTCTGTAGTTTGTATGAATGCTGCCTTTCTTAAGGTAGTGTGAAGAGGGTGTGCAGTGGTTGTTTTGCCATGCATGCATGTGCTGGAGTTCCCAGAAAGATGTCTTTACTCCCAGACGCACTGAGGCACCCAGGCTGC